>OX637587.1:409472-1053008 GCA_951800085.1 Comarum palustre
GCCAAGAGTACAAATTTACCTCCAAAGTTAAAAAAAAAATACAAATTGATAGCCAATTTTGAAGATCAAGGCCATTTTTGAAACAGCTTTCACAAAAATTATACAAGTTAGGTACCTGATATTTGTAGCTCATCCAAAAATCAGTATGTGTAATGCATAACAACACATCTTCATTAGCTATACATCATGCTTGTTCTAAATAGAACAGTTCCATAAACAACATATGAATATATGAAAATTCCAAACACATAACCTTGCATGTCAAATGTCTCAAAAGCCATGAACATTGGGACATCCAACAGTGTTTGATTTACATAACTACATAAGCATCATATTCTACAAAAGCTAGTTAATTAAAGAAGCATAATCCACAACATTTCAATGCATATTCCACAAAAGCAGTCTGCATATTTTCAGCTGTTGCTTACTGTTGCATAGCCTCCTCGGGATTCACTGGTGGTTGCAGTCCATCTTGTTCATTCACTGGTGCTTGCTGCTGCACACCGTCTTGCACATTTTGACCCTACAAATTATCAAAAGCATTACACACATCTTTACATCAGGGTTATCACTTTCACACATATTTCATCTTTACATCAAAAGCACATATTAAGTCATGTACCTGGGATCAAATTTCATCTTTCAACTATGTATAATTTCGAATTCTATAAAATCACATGAGTAAAACACCTTTACCTGATTCCTACGTGCTATCAATTTGTATTTTTTTTTAACTTTGGAGGTAAATTTGTACTCTTGGCGGCAATATGTATTTTTTGGCGGGAAATCTTTTACCAAAATGGATTTGGCGCCAAACTATTGTATAGAATTGGCGGGAGCAACTGAACAGACGAAAATACCCTGCAAAATATGCACATAATCTGTCACCGTAACGGAAAAGACGACTCCAGACACTGATCTTAGGTCGGGTTCAAAAGGTGAGATACCGTTTTGAAGTTTTTAAAACGTGAGATACCAAAGCTTTGCTTCAAAAAAAGGTGGGATACTGTTTGGTCATTTTTCTCTAAAAATGATATAGGTTTTTAAGAATATCTTAAGAGTTTAGACCTAATGAGCACAAGTTCTATTTTAAAAAGTTCAAATGGTCAATTTAAAAAAAATGTTGAAATGGGAATTAAGGTGCCAAAAATTTTAGTAAATGGACATTTTTTCTAAAAATTTTACCAAAAATTATATTAAAATTGTATATTCGACCAAAAATAGACTAAAAACAAAATAACAAAAAGATATGAAAATTAATATCGATACTTGTAAAAAACAAAAAAAATTTAAAAAAATATATCACTGATATTGTGGTTATTTTAGTTCTTCAATAGTATCACTATTAATACAAGAGGAGGACGAAGGCGACGGTAACAAAGTTTGTTCAAATCGACCGCCAGAATAAGACAAGATTTTGGAGTATCAGAGTAAATGCATTCTCTAATTTGGAGACATATGTACAGCCGGTACAGGGTTCTTTCATGCCTCTTGGAAGCTGCAATTTCATTATCCTTCTTCATGTTCATAGCTAGGTTTAGGGCTTAGGCTGTTTAGGATGTTCTGACCTCTTTTTGATGCTCTCTTTTATTGAAAATTCTGGAACGCAGTTGATGCATATGCACAGGCAAATTATTATTATTTTTATGAATTTAGTTTATTCTTATTTTTTATTTGGTTTGATTTCGTTACTGACGATCCAAACTCGACTTTCCTTCCTTATCCCTTTCTAAAATTTGTAACCTTGTTAAAAGAACATTAGATGACCCAATATATATGCACTATATGCACCGGACTGCACCAGAGATGCTCTAATCTTTTATTTAGTGTTTCCCGCTGCCTGTATGGAATCCCTATTTTCTTGCTGATTTACAGGAAAATCTTTATAACCTCTCAAATAAAGGAAAATGTTTATAGACTAATATTGTTCAACGATTTTTTCCAAGCGTTTAATACATCATATACAGTAATTACATTACGCCGTATTCTAAGCATTAGATCTTACACAAATGCATGGTTGTAGTCGTGAAAGTGAAGTTTTGTAGATAAAATGAGCGAACCATTTTGAAGCTGTGAAGCAGAGTAGAGCTGCTGCAACCATCGCAGTTCTCGACACAGCTGATGATAGCACTCCTTGCTTGATTGCGGCGACAATCCCGAGTAAAGATAATGAAAATGAAACGGCCTGCAACATAACTTCAAGCACGCCAAGAGCTTTGTGGGCTGCACTGCAACTGCTGCAATTTACCACATGAGACCAGTACCTGATGAAAAAGAAGTGCAAAATCTCCTTAACTAATGTATCAAATGACTTGCAATACTATGCATCCTTAGTTCTATGGATGACAACACAACCAGGTAAGAATGTAAGACACATGCTTGTATTCTAATGGCATTTCTATCCTCGTAATAGAAGTATTCTATTCACGTAAATTTTCACCATACTAGAGCATTTCCAAGACTTGAGTGACTGTCTACTTTGCTGTCTCGAAAGTTTACAGATAAAATGGCAACAATTTTCTGATCTATGAAATTTATTAAACTAGTTTGAGGCATCTTTGGTGTCGCATGAAAGGTACCTGTCTAACAACTGTTCTCTAGGAGGAGTTGGGGGTAGAGCCCCCGTGTACTTGCCTCTCCAAACTACCTGACCACCAGTATACTTGTTTAGCCACTTCCTGAAACCAATGACAATGGTATCTGACTTTGTTGGCACAAAACAGGCTTTCTGCCACTGGTTAAATCCAGCATCCATTATCCTACTTTCCTGTACAAAATAGAACCCGAGAAGAAGTCAGAAGATGCACCTCATTCCATATCATGCAAGTCGATTAGAAGCCATAAACTTAATGAGTAAGGAGTCACCTCAAGATGAAGCAAAAATAAATCAGACTCCACAACCAGGTTTTGTCCAATGTGATATATCCATCGGGAACAATCTTAATCCAAACACCAAAGTTTATGGGGAAGGTCGATATCAATCTGCTGTTACCTGGACTAACTGGAACGCATATAAAAACTAAAAGAGCTCTCTTTTGGCCCTTTTGGGCTGATGAGACTTACAGAATAAGTACAGAAAAGAAATACAAAGATAAAGGGTATGAGCAAATAATAAGAGAAAGTCTAGCTATCAGAATCATCTTTATCTAAATAAATCAAGAACCATAAATCAATCAACATAACGTAGCACCTTTTCGGTTCCAGGTGAGGATGGAGCCCCATTATTATTGTCAATTGGATCAAAGAGAGAAACATAAAACACACATGGTGGCACAAATTTACTCTGACCCGGATTCTGCTCTGCAATGAAACCATACATGTCTAACTTAGGAATATAGAAGTCCAATGTTCTACCCCCTTCTCTATCAGCCTTCTCTGGGAAGGAAAGATACAGTGAGTTATGTAGACGTCCTACATAAGGGGGTAACGTAATGACATCCAATAAAGATGATTCGGAAATAAGTATCTACCCTTCGCTTGGGGAGTTTGCATTATTCCATAATGTGCATATGGAAGATGAGCCGGATCCACAAGATTTTCAATCAAGACCTCATACCTGGAAGAGCAATTACAAAATCAAGCAAAGTTATATGATTTTTTTTCTGAAATATGACAAGGAAAATTTAGATTGCAGAGTTTAGTTACACTTGTGCAACTAATCAATCCAGAAAGACACTTTCCTTTTCTGTGTGACTATGAGCCACTTCTGCCGTTAAGGGATATTAATATTTCATGTAGATAGAGCTCCACATGTTATTTGAAATTACAGAAAATGAGACCAGGTAGATCCAGGAGGTTTCTTGTATACATATACTAGTGTCAATTCCCTTTGTAGAACATGACATATTATCAAACTGGTTAAAAAGATATAATTTTACCTACCCATAAAGTATATCTCTATTTCCCATCAAACAAGTATACGATGGATCATCCAGTTCTGGTATATAGGGAGGTTTTTTCTCTGCAAGAATATCTTTGAAGTGAGGATCAGAACTTGGCCAGAACCACACTATTCCATTCTGCACGGAACTTGGATAAGCATCTACACATGCTTTCTTGGAAGTGTGAATCTGCATTTTTGGTTGAAGGATCATTTATTCAAGTCATATAAAAAAAAGAACTTCGACAAGAGGAAGAACAATAGAATATACTGTTACTTTTATGCTTAAGTTCATCACGATGATAGAGAACTATGGGATTATATGACATCTTCTACCTACGGTCTTGCTTTAAAGTTCATTACAGTTGCTGTATTATTTCAAGTCATTAAAAATAATATTTACTATATAAAATAAGCAGGCAATTTAAAACTTCTACTGTATAAAGGTTTAGCATAACGAGCAATCTCTCTAGGTTGTGATTGAATTACCGGAGCGCCGTCCTTAGGTTCTTGAGGAATGAACTTGCAGTCACCAGAGCCATTAAAACACCAGCCATGATAAACACACTGTAACCTTCCCCACTGACCAATCCTCCCTTCAGATAATGGAGCCAATCTGTGAGGACATGCATCCTCAAACACCTTCCATGTACTCTCATTCTTGTCCCACCACACGACCACATTGATGCCCAGAACTTTCTTTGCATGTGGTACCCTTTTGTCAAGGTCACAAACCGGTATCAATGGATACCAATGGGCATACCAGTCAAACTTCTCATCTTGGGTCTGAGTTTCAACTTGTGGTGCTGATGGGGTTTCAGTGTCAGTTGTAATAGAAGATGACATGGTGGTGAATGTCTTAAATGTGGGTTTGTGTCTTGAACTAATGAAAATGATGAACGTGGTGTCTGCTTAAACCCCAAAGGAGTGCATTTTTTGGATTGGGTTTTATCAAATTTAGCTGGTATATGAAGTAATGGAAAGAGAAAAATCTCAGAGTTTCCATGGCTGCCACTTTCAGAGCTCCACAATCGAAATGGGAGTAAGGTAACAACTTGAACTCAGAAGTGTTAATCTTGGATTGCAATTCAATCAGAGAAACTTGAGACTCAAACAATCACAGTATGTATTCAACAACTCAAGCAAGGAACAAAAGAACCTGGTTTTGTGCTCTGTGTTTTGAACTTGAAACTTCTAATCTCATGTATTACCAACAATCCCTGCAATTCTGCAAGTTTATAGGAAAAATGTTACATTGTATTTCGATCAACGGTTAATACTTGACACAAGTCACACAACTCCATAATCAGCATTGAAATAAAGAACACAGTTTATTTCTTAAATGAAATATAAATTAAGGAAATATACCTTGGATTATATCCTCAACTGCAAAAACCCAACAAGAATCCTTATGATTGACAAGTTGAGTGTTTGAGAAGAATTTCTTCAGGCCTGATCAAGCGATGAACTACTGAGATTTTGACAGACTTATATAGATATATTAGTATATTATGGTGGAATAAATTGGACAAGATAATGAAGCCTAGTCATTTTCAGTGCATCTGTCCAGTTTCCTCATTATAACAGCATTCCATCTCTATCAGCACCATGCAAAACTGAATTAGACAATCTATAAGTGGAAATTACGTAGCAACCTTGACAAGAAATTAGACAAGCAATCATATTCAACTTGGGGGCAGTTAGGTGGTCTATTTCATATTGATGAAAAGCTATCTGAGTAAGTGAATTTTCAATTTTAAGTGGAATTGCTCTATTTGAACTTTCAGTTTAAAGCTCCTTTCTTCACATAAAGCGAGAAGCTAATTTCTTAGCAAGAATGAGACATTTTATCCAATATCTTCTACCGATCTTTATTGCTTAGATTAACTGACATTTTCTCAAGAGCGCTAGAACACACTCCCATTCCATGTTTCACCACAGACCCATGAATCTCTCTTCCAAAAAAAATCTTTAAACTCAGAATAACGGGTCGAACAGTCACGTCCAAGAAATCATGCTGTGCTCCAATACTTAAATTTGACATTTCAACCCATTCTACATGAGACGGCTTGAGATATCAAATTGCTCACCAAAGATTATTACCTTTCAACAAGAAAGAAGAACCATTAGAAAGAAATGATCATGACTAGTGAGATGCCTAACTTTGATACTTCCAAGTTTTCAACCTTTGTGTGCCTGGTTAAAAACTATAACACAAAAGATTACACAGAAAGCAATTCTGTCATAAACCATCTACATAACCACCAATGTTCACAGAGGATTCGCTAGTGCCATGGCAGGACTCAGGAGATGCTGTATCTGTTCAAAAATAGTTTGGACATCACTTGAATCTAGAGTGTCATTTTGTCATCTGGATGTGCAAAACTAGACTGGTAGCCTAAAGGCTCCATTCTAAGCCGGAAGCTCCACTTAAGAGACTCCACCACTGATGCTACAACGTAAGGTGAAGTTCTAATAGAATTAGTTGGGCCAAGATTAGCCACAAAGACTTTAAGGAAGTTGCATGTGTTAAAGAGAAGCAGAGCATTATAAAGGTATCTTAGGCATTTCTTGAATGCAATTTTTTGAAAGTGTCATTCACGCAACCAACTTCTGTACCACGTAAATGTAAATGATCAATGACCTCAACCTCACTTGCAAATCATATTCTGCTTATCTTGTGCACATGTAAAATAGATGTGAGCATTGCACAAACAGCTTGTAAGTTGTAAGAAATAACATTGACGTGTAAGTGACTCAAAATGAGTTGAATCTATATTGTACAGCATATAGGCTTACTGTGACCAACTGGAATAGCCAACAATCAATATAATGAAGCAAGAAGAAAACACAACAATAAACCTGACATAAACTGAATAGCGTCATTTCAAAAGTGAATCAAACCATGGAAAAAAAACCTGGTCAGCATGTAAAGACTCCATCCTTGCAATATTTTGTCAAATTATAGAATGTTTGAACCTGTCAAATTATAGACTTCATTTTTTGATGTGAGATCTTTTCCTCTTCAACAATTGCTATTACAGAATCCGAGGTTTCACATAAAGGGGGAGTTACTACAGAAAATCAGATCTGAAAAATTACAATTATGTTGCAAGTCTTCAAGACGAGTTCTAGGACTTTCCACCATGATCGATCCCCACAACATTAGCTGGCTTTGTGCTGCATCATACACTCGTCTATTTCAAATTATCTCATGGCTCATAAGGGCATTTCAATTTTCGAATTGGTTTGCACATTTAAACTTGACGGTAGCATGGGGCGAGACAAGTCGTACGTCGTGAATAAGATTCATAAAAATATGAAGCATGTGAAGCTGTGAACAATTTGGAATTGCAGACTTGCAGTTGATTCTCGTATACGAAGGTTTGAAGTTGGACTACTGCTGCAAAAGGTTGCAGAATCGAATAAGAACATTTGGATAGAAAAGAATGTTGCCATGTTCAGCCCAATAGGAAGGAGGTACGTACGTTACAGTGGATTTGGACTGCGGAGCCCAAACATTCAAGCAACAAAGAAATGCATTATAGGCTAGCCTTGCAGAAGTACAAACTCTACGACCTTTCCCATATATACATACTAGTTCTTTGAGAATCCTGAGGATATTTAGAATACATGCATGTTATCAACACAAGTTAAATTTATGCTATCATTCAGAAAATAAATTTTCATCCCTGTTCTTTGGGGTACATGTTCCATCAAGAAGCTTGACGGGGATATGACTTCAAATGGAATCATCAGAGCCGCTTCCATCAGGCTCCCCAGCTTTTGATTCAGGTTCTGGCGCAGGGTTTTTACTTGTATTACCAGCATTGCCGCACCATCTTACGTCAATATGAAGAGAGATGCATTCTAGGCTTAACAGTATGAGGTTTAGAACCAAAAGCAGGAGGGATCCTATTTCTCTCTTGGAACAAAATCTACTGCTTGCCACATTTTGCTTAACAAAAAAGATGTTCAAACATTATATAAAAGGATATCCATATTGTCAGCTGGTCCAACAGTTCAGTAGATCTTGCTCAACACGATCATGCCAGTAATAACATCCAGATGTGAAGGGCATGAGCAGTAAATTAACACACGACGTTTTGTAGGAAGGTCCAAGAGCGATGCAGGGAAACATGTTTCAAGTCTACACATCAAACCATAAACAGCGCAATGGACACGCTTGTAATATAACGAATTGTAAGAGGGTAATTTTGGAACAAAAAAATATTAGCTTTCCTTTCGTTAACTAAATAACCCTCTCTTCTAAAATTTCTTATCCACCGCAAGCCAAGGCCAATCGCCGATTTCAGGCCACCATCGTCGGCCGTCGATTCGCCGCTGTACAGGTCCGTTTCCGTCGCTCTCTCTTTCTCTCAGTGCTGTCTTTTGTTTGCATTATTTTTAGGGTTTTGGAGGTCGATGTCTTGCTGGTTAGGGTTTATATATTCGCTGTGATTTTTATGTGCTTGTGATGATTCTTGAGAAATATAGTCAGTATCGAATTGAAGGATTTTGGTTTGTGTTGAAGCTTCACTGTTAAGTGTAAAGTTTTGTGCGTAGCTCTGGTTGGGGAGGTTCTTTGATTCATGAGTAAGATTCTCGTTGTTATTGAATTTCGATAGAAGATTAATCTGGTTTGCGAGACTGTTGCTTTCGTGTGGTTAGGTAGTCATATCCTGTTGTCTTCCGGCCAGTCAATGCGATAATGTTATTGTTGTAGTAATTTGGTTACAAGAACTAGTGTACGATCACTCTGGCTATAAAAGAATTGGATCGATTGCGATTTGTACCTTAGTGATAAGTTTCAAACTAATAATTTTCTTGCTCTGCCTGCAGTTAACTAGAAATGAGGGGGAGGAGTTACAGTCCGTCACCACCAGCAAGGGGATATGGTAGGAGAGGACGGAGTCCTAGCCCAAGGGGTCGTTATGGTGGTCATAGTAGAGACAGAGATATGCCTACAAGTCTCCTTGTTCGTAACCTTCGCCATGATTGCAGGTTTGTTATTGTTATCTATACGTAATATTTTGCTCCTTTACTCCAATATCTCATGTGGTGGGTTATCAATCTATTGTTATAATTTTATGAAAAAATAGTGTCAAGCTGAATGTTAACTAATGACATGATGTATTCACTGTCTGCTACCAGGCCAGATGATCTTCGGCGTCCATTTGGGCAGTTTGGTCCACTGAAGGACATTTACTTGCCAAGGGATTATTATTCCGGGTAAGCATATTTGTGACAGTAAAGTCGCTGAATCTCTTTTGTGAAGAGATTAGTTTTCTCTCTGTTTTTTTCTTTTAGATCATTTCTTTATGAATATTACTCCTAAATTATTAACAGTTGTTGTGCTTGTTTCTTTCTTCTTTTGATTTCTGAAAATATGGCTTGAGTTGGCACCTGCTTTAAGTTTGTAATATACATATATTTTAAGCAACTATCATGATGTTATCTTGGTTGGTTTTGCTCCCGCTTTTTTCTCCTAAACAACATCAAATGTTTTGAAAATGATGTTTTTGAAAGTATTTTCAATGCTATTATCTTTACATTTGAAGTATCGAATCAGTTTTTTTTAATGTGTTGACCCTGCTATCAAGAGCTGTTCTCTTGATCAGGCTATATTATATGTTTGCTCTTACTGTTTCTATAAGCTGGGTGTGTTCATTGAAGTTTCTGAGGTTTAACTGAAATTAAAGTTTTGATGACAACAATCAAGTAGTTAGAGGTCTTTTGAAGATGGATGTTAATGGTAGTGAAGATTTGAAGGAAGTTGGGTTTGAATACATTGTGAAGATGTTCCAAGTCTTGAAGAATTTCAAGTCATCTTAAAATTCACACTTGAAAGGTCAGCAGCCGAGTGCTTGATCTTTTGTCATGGCCATACGTATTAGTTGGAGATTATTTTGGCAAACATAGGAAAGATTGATGGTGTGTGGAGTACTCATTATTTTTTGTCTTGTTGGTGTAGCTCCTTTTCTTAGTTCTTTTTATCTACTTTTTTGTTTGCCAGGCAACCTCGTGGTTTTGGTTTTGTCCAATTTGTTGATCCTGCTGATGCTGCGGAGGCTAAATATCAAATGGATGGTCATGTCCTTCTTGGTCGCGAGGTAACTGTTGTATTTGCAGAGGAGAACAGGAAGAAACCGTCTGATATGAGGCACAGTGAGCGTCCAAGGTAAAACCTGCCTCTTGCTTTTGGGACGTGTCATACTTTCTGGAGCCTGGACATTCAATTAAATTAATATAATTAATTCATAGATCAAATCTGAGTGTTTCCACACATGTTGAGGGAGATGAGTGAAATAAGTACTTTATCAGGATAATATTTTCTTTTGTCTCTGAATTGCATCAACACTACTTAGCATTTCAATTCTTTTTCAATCAGCTCCAGGGGTAGTGGTCGATATCGTGATCGAAGAGGTTCTCCTCGCTATTCACGCTCTCCACGATACTCCCGATCTCCGTCTCCACGTCATGCAAGATCTCGGCCACGCAGCCGTTCTTATGATTCCCCTCCCCCAAAAAGAAGGGAGTATTCAAGGTAATTCTCAGTTCCAGCTTTGTGATTTCACTGGCTTGTTTCCAGCGAGGTTGCATAGCTATTCATGATGCTTTAGATGATAATAATTCAATGTTGTGAGATGTGTACATTTTAGTTTTAGGGTTTTGGCTAGTCATCATACTACAGGAGGAAAGTCGGAATTTGTGGTGGTTGTAATTTGGATGGTTTCTCAATCAAGTTCCAGAACTAGCATGTCAAGTAATAGGAAAGATATAAACTGTGGATCTACTTGTTTGCTTGTGTGCTATGCAATGCATATTGCTTTATGCAGTCTATTCTAATGTGTGATTTGCTGCTTCTGGATCAGATCTGTCTCACCCCCAGGGAGAAGGTACAGTAGAGAGAGATCGTTTTCCCGATCCCCTCCGCCATATAATGGCCCAAGGGGACGTAGTCAGAGTCCAGGTAGGAGTCCAAGCCGGAGCCCAAGGTGAATTGGTAGAAGCTTGAGTCCCAGGCCACAAAATCCTGATCATGAAGACTACTCAAGGGAACCAAATGGAGAGAGGTCTCCTAGTCCATAAGTGACTGTTTAAATGTTTTTGCTCATGTTGTGCCGAACTTGGGATTTAGTCATGTGTTTTGGTTCTTTTAATGTTTCGATCTACTATCGGTGGGATTTGATCTAGATTTTGGTAGTTTTATCATGTTTGTTTCAGTTACTCCTGTTATGTTAACAGTGAGCTTGAATCTAGCCCCTCTTTCTAAATCTCACAATTTGCATTAGAAAGCATTACCTTTTTAAGTGGGTATCGGGCCAATGTCGCATTCATTTGTGGCAGAATATCAACCGATGCACACTGAGGGATACATAGTTTCCTTTTTTGCCTTGTGTGGTTCTATCATCTGTTACCAATTTTGACAATTTACGATGATCGACTTTGAGTTCATGCACAATGGATGACTTTTCACCCTTTTGTTTTGTTTCTTTGTCTTTCTGTTGTGAGTCGGCTTTAATTGATTAGGAGAGGTTTTTCTTCGTGGGCCTGGATAGTTTCTGACCCGTGTATATATATATACACCCACCATAAAGGGTCGTCGGATGATTATAGCTATCGGGCAGCGCTCCTCATTCGGTATAGTAAAAGTGTGCCCACCAAGCGCTCCTCGTTCGGTGGACCTCCTCGTTCGGTGGAGTGGAAGAGCGGGATATATAAATCGGAAATTTGTTTTAATTTTACCATAAACGGTCGTCGGATGATTATAGCTATCAGGCAGCGCTCCTCATTCGGTGGAGTAAAAGCGTGCCCACCAAGCGCTCCTCGTTCGGCGGAGTGGAAGAGCGGGATGTGTTCTTACGGAGAGTGGATGATATGTGAGATTTGCGTTCTCACTAGACAGTGAGTGAGACGCCAGAGCTCTTAGCTCCGACCCTAGCCTGTGAGACTCACTGTCATGAAGGGTCGTCATATGTATTGTTTGTTACTAGCTATCGGGCAGCACTCCTCGTTCGGAGTAGTCGAAGCGCGTCATTCGTTGCGCTCCTCTTCTTTTGGGGGAGATTGTAGTATTAGCGCTGGATTGCGTTCTCAGTGAGAGGTACGCTAGAGCTCTTAGCTTCGACCATGGTATGTGTGATCGATCATTTATGAAATGTTTTTCCCGATTTTATTTTATACCGCTGCAAGCCATGATTTGATTTTTATACGGCTGCAGGCAATGATTTGATTTATATACGGCTGCAGGCCACGATTTGATTATTAAAACTCTCAACTTCATTTAAGAGCTAATTTATTTTAGTAATCATCATGCTCAAATCATAATGCAAGGATAATCAAACTAATACAACAACGAAAATAAATTTCTACATGTGTCAACAAGTGTCAACTCAATTTCTCACAAAGATGCTCTTAATTATCTTGTCTCATGATTTTCTGGCTCAATCTCTCAATTGTATGCAAGAGAATATAGCTTGCATATTTATATGAACAAAAAACATATGACAACATAAATGAACCTCATGAAGGAATCAATAGCCCACACAAATGAACCATATTATAGGGTCAACTCTTGGAACAAACTCCACAGATCAAATTTTACTCATCTTCCTGATCAAAAGAAACTTTACAAGGTAATATTGAAGCAAGGCTAGGGGTATGAATGTATCAGTATGGAAGTGCAGTGTTTCGTAAGGATCTAGCAGAGCATATCCAAACACACTTGTGTCACCAAAGCAAGGCCAAATATCATCGTGTTGGACCCATCGTCATTCCAACCTTCTTACAACATTATGAAAAGAACAAATGCCATATATTCAACTTTCGGGTCTTCAAACATACAAATCTTCAAATTCACAATCAAAGGACTTAATCCAATTTTTCTCTTTTTCTTTGTGTTGTCGTTTCTTTTGATTTTTTTTCATGACATTTTTTTTCTTTTGCACAAATCACATTTCCCCACACTTATTTCTCATCACCATCCCATACAATACATCACAACATCATGCTCTACTAGGTCTAAAGGACAAAGGTAAAGATATCACTACACTAAGCTCAATGTATGTATTAAATGGTGATGAAAGAAAAGGCTCAAAGAGGTTTAACTAAAGGGTGTGTCGCACACAAATAGGGACACATGACAATTTGGCAATGGTGTTCATCCTAAAAAGTTTCATTTATCATTTCCAAAATCAGAGCATTGATGATAAAAAGTTTTGAAAGTACACAAGAGAGAGTTCTGGTCATCTAGAGTTCATTAAAAGCTATGTTGAGCAATCAATCAAGATGAAAGAATAGTGAGGATTCTAAAAATTTATAGCTAAAAAACCGAATTGGAAATTTTCAATGAATCACTCAAAAAGAAAACACATGTAAAGGCTCAAAAGCTCACATAAGGGTCAAAATCAAGTTGAACTTGTCTTAGCTTGCATCAATCGATTCTCAATCATTACATTAATCCAATTATCAATGAACATAATTCAAGCATGATAATTATGAAAATCTATTAGCAATTACTTGAAATCAAGAATCTAACACATGCTTGCAATTCATTTGTAGCCATAATATAATTTCTTAAAGTTCAAATTCATCTTAGAGTTTGGAAGATCCTAAAGACTCAACAAAACTCAAATCCTATAACTAATTTTTTTAATTCAAAAATTTGACTCACAAAACATAAATCTCTTTCCCCACACTTAAATGTAATGTTGTCCTCAACGTAAAACACTAAGAGCATGCAATATATCATATAAATATAGGGGAAGACATTTAACACATAACATAACTAAACACAAAATAAGAGAAGTAAAGAGTTCAAAAGAGCAAATCTGCGTTGATGGCTCTTTCATGGATGTTGTCAAATGCTGTCACCATGTTTGCTATTTTCTTGCTCCGACCCTCTTTATTTCCACCCGTATATGACCTACACACACACTAAAAACATCAAAACGAACAAGGAGCGAAGAAGTATAAAGGAGAAATTTAACATCGTTTGAATTAGAAGATTTCATGGTCATCCATGTTTGTGCGACGTCATCCTGATATTGCATCTTAAAAAAATTAAGTTAGTAATATAAAAAATAGAAAACAAAAAAACAAAAAAAAACAAAAACAAAAAAAACTAGATTAGCAATACAGGAAAACAATCACCGGCGACACGGTGTCAATTTGATAAGCCTAAAAATAGACTTATAAATAAACCCTACAATCACAATTACATTGTCGATGGTAGTATAGGAAAGTAGGGGTCTCCCACAGAGGATTGTATATAAATCACCAATCTAAGACTCAATCTAAACTTAAAAACCTAATCTGTCCAGTCAGAAAGAATTTATTGGAAGACGGCTTTATACTACTCTAAATACAATGAAAATTTACAGACACTAACTAGACTCGATAAACTAACTACTGTCAAAGTTTCACAATTTTTGGGTTTGATTTACTATGCTAAATAAATTCGACAATACAGGGGACAGAAATCCTACGAAAAATAAAAGAATGTTTTTGGGTTTTGAATTAGTTAAGAAAAACAATAGCTAGGAAAAATCATTCACCACTAGAACATATTTCACCAAAGATTTGTTAATCTACATGCTCCTATTCAATCGTATGTCTTTACCCAAGCTAAGCCAATGATGTGTTGAACTTAACCTATTAACATTTCTTGGTATGTTAAGAGAATGATGTTTTCAACTTAACTTAACTTCTAACATGGAACCTAGAGTGATGTTCTCGCATAGCTCTCACATAGAAGTCATTAAGATCGAAAAGATTATGAATAAAGCTAGGCAATTTCGGTACTGATGTTGTCCTAATCTACCTAGATGTCAATCCATATGAATGGGGCTCAGGTCATTCATGTGCAACTCTAGATGATATGCTTGAGATGATGATCAAAACACAAAATCATAGCAATAAAACCCTAACATGCTTACTACGTTTGCAACCATAATAAACGAAACTATAATTTATCAATGAGAAATCAATGAATCAACAAACATTCAATATCCAAGAAACAATAAAATCAACGTCAAAATCATGGTTTACACATGTCTAGGGCTTAGGCAGCCCTTAACTATCAAAGACTACTAGAAAGACATATGGAAAATAAAATAAAACATTAGAAGGGAATGAGAAAATGATGACGGCAATGGACTGACATTGTGCATCCAAAGATAGATGTCTCCAAAACTCCCGAACACCCTAAAATGATATCAAGTCCTCCTTTTATAAATAAGCAGCTGTTTTATTAGGGTTAGAAAACCCTAATGTTCGTCCATGGACTTGTCTTTATGGTCTAGGCTTTGAAATTGAAGTTTCGGTCCAAATTAGAAATTCGGGCAGATTGACCTTCAATCACTAAAATGGTCATAACATTTTCATCAAAATAGGTATTAACGATCCGGAAAATGTTCTGAAAAGTAGACTCTTGTAGATTTCCGTTGATATAAGACTCATCTCCTGGATCATTGTGAATTAATCACAATCCTCTATCGAAGTTGACTAATGATTTCTGACAGATTTTCTGATTTCTTTCCTTGCACGATATGGATTCCTTTTCCTTCAAGATTTCTTCTATTTTGCTTCTCGACTTTATTTGAGATCTAAAAACACAAACTAATTTACAATGAATTTTGCTAAAAGAATTACATAGGTAAATGGGGTCAGAAATACAATAAGAACGTTGCATAAAATGCACCTATCACAGCTGCCAAGCACTGTGCACACAGCTGCTAGGTACCGTGCACGTAACGGTTAAGCACTGAGCAATGGCACATTTGAGACATGTTAAAAGAGCATACATATGCCAGGTTGTTAAAACAGCTCCGTGGTCACTAAGGATCCGGAAGCGCCCTCTGATTGATCTTAAGATCAGGGAGAGATGCAGATTTGAAAGAAAGTCTAGCATATACATGTCATCATCAAATGTGAAGGGTGTGGTTGTTTGTGTCAACCATGTTGCACTCTTTTTCCCTTAGACTAAGTTTTTTGTCCCATTGGGTTTTTGCTTGACAAGGTTTTTAAAGAGGCAACATTGCATGCACCGCTAAGACCATTGATCCCTATTTATGGTTGCATGGCAGACATGTTCAAGTCTTGGCTCACATCTACTCTTGAGTGTTGGTATGCACAATTCATCAAGAAAATCCGAGTGAAGCACACATCAGGGGTAGCATGGCGAGTTCTTAATGAAATAGTTGGTGCGTTGTACTCTTTTCCCTTTGACTAAGGTTTAGTTTTCCCATAGGGTTTTTGTTGCTTTGCAAGGTTTTGATGAGGCAACACCATAAGCACCATTCCGGCATGAAGACACGCGACACGAGGAGGAGTGTTCTAGAATATTTGATATATATATATATATATATATATATATATATATATATTTGTGTCTTGGTCCATGTCTTGTATATGTGTATTATGTTGTAATAGAGTTTTACAAATATTCATAGGCTCATTGGCCTATGTAATAGCCCAAGAGGCTCATGTATTCCCCTATATAAATGACCTCATTCTATCAATAAGATAAAGAGAATTCATTCTCTCAATATTATTCTACAACATTTATAAATTATTTTTCACACTTAAAAAACAAATTTTATATATTTATAAATACATAATCTTCATATTCTAAAATATATATTTTAGAACGGACCAGGCCTATAACGAGCTCAGGCTGGGCCTATAAGCTCATTTTTATAGACCCGACCTAACCCATTAAGATAACATATTTGAACCGCACCGTTAACGTGCTCGTGTCATACTGAGTCGCTTTTAAACATGATACGCTCGTGTGTGTCTATATTTTAAGGACCGTTTGTCACTTCCATTTGTGAGTGGATGGTTGAGGCAAATCTACACACTTTTCTTAAATGAATGCATGATTGAAACCTTAAGCCTCAGTGCTTGACCACTCAAATTATATTAAAACAATGATAGAAGCTTGTTTCTTTTTTCTTTTTCTTTCTGGCACGGATGTTTTGAAGCTTTAATCAAAATTAGTGAACTTGAAATAATATCAAGATTCTCCATAAAACTTATAGTATTTTAACAAACATGTCCTACCAAAGAGTGTAAAAATGATTACTCAGCATCTTAACAGTTCACAATGCAGTATAATTTTGTTTGCTCCCCTGCATAAGTGTTTTATGCTATTTAAAAATTTTTATTTGTTTTCAGATGTACTGATTCTAACATACATCGGTGCATCTTCAATACATGGCCGTGTATGTACACGACACATATGAACGGTTGAGATTAAATGATATAATATTGATATATGAGTGGTCAAACATATAAATTGTTATGAATGGTTAAAATGTATATGAGTGGTCAAACATATAAATTGTTATGAATTGTTAAAATCGTGTCTTGTACATACACGGTCGTGCATATAAGAATTTCCAACATATATGCCCCAACTCCAAAAAGTCAAAAATGATTCAAACCATACAAATAAGAGAAAAAATAATGCGTCTGCCGGGAGTCGAACCCGGGTCTATTGCTTGGAAGGCAATTATCCTAACCGTTGGACTACAGACGCTTGATTATTCAATAATCTCGTCATTCGTTGTTAAAGTAAGTACTGCACCTGTATCAGCTTTGATTCATCAATTTGATGATGGAGAATCGGCTACAACTTTCATTTGTTCCGTGTCTCACTCAGCTTTCCTCTGAAACTGCAACTATGGAAGTTGGAACCCATTTCTTTAAGGCATGCAATCTCTGCAACACATCACCCCAATCTCAGGCGAACAAGACCAAACCCAGAAAAGCCTTTTCAGACCAAAAGGTTCCAACTTCACAACCCAACTGCCCGTTTTCAAATCCATTCCAAACTCTCTGACTTCCAAGGTACACATATTCACTTGGGTTTTATTCCTTTAATACAAAGAAAGACTCTTTATTTGATTTGGTTACTTCTTTGATGATGAATAGTTGAAAAATTTATATATGCCATGATC
Organism: Comarum palustre; assembly: GCA_951800085.1. Classification (NCBI taxonomy): domain Eukaryota; kingdom Viridiplantae; phylum Streptophyta; class Magnoliopsida; order Rosales; family Rosaceae; genus Comarum; species Comarum palustre. The sequence continues at coordinate 427,320 of OX637587.1, forward strand.
ATCATATTCCACAGGCTTGTATCTATAGGTATACATGTGTACTATAATAGTATAAAATAAAATTAGTATAATATAAATAAAAGAAAGCCTGTGTCACAATATGGCATATTAGAATTCATTCAATTAGATTTGAGCTTGGTTCTTCATGTATGTGGTCATGATTCTGAACAACTATCATTTTCTTTTGTCATTTGAGAGGTATGTACTGTGTGTGTATGTGTGTGTGTGTGCAGTAAAGGTTTGATCTTTTAAGACTTGTGAGCCTAAGGTGTTGTCTTCTGTTAAAGATGGTTTTGTGCGTACACAGTACATGTATGATGGTTGAGAGCACCTGTTAAGTCCGTAAAGTTATCATCTTTTGTAAAAAATATGTACCTATGTTTTAATACATGAATGTGTATATGGCGGTTATTCTTGTAACTTCACCATTGTGTCTGGTCCACTGCATACGCTATTAGTGTTCAACACTAACATATTTCTGCCTTAGATTATTGATTGATGTCGGATAAACTGAAAACTTCCCTTTTTCCAGACTATGCAAAGCCTTCACGGCTGTTGCAAGCCGCAGAAGTGAATGTTTGCACAGATACCTCGGTGGAAAGAAGCTTCTTATCGTTAAGAGACTGAATCTGAGGCGTTATATAAGGTCAAGCTATGTACTAGTAATGCTTATGGTTCTAGTCTCTCTGACATTACTGCTGGAGTCATCATGTGCGTGATAGATGAAAATGGTAACTCCATACTGCAGAGGATACCCTCGAATTCGAGACCAGATGAGTTTACAAAGGTAGAGGATGAGATAATTCAGTTTCAAAGAGGTTCTGTTGATGAGTTCACCTTTAAGGGACCTAAACTTGAAAGAATTGAAGCCCTTTGGATCAGTCTTGAATCAGGTGAGTCCTCACCAGTAGCAAAGTATACGCCACTGAATATGCCTGCATGTTTTTTTTTGCAGTTGCATATAAATTTCTTATGACCAGTCTAGGTTACAATGAATCTACTCTTGTGAGCTTACAATTTTATCTTTGCCGATGTTCGCCAAATCAGGCTAATGGAGGTTAGGTAGTGTGAACTTGACTGTTATATATGGGAATGATATTTCTTTGGAGGAATCAGATGGAGAGAAACCTCAGTATATTGGTTTTGATTACAACTTCCAAGCCAAGGACATCTTGCTTGGAGAGGGAAGTGACAGCTCCATGGTGGAACTTAGACCGTGCCTTGTCACCAAGCTGTCTGGGGTTGACCCCTTCACCATGTTGACTCAAAGCTTCCCTGAATCAACTCAATCCTTGAGCTGTGGCATATCAAATGAGGAAACTATGAGAGAATACACAGATTTGAAGTTCTTTTTGCTACTTTACGATGCCATTCTGGTCTTATTTGGTACATCAGCTGCATCCTTTTTGGTTGGGGAAAATGCTGGTTCCGCATTTTTAACAGGTGGGATGGGGGGCTTCTTGTATCTTCTTCTACTGCAAAGGTCAGTTGATGGATTACCTGCTCCAGAATCAATTTCCATGGACACAGAAAACTCCAATAAAATGTTTGGAGGAACAAAGGGTCCAATATTTGGCCTGGCATTGGCTTTTGGTTTTGCGTTGTTTACAGTGAAGTATACCTCTGGTGATGTCCCAATGGTTTTCACACCAAAAGAAGTCTTGGCTGGGATGGTAGGATTTCTTGCATGTAAAGTTTCTGTGGTTTTGGCGGCAATTAAACCCATGACAACAGACTTAAACATAAAAGAGTGATGTAACATCTCTGTTATATGCAATGGAGACAAAATCAGCTGTATATATTAGGAAAGAAAAACTGCAGCAACACTTCCATCGTTACCTACAAGTTACAACATTATCAAAGATCGCAGAACCACATAGTTGCAATCTAAAGTTGCCGGAGAGGTACAGATGACTATGTATAGTTTATGTTTTACTATATATTAATATAAATATGCAGATTTCGAGGATTGAGAATTCCATAGCAAAAAAATGAAAAGTAATGTTTCTTGATTAAAAGGAAGTCAAATAATGTTGTGTGAGTATGATTTTCAGGATAACATAGGATAATACAGATGCACTTGCATGGAAGATGTGTTTCATCAGTCAGAGATTGCATGAGTATTATATTGTTGACATATTACTCTTTCAGGCATACCATGGTGCCTCTATGCATCAACTTCCATACTTTAATTTGTTCTGGTTCTGTGTATATACCCAGTTTCCTGGACATCTCTAGATCCACTCATGATATTTTCATGTGCTAATGCTTTGATTGTTGGAGATATTTGACTCCTAGAAAGCCACTTTAGTTTTTTATGCTAGGGTGCCAAACATCATTCTCTCATTATAAACATGTCACTAGTTCTTATTTACTTTCTCCCCAATCCTCTTCCTTCGATGACCACTGCATATATTATCTTGTTGTAAATTTGTCTTTACATAAAGTTAACTTCAGTAATTTCTTTTTGTTTGTTTCTTTAACAAAAACAAAATGTGAAACCTTGTTTGAATGGCCATGGTTGTCCTCATCTCTGTATCTAGTAGAAAAGTTAATGATCTGTTTGCTTATCAAGAAAATAAACTTCAGGACTCAGAATATCAGATTTGATGTTGCCAAATGATAAGTTAAAATGGTGTTATCAATTACATCACTAAAAGCAGTTCTACCACTTATCATCTATAATTGGCCAAAACATAATGGATTTACTACTTAGTCAAGTTTGTTACCAGTAAGATATATTTACTATATTATACAAGTTCAAAAGTGAGTTAAATTATATAGTAGTTCCCATGCCAGCTTTAGCATCCCTTTCTTACTACATGACACTAGTATGTTCTGCTCACCCTCGTTTTTCTATCATGTTTTTTATACATCCTGTCCTGGAATCTTTCTTTTCTTACATAGTTAATTCCTATTGGATCCAACCTCAATCCTAAATATTAGAGGACAAAACATCAAAATGGAACCAAAGTTTGAAGGGGGCATTTTGGCCGAGAAAGATTCTAGTATTAGATCACAGTACAGGGCAGCTTTTGTAAACAATGTTATGATTATTTTTTAGTAAATAAGCTAAAGACAACGCCCACCCACTTTGTAAAACTGGTCATTGCCTCACACCCAACTAGGTTCATTATATTCAAATTTTAAGGTAACAGACTGCATATTCAATCTACCATATTAACCTTAATTTTAATTCAATTAGAGAGGTAAAAATCACATCATAAGGGTTGAGATATAAAATAAAAGTACAAAAAACAAAACAAAAAACTCTTGAACTTGAATCCAAGATTGAGGTTATTTCACTTGTGGACCATTTCTTCATTGCATTCAACATTGTATATCCAGATATTTGCTACAGTAATATAACCACATGAGAGAGAGAGAGAGAGAGCTGTAATGTTCATGTGTATATATAAGAGAGTCATTTCATGTTTCTATCATATTCGCCAGATCTTTAGAAACAAGTGCTAAAGGAATTGCCAAATGAGTTCTACATTTTCACTTGCACCAAAGCCTTACATTAGAGAGAACAGTGGAAACCTGCTGGCCCCAAAATATATGCTCACAACAATAAGAGCTGAAGTGATTACATCTCCCAAGCAAGGAAACACACGTATTTTTCCTAAACTATCAATACAAGGCATTCCTGTTGCTGATTAGTGATTTGCATGTACAAGAAATTGTTCAGAGGCAATCCAAGAGCGTAGCCAAGGTAGGTACTAGCCGAAAGTCACAGTTCGATCCAAGCTTTCTTGAAGAAGCGTATGAAAGGTGCTGGAACATCTGTGCAGAATATGCCAAGACATTCTATTTAGGTCCACTTTCATTCCCTTTCCTATTTTTCCTGTTTCTTTTTTCATCAAACTTCCTTATTTCATTACTTGAATATGCATATTCCATGACCTTGGCTTTCCAAACTTTTGCTTTCGAAGTTGGTAGCTTTTGCATGACTATGAGATTCGATGATTCATGTCCAACTGGTTCTATTGATGCAGGTACTTTGCTGAACACAGAGGAGCGTCAAAAGGCAATATGGGCCATCTATGGTGAGAACTTACCTCTGAGTTCATATCTAATGGAAAATGCTTTCTTGGCAAACTGTTGATGTGGACTATTGATCAGGTGGAGTCTAGTTTAATGTGTGGTAGATTGACAGCTGAGCAAGAAAACATTGTCTTTGTTTAGTCTTGTAGCCGCTAGAAGTCACACTTTCTAAGTTCAGTTTTGAATCATTTCTGAAGTGCTATATTGAAAACGGAATGCAGTTTGGTGTAGAACAGATGAACTGGTTGATGGCCCCTGCAGTTTGGTGTAGAACAGATGAACTGGTTGATGGCCCCAATTCTGGGCACATGAACTCAGAAGTTCTTGATAGATGAGAAGATAGACTAGAAGACATTTTCGAAGGACGGCCTTATGACATGCTTGATGCTGCATTGACTCGTACTGTTCTCAGCTTCCCCTTAGACATAAAGGTGCTTATAATTTGTTTTTTATTGCATGAAATGATTGCTTGCAAATTTGAAGTAGTCATTTTGATGTAATAAAATAGTGTTTTCTTTGATCAAAGCCTTTTAGAGACATGATCGAGGGTATGCGGATGGACACAAGAAAATGCCGCTATCAGAATTTTCAAGAGCTTTATCTTTACTGCTACTATGTGGCTGGAACTGTTGGCCTAATGAGTGTTCCTGTCATGGGAATTACCAGATTCTCTGAATTCTGCTCAAAGTACATGTAATGCTGCACTCTACTTGGGTAGGAAATCAACTCAAACATACTTAGAGATGTTGGACAGGAGTAAGTTTCTTGAATATGATCTTGGTCAGATTTTTAATTCCTCACATCACCTAGTTCCTCATCTTTTCCTCTGTTACTCTATTCTGGTGCCGCAAGAGGTAGAGTTTATCTTCCTCAAGATGAGCTGGCACAGTTTGGGCTATGCGACGACGATGTTTTTGCAAGAAAGGTCACTGATCAATGGAGAAAGTTCATGAAAGAACAGATTTCCAGAGCGAGATTCTATTTCAACCTGGCAGAAGGTGCTTCTCAACTTGACAAGGATAGCCGTTGGCCTGTATGTAGCATCTTTCATAGATAAACAATCACTAAACATTCACGTCACCAACTAGATCATTCCAAATACGTGAAAGCAATCATTCTTCATAGATAAACAAGAAAGATAATCAACTTACATAGGCCACTAGGCAGATAAAGACATGTTTTGTATTTACATATCTGCATCTGTCATGGTTTCTAATAATCAGCATCTTTTGCAGGTATGGTCATCCTTGCTGATATATCGAAACATCTTGGACGCAATTGAGGATAATGACTACGATAACTTGACAAAGAGAGCCTATGTAGGGGGAGCATTGAAACTTACCGTGTTGCCGATGGCTTACACAAAATCTCTTCATACACCTAGTTTGATCTCTCAGTAAATAGCTGTCTAGTGTAAAAGTTCTGCTTGGGGACTCTTGGCTTTGAATCTGTGCCCACGTAGTAGGAAAACTCGTGGTTGGATCTTTCAAGATCTAATGGACAAATTTTGCATCAGATCTATGCGGTGTGCCAATGTCCACATCTCCAAATCTATAAGCCTCGGCTCAATTTAACCCCAGGTGCCAATCTTGTTCAGGTGTTTTTTCTTTATCAAACTCAACTTTCAAAAGGTACCCGAGAAATAGGCCAACCAACCCAAGTGTTTTCTTCAGACATGATTCAACTTTAATTTGTTGAGCTCATACAAAGTCATTCCAGATCCACAAACTATGTTTTTCAAGACTAGAATCAGGGAAGTGGTTCCAAGGAGAATATGGTTCCAAGGAGAAAATAAAGGGGGGGAGATGTTACTCAACTGAACTATGAAATAATCAAAATAAAATGAAGGGGAAGATGTTACTCAACTGAACTATGAAATAATCAAAATAAAATGAACCTATTGGATAACATGTAGGCATTCATTCGTACCCAGGGGCAAATTATAAAAGCACCCATTATATGAAGTGAGCTCATTGTTCCTCTACAGACCCCCAAAAAACCATCCTAATACAGAAAAAAAAATATGTAGAAAAAAGAGAGGAAAGGAACGAAAAATCAGAAACAGAAGATGCCACATTGTTTGCTAGAAATGATACATGCTGCAACAGTGTCGCCACCCTCTGCTGCTTCCTTTTGCTGAAACTTGAACACAATTCAACGAAGCCTCACCTTCAAATCTTACAAGATTAGCTCCAATTGACGACCACTGTTGTGAAGTTAGTCTTAAATGAGTAGAACCCTCAACACATAAAACTTCTAGCAGGCAGCAGCAGCAGGTAATTCATCATGTGATTTCACAGTCCAATTATAGAAAATAATCAGGTGTTCTTCGGGTAACGTCTGGCTCTCCCCTCCTTGGAGCTGGCTCAAACTGTAAAACAAGAAAACAAAGTTTCAAATTCATTCCTCCATAGAGTTTGGGCATACAGGCAAAAATCACGTGAACATGCTGGATCATTGAACAGTTTGTCAAACAATATTTATATTCCTGGTCAGCAAGGAGTAGATTGGCAGGTAGGAGAAACTAGAAAGGAGAGGTTAAGAGAAAGCAGAGGAAACAACCTGAATAAATGTGTGACCTTTGCAGTCATCAACTTCAAGGATGGATGCCATATTTCCACAGCGATAACAGTAGTTGGGTGCACTGAATATGGTGACAACTTTTTGTTCCTGCCACAAGAAAAACAAATTAGAACACAGGTTTAACTTCCCAAATAAAAACCATTTGCCATCGCACAAAGGAAAGTCGATATGTACATGACCCCAGTTGTAACCTTCCATGACCAGCTGGTGTGCTCTAGCAATCAACTTTAAGTTATTGGTATGATTGAACTGCTCGGATATGTCCTGTTGAATTTATACAAGCACATGAAAAATTTGTTGGACCTTCGATTTAATTTCAACCCAATACCCAGCCGAAAAAAAAGATATAGAATATATAAATAAAGTACCTGGCCAAAAGTGTATCCAGCACCTCTGGGAGAGATACCCCAGCCACAGCGATCATCTGGGTCAGACCAAAGAAGATCACACATGGGACCCTCGTGAGGAACCTCTTGAACACGGTCAAAATTACGTATGTTATCTAGAGTTTCAATCGATGGAGACAGTCCACCGTGCAAGCAGAAGATTTCAGATTCAACCTTCAAAAACAAAATAGAGAATATTCAGTACATGGAAAAAGAATCATAGTGCTATACCTGCACCCGAGTCTATCAACTACAATTTACATGGCAAACGTCACCTATGACCCAACAGAGTTGCCAGAATGAGGTGAAACTCTAACTGTATCATACTTAGTAGGATTGCTATACAGTTAGAGTTTCAATCAACAGGCCTATTGCTTTCCACCTATTCTGCTAGAACAAAACAAATAGAAAAACTTTCAACATGGCAATACAGTAGTAGGGCCTACGGCATTTGTGTAGCAACATAATAGATGACACAAGGGAGCAACCAGAAATTTTAATCTGCATCTTCAACCGAAACAATTACAGTTTCATGGCTGTCTGGGGTACTAACTTGAACATACAAATCAGAATGTCCACTAACCTAGATTAATTATTTAAACAAAACTGTATAACTGTACTAACCAAGGCTGTCAGCGGAAAATAGTCAAATAGATCAGTAAAGGTCTTCCAAACATTGGCATTCCCATACCTGCAAATAGAAACAAAAACTTAATTACCTTTGCAGACTTGAAAAATATGACCAGTTGATGGGACAGGAAAAAGTAAATCAATATACAATACGCGGGTGACTGAAACAATCACACATCATCGCACTCAAAATCTTGAACATTAATCATGAGCAACAATTACTACATTCTATCTTCTCAAACTTGATTGATTCAATACACTCCAAGAACTGATTTTATTTTTATTTTTTGAATCCTCCAGGAACTGATTCTTAAAGAGTTGTATTTATTCATAAAAATTGAAAATATATATAAAAAAAGAATTGATGCCCAATAACTTCCATATCTAAATGAAAGGGGACATTTCATGTATATAATGTTTAACCTGAGCCCACGAAAATGGAGAGTAGTCTTTGGTTTAAGTCACACACCACACAAAGTTGCCTATTGAAAAGATAAATACAAAAATGTCAAAGAGCTCAAGAGATGCTAAGAAACTCACTTCCGTAAGCACTCGTCATAAAAACCATACACTTGAGTGATCTGCAATGGGAATATATTATATCATTTTCAACATAGACAACCTGTGAAAACATTAACATATCATGAGACTATGAGAGAGAGGACACACCTGACGACTTTCATGATTCCCTCTAAGGATAGTAATACGTTGAGAGTAACGAACCTTCAAGGCCACCAAAAGCTGATTTAACAGATAAAGGAGTCAGGAGAAATAATAGACATGAGGAGGCAAAGCCAAGATGAAGCAGCAGCCTTGAAATAGGGAATTTCCATCATAACAAATTGAGTTTTATGAGGGCAAAATAAATGTAATCCTAAATATCTAGCCTCCACTAGGTCAACTGCTGCACCCACATAGCTCAGGCTCAACATGTATCCAACCCTCTATAATAAAAAATAATTACAGTAACGAACCCCCAACTATTTTAACCCTATAACTGTTGTCCCAGAATCCAAAAACCTTGTATGTTAATGAAAAGGAAAAGGGGAATTTCAAATGAATAACTGGACCATATTGAACGATAAAAAAATCAGAAAGTAAAAAAAACTCATACTTACTGTTACGGTTTCGACGGAGTAATAACCACGATCCACATAATCTCCCATAAACAAATAATTGGTATCTGGACACTACAAAATTGCAACAAGAACAATTATTTTCGTAAATGTGAAATACTCAACATATAGAATACAGAAGTACAAATTAACATCTAAATCACAAGACAATCAATCAGATAAGAAACACACAAGATACCATTAGGCTGCTCGGACAATTTTAAAGTTGATTGAATATCCTAAAGTAAAAGATTACAGTAATCATTCTTAAATCAAACCACTTCCCTTAAAAATACCATAGATTTACATTACCATAACATCTTCATAAGAAGTTCTATGCTATTAGACAAAACAAAAGTAGAACTACTCAACTCGAAATAAAATAATACCTTTCCTCCAATACGGAAAAGCTCAGCAAGATCATGAAATTGTCCGTGAATATCACCGCAGATAGTAACTGGGCTTTTCACAGGCTGCAACACATGAAAACCAAAAAAGATTAATTACCTATATATCTAGAAAAATATATGATAACTTCAAAGCCTTGAGTGAACACCAAACACTCATAGAAACAGAAAGAAAGAAATCAAAGGCACACTTTTCAGTTATACTTGAGTTTCTGTTTAAGTAACTGGAAGCTCTAATTAATAATCTCAATGCATACGTTTACAATATGAATCAAGATCTTGAGGAAGTGCAGATAATTATGTAAGAAAACGAAAAAAATGGTCAAATAGCTAACCTGAACATTGCTTTCTTCCATCAATATCTCCTTAGCCTTCACACAGAGCCCCCTTACCTATTAAGCAAACAAAATTGTTGTCAATATATTAGGTGAATGAAGAATGAAAACAAATATAAGGAAATAGAACTTTGACAGTGAGCAAAATAGAAAAAACAATCAATGTCAACTAACATAACCACTTCTGCAGCAACATCCAATATGAAAACTTAAAGATACCATCTCATGAATCTGGTATCATTATCACTAAACAGCCCTAGAGCAGCTTGTGGAGAAGATACATTTTCATCCTATTTTGCGACACAACATTAGAAACATTAAAGTTGTAGCACAGATGCTTTGAGCAATATCACACTAGTAATGACACAAACAAAATTCACTCTATATAAGCATCCAAAAGACAAACATTTTCATAAAGATGCAATCAAAAGCGAAAACGGCAATCCAAAAAAACCTTTTTCACTCATCACAACAATGTCAAGACGCAAAGTTCCATTTCTCTCAACAAATCCCATCTCCGGAATAGATCTAACCCCACATTTCCCCACAAATAAACCCAATCTCAACACTATTTCTTCACGCATTTCGAGAAATCCGAAAACAACCAAAACTACCACAGATCTGATTCACATACCCTTAACTCAAAGCAATCAACAATCCCAGACCTAAATCGGTCCCCAATAATCCCTAATTGAGCTAAATTCACAGATCGCATGCACAGATTAACCTAACAAAACCAGAATCCGATCCAGAAAATGAGCGAGGGTACCTCTTGCTCGGACAAGGGCTTGCACTGCATGAGCTGAGCAATCTGCTCGTCGAGGTTGCCATGCGAGTTGGAAGGCACCGAATCCATGTTTTCGTCGACTTTTCCCCCAAAACGACACCGTCTCGCTGGAACGGAGAGAAAACCCTAATTCTGGAGAGATCCAGAAAACCCTAGATTTCTTCCTCTTTTCTTCTTCTTCTATCGTTTTGAGAAAATAGGGGAGAGATGATTTTTTCCTTTTTCTTTTTGGGTTTGGGAAACGACAAAAGGGAAATTGTGTGTGGCTCACGCGCGTTGAGGAGGGGTTTGGACCAATCTGTGGGCATCGCGGGTTTTGATTGGGCACTGGGTTGAGAGAGCGCGTGAGGGGCGACAGCTGTATGTGTTTTCCTTTTCTTTTTTAATTTTAAATAATCTTATTATATCTTACGAACTTATGATGTATTACCAAAAATAATAGAGGAAAATTCACCATCAGTGCCTGAACTATAGTGGCAAGGCCAATGTGATATCCACACTCTCAAATGTACCAATGTGATGCCTGAACTAACATTTCACTACAGATGAGATGCCAGAAGCCATATTCCGTTAAAGTGCCGTCAATTTGATGATGTCATGCTCACGTGGGCTGACAGAAAAGAAGGAATTACTGAAATAACCTTATGCTTTGTTCGAGAACCGATTTCCCTCCGATATGTTTCCTAGATCTAGATCGAATAATAGTATCACTTCATTAACGAAACGGAAGGAAGCAGCGGGAATTCAGATGTGACAAGCACGCTCGGTGTTGGCCTCCGTAGTAGCGCAACCAATATTCCTCCAATTCATCATCCATCATCGCCACTTGGACTGCAACCACATCATCAACATCACCACGGAGGAGTCTTACATATCGATGAACAAGAGGGGATGTCAACATTCTTGCAGCAGCATCAGCACCAATCAAAGCCGCAAACATTACTGTTCGCCGGATCTTCTGTTTCCGCCACGTCTAATGCGATTGATGATCTTCAGAGACTCTTGAATTACCAACAGCAGCAAGCAGTTTTCAACATTGCCAATCAACAACAAGCTCTAAATGTGCAACAATACTATGATGCTCATAGTCATAACCATCACCACAACCATCAACTACCCAGCAACCTAGTTAACCATTTCTCCAATCCTTTCCCATTGGTACCTCCGCCGCCGCCGCCGCCGCAGTCGACTCAGCTCTCCCCCAACTTACTTCCAATAACTGCTTTCTCCGACCGCCTTTGGGACTGGAATCCAATCTCAGAGCCAAACCGGGCGCCAGATCAGTACAATACCAATCCATTGAAGTAATCATCAATAATCAATATATATATATATATATATATATTAATTATCAACTGAATCCAAGTGCATATATATATTTGATCCATCATCGATACACTACCTCTACGACTTAATTATGCTAGCTGATTCTATAGCGCTAGCTACCTAGGCACTCGTCCTTAATGATCTCTAGCTACATCTTTTTCATTTTTCTGGCAAACATAATTTGTAGATCTAGTATTCTAATGAAGTGATACTATTATTCGATCTAGATCTAGGAAACATATTGGAGGGAAATCGGTTCTCGAACAAAGCATAAGGTTATTTCAGTAATTCCTTCTTTTCTGTCAGCCCACGTGAGCATGACATCATCAAATTGACGGCACTTTAACGGAATATGGCTTCTGGCATCTCATCGGTAGTGAAATGTTAGTTCAGGCATCACATTGGTACATTTGAGAGTGTGGGTATCACATTGGCCTTGCCACTATAGTTCAGGCACTGATGGTGAATTTTCCCCTAATAGAGGAAAATATAATAATACGAATGATTTGTAATTTTTTTATGGATACGGATGATTTGTGTTATTTTTGTGTACAAGGCGATAAGAACAAACGATAAACATATGGTGATACCCTCCCTTACATATGTTTATGCTCATTTGTCACAACTAGCCAACAAAAAATATATATAAAAAAACAGACTAACATTAACTCATTATATAGATTAAATATGAAAATAGTTATAACACTTTGAATGAAAAAAGTAGTTTGATGAGCTATATTACGGTAAAAAATATGATGAAAATTGTAAAATGAATCTTATAACTAGAATGAAGGTAAAAAAAGTAAAGGAGAATTTAAGAAAGAAATAAGATGTGAAATATCCAAAACATAGAATACATGAATTGAAAATATAAACAATTTTGAATACGAACATAAAGAAATTGTAGATAATAGTAAGATCAAAAATATAAAAATACATGAATGAACATATAAAATAAATAAATAAAGATAACAAAACCATAAATAAAAAAGAAAACTGGAGCCAATGAGATTCAAACAATAGCATTCTAGAAGATATATATACCTACCCACCGCTATCACAAATATCACTAACAACATATGTTTACATCAGCCCGTATATAAAAATGTCTTGCTCTTATTAGAGGCCCTAGACGTGTGGGTCTTGCTCGCCTTGTCCAAGGGCCGCGCTGAACACAACATACAACTAACCAAAATGACAAATACCTTTCTAAAGCCTAAAAGCATATCTAAACCAAAAAGAAAGAGGAAAGGGCATGGACCACCTTAGCTAGTCCTAACCGACCTTGTACTTCTACCCTTGAAATTGCAATGGGTTATTTCATTTTGAGACTGAATTGTAGGATTTCATCTGCTTTTCGAGTTGTCATTAACTGCCGCATAATCAGACTAACGGACGAATAAACAGAATGGACTCTTCGTATTAAAAATTGTAAGTCGAGAGACCTGTTGAATTAAACAAGTGCATGGACTGAAAGGATTACGAAGTCATACTACAAGGGTCAAACAATATTTAGCCTTAAGACAATGAATCAAATTCATAATAATTGGCCCTCGTTATGATAAAGTAGTATAGTCTTTAAACTCTTATTTAATTGGTAATGATTTGAGTTGCCCCGACCCTTGTTTACTCATTTGTTTCTAGTGTTTTGGTCTCGCTTCTAACTAAAGAGAAGTATTACAAATAATGAAATTTAAGTACAGAAAATAAATTACTCGAATATTAAAAGAAATTGCACACGTGCCACCGCACAGATGCGGAATGTAGAAGTCTGAGTAAAGAGAGATTACGCTCCCACTTATACTTCGAATCAAACGAATGTAGGACATCGGTGTCACTTTAGAGGAAAATTTACAGTAGCTCATTCACCACTGATATTGATACTCATGTAGAGACGAGCATAACAACTAAAAGAAAAAACAGGGAGAGTAACACTCCGGAGAGCTTGGAAGGAAACAATGCTAAGGCGAGATGCTTTAGCATCTTGAGTTTCGATTAGGTCGAGGTTGTAGTTGTTTGTAGCTGTTGTTTTAATTGTTTGTTTGTAAAAGTTGTTGATTGTATGATTGTATGTCTAGACTGATTCTCGAACCTTTCTTTTATAGTGGTTCGCATAGTAGATAAGGATATGGTCTTTGTTGTATAGTCGGTTGAGTTGCACAAGTTTTCTTCTTACTTAGCAACTACGTAACTAGGTGACATAGTTCCAATCACGTATAAAGACTTATTTTAAGACCACATGATTGGCCTCAAACGAGTTAAATATTTGTAGAAGTCTTTAATGATAAGATACTGTAGACAACAAGAATTGCCTCTTGAGTTGATTTCGCTCCGCTAGCTAGGTGGCGAGATAATGTTTAAACTCCTCATGAAGAATGACGTGCGCATCTTGTCAACTTGTAATACTGAGCCGTGAAACACTTATAGATATATTAATCAAAAACCATGAAGATACTTAATCAATACAACCATGTATCTGCATGCACACTATAATTAAGAATAATTGTTGGCTCCTTCAATTAAGCACTCAGCCAAGCTCATTTCCCTAAACATCTCACAATGCAAAGTCCTTCACATGCAGACCTCACAAGCTCGCCAGACAACTAAACAATAATTGATGGGATCAACTTGGATAAGTTATGTTGCACAATTCTTCTTTAAGAAGTCCTTTCCGCATGTAAACTCTCCTCTTCGCCTGCAATACAGACTTTGCCAGTCCTCCGCCACGCAACCAAGAATACCAAGCCAACTTAGACACTTCGCCCCTCTTCGTCCGTCTTTTATGCGAATACCAAGCCAACTTAGACACTTCGCCCCTCTTCGTCCGTCTTTTATGCGAAGTCTACAAATAAGACTCCCTCTAATATGCGAATTGTACCACGCGAAGTTAGACATCCAGCTCGTGGTTACAACATATCTCTATGGGGATCTTGATTCAGAGATATATATGAAATTGCATGATGGTTTCCAGGTGCCTAAGTCAAGTGATTCTAAGCCACGTAGTGCGTACTGCATTAAGTTGCAACGCTCACTATTCGGATTGAAGCAATCCGGGCTGATGTGGTATACACGCCTTAGTGACTACTTGATTAGGAAGAGTTATAAGAACAATGAGTTGTGCCGGATTTTCGATAGTTGCCGTTTATGTGGATGATATGAATATCATAGGGACTCTTGATGAGATCAATGAGACCGCGACACATCTGAAGTCCAAGTTTGAGATGAAGGACTTGGGGAAGACTCAGTTTTGTCTAGGCATTGAGCTAGAGCACCGAGACTCTTGAGTCTTGATATACCAGAGTGCATATGTTCACAAGATGCTCATGCGCTTCAATGTGGATAAAATGCATCCAGTTAGCAACCCCATGGTAGTCCGGAGTTTGGATGCTAAGAAAGATCCATTCCATCCTAAAGAGCATGGCGAGGATGTACTTGGAGCCGAGGTATCATATTAGTGCAATCACTGCGTTACTATATTTGGCTCAGTGCACTCGGCCAAACATTGTTTTCTCAGTGAATTTGTTAGCTAGACATAGCTCTGTGCCAACGCAACGTCATTGGACCGGTGTCAAAAACATATTTTGATACCTTAAAGGGTCAATGGACTTGGGCCTGTTCTTTTCAAGATGGAATGCAAATGAGTGCAATATTCTTGAGAATCTAGGCGCTGGTTACCTATGGAACCAAGCTGCCGGGTACGGTGCACATAGCTGCCATGCACTATGCGCACGCTAGCGAGCATTGTGCTGCCCTGCTGAGCACCAGAAGCTGCCGGCTATGCACTAGATGCACACTGCTGAGCGTTGCATGCTAAATGCCAAGCAGTGCACGCTGCCTGCTGGGCGCTGCCGACTGCTTGCCGAGCGGTGCACACTGCCGGCTGGGCACTACCTACTGCCTGTCGAGCGGTGCATGCTGGCTACCGAGCGTTGCAGGGCACTATGTGCACGCTGTTGTGCACTGTGCACATGCTGCCGAGTATGATGTAACACCTAACAAGGGATGTGCATATGACTGCCGAGCGTTGTGTATGCATGCACACTTAGATGCCGAGAAACATTACTCTCCCAATGTACTTGACACTGCTTGCTGCCCTTATACCAAAATACCTAATGATATCTTGGTTGGTTTCGCAGATGTTGGATACTTATCTGATCCATATAAGGGGCGCTCCCAAACTAGTTATGTCTTCACCATTAGGAATACATCGATATCATGGAGGACCGCTAAACAGACCTTAGTGGCAACATTCTCCAACCATGGAGAGATTATAGCGCTACATGAAGCTGTACACGAATGTGTTTGGCTTAGATCAGTTATTGAACACATTAGAGAGAGTAGTGGATTGAGCTTTACCACAAACAAACCGACTTATATATTTGAAGACAATGTTGCATGTATTGAACAAATGAGGCATGACTACATCAAGGGTGATCATATGAATCACATCTCACCAAAGTTCTTCTATAATCAGCAACAACAAGCCCTCCTCAACATCCAAGTTAATCAAGTGAATTTAGAGGCAAACGTAGAAGACTTGTTTACTAAAGCTCTGCTTAAGTCTATTATCGAGAAACATGTGAAGAGCATTAGAATATTATTAGGGTCTCTCTCTCAAAAATCTCCGTCGAGAAGCATGTGAAGAGCGTTGGAATATTACTAACGCTGCCTCTTGTCTATAGGCCTTATAACGCTGCCTCTTGTCTCTCCTCAAAATATTATTAGGGTCTCTTTCTCTCTCAAAAATCTCCGTCGCGTCCGCTTCCTCAGGGTTTCTTCTCATCCGTGCAGGTCGCCTCCTATCTCTCCTTCTCTATATCTCCTCTCTCTCTCTCCTACTCTGCTTCATCTCTCTCTCTCTATATATATATCTATTGCATTAGCATCTTTCGTTTCTTGATTATTGTTTTGTGTACATATATAGATTGGCGTTTGTTCTTCTTCAATTTACTATGATTAGGTTTAGGTTTTTGCTTGCCGCGATTGAATTCGTCTCGAAACCGAGTTTCGATTTTTAGGCCCGAGTTTTGATTGTAGTGCATTGCTGTTTGTTTGCGATTTTGAGTTGGTTTTGATGATTACATATTGATTCGGTTGTGTTTTGTTTTGTTTAGTTTTGTGCAGTGTTTGTTTTGATTTCGATTTTGTTTGGACTTGTGAGATTGAATTTTCGTTTTTCCGTTGAATTTCTGAAGTGTTTGGAGTTGTGAGTGAGGATTTTTCGGTTGTAGTTTGAATCGACTATGCGAGCTTCATGGGCAGATTTGGCTGCAAATTCTGCAGCTGAGAATGTAGGTTCTGGATCTTCTGCTAACAGTGCTGCCAGTGGCACTCCCGCTGGCGGCGCTGTGTCTCGGTCCACTTATGTCCCGCCGCATCTCCGGAACCGTCCTCTGCCTTCGTCGGACGCACCTGCTCCAGTGTTCAATGTGCCTGTTGTGAATGATCGTGGTGGGTATGGTGGTGGTGGCAGGAATGACAGTCGGGGGTATGGAGGGAGTGGTGGAGGCGGTGGCCGCGGTGGTTGGTGTGGCAGTGGCAGAGGTGGTTGGGGTGGCGGTGGCAGAGGTGGTTGGGGTGGTGGGAGGGACAGGGAAGTGAATCCCTTTGAAGATGATGACGAAACAGAGGTGCCGTTTGGTGAGCAGGAGAACAGTGGCATTAACTTTGATGCCTACGAAGACATTCCTGTTGAAACTAGTGGTGACAATGTTCCACCCCCTGTGAATACGTTCGCAGAGATTGACTTGGGTGATGCACTTAATAAAAATATTCAGAGGTGCAAATATGTGAAACCAACACCTGTGCAGCGGCACACCATTCCAATCTCCCTTGCTGGTCGGGACTTGATGGCATGTGCCCAAACTGGTTCTGGCAAGACAGCTGCTTTCTGCTTCCCTATCATTAGTGGAATTATGAAGGGACAACCTCCACAGAGTCCGCCCCGTTCACATACAGCCTGCCCGCTTGCTCTCATTTTATCTCCTACTAGGGAGCTTTCTTCTCAAGTAGGTCTTTGATTTTTAAATCTTTCCTAACATTTTCCAGCGGCATGTGTTGCCTACAGAACTGAAATCTCTTTTGTGTTTCAGATACACGAGGAAGCCAAGAAATTCTCATATCAAACCGGTGTCAGAGCTGTTGTTGCTTATGGAGGAGCTCCAATCCATCAACAGGTTTTTCTATTACTTCTGTATATATTGGTCTTCACCCCCTTTTTGAGCTGAAATGGCTTTTGTCTTCATGTATTGCTTGACATAGTGCAACTAGTTTATTTATAATTAGACATTAAAAGTCACAAGTTTACTGGTTTATCTGTGGTTTTATGTGCTTGCAGTTTGATTTCAAAGCTGATTCTATACTCTGTCTTTCTCTTTCTATAGGTTTTATCTATCAACTAAAAGTAACCATTATTGTCAAAATATTATTTGGTGTTAGCATAATGTTCGTACGGTATGATTTTTTCTCTTCTCAATTCTCAAGTTTGCACAGTTATTGAGTTTTTATATTCTGTTTTCCACTTCTACTGGAGAGGACTTTGAATGGTTACTTGGTGCAAGTGATAAATATCAATACACGTTCTCTGCTGAGAATTACTATTTTGACAAAGTTATGGTGAATAAATGTCATGAAATTAATTGACTGTCTAGCTGGGTTTAGCAATGTTCAGTGAGGATCTGTTATGAGCATGAATCGGTTTTAGAGTAAACAGGGATCCTGACACTGTTTATTGGCTACTTTTAAGATTGCATTTTGCACACACTCTTTCACAAGGAACACCCCTTTTTTTATCTTTTCTTCTTCTTTTTGTTGTTTTTTCAGCTAATTTACAGAAAAAAGCAGCATAATTTTTGGTTTTCCAAGTCATCTCGATTTGCAGCCTTTAAATCAATTTATAGTTCATTTAGGGATTCTTTATATTCTTTGTTACTGTAGTGATTCATTTGCCTCTGTGCTTGGCAGTTGACATGTTTCCTGTGATCTGGGCAAAATCCTTTCTTTATTATTGTGCAAGATTTTTATTTAGATATATAGCAGTCTAATGATGTACTTTTGGACAGCTGCGGGAACTAGAAAGAGGTGTTGATATTCTTGTGGCAACTCCTGGAAGATTGGTGGATTTGCTGGAGAGAGCTAGAGTCTCATTGCAGAATATTAGGTATTTAGCCCTTGATGAGGCTGATCGAATGCTGGACATGGGTTTTGAACCACAAATAAGGAAAATTGTGGAACAAATGGACATGCCTCCACCAGGTGTGCGGCAAACTATGTTGTTCAGTGCCACTTTTCCCAAAGAAATACAGGTATTTTTCTTGCAAATTTCAAATTGAGATGTCTTTCATATATAGATCTGGCAATTTTCTTTCATATTTTTCTTATAATAATGATTCACCAATTGCAAATTTCTTTTATTGGTTTCAAATTTGAGTTGATTTCTTGACTAGGACACTAGTATAATGTGTAAATAGATGTTGCACATCCATGCTGATGAATTGTTTAAAATGGATGATAAAAAGTACATTAGATCTGTTTTTAAACAATTGGGAACTCAGTTTCAATTCACATCGTAGATATTTTTGTTAAGCCCACCGAGTTTGAATCACATCCATCAGTGTTTTGAATGTGATCGTACCAGTAATAAAATCTCTCTCTATCGTTTAAATTTATATCATTGTTGAACGTTGTCTCAAGCTAAGCTGGCCTTAGACTTGGGGGATTCCGAGATGAATTCATGTGATGAACAAAGAAATTTGTGTACTCTTATTTCTTATCTCTGTTCCAATATTCTGAAGAATCTCTAAGTCATTTCTAACTTGATAAATGTGGATGGCATGCAGAGACTGGCCTCTGATTTTCTTGCAAAGTATATCTTTCTGGCTGTTGGAAGAGTGGGTTCTAGTACTGATTTGATTGTCCAACGAGTGGAATTTGTTCACGAGTCTGATAAAAGAAGTCACCTTATGGATCTTCTGCATGCACAAAGGGCCAATGGTGCACAGGGAAAGGTAATTCTTAAGAAATTTTCTCATATAATCTTTACAAATGGTTTGCACTGGATTATGGGTTGTTCTTTTCTCTACTCACTTTCATAATTTCTGTTTGCAGCAAGCTCTGACATTAGTTTTTGTGGAGACAAAGAAGGGAGCTGATTCCCTGGAACACTGGTTGTGTATGAACGGTTTTCCTGCAACTACTATTCATGGTGACAGAACACAGCAGGTAAGTTAGCTTTTCTATCTGTTCTATGATGTGAAGTTCTTTTGATTCTCCTTTCTAGTGACATTTGTGTGGCTGGGTATTTGCTGCTAATAAGGCTCAAAAGTAGTATGCTATGAGAACATTTAAGTTAATAAACTCGACCATTACTTGCTGAGTTCGTAGGTTGGTCATGCATGAGAAGCTAGGTAGAGAATCCTTTTCCTAAGTAGCATGTTGCCAGACCTCCTTCATTCTAAAAGTATGTCCATAACAGGTTGAGAAGAAAATAATATTGATTTATAGGTGTTTTGGGTGCGAGTGCTTTCTGCTTGTATGCATTTCCTTTTATTTCTGGGGAGCCTTGTCACACCCGTAGTGTTGGTTGAGTTTCTTGTTGTCAAGTATGTACTGTTCTGTTATATAAAACCATTTTTCTGTTAATGTTGATATCTTAATGGAGAGATAAGGTGGTCTCGAGAGGCTAAGGATAGACTATAACTTGGGTTAGTAGAAGGTCTAATGGACTTGAAGTGTGTTGTGCATCTTATGAATTGCATGGCGTGAGGCCATAGTAAATAACAATTTTTGCTGTGTGTTTAGACTACTGCTGTGCTGCACTACTCTAACCATTTATATATTTTAATTGTTCTGCAGGAAAGAGAACAAGCATTGAGGTCGTTTAAGAGCGGCAATACTCCAATTTTGGTGGCTACTGATGTTGCTGCACGTGGGCTTGATATTCCTCACGTTGCACATGTCGTCAACTTTGATCTTCCAAATGACATTGATGATTATGTTCACCGTATTGGTCGTACTGGACGAGCTGGGAAATCTGGCTTAGCTACTGCCTTTTTTAATGAGAACAATTCTTCATTGGCCAAGTCTCTAGCAGATTTGATGACAGAATCAAATCAAGAAGTACCTGCTTGGTTGTCACGGTATGCAGCTCGATCCTCTTATGGTGGTGGGAGGAACCGCCGTTCTGGGGGAGGCCGGTTTGGTGGCCGTGACTTCCGAAGGGATTCCTATGGTGGTGGAGGAGGAGGTGGTGGATATGGTGGTTCTGGTGGGTATAATGCAGGAGGATATGGTGGTCCTGGGGTAACTAGTGCATGGGACTAACCGCCCAGCTCTCAAAAGCAGTTGCAGTGTCTAGGTAATGATTGCAGATGTTCCTTCTCTACAGTGTCCTATTTTTGTTTTTGTAATGTCGTTTTATAGTGGTTTATGCCATGAATGTTTTAAACTGTTAGAAATACTCTGACAATGTTTTGAAGGAGGTGGTCATATGTTTGGTATTGATGTCACAGGAATAGGTCTGTAATGTTGGTAGGTGTTGATTAAAAGTACTAACAGATTAGGGATTCCTTTGGCTTCTTAATTTCTGTACGATTATACTCTGGTTTGTTATTTGGATGGGTTGTAGAGTATGTAGTGAGAGGTGGAGAGTTTCGTTTCTTTTCGGCTGCATCTTTGTTATCTCATAGGCATGTTCTTTTCAACCCAGCAAGTGGGGTTATATTGGTGAGGTTCTAGACCTGCCATTTTCTTCTTCCTCCATTCGAGTCATCTGTTATAGGGCTTTTGTAATATTTTGGTGATAACTGAAATGAATACAGAGCTCTTTTTGGAAGTTGGAATATTACAAATTGCATGACACATTTTGGAGAAGAAATAAGCACAACTGTTACCCACTGTTTAGCGTTTATGAAGCATTCTTTCCATATTTTGAATGCTATTTGCTCAAGAAACCCTAACTTTGGATAGGTTGCCATTCTTGAAGTTGATTCTGATGTCTGATGTAGGGCAGGATAAGAGATCCAAATTCTGTTCCGCACTGTTTAGATGTGTAATGTTTCATTAAATTTATTCTCCCATACTAGACAGTACACAAAACTGAACTCAAAATGATAAACCCCCTCAGCCTCTCTACGTTGTCTCACAAAGTCGTTCGAAGTTGAAGAAAATACGTTCCACAGAGTTAGTGGCCCGAGTAATTCAGTTAGTGGAGCAAGTAGTGAAAAGAAACGAAGAACGTTGACAAATGATGTGTGTGACTGTTTACAAAGGTAGCTTTCTTTCGGTACTCTCTTTTTTTTGAGAAAAGATTGAACCCTATTGGGTTCCTTTTATTTAATGAATAATCATACATGGAGGAGATATAATATCTATATCCAGAGCATTACTAGAAAGATTATAAAGGTCTTCGTATAACATATCCTGGATAATATCATGTGTGTCATCTAACAAAAACTCAACAAGATCATTACATCTAACAAAATGAGCTAATCGATTTGTCACACCATTTGCTTCGCAACATATATGTTGAAATTGAAACGAGACAACATTGGCATACCTCTTGTAGTCCTCTATAATTCTCCCAACGGCCAAGAGCTTATCCCCATCCATATACAATGTGCTAACTAGGTTAATACAATCACTTTCAACTTCAACCTCCTGCCAACCTTCTTGAATAGCTATCAACAAACCAGCTCTAAGGAATTCTACTTTTTCCCTAGTGCAAAGCTCCCATGCTAAAAATGTCTTACAAAGGTAGGAATACAAGCTCCCTCCCAGTTGCAAACTACTACACCCACACCTCCTTTTCCCGTCTCGGCACAGAAGCTCCCATCTACATTGATTTTCAGCCTCCCTCATGGTGGGTTGCGCCACCTTCTTACCATCCTTTTGGATTTACCTTTCTCTTATTCACTTGTTTATATTCTACCAATAACGACTTTGACCACTCCACCATATTAGTAGTATTAAAATAGGAACCGTTCCATATTATTTCTCTCTACCCAAATAACCCACAGTGCAATCAAGAAACTCTCCACCTTGTCACCACATGTATCAATCATGTCCCAAAACCACGTCAAAATAAAGAGCAGAATGCATGTTGAATTTCGATGCTCTGCTTCCAAAAAGCTTGCAAGGCAACGCAGTTTTTGAATAAGTGTAAAGCGGTTTCAACATTGTTCTCATAATACACACACACTTTATGGTTGTGAGCTGCACTCTCTTAGTCATAAGAGCAGCCTAGTAGGTAATGTTCCTTTGACCAACCTCCATGCATGCATCCATACCTTTGGTGGTACATTATCTCTCTACACTTATTCCACAGCTTTTCTTGCTCCACACCAAAATTAGAACCACATGCTCTCTCTTTCAGTCCATTCAAGTTCGTGCTACATGGTATCCATTTCTAACGCTGTATCTTCCTTTTTATCAAAATGCCATACCAGTCTATCCACCCCTCCATTTAAACTCAGTGGGATTTGGAGGATGGTCTCCACTTCAACAGAAGTGAACAGATCATTCAACAACCATATCGACCACTCCCATGCCTCACTGTCAATAAGGTTAACAACCTTTAAATCCTCTGTACCCTACATTGGAGCAGAGAAAGGCTTGAAATGATAAGGCATTGGGATCCAAGGTTCCTGCCACACATTAACAGTCTCTCCTGATCCAATCTGAAACCTTAGTCCCTTCTTCAATAACTCCCTCCCTTTCATGATGTTTCTCCAAGTATTTGAGGCCCCTTGCTTTAGCTCTGATGCCATGAAACTCTTCTCCAAGAAATACCTAATTTCATAACTTGAGCTAGTAGCAAATCAAGCCGACTTAGTACTCTCCATCCTTTTTTTGCGACCAGAGCCGTATTAAACAAACTCATGTTTCTGAAGCCAAGACCTCCTTCCTTCTTCGGGGCACAAAGCTTCTCCCATGCTACCTAATGAATTTTTCTATCATCCCTAAATTCTCCCCACCAAAATCGTGCCATCAGACGATGCATCTCACTGCACAAATGCTTTGGTAGCTCAAAACAACTCATAACATACGTAGGAATAGATTGCACCACCGATTTTATGAGCACTTCTTTCCCAACAGTAGAAAAAGTCTAACACAGTGAAAGCTATGGGTTGAATAGGTGGAAACAGTAGACAAGCGTCAAACCGAAATCTTGATGACGGCGTTGGCCTCGGACAACTCCTCCGGCTCGTACCTCCATCGTAAGCTGCTGCATAAGAGTAGTCAAGTTTGCTAAAGCATTGTTGGTGTCTTGACGAAAATTCTCAATATTCTGTTTAATAGCAGCAATCTCCCGACCAACGTCGGCGAGTGTGATAGAAACCTCCTCTCCGTCGTTTGACATAGATCCAGGCGAAACAAGGCTCTGATGCCACCTAATGCAGTGAAAACTATGAGTTGAATATGTGGAAACGGTAGACAAGCGTCAAACCGAAATATAGGATAATAATGAGAATAATCTCTGGGTTTTTTAAATATTATTGAATTGTTGAATGCCTAATACAACATAGAGGGTGCCTATTTATAGGCTCTAACTCAAAACTAAATCCTTTTTAGAATAAGGCTAGAAAATAACAAAACCTATTGAAACTAGAAATTCCTATTGAAACATAAATCATAATCTTAAGAATAATAGAAAACTTATACTTGCTTAAGACGTTGACTTTCCAACTGCTCCTTAAACTCATCTGCGAGTCGTTCTACATCAAAGTCTTGTCTCTCCACCCTTGTGTCCTCTTTCAAACTTTATCGATCAAGTATCTGAAAGCCTCATCTTTTGAATAACTCAGCTCTATTGGTAGCCCTAGATACTTATCGTGCTTGGCTACTCCCCTAACTTCCAGCACCTCTGCCAACTCCTCCTGCTTCCAACGTCGGACATTTTTACTGACGTAGTCTCTTTTGACACAGCAAATGAGCCAGAAGATCTCTTTCGTTTTTTCCTTTGTTGGCTATGACTTCATCTCTTATTCTCTTTCTCTTTCACATTTTACCTGAAATCTCATTTTTCTTTCTTTTTAAGTCATTCATAAATTTCAACCGCACGTATAGAGAAACTCAGCAATCAGAAGCTTATAATTTAGTATCTTGGATATAATGGATTTCATTGCTTAAAATACTTTCTTTCGTGACATTCTCTCAAAATTTATTCAAAAGACTTTTTAGTCTCTTCACTCTCTACTTTAAGGCTCCGGTCTATCTACGTAGATGTTACCTGACTGACCCATATTTTGTTTCATTTTGTTATTTTATGTTGAAAATCATATTGCTTTTTTGTATCTTGTTTTCTGAAGAGCAAGACATGAATTTTGTTGATTTTTATTGAAGGGCACCATTCTAAAACTTATCTCCACCCTTTAATGTTTAGGTCCAACCTTGATCAACATATGCTAATAAATCTAAAGCGTAATAGTTAAATTCACAATATCTTTTCAACTATCTTATAAGTACAACGCAATTTAAATTGAGCATGTGGATATGGTTTATCAAATCAAACAACCAAAATTCAAAAATGCAGGTGAAGCTCATTATTAATTTGGTTAGAAACTGATATTGTCTATCACTGTATCTCTATCCTTGCCTTGAATCAAACCCACCTCTGAAGTGCATTAAACTAAATCAAACCCACCTCTGAAAAGTGCATTAAACTAAATCAAACCCACCTCTTACTCTGTTTCGTATCTTTTTTTAGCCTCCACACTCACTCAGAAATTACAATACAAAATCAGAAATTGGTTTCATATCTTTTTTTAACCTCCACACTCACTCAAAAATTACATACTCTATGTTTCTTATCTTTTTTTAGCCTCCACACTCACTCAGAAATTACAATACAAAATCAGAAATTGGTTTCATATCTTTTTTTTAGCCTCCACACTCACTCAAAAATTACAATAAAAAATCAGAAATTGGTGAAGCCCATAGGGTCCAGCTGTACACAAATTCTAGAGAGAGAGAGAGAAAGATAGCAAGTCTTTTAGAGACAGAAAGAGTGTGAAGAATCTGAAGATGTGTGCCCTCAAGTTTTGGTCTTATGATTGTTCAGTCTTCAGACTCTCTCTTGCTTTTCTTTGTTTGCATTTGCACAACTGAACACTAAAACCAAGCCCCACAACCAAAGGCGAAACCTTTTCTCAATTGCGGATCGAATTCAAGGAATTGAAGTCGAATCTCGATCTGGGTCCCCAGGATTTGCTTTGAGCTTTCTGATTTGGACTCAAAGGTGTTATCTTTATTTCTATGAGATTGTGCTTCTCTGATGGACTCAAACGCTGTTCAGTCTTCTAGGGGACACAGAGTTCAAGCTCCACTGGTTAGTCTTATCACTCATCTTCGAGACCCCTTTTGCATTTTGTGTTTTTCTGATAGTTTTGCTTGTGTTGGTTGTGGATTCATGTCATTTTGGAGATACCCAGTTGAGAATTTAGTGAAATGTGGTGAGATTTTCGAGGAAAGTTTGTAAATTTGGTTGGTTTTGCAGTGAGTTTGATGTTTAGTCTTATGCATTGTCCTTTTGGTTTATTTTTTTCATGAAGATTATAGGGTTCTTGGCTTGTATTTGGAAATATATGTGATTCTTATGCGGAGATATTTGGAATGAGCTTATAGCTCGGTGTGGTTGGCATGGATGTTTGAGTTTTAGTAATGTAATTCATGGGGTTATTGTAATCTCAGGATGAAATCCTAGATGTTTAGTAGGATAGAGAAGCGTGTTGGTTCGGTAGGAACTCCTTCAAGCCATTCTTTTGGCTTGATTGTGTGTGCGTGTTGGGATTTCGAGCATATGGCAGCTGCTTTGCGTCCATATTCCACCTTAGTTGGTTTAAGAAAAAGGTGTATTCCTCCTAATGTTGGTGTTCTTTAAGATAAGGATTGTATTTGAGGATTTTGTTTGTTTCCTCATCATAAAAGTTTCTGTTGCGAAGCAATTAGTGTTCCTTTTACTCCGTCGAACATATGAGGTTAGTTGTAAGGTTTGGATGGCTAGCTGCCTCTCTCAGTTCATTTATGTTTCCATATGCAGTTTGGATCAAATCACTTCGGATATGGGTTATTCTCTAATAATGACTAAACCCTGAAATTCTCTGCATCTCCTCTAAGTTTAGATGTGTGTGCACCAGGTAGTAAAACGGAACTAAAGATTCGGGCAGATGCCTGACTTTCTCATCCCAAAACTTTTAATAGATTTATATTTTTTACTTTATTTTCAACAACGTATAGTAGGGCATGCATACTAATTCCATTGGATTGATGTACACAAGCTCTCTTTACGCAGCTTAGTTGTTGATCAGACATTGAATTTTTATGCCTGATAAAATTACGTTGAGTAACTACGGGCTGCCATAGCCCTAGTCCATACTTAGTGGTGCTGTCAAAGTTGATTCATATGCTATTGGCATCTTGTATAATTAAAAATTAGATTATATTAAAATAGTAGCTTAAAGTTTTTAATTAGATTAAAACAGTGGCTCACAAAGTCTTAGTATGAATTCAAGAACATCATTGGTTGCATTTTCCTGTCAGGACCATGATGATGTCTGAAGTTTAAAAATGTTTTCAAGGGTTAAATAGCTATGTTTTTTTTTCTATTTTTATAAGATGGAGAAAATATCTTGAAGGTCGAGAGGCAGGGACTGCTACATAACATTTAGAAGCTGAGGATATAGTTTAGCACATATTATATAGGATGGAGTAGAACATTAGTGGTGGTTAATTTAAATGATCACCAGTAAAAGTAAAAGACGTGCACTTTATGGTCCATCCTATATAATATGTGGGAAATCAAGATGAAGTGATTCAATACCTCTTTGAAGTTTATCTAGGATCACTTTCATGAAAACATTGTCTGACCTAATGATCGTTTAAGTTACTGATTGGGTTTCATACACGTCTGTTTCAAATGTCAATGTCGAATAAATTGTCTGCATGGTGTGTATCAAGATTTAATTTACTTAGTTTGTGAGGTCATCATCATTCTTGGGCTTCAGAAAGGGATCTATTGAATTTAACCAGTCATGGGACTTTATAAATCGTCCTTGCTGTCACTTTTCTTCCTAATGTATAATTAGATCATATGAAATTTACTGCCCTTCTACATAGAAAGTAATATGAAATGTGCCATCGTGAAGGTATCTAGAGCTTAAGGAGGTTACAGTGCCTGACTTGATTTGTTTTCTAGTGGTGATATCATATTATAACTAATATCAATAAAACATGCTGTTTCCTTGCCAAAAATTTTCTATCATGATGGTGGTTCTTGCTTACCTAATTCTTGTTATGTCAAGCACCCTGACATGGCTAGTTTTGCAGGTTGACTCTGTATCATGCTATTGCAAAGTAGATGCAGGCTTGAAAACAGTTGCAGGAGCAAGAAAGTTTGTCCCAGGGTCAAAACTTTGCATCCAGCCTGATATCAATCCAAACGCACACAGGGGGAAACAAAGAAGGGAAAGGACTAGATTCCAGCCACCCCTTCTGCCTGGCCTACCTGATGATCTTGCAATTGCTTGTTTAATCAGAGTCCCTCGGGTGGAGCATAGAAAACTCCGTATAGTTTGCAAAAGATGGTATCGCCTTCTGGCTGGAAACTTCTTTTATTCTCTTAGGAAAAGTCTTGGAATGGCAGAAGAGTGGGTTTACGTCATCAAAAGAGACCGTGATGGAAGAATCTCTTGGCATGCTTTTGATCCAACATACCAGCTCTGGCAGCCACTTCCGCCAGTTCCTGGTGAATATTCTGCAGCGCTTGGTTTTGGCTGTGCTGTCCTTAGCGGTTGCCACCTGTATTTATTTGGTGGGAAAGATCCATTGAAGGGATCTATGAGACGGGTTATTTTTTACAGTGCTCGGACAAATAAATGGCACAGGGCCCCAGATATGCTTCGGAAGCGGCATTTCTTTGGTGCTTGTGTTATTAACAACTGCCTTTATGTAGCTGGTGGAGAGTGTGAAGGAATTCAAAGGACTCTCCGTTCTGCTGAAATTTATGACCCTAACAAGAACCGGTGGAGCTTTATTTCAGATATGAGCACAGCAATGGTTCCCTTCATTGGGGTTGTTCACGATGGAATGTGGTTCCTCAAGGGACTTGGTTCGCATCGTGAGGTAATGAGTGAAGCCTATTCTCCTGAAGCTAACACTTGGAACCCCATTAGTGATGGGATGGTTGCTGGTTGGCGCAACCCAAGTATTTCTTTAAATGGGCAACTCTATGCTCTGGATTGCCGTGATGGGTGCAAGGTTAGGGTTTATGATCGGGTGACAGATTCATGGAACAAATTTATTGATAGCAAGCTCCATCTGGGTAGTTCTCGTGGTTTGGAGGCTGCTGCACTTGTTCCTCTCAATGGGAAGCTTTGCATCATTCGTAATAACATGAGCATCAGTTTAGTTGATGTTTCGAGTCCGGATCAACAGGTTGAAAGCAACCCTACCCTTTGGGAAAATATTGCTGGTAAAGGTCATTTCAGAACTCTAGTCTCAAATTTATGGTCAAGCATAGCAGGCCGAACTGGTTTGAAGAGTCACATTGTACACTGTCAAGTACTCCAAGCATGAAAACGGGGCATTCATGTTGCTTCTGCAGTGTCAAACTAGGAGGCAAGACTTGAGATGTTTAGCACTGTTCAGTTGTTGTATCTGTACCCTAAGGCAGTCATCTCCTGCGATCTATCTGGTAGGGGACTGGTGATGCTGGTTTGGTAATAGATTTACAAGGTTGTTGGTCTCGGCAATAGAATTATGTGGTCATTTCTTTACATTCATGAAGAGAGATAAGGAGCTTTCACATCTGTAAATCTTGTTATATTGGTCTAGGCCTTTTTGTCTTGTGCTATGGGGATTTATGTATTAGTAGCATGTATCTTAGAGATGCTTTGTGAATATACGTGGGGTGATTAGAGATCATTCAATATATACGTGCTCATCTCTGCAAATTGGTAGCTTTCCAGTTGCTTAGTCTTGTATTTTGTCTTGAATAACCATCAGTGTTCTTGACACACCAGCATAAAAATAGAAACGGTGAATTACGGGAACAGAATTGAGTACGTACATTGTGCTTAACTATCAATGTACACAAGGAAAAAATTGAGTACACCAGCAAAGAACAAATCAATCGGTCCCCATTGCCCCATTCATCTTATTGATCAAGTCATACAAGCCAAACAAATATATTCTGAAGGAGACGTCTAGGTTCACGGAGGGCCAGTCGTCGTCGTTTTGGTCTGGAAGTACACAGCATCGTCTTGATGCCTAGGAATACTTGAAGAAAGAAACACACAATAACCTGTCTGAAACACACCATAAGATTTTCATGACAAATTTGCCAACTTGGCTTCTGATACATCCTTGCATTGAAAACCAGACATCAAGGAAACAAGGTTAGCATATATATATATGAAGCGGACGCCCGCAGAATTGGAAAAATACGGACGACCTCGTGTCGGCAGCGCGTTTATCTCCTCCCTCGCTCTCTAAACCAGAAACCAATTGAAGGCGTCTTTGAGCTCAGCGGAGGTGCCGTAGGGAGAGCCGACCACATAGAAGGCGTTGAGCTCGTCGATGCAGATGAAGCTGTCGCGGTCGGTGTCGAGGTTGACCATCACGCGCTTAAGCTTGTCTTCGGGGATGTTGGAGCCGAGAGCCTTGAAGACGTTGCCAAGCTCGAAGACGGAGATTTTGTTGACGCCGTTGGTGTCGAAGCTCTTGAAGACTCGTCGTTGATGACGGGTTTGAAGTCAATGGGGGAAGGGGTTCCGTTGGAAGAAGCCATGGATGGATTGGTTTCTGGGTTAGATAGGTAAGAGAGGGCGAGAGGGAGGAGAGAAACGCGCTGCCGACACGTGGTCGTCCACATTTTTCCAATTCTACAAACCTCCGCTTCAGATCATTCTTATATCACAGTCATTCGAGCACGGACGTCTGCACTCCAGTTTAAAATGCGGACGTTTTTCGTTCTCCATCGTTTAAAGTCGGTGATGGCTTCTCTCCTTCCCGTACGATAGCACAAGCTTCTAGAACGGCTTCTCTCATTCCAAGACTCATCGACGACAAGTTTTTCAGCCAGAATGATGCTTTGGACTGAAAACACCATTATTGATCAAGGTTGTCAGAAAAACTTATCGTCGGCGACTCCTGAAAGGAGAGAAGCGGTCTTGGGAGCCTGTGTTGTCGTCCGGGAAGGAGAGAAGCCGTCGCCGGCGTTAAACGGCATAGAACAGACGATGTCCGCACTTTAAGCTGGAGTGTGGACGTCCGCTCTCGATCTAGCCTAATATATATACATGGATTCTCAGCTACATATGTCCTTATTTATTCTACAGTGCACATTTTCACTTTAGACTCATTTTTGATTGAATTTCTGCATATGTCTTGATTCGATGAACTTTCGTTGAAAACACTTATGACAATGATGGATGTGCGTAACTTGATTGTGAAGCATCACTACCAAAAAAAGACTTTAGCTGACAAAATGACTAAAAACAGGCCGACGAATTTTTTTTTCGTCGGCTAAACTAATTTTTTCGTAGGCTATAGTCTGTGAATTTTAGCCGACGAAATTGAAAAGTTTTAGCCGACGAAATTAGGGTATTTCGTCGGCTAAAGTACATTTTAGTTACAAAATTGCACTACGGATATTTCGGTGTCCGATTGACTATTGTGTTACCAATATAGAAACAGAACAGGCGTACGAATAAAACTCATCGCTAATGCCATGACATATAGGTTTTTTTGGCAATCCAAGTTCGTTTAAGGCTTCAAAATGTTGTTTTTCTAAACACTTAACACATGAAAACACCTATATATGCATCTATATAAGGAGTTTTAGTGGAACCTTCAACACAAAAAACTCTCACCATGATGAGGCGCACCTGCCCATCTAAAAATTTTGTGACATTTACTCTTCGATAATAGGGCTCCCATATGGATAAATAGTAGGCATGTTGTGATTCAAGTTATCAAAATTCACAAAAAAAATATGACTGTCAGATATCGTCAATATGTTGAAATATGTCTATGATAAAAAATTCAACTTGATCTGATAAATTTAAGGGTTTCATCCGGACGGTCAATCCCGTAAGTCAAACCCCTAAATTGTATTGACAGCAACTATCGACACTGAGACTTTACCGAAATTACGTGATTTTTTAACCATAGACGTATTTCACCATTCCGGTCATATCTTATTTTACGACTTTTTTGCGTTTGAAGTTTCTACGTAGAGTTTGTTTTTGAAACGGAACATTTACTTAACGCTTAGTAAACAAGTTATACAATATTAGTTGGTATGAGGAACTAGAGTTCTCCCTTTATAGGGGAAAGAGTTCTCCCTTTATAAGGGAAAAAGTCTCCTTTTATAGGGGGAAGGAGACTCCTCCCTTTACATATTTTCTGATGTGGAACTAGAGTCCTAATAATGTTGTATGAGGGCATATTGGTGAGACCAAGTATGTGACTTCCGGGTAACAGATTGACACGTTCTTGGTACCGTTGCGTAGCTTGTACTTCAGGTTTCACGATGCATACCACGGTCAGGTCTCATTACGTCTCATGGGTCCACAAGTAGGGTGTCAATTATGGTTGGTGACATAGTATATATGGTATGTCAACACCAACAATATAGAGCTTTTGTAGATTTTTTAATTAGATTTTTGGTAGGTTATCATGATCCTTATATAATAAGCAAAAATGATGTGGATTCTGAAAGAATTCCAGAAGTAAAAAATATAGAGCCTGCAAATGTTTGCTTCGAATATTCAACTAAGTTTTCTTCTATCTTATTCGCCACAACGAATCATACTTTTATTCAAAATACATTAGTAAGGACCCTCAAATTCTAACAAAACAAACCTCTGTGTTGTTGATTATAAACAACCAGCATAGGCAATATGGTTATATCACCCCTTCCCTTCCCAGCCTACAAAAAGTAAAAATGAGGCAAGCCTAACTACTCAATTTCAAAAGTTCAAAGACATGCATTAAGATGCAGCTTGCTCAAGTTATGGGAAATCATTGCACTGAACTAATGAAGCATTAAATCAAATTAGATTGGTATCTGAGCATCTTGCTCCTCCTTTAGAACAGAATTTTCAGTCTGCATTTTCGTCTCCCATACACTAGTCAATCTTCTTAACATCACGCCCTGACAATATGTCAAATACATAAATGACAGAATCAGCACATTCCTTGTTGTAATTTTTCTCTTTCATCGGACATCTGATTTGAAAATCAGTCACATAGTCCCACCATACCCAAGGCTTCTGGGTCTCATTTGCCTCTTCAAAAACACAAAGCAGCCTTCACGAACCACATCTTTCCCTTCGTAACCAGTGTCTTCCATGATTGATACACTGAGACTTGCACTGCTTGAAGACAGTACCATGCAAGTTATAAAATGCGGTGTGAACTGGAGTGTAAACCTCATATTTTTTTTCAAATGTAAACAATCTGAACATGAATACCATACATTGTAGTACTACCAATCAGGGAAAAACTAAGACAATCCCAACTGGAAACATAAACACTACACACTGTAATAATCATATGAGCATGAAGAGTGATAGGAGAAGTAGGAGACTGAAAGTAGTTTTAAAATGAGGATCGATAATATTGCACCACAATAAAACCAACTGATTTACAAATCAACGTTGGTAACTAACAACGCACATGACTAAATTCTGAAAGTAAACATCAGATTTTTTTTTGGACGAGGGGGTCGATTAAGCTGCCCCAAAGCTTAACCCAAACGCACCGATAATCAAAATACAAACTACACCGGAATACAAAGCTACAAAAGAGCTAGCAACAGAAAATCAATTCCTAAAATAAACTAAAACATAGCCACATAGCCGCAAAAGAAGCCCAAGCTTACAACACAAATCCCGTTGCTGCTGTCCAGATCGTGCGCGAAACAACAACACAGGAAGACCAAAATCCAGAAGATCAACCAGTTGGGGAAAAGCTTAGGTTGGTTAACAAGGAGAGAAGGCCAGTGGGAGACGGGAGGAAAAGTGAAACGGAGGAAAGGTTTGGAAAGAAACAGACAAGAAGAAGCAATGAACGGATAGTTTTGAGACTTAAAATGATTATGGAGTCGAGCGCGCCATAGTTTGGGTAGAAGGGGTTGTAGCAGCCTTGGACCTCTTCCAATTTTCAACTAGGTTCATGATTTCGGTCTTTGTCGCAGCATCACTCATCGCCTCTTTAATGTCACCGAGTTGAGCTGTCTGCAGATCACGAGCGGCCTTCAAGTTCCCGAAAGAGCATTTGCTGCATAACCAATTGCCGATCAGCCCACACCATATCGACACCCACACCAATATACCGCCCAATAGCATCACAAACCTCACCAGCGGAGGAGGGTTTGAAGATCCATTGGTCCCTAAAAAGCACCAGAAAACAAACCTCACCAGCTACGCAGACTGTGGCTGAAGATGGATCATCATCATCTCTCTGATCAGAGATGCAGACTTCGGTGCATCACAAACCAGAGTGACAATCAAACACCTGCTGATGAGAGGCCCTCACTCTTCCCGCCATCTTATGCTACACTTTCAGTTTTAATTTTTCCCGGCCTCATTAACAAGAATTTTTATTAGTAGAACCACGTCACATAATTTAGAAGTTTTATATTCCCTTTAAATTTGAATATATGAATTTTCGACATAAAAATGCATTTAACCTTATTTTGTTAAAGACAATTTTGAGTTTTTTTGGTTTTTAAGAAGCTAAAACCTAAATCATAAACTCTGAAACCTAACCTTACTACCCTAAACTCTTAACCCTAGTTTGAATTCTCTAAATACTTATGAATGTCATTTCATAAAACATTGAAAAATATTAGTTACTATTTTAGTTGTAAAAACTCCAGATGTCTAATTTTGAGTGGAGTGTAACTTAACTAAGCAATGTCACGTGGTTCAACTGTAACATCTAAAAAATTAGGGTTCAAGCTGTAATCTCTAAACCTAGACTCCAACGCATCACATGAAAGATCAAACTTTTCCGGACATTTCGATCTCTTAAAAGAAGAATGAAAAAATAGACTATATCGATATGGTTATTGTAAATCATACAAGTTTTTCAATGATCTAGAGTTTGTCATAAATTTAATTCTTATTTTCTTATTAATGTACATTATTCATATGCACTAATATGAGCGTATGAATATGGTCATGCAATCTAGCTCTCTTAGATCGAGACATACATTTAGAGGACCAAGTATAGTGTGTGTGACATATGCAAGGATAATCACCAACTATACCATTTGGTTTACATGGCGTATTAGTTCTCCCCGCATGCAAAGATTTTGTATAGTTTCTTACGAAAAACTTGAGCGTCCATCTCACCATCTTAGTCGGTTTTGCTCAGATATCTTCTCAACATGAGGCCGCTTTCCTTTCTCCATTTTTCGTTGATGTTGTTTGTGTCCCTTTTCTGATATTTCTTGTTCTCCTCCATTAAGCTAGGTATCCGAATCCATTTCCTTTTGATTTATCTAAGAAACGCATGTCAAATTTATTTTTAATATTTTGTACACTAAACATTAACCTTATATATATTTTTCTTAACTATATGAGTATATATGCCAGTAGATAGGATGATGAGGGTCATATACTTATTATCACTCGTAAATCTTATGCATGTAATTATCATCTAAAATACCATGACATTCAAGTGGTTGATAATTTATACCCTATAGTAAGACAAGATTTGAAAACATATATATTAACGAGTACAAGTTATCTTTTTTTTTCTTCCCCCCTTAAACACATAATTAAAGTATGATAGTTCTAAAGGCAAGGGCTAGCTCCTTATATTGATATTGGATGTGATCCGAAAATAGGAGGACAGTATCTTATGAAAGCCAAAAGCTAAAACAGATTAGTAACGAAATGGCAAAATCGAATTTCAATTTGGGTTTAACATGGTACCCTCCCTCGGTCCCTCGTGAGAGAGAGAGAGAGAATGCGCCGTAAATCAGTAACAAATGTGGAGATGGTGCAGCTACGTACATACAATGTTTGGATGCCAGCTCTAAGTGGAGGATTTCCTCCGTTTGCTAGTGAATTCATTGTTTTGTATGTGCATAACTTTTTGGATATACTTGTATGAAACATATATACTTGGCTAAATATATCCTTGCACTACCTTTGGCTCGATCGGATTTGATACACTATTAATTTTGATCGAAAAATATATATATTTTGATTGAATTGATCTCTATATATCACAAACTGATGAACTAGTAGCAATTTTGTGCTAGCTATATTAAGTAGGAAATTACGGAAAAAGAATTCGGTGGGTTGAAACATCCGATCGAGTAGGCTAACTTGTGCTGTTTTAGGATTGTGCATCAAAATTAATTTATGCTAGTTTTATATATAAAAGTTAAGAGAGCATTTTGGATGAACCCTACCACAGTTCAAAAACAAAGACAAATACCGCCCAATAGCATCACATACACAATACACACTGCCCTCTGCTCAGTCAACCATGGTTTTTCCTCGTCCCTTATCTTTATCGCCTCCCGCCGGGTTTTAGCCACCTCGGCTAGGGTTTTCTCCGCCTCAGCCCGCATTTTCTCCGCCTCAGCTCTGGTTTTTTCCTCCTCTGCCTTCATCTTCGCAAAATTGTCGCCGTAGTAGAGGGCGTGATTGACGTTGATGATTCGGCGATGTCGTGAACAGTGATTCGGTCGGAGGAGAAGATTTCGGGGTTAGACACGTAGACTCCGGCGACTCTGACGGGGCCATTGGCAAGGCGGACGGCCCGGTAGGGGAGCATAGTGGGAAGAAGGTAGTCTGACGAGATGGACTCAAGCTCCGACAGTGACAAGCAGATAGGAATGATTTGGAGGCGGAGGGTCTGGGAGTAGACGGACGCCGTCTCCAACTGTTTTAAGGCAAATATGGAGGCGTCCGTGGGCGTAAATATGGTGTACGAGGCATTTTGTGGAAGGTCTATAATGTCTAGCTTCAGTTCGGCCGTGGACATGGCAAAACCACGGCTGGCAAGGGCCTGCTCGATGGCATGGTACTCGTACTCCCCTGAGGACGAGCCGGTTGCCAAAGTGAGGCAGACGGTGACGGCAA
Source organism: Comarum palustre (assembly GCA_951800085.1). NCBI lineage: Eukaryota > Viridiplantae > Streptophyta > Magnoliopsida > Rosales > Rosaceae > Comarum > Comarum palustre. The sequence goes on from OX637587.1 coordinate 464,042, forward strand.
GGGTGAGGATGAGTGTGGGAGTTGGTGACCGGAAAGCCATCATTGGTGGGAAAGTTGGAGGGGAAATTTCCGGGTATAGAAACGAGGTGGAAGTGAGATTATATCATTGGCTGTGTGAGATATGGAAAGAGAGACTGCTCTTATATAAGAGGAGGTGCAGTAGAGACAAATTCCTCTATACCACGTCCTCGTGTATCCAAAAGATAATGAAAATAACGGTAACAAAAACATTGAGGTTCCTCTAACCAAAATTCATTAGTTTTAAAAAAAATTTATGTACTAATTTCAACTGTTATTAAAAAATACATTTATACCCCTCTAACACATTCATTCTTCACCTCTCCTTTCCGATCAGTGTCATCTCTCTCTCTCTCTCTTCGGCCGACACTGTCTCCTCTCTCGTCTCGCCATGATCATCTCGTCTCGATGTCTCTCTCCACCGTTGCCAACGACAGCATGCCACGAGGCGGAGGTCTAATCTCCAAGCAGATTCACAAGGAGAAGATCCGATCTCAGACCTCTGATCTTCAACCTTTGCTTCCAAATTGACCTCTTCTACATTGCTTCTCTGGCCGAAGCTCTTATCCATCTCATGTAAATGTCGCCGACCGTCAAAGCCGATCAAGTCAGGGCCATATGTATGCTTTGATTAAGAGATTTCTTTGGTTTTGCCTTTTTTGAAACATATTTGTATTCATGAATGGTTGATTGTGAAATTTGCTTTGATTATACCTTTTCTATAAGAGAATGAAAAAATAGACTATATCGATATGATTATTGTAAATCATACACTTTTTTCAATGATCTAGAGTTTGTCATAAATTTAATTCTTATTTTCTTATTAATGTACATTATTCATATGCACTAATATGAGCGTATGAATATGGTCATGCAATCTTGCTTTATTAGATCGAGACATACATTTTGAGGACCAAGTATAGTGTGTGTGACATATGCAAGGATAATCACCAACTATACCATTTGGTTTACATGGTGTATTAGTTCTCCCCACATGCAAAGTTTTCGTATAGTTTCTTACGAAAAACTTGAGCGTCCATCTCACCATCTTAGTCGGTTTTGCTCAGATATCTTCTCAACATGAGGCCGCTTTCCTTTCTCCATTTTTCGTTGATGTTGTTTGTGTCCCTTTTCTGATATTTCTTGTTCTCCTCCATTAAGCTAGGTATCCGAATCCATTTCCTTTTGATTTATCTAAGAAACGCATGTCAAATTTATTTTTAATATTTTGTACACTAAACATTAACCTTATATATATTTTTCTTAACTATATGAGTATATATGCCAGTAGATAGGATGATGAGGGTCATATACTTATTATCACTCGTAAATCTTATGCATGTAATTATCATCTAAAATACCATGACATTCAAGTGGTTGATAATTTATACCCTATAGTAAGACAAGACTTGAAAACATATATATTAACGAGTACAAGTTATCTTTTTTTTTCTTCCCCCCTTAAACACATAATTAAAGTATGATAGTTCTAAAGGCAAGGGCTAGCTCCTTATATTGATATTGGATGTGATCCGAAAATAGGAGGACAGTATCTTATGAAAGCCAAAAGCTAAAACAGATTAGTAACGAAATGGTAAAATCGAATTTCAATTTGGGTTTAACATGGTACCCTCCCTCGGTCCCTCGTGAGAGAGAGAGAGAGAATGCGCCGTAAGTCAGTAACAAATGTGGAGATGGTGCAGCTACGTACATACAATGTTTGGATGCCAGCTCTAAGTGGAGGATTTCCTCCGTTTGCTAGTGAATTCATTGTTTTGTATGTGCATAACTTTTTGGATATACTTGTATGAAACATATATACTTGGCTAAATATATCCTTGCACTACCTTTGGCTCGATCGGATTTGATACACTATTAATTTTGATTGAAAATATATATATTTTGATTGAATTGATCTCTATATATCACGTACTGATGAACTAGTAGCAATTTTGTGCTAGCTATATTAAGTAGGAAATTACGGAAAAAGAATTCGGTGGGTTGAAACATCCGATCGAGTAGGCTAACTTGTGCTGTTTTAGGATTGTGCATCAAAATTAATTTATGCTAGTTTTATATATAAAAGTTAAGAGAGCATTTTGGATGAACCCTACCACAGTTCAAAAACAAAGACAAATACCGCCCAATAGCATCACATACACAATACGCACTGCCCTCTGCTCAGTCAACCATGGTTTTTCCTCGTCCCTTATCTTTATCGCCTCCCGCCGGGTTTTAGCCACCTCGGCTCGGGTTTTCTCCGCCTCAGCCCGCATTTTCTCCGCCTCAGCTCTGGTTTTTTCCTCCTCTGCCTTCATCTCCACAAAATTGTCGCCGTAGTAGAGGGCGTGATTGACGTTGATGATTCGGCGATGTCATGAACAGTGATTCGGTCGGAGGAGAAGATTTCGGGGTTAGACACGTAGACTCCGGAGACTCTGACGGGGCCATTGGCAAGGCGGACGGCCCGGTAGGGGAGCATAGTGGGAAGAAGGTAGTCTGACGAGATGGACTCAAGCTCCGACAGTGACAAGCAGATATTTTTTGTTGATGTTGTTTGTGTCCCTTTTCTGATATTTCTTGTTCTCCTCCATTAAGCTAGGTATCCGAATCCATTTCCTTTTGATTTATCTAAGAAACGCATGTCAAATTTATTTTTAATATTTTGTACACTAAACATTAACCTTATATATATTTTTCTTAACTATATGAGTATATATGCCAGTAGATAGGATGATGAGGGTCATATACTTATTATCACTCGTAAATCTTATGCATGTAATTATCATCTAAAATACCATGACATTCAAGTGGTTGATAATTTATACCCTATAGTAAGACAAGACTTGAAAACATATATATTAACGAGTACAAGTTATCTTTTTTTTTCTTCCCCCCTTAAACACATAATTAAAGTATGATAGTTCTAAAGGCAAGGGCTAGCTCCTCATATTGATATTGGATGTGATCCGAAAATAGGAGGACAGTATCTTATGAAAGTCAAAAGCTAAAACAGATTAGTAACGAAATGGCAAAATCGAATTTCAATTTGGGTTTAACATGGTACCCTCCCTCGGTCCCTCGTGAGAGAGAGAGAGAGAGAGAGAGAGAGAATGCGCCGTAAGTCAGTAACAAATGTGGGGATGGTGCAGCTACGTACATACAATGTTTGGATGCCAGCCCTAAGTGGAGGATTTCCTCCATTTGCTAGTGAATTCATTGTTTTGTAAGTGCATAACTTTTTGGATATACTTGTATGAAACATATATACTTGGCTAAATATATCCTTGCACTACCTTTGGCTCGATCGGATTTGATACACTATTAATTTTGATTGAAAATATATATATTTTGATTGAATTGATCTCTATATATCACGTACTGATGAACTAGTAGCAATTTTGTGCTAGCTATATTAAGTAGGAAATTACGGAAAAAGAATTCGGTGGGTTGAAACATCCGATCGAGTAGGCTAACTTGTGCTGTTTTAGGATTGTGCATCAAAATTAATTTATGCTAGTTTTATATATAAAAGTTAAGAGAGCATTTTGGATGAACCCTACCACAGTTCAAAAACAAAGACAAATTGGTCCACACAACTACAATGTGGTGTACCACTACCACATACATGAGACAAGTTCTTACGATGCCCAGGCGGAAAGATAATGTAGAGACGCAAGTCGTGCAACAGCTCAGTCGGTCGAACCACAATACACAAGCGGACGCAATTAACCAGTTCTTGCTCAAGTCTGGCCAATATACTGACTCAACTTAAGGTATCTGGAAATGCTTTCATCCAATATGCCTTATACTTATTAAGATATTCATGAGCACTGGCAAAACAACAAGTAAATGATATGTTTACTAATCAAACTGGAATTGCCTTTATTTGACGCAGCGAACAATAAGTAAATGATAGATTGATTGAAATCTATCAATCGGTTTGATCTGTATCCACAAAGTCGATATCAAATTCACATAAGTTTCTCGAATCTACGAAGTTATGAGAAAAACTCAAAAGTTTTTTTTTTTTATAAAAAAATAAGATTCTAGATACAACTGATAGAGGCTCCTTATATATAGGAGCAAAGAACTCTAAGGTTACTAACAACCAAACCGAAATCTCATGGGTTGAAAAGAAAATAAAGTCCAAAACAAACTAATTAAAATAAGGGCTATTTTATGTTATACCTAATTTGGTAGTATTACACTCAACTTTAACATTGTTTTAAAATACACCCAAACTTATTAATTAAGTTTGTACAAACAAAATAAACTCTAACCCGTAAACCCTATACCTAATATCTAATCTAAAACCCTATACTCAAAACTCAATTTCTCTATTTGTAACCTAACTTAAAGGGAGAAAAAAATACATGGTTGATACATTATAGCCAACGAAAAAAACAGGCCGACGAAAACAACAATCGTCGGCTAAGTTAAATTTTCTTCGGCTAAAGTGGACTTTTAGCCGATAAAATTATGAAATTATTAATTAAAATTTAAAATATCCATTATTATAAACGGATCGGATTAACGGGTCGGGTATTCGTTAATCTGTCAGATCCGGATTTAGATCGAGTAATTAAGGATATGGCAGATAAAGGGTCATATTCAAATCTAAAGTTTCTATACGGATCCAGATCTAAGACAATCTGAACCAGAACCGATCCATTTACAGATCTACTTCTTGTTGTTCGTAGACAAGGTTCAACATTCCTTTACCATTTTCTGTTTTGGAATTCGGGTTAAACAACTTTACAATGGAGGAGAAGTGAAAGGGCTAAATTATATGTTCACCACTTTACACAACCCCAACCAAACAACTTTTCTTTCTTATTTTTATTTGCAGCTTGTTATTAACCTTTGGTTTTAACCAGTGGGTCCTATACTTCTAGGGTTTCTATAACAAAGGCTCAAATAGAGGCTAGGGTGCATTTTGATAGATCTAAAATATACAGACCATAAATTTCTTAATCAAATCAAATATCTCAATCAAAGGAACAAAATATCAACGGAGGAGGGTTTGAAGATCCATTGGTCCCTAAAAAGCACCAGAAAACAAACCTCACCAGCTACGCAGACTGTGGCTGAAGATGGATCATCATCATCTCTCTGATCAGAGATACAGACTTCGGTGCATCACAAACCAGTGTGCCAATCAAACACCTGCACTTCTGCAGTGATGAAAGGCCTTCACTCTTCCCGCCATCTTATGCTACACTTTCAGTTTCAATTTTTCCCGGCCTCATTAACAAGAATTTTTATTAGTAGAACCACGTCACATAATTTAGAAGTTTTATATTCCCTTTAAATTTGAATATATGAATTTTCGACATAAAAAAGCATTTAACCTATTTTGTTAAAGACAATTTTGAGTTTTTTTGGTTTTTAAGAAGCTAAAACCTAAATCATAAACTCTGAAACCAAACCTTACTACCCTAAACTCTTAACCCTAGTTTGAATTCTCTAAATACTTATGAATGTCATTTCACAAAACATTGAAAAATATTAGTTACTATTTTAGTTGTAAAAACTCCAGATGTCAAATTTTGAGTGGAGTGTAACTTAACTAAGCAATGTCACGGTTCAACTGTAACATCTAAAAATTAGGGTTCAAGCTGTAATCTCTAAACCTAGACTCCAACGCATCACATGAAAGATCAAACATTTCCGGACATTTCAATCTCTTAAAAGAAGAATGAAAAAATAGACTATATCGATATGGTTATTGTAAATCATACAAGTTTTTCAATGATCAAGAGTTTGTCATATTTTTAATTCTTATTTTATTATTAATGTACATTATTCATATGCACTAATATGAGTGTATGAATATGGTCATGCAATCTAGCTCTCTTAGATCGAGACATACATTTAGAGGACCAAGTATAGTGTGTGTGACATATGCAAGGATAATCACCAACTATACCATTTGGTTTACATGGCGTATTAGTTCTCCCCGCATGCAAAGATTTTGTATAGTTTCTTACGAAAAACTTGAGCGTCCATCTCACCATCTTAGTCAGTTTTGCTCAGATATCTTCTCAACATGAGGTCGCTTTCCTCTTGTTTTCCTTTCTCGATTTATCGTTGATGTTGTTTGTGTCCATTTTCTGATATTTCTTGTTCTCCTCCATTAAGCTAGGTATCCGAATCCATTTCATTTTGATTTATCTAAGAAACGCATGTCAAATTTATGTGAGTATGTACTAAGTCTACCTAGTATGTCAAATTTATGTGAGTATCTACAAAGTCTAACGCAACACAATGATCCTTTTTCGGATTATGTGAGTATCTACTAAGTCTACTTAAAGTATATCTAAAATACCATGACATTCAAGTGGTTGATAATTTATCTTTTTTTTCTTCCCCCCTTAAACACATAATTAAAGTATGATAGTTCTAAAGGCAAGGGCTAAATTATATGTTTACCACTTTACTGACAACCCCAACCAAACAACTTTTCTTTCTTATTTTTTTTTTGCAGCTTGTTATTAACCTTTGGTTTTAACCAGTGGGTACTTCTAGGGTTTCTATAACAAAGGCTTAATTAGAGACTAGGGTGCATTTTGATGGATCTAAAATATACAGACCATAAATATCTCATTGGTCCCTAAGAAGCACCAGAAAACAAATCTCACCAGCTACGCAGACTGTGGCTGAAGATGAATCATCGTCATCTCTCTGATCAGAGATGCAGACTTCGGTGCATCACAAACCAGCTTGCCAATCAAACACCTGCACTTCTGCAGTGATGAGAGGCCCTCACTCTTCCCGCCATTATCTTATGCTACACTTTCAGTTTCAATTTTTCCCGGCCTCATTAACAAGAATTTTTATTAGTAAAACCACCTGACATAATTTAAGGGTTTTATATTCCACTTAAATTTGAATATATGGATTTTCGACATAAAAATGCATTTAACTTTGTGAAAGGCAATTTTGAGTTTTTTTTTTAAGAATATAAAACCTAAATCATAAACTCTGAAACCTAACCTTACTACCCTAAACTCTGAACCGTAGTTTGAATTCTCTAAATACTTATGAATGTCATTTCACAAAACATTGAAAATATTAGTTACTATTTTAGTTGTAAAAACTCCAGATGTCTAATTTTGAGTGGAGTATAACTTAACTAAGCAATGTCACATGGTTCAACTGTAATATCTAAAAATTAGGGTTCATGCTGTAATCTCTAAACCTAGACTCCAACGCATCACATGAAAGATCAAACTTTTCCGAACATTTCGATCTCTTAAAAGAAGAATGAAAAAATAGACTATATCGATATTGTTATTGTAAATCATACAAGTTTTTCAATGATCTAGAGTTTGTCATAAATTTAATTCTTATTTTCTTATTAATGTACATTATTCATATGCACTAATATGAGCGTATGAATATGGTCATGCAATCTAGCTCTATTAGATCGAGACATACATTTAGAGGACCAAGTATAGTGTGTGTGACATATGCAAGGATAATCACCAACTATACCATTTGGTTTACATGGTGTATTAGTTCTCCCCACATGCAAAGATTTCGTATAGTTTCTTACGAAAAACTTGAGCGTCCATCTCACCATCTTAGTCGGTTTTGCTCAGATATCTTCTCAACATAATGCAATCCATAATCCGTTGTGAATTTTAGATATCGGAGCACTCTTACTAACGCAACACAATGATCCTTTTCCGGATTATGTGAGTATCTACTAAGTCTACTTAAAGTATATCTAAAATACCATGACATTCAAGTGGTTGATAATTTATCTTTTTTTTCTTCCCCCCTTAAACACATAATTAAAGTATGATAGTTCTAAAGGCAAGAGCTAAATTATATGTTTACCACTTTACCGACAACCCCAACCAAACAACTTTTCTTTCTTATTTTTTTTGCAGCTTGTTATTAACCTTTGGTTTTAACCAGTGGGTACTTCTAGGGTTTCTATAACAAAGGCTCAATTAGAGACTAGGGTGCATTTTGATGGATCTAAAATATACAGACAATAAATATCTCATTGGTCCCTAAGAAGCACCAGAAAACAAATCTCACCAGCTACGCAGACTGTGGCTGAAGATGAATCATCGTCATCTCTCTGATCAGAGATGCAGACTTCGGTGCATCACAAACTAGCGTGCCAATCAAACACCTGCACTCCTGCAGTGATGAGAGGCCCTCACTCTTCCCGCCAATATCTTATGCTACACTTTCAGTTTCAATTTTTCCCGGCCTCATTAACAAGAATTTTTATTAGTAGAATCACCTGACATAATTTAAGGGTTTTATATTCTACTTAAATTTGAATATATGGATTTTCGACAACAAAATGCATTTAACCAATTTTGTTAAAGACAATTTTGAGTTTTTTTTGGTTTTTAAGAATATAAAACCTAAATCATAAAATCTGAAACCTAACCTTTTACCCTAAACTCTGAACCGTAGTTTGAATTCTCTAAATACTTATGAATGTCATTTCACAAAACATTGAAAATATTAGTTACTATTTTAGTTGTAAAAACTCCAGATGTCTAATTTTGAGTGGAGTATAACTTAACTAAGCAATGTCACGTGGTTCAACTGTAATATCTAAAAATTAGGGTTCAAGCTGTAATCTCTAAACCTAGACTCCAACGCATCACATGAAAGATCAAACTTTTCCGAACATTTCGATCTCTTAAAAGAAGAATGAAAAAATAGACTATATCGATATTGTTATTGTAAATCATACAAGTTTTTCAATGATCTAGAGTTTGTCATAAATTTAATTCTTATTTTCTTATTAATGTACATTATTCATATGCACTAATATGAGCGTATGAATATGGTCATGCAATCTAGCTCTATTAGATCAAGACATACATTTAGAGGACCAAGTATAGTGTGTGTGACATATGCAAGGATAATCACCAACTATACCATTTGGTTTACATGGTGTATTAGTTCTCCCCACATGCAAAGATTTCGTATAGTTTCTTACGAAAAACTTGAGCGTCCATCTCACCATCTTAGTCGGTTTTGCTCAGATATCTTCTCAACATAATGCAATCCATAATCTATTGTGAATTTTAGATATCGGAACACTCTTACTAACGCAACACAATGATCCTTTTCCGGATTATGTGAGAATCTACTAAGTCTACTTAAAGTATATCTAAAATACCATGACATTCAAGTGGTTGATAATTTATCTTTTTTTTCTTCCCCCCTTAAACACATAATTAAAGTATGATAGTTCTAAAGGCAAGGGCTAAATTATATGTTTACCACTTTACTGACAACCCTAACCAAACAACTTTTCTTTCTTATTTTTTTTTGCAGCTTGGTATTAACCTTTGGTTTTAACCAGTGGGTACTTCTAGGGTTTCTATAACAAAGGCTCAATTAGAGACTAGGGTGCATTTTGATGGATCTAAAATATACAGACCATAAATATCTCATTGGTCCCTAAGAAGCACCAGAAAACAAATCTCACCAGCTACGCAGACTGTGGCTGAAGATGAATCATCGTCATCTCTCTGATCAGAGATGCAGACTTCGGTGCATCACAAACCAGCGTGCCAATCAAACACCTGCACTTCTGCAGTGATGAGAGGCCCTCACTCTTCCCGCCATTATGTTATGCTACACTTTCAGTTTCAATTTTTCCCGGCCTCATTAACAAGAATTTTTATTAGTAGAACCACCTGACATAATTTAAGGGTTTTATATTCTACTTAAATTTGAATATATGGATTTTCGACAACAAAATGCATTTAACCAATTTTGTTAAAGACAATTTTGAGTTTTTTTTGGTTTTTAAGAATATAAAACCTAAATCATAAAATCTGAAACCTAACCTTTTACCCTAAACTCTGAACCGTAGTTTGAATTCTCTAAATACTTATGAATGTCATTTCACAAAACATTGAAAATATTAGTTACTATTTTAGTTGTAAAAACTCCAGATGTCTAATTTTGAGTGGAGTATAACTTAACTAAGCAATGTCACGTGGTTCAACTGTAATATCTAAAAATTAGGGTTCAAGCTGTAATCTCTAAACCTAGACTCCAACGCATCACATGAAAGATCAAACTTTTCCGAACATTTCGATCTCTTAAAAGAAGAATGAAAAAATAGACTATATCGATATTGTTATTGTAAATCATACAAGTTTTTCAATGATCTAGAGTTTGTCATAAATTTAATTCTTATTTTCTTATTAATGTACATTATTCATATGCACTAATATGAGCGTATGAATATGGTCATGCAATCTAGCTCTATTAGATCAAGACATACATTTAGAGGACCAAGTATAGTGTGTGTGACATATGCAAGGATAATCACCAACTATACCATTTGGTTTACATGGTGTATTAGTTCTCCCCACATGCAAAGATTTCGTATAGTTTCTTACGAAAAACTTGAGCGTCCATCTCACCATCTTAGTCGGTTTTGCTCAGATATCTTCTCAACATAATGCAATCCATAATCTATTGTGAATTTTAGATATCGGAACACTCTTACTAACGCAACACAATGATCCTTTTCCGGATTATGTGAGAATCTACTAAGTCTACTTAAAGTATATCTAAAATACCATGACATTCAAGTGGTTGATAATTTATCTTTTTTTTCTTCCCCCCTTAAACACATAATTAAAGTATGATAGTTCTAAAGGCAAGGGATAAATTATATGTTTACCACTTTACTGACAACCCTAACCAAACAACTTTTCTTTCTTATTTTTTTTGCAGCTTGGTATTAACCTTTGGTTTTAACCAGTGGGTACTTCTAGGGTTTCTATAACAAAGGCTCAATTAGAGACTAGGGTGCATTTTGATGGATCTAAAATATACAGACCATAAATATCTCATTGGTCCCTAAGAAGCACCAGAAAACAAATCTCACCAGCTACGCAGACTGTGGCTGAAGATGAATCATCGTCATCTCTCTGATCAGAGATGCAGACTTCGGTGCATCACAAACCAGCGTGCCAATCAAACACCTGCACTTCTGCAGTGATGAGAGGCCCTCACTCTTCCCGCCATTATGTTATGCTACACTTTCAGTTTCAATTTTTCCCGGCCTCATTAACAAGAATTTTTATTAGTAGAACCACCTGACATAATTTAAGGGTTTTATATTCTACTTAAATTTGAATATATGGATTTTCGACAACAAAATGCATTTAACCAATTTTGTTAAAGACAATTTTGAGTTTTTTTTGGTTTTTAAGAATATAAAACCTAAATCATAAACTCTGAAACCTAACCTTTTACCCTAAACTCTGAACCGTAGTTTGAATTCTCTAAATACTTATGAATGTCATTTCACAAAACATTGAAAATATTAGTTACTATTTTAGTTGTAAAAACTCCAGATGTCTAATTTTGAGTGGAGTATAACTTAACTAAGCAATGTCACGTGGTTCAACTGTAATATCTAAAAATTAGGGTTCAAGCTGTAATCTCTAAACCTAGACTCCAACGCATCACATGAAAGATCAAACTTTTCCGAACATTTCGATCTCTTAAAAGAAGAATGAAAAAATAGACTATATCGATATTGTTATTGTAAATCATACAAGTTTTTCAATGATCTAGAGTTTGTCATAAATTTAATTCTTATTTTCTTATTAATGTACATTATTCATATGCACTAATATGAGCGTATGAATATGGTCATGCAATCTAGCTCTATTAGATCGAGACATACATTTAGAGGACCAAGTATAGTGTGTGTGACATATGCAAGGATAATCACCAACTATACCATTTGGTTTACATGGTGTATTAGTTCTCCCCACATGCAAAGATTTCGTATAGTTTCTTACGAAAAACTTGAGCGTCCATCTCACCATCTTAGTCGGTTTTGCTCAGATATCTTCTCAACATAATGCAATCCATAATCTATTGTGAATTTTAGATATCGGAACACTCTTACTAACGCAACACAATGATCCTTTTCCGGATTATGTGAGAATCTACTAAGTCTACTTAAAGTATATCTAAAATACCATGACATTCAAGTGGTTGATAATTTATCTTTTTTTTCTTCCCCCCTTAAACACATAATTAAAGTATGATAGTTCTAAAGGCAAGGGATAAATTATATGTTTACCACTTTACTGACAACCCTAACCAAACAACTTTTCTTTCTTATTTTTTTTGCAGCTTGGTATTAACCTTTGGTTTTAACCAGTGGGTACTTCTAGGGTTTCTATAACAAAGGCTCAATTAGAGACTAGGGTGCATTTTGATGGATCTAAAATATACAGACCATAAATATCTCATTGGTCCCTAAGAAGCACCAGAAAACAAATCTCACCAGCTACGCAGACTGTGGCTGAAGATGAATCATCGTCATCTCTCTGATCAGAGATGCAGACTTCGGTGCATCACAAACCAGCGTGCCAATCAAACACCTGCACTTCTGCAGTGATGAGAGGCCCTCACTCTTCCCGCCATTATGTTATGCTACACTTTCAGTTTCAATTTTTCCCGGCCTCATTAACAAGAATTTTTATTAGTAGAACCACCTGACATAATTTAAGGGTTTTATATTCTACTTAAATTTGAATATATGGATTTTCGACAACAAAATGCATTTAACCAATTTTGTTAAAGACAATTTTGAGTTTTTTTTGGTTTTTAAGAATATAAAACCTAAATCATAAACTCTGAAACCTAACCTTTTACCCTAAACTCTGAACCGTAGTTTGAATTCTCTAAATACTTATGAATGTCATTTCACAAAACATTGAAAATATTAGTTACTATTTTAGTTGTAAAAACTCCAGATGTCTAATTTTGAGTGGAGTATAACTTAACTAAGCAATGTCACGTGGTTCAACTGTAATATCTAAAAATTAGGGTTCAAGCTGTAATCTCTAAACCTAGACTCCAACGCATCACATGAAAGATCAAACTTTTCCGAACATTTCGATCTCTTAAAAGAAGAATGAAAAAATAGACTATATCGATATTCTTATTGTAAATCATACAAGTTTTTCAATGATCTAGAGTTTGTCATAAATTTAATTCTTATTTTCTTATTAATGTACATTATTCATATGCACTAATATGAGCGTATGAATATGGTCATGCAATCTAGCTCTATTAGATCGAGACATACATTTAGAGGACCAAGTATAGTGTGTGTGACATATGCAAGGATAATCACCAACTATACCATTTGGTTTACATGGTGTATTAGTTCTCCCCACATGCAAAGATTTCGTATAGTTTCTTACGAAAAACTTGAGCGTCCATCTCACCATCTTAGTCGGTTTTGCTCAGATATCTTCTCAACATAATGCAATCCATAATCTATTGTGAATTTTAGATATCGGAGCACTCTTACTAACGCAACACAATGATCCTTTTTCGGATTATGTGAGAATCTACTAAGTCTACTTAAAGTATATCTAAAATACCATGACATTCAAGTGGTTGATAATTTATCTTTTTTTTCTTCCCCCCTTAAACACATAATTAAAGTATAATAGTTCTAAAGGCAAGGGCTAAATTATATGTTTACCACTTTACTGACAACCCCAACCAAACAACTTTTCTTTCTTATTTTTTTTTGCAGCTTGTTATTAACCTTTGGTTTTAACCAGTGGGTACTTCTAGGGTTTCTATAACAAAGGCTCAATTAGAGACTAGGGTGCATTTTGATGGATCTAAAATATACAGACCATAAATATCTCATTGGTCCCTAAGAAGCACCAGAAAACAAATCTCACCAGCTACGCAGACTGTGGCTGAAGATGAATCATCGTCATCTCTCTGATCAGAGATGCAGACTTCGGTGCATCACAAATTAGCGTGCCAATCAAACACCTGCACTTCTGCAGTGATGAGAGGCCCTCACTCTTCCCGCCAATATCTTATGCTACACTTTCAGTTTCAATTTTCCCGGCCTCATTACCAAGAATTTTTATTAGTAGAACCACCTGACATAATTTAAGGGTTTTATATTCTACTTAAATTTGAATATATGGATTTTCGACAACAAAATGCATTTAACCAATTTTGTTAAAGACAATTTTGAGTTTTTTTTGGTTTTTAAGAATATAAAACCTAAATCATAAACTCTGAAACCTAACCTTTTACCCTAAACTCTGAACCGTAGTTTGAATTCTCTAAATACTTATGAATGTCATTTCACAAAACATTGAAAATATTAGTTACTATTTTAGTTGTAAAAACTCCAGATGTCTAATTTTGAGTGGAGTATAACTTAACTAAGCAATGTCACGTGGTTCAACTGTAATATCTAAAAATTAGGGTTCAAGCTGTAATCTCTAAACCTAGACTCCAACGCATCACATGAAAGATCAAACTTTTCCGAACATTTCGATCTCTTAAAAGAAGAATGAAAAAATAGACTATATCGATATTGTTATTGTAAATCATACAAGTTTTTCAATGATCTAGAGTTTGTCATAAATTTAATTCTTATTTTCTTATTAATGTACATTATTCATATGCACTAATATGAGCGTATGAATATGGTCATGCAATCTAGCTCTATTAGATCAAGACATACATTTAGAGGACCAAGTATAGTGTGTGTGACATATGCAAGGATAATCACCAACTATACCATTTGGTTTACATGGTGTATTAGTTCTCCCCACATGCAAAGATTTCGTATAGTTTCTTACGAAAAACTTGAGCGTCCATCTCACCATCTTACTCGGTTTTGCTCAGATATCTTCTCAACATAATGCAATCCATAATCTATTGTGAATTTTAGATATCGGAACACTCTTACTAACGCAACACAATGATCCTTTTCCGGATTATGTGAGAATCTACTAAGTCTACTTAAAGTATATCTAAAATACCATGACATTCAAGTGGTTGATAATTTATCTTTTTTTTCTTCCCCCCTTAAACACATAATTAAAGTATGATAGTTCTAAAGGCAAGGGCTAAATTATATGTTTACCACTTTACTGACAACCCCAACCAAACAACTTTTCTTTCTTATTTTTTTTTGCAGCTTGTTATTAACCTTTGGTTTTAACCAGTGGGTACTTCTAGGGTTTCTATAACAAAGGCTCAATTAGAGACTAGGGTGCATTTTGATGGATCTAAAATATACAGACCATAAATATCTCATTGGTCCCTAAGAAGCACCAGAAAACAAATCTCACCAGCTACGCAGACTGTGGCTGAAGATGAATCATCGTCATCTCTCTGATCAGAGATGCAGACTTCGGTGCATCACAAACTAGCGTGCCAATCAAACACCTGCACTTCTGCAGTGATGAGAGGCCCTCACTCTTCCCGCCATTATCTTATGCTACACTTTCAGTTTCAATTTTTCCCGGCCTCATTAACAAGAATTTTTATTAGTAGAACCACCTGACATAATTTAAGGGTTTTATATTCTACTTAAATTTGAATATATGGATTTTCGACAACAAAATGCATTTAACCAATTTTGTTAAAGACAATTTTGAGTTTTTTTTTGGTTTTTAAGAATATAAAACCTAAATCATAAACTCTGAAACCTAACCTTTTACCCTAAACTCTGAACCGTAGTTTGAATTCTCTAAATACTTATGAATGTCATTTCACAAAACATTGAAAATATTAGTTACTATTTTAGTTGTAAAAACTCCAGATGTCTAATTTTGAGTGGAGTATAACTTAACTAAGCAATGTCACGTGGTTCAACTGTAATATCTAATATGCTCTTATGTGTCCAAAATTTATACCTGTCGGGTCTGTCAGGTATTGCCGCCACTATATTGGGATGATTGCTGAGCTGCCCAAAATCATACTCATTAAGCACTGCTAAAATTTCATCCCCTGTCCATCTTCTAGGAGGCACACCAAGTTCTACAGTCCCATCAAATGCCTTGTCATCGAACCGCCATTCGTGATCATACGGAAGGAGAGTACGGTGACCCAATCTACATATCTTGTTGCAATGACTACTGCTCCTCTCATCGCTTAGGCACTCTGGACAAGCCTTGTATCCCCTAACAACGTTGCCCGACAACATCCCACGAGCAGGAAAATCACTAATGGTACCAACAACCATAGCATGCATCTGGAACATCTCGTGCATGAACTTATCATAAGTGGGATGACCAA
Organism: Comarum palustre; assembly: GCA_951800085.1. Classification (NCBI taxonomy): domain Eukaryota; kingdom Viridiplantae; phylum Streptophyta; class Magnoliopsida; order Rosales; family Rosaceae; genus Comarum; species Comarum palustre. The sequence continues at coordinate 480,161 of OX637587.1, forward strand.
CGTCCCAAAAAAACTTAAGCTCTTCAATCAAGGGTCTCAAATACACATCGAGACACTTCCCTGGATAACCGGGTCCCGGAATCAACAAACTCAACATATTGTATTCCTTCTTCATGCACATCCATGGAGGAAGATTGTATGGTACCAAAATCACCGGCCATACACTGTATTGAAGACTCATGTTGCCAAAAGGATTGAACCCGTCGGATGAGAGCCCGAGCCTCACATTTCGGACCTCAGACGCAAAATGAGGAAACTCCCTGTCTATATGCTTCCAGGCCTCCCCGTCAGCAGGGTGTATAAGGGTATCTTCGCCTTGCAATTCCCTATCAGCGTGCCATCTCATAGATTTGGCCGTGTGTGATGACATGTACAACCGTTCCAGCCTATCCCTCAACGGGAAATACCGAAGTACCTTCATAGGTTTCCTATTGCCTGCAGGAGTCAACTTATACCTGTCACTCTGACATACTGGACATGTGTCAAGGTCACCAAGGTCATTCCCTTCTGGATCTTTACCCCAGAAGAGAAAACAATCATATCTGCATGCATGGATCTTGATGTAGGAAAGCCCAAGATCTTTCAGTATACATCGGACCTTATGATGAGTGGTAGGAAGACGATGACCGTGGGGCAGCATCGAAGCAGTGTACTGTAGATACTCATCAACAGCCTTCACAGTCGATTTTGTCTCAACTTTAATCTTCATAACGTCCATCACACTTTCAAGAACCGTTTTCTGACAACCGGGGTACACAGGGGTCTGTTGCAAAGCAAGTAGTTTGTTGTACCTGTCAATACCAGCAGTGTTGACAACTCTAGGGAAGGGCTGCACCGGGTCAGACATATACGGTCCTTCAGAGCATACACCCCTCTCATAAGGAAACATATCGTTGATGAAGGCTGTTGTTGGATCGTTGGATGTACTGCCCGTCTCAGAAAATTGCCCATGATCATGCGGACCCCTTGATGATGTTTCACCGTGATATATCCAACATGTGTACTTCTCCCAAAACCCATTACTTTGAAGGTGCTGCCAAACCTTGTCAATTGGAAATTGATACATATCGCTGCGACACTGACATTTAGTGCACGGACAATAGAAAATTGTATTCCCTTTAGCATTATTGATCACATATTCAATAAAACTAACAACTCCTTTAGCATATCTTTTGTCCCATTTTGGAAGCGAAATCCAACTCTTATCCATATCCTGAGAAAATAACATAATATATATGTATAAACGCTAATTAATTAAATTTACGAATCATTCAATTTATATTATATCTGCAGTTAACGTACAATTAATAAATATAATAATTACTAATTAATATAATCAAATTAATATATATATATAATAACAACTTCATATATATTATCAAACTCAAATCGATAAACTCAATCACAATATAATCAACTCTAATTAAAACACAATATAATCAACTCTAATTAAAACTCAAAATCAATGTGCATAACGAAAATAAAACTCTTAAATCAACTCAAAAACAAGATATATACATATACGTACCTATATATAGCGCCACAAACTAATTTCGGACAGATTTCGACAACACCCAACAATTTCGCCAACCCCAAAACTTTTTCTCTCGTTTTTTCTTTCAAATCAGCTACTGTCTAGATCTGGAAATATAAAGCATTTTAGCCGACGAAATTATACATATCGTCGGCCAAAGTTTTAAAATTTCGTCGGCTATAGTTCACAGACTATAGCCGACGAAAAAAACTATTTTAGCCGACGACACAACATTTCGTCGGCTAAAGTGGACTTTTAGCCGACGAAAATTTTACTTAGGCGACGAAAGTTTTTTTCGTCGGCTAAAAGTCCACTTTAGCCGACGAAAATTTCACTTAGGCGACGAAATTTTTTTTCGTCGGCTAAAATGGACTTTAGCCGACGAAAAAAAATTTCGTCGGCCTGATAATTAAATATTCGTCGGCTATGATACTTATTCCGGTAGTGCTAATTTTGAGTGGAGTATAACTTAACTAAGCAATGTCACGTGGTTCAACTGTAATATCTAAAAATTAGGGTTCAAGCTGTAATCTCTAAACCTAGACTCCAACGCATCACATGAAAGATCAAACTTTTCCGAACATTTCGATCTCTTAAAAGAAGAATGAAAAAATAGACTATATCGATATTGTTATTGTAAATCATACAAGTTTTTCAATGATCTAGAGTTTGTCATAAATTTAATTCTTATTTTCTTATTAATGTACATTATTCATATGCACTAATATGAGCGTATGAATATGGTCATGCAATCTAGCTCTATTAGATCGAGACATACATTTAGAGGACCAAGTATAGTGTGTGTGACATATGCAAGGATAATCACCAACTATACCATTTGGTTTACATGGTGTATTAGTTCTCCCCACATGCAAAGATTTCGTATAGTTTCTTACGAAAAACTTGAGCGTCCATCTCACCATCTTAGTCGGTTTTGCTCAGATATCTTCTCAACATAATGCAATCCATAATCCATTGTGAATTTTAGATATCGGAGCACTCTTACTAACGCAACACAATGATCCTTTTTCGGATTATGTGAGTATCTACTAAGTCTACTTAAAGTATATCTAAAATACCATGACATTCAAGTGGTTGATAATTTATCTTTTTTTTTTCTTCCCCCCTTACACACATAATTAAAGTATGATAGTTCTAAAGGGAAGGGCTAGCTCCTCATATTGATATTGGATGTGATCCGAAAATAGGAGGACAATATCTTATGAAAACCAAAAGCTAAAACAGATTAGTAACGAAATGGCAAAATCGAATTTCAATTTGGGTTTAACATGGTACCCTCCCTCGGTCCCTCGTGAGAGAGAGAGAGAGAGAGAGAGAGAATGTGCCGTTAGTCAGTAACAGATGTGGAAATGGTATAGCTACGTACGTACAATGTTTGGATGCCAGCTCTAAGGGGAGGATTTCCTCCGTTTGCTAGTGAATTCATTGTTTTGTATGTGCATAACTTTTTGGATATACTTGTATGAAACATATATACTTGGCTAAATATTTTACATAACTTTTTGGATATACTTGTATGAAAGTTGGAGAGGAAATTGCCGGGTGTATAGAAACGAGGTGGAAGTGAGATTATATTATTGGCTGTGTGAGATATGGAATGAGAGACTGCTCTTATATAAGAGGTGCAGTAGAGACAAATTCCTCTATACCACGTCCTCATGTATCCAAAAGATGATGAACATAACGGTAACAAAAACATTGAGGTTCCTCTAACCAAAATTCATTAGGTCTAAACAAAATTTATGTACTAATTTTAACTGCTATTGAAAAATACATTTATACCCCTCTAACACATTCATTCTTCACCTCTCCTTTCCGATCAGTGTTATCTCTCTCTCTCTGTTTGGCCGACACTGTCTCCTCTCTCGTCTCGCCATGATCATCTTGTCTCGATGTCTTTCTCCACCGTTGCCAACGACAGCATGCCACGAGGCGGAGGTCTAATCTCCAAGCAGATTCACAGAGGAGAAGATCCGATCTCAGACCTCTGATCTCCAATCTTCAACCTTTGCTTCCAAACTGACCTCTTCTACACTGCTTCTCTCGCTGAAGCTCTTATCCATCAAATGTAAATGTCGCCGACCGTCAAAGCCTATCAAGTCAGGGTCATATGTATGCTTTGATTATGAGATTTATTTGGTTTTTCCTTTTTTGAAACATAACATATTTGTATTCATGACTGGTTGATTGTGAGATTTGCTTTGATTATACCTTTTCTATACATCTTTTGTTGCCTCAAGACACTACCAGCATAAACATTATAGCCGACGAAAAAAAACAGGCCGAAGAAAAAACAATTGTCGGCTAAGTTAAATTTTCGTCGTCTAAAGTGGACTTTTAGCCGACAAAATTTAATCAATGTTTTATGATAAAATTATGAAATTATTAATTAAAATTTAAAATATCTATTATTATAAACGGATCGGATTAACGGATCGGGTATTCGTTAAACTGTCAGATCCGGATTTAGATCGAGTAATTAAGGATATGGCAGATAAAGGGTCATATTCAAATCTAAACTTTCTATACGGATCTAGATCTAAGACAATCCGAACCAGAACCGATCCATTTACAGATCTACTTCCTGTTGTTCGCAGAAAAGGTTCAACATTCCTTTACCATATTATGTTTTGGAATTCGGGTTAAACAACTTTACAATGGCGGAGAAGTGAAAGGGCTAAATTATATGTTTACCACTTTACTGACAACCCCAACCAAACAACTTTTCTTTCTTATTTTTATTTGCAGCTTGTTATTAACCTTTGGTTTTAACCAGTGGGTACTTCTAGGGTTTCTATAACAAAGGCTCAATTAGAGGCTAGGGTGCATTTTGATGGATCTAAAATATACAGACCACAAATATCCCATTGGTCCCTAAGAAGCACCAGAAAACAAATCTCACCAGCTACGCAGACTGTGGCTGAAGATGGATCATCGTCATCTCTCTGATCAGAGATGCAGACTTTTGCAGTGATGAGAGATGCAAATTAGGAATTAACGGAACTTTTTGACTTAAAGCTTAACAAGGGAAACGATTTCTACCTCTTCGGCTCTCAGCTGAAAATTCTGCACTTCGCCGGATTCCTGCAAGTTGCTAGAATATTCTGCCGGACTCCGGCAATCTTGCCGGAAATCGGCATAACCTCCCTGGAAACGCTGATTCGCCAAGTTCTCGACCAACAACAAAACACAACAAATTAGTCACCAAGACAACAACATCGACAACAACACACAGGAGCCTCCAATACCAAACTCACCTTAAATTTGCCCTCAAGTCAAGCTTAGTAGCTTCCCGGTCTCCTCCTGCCAGACTGTACACCTGCAGCACCTCCAATTCCTCGTAACAGCTGCCTTAGTCGCCAACCAATCCCAAAGCAACCCTTCCCCCTCTTCCTCGGTGCCCCCACAGCCAAGCACCTAGACCTCTGCCTAAGCCCAAACCCATAACAACGACGTCAAACATTTTCTAGCGCCCCAAAAGCTTCACCGAAGTCCCAAGATGGTCGTCAGAGCTCGAGGAAACCGTCGAAGATAAAAACCTGAAAAAAATCAAATTGGGGATTTTGGGATTAGGGTTCGATTCAAGAGATTTCGAACATTAAATTGAAGGAGGAGGAAGGGGGGATGAAACCATACCTCTCACTGCTACCGCCGTCGTCATTCTTCGCCTAAAAACTAGCGAACACAGCAGCGCTGGCCTTGGGTCTATCTCCTCTGGATTTGGGTTCCTGTGGGATTTAAGGACTGAGTTTTGGAGAGGAGAGGAAGAGGATCAGTTTGGTGGGGGTGCACCGGCATGTGGTGGCCAGACGGCGGCTCACCAGAGAAGAAGACAGATGTGGAAGAGAGAGACGCAGCGAAGAGAGAGAGTCAGGGGTCTGACCCGAGTCAACCCTCTCCCCAACTATTTATAACGAAATCAACGGTCAAGATTAAAACCCTAAACGATCTGACGATCCAGATTTAAAAAAGGTAAAAAGTAAGTAATTAAATGGTAAAACTTATTTACCGAACTTCAGAAACTTCATAAATTCACAGAAAATAAACGGATACTCCGAAAAATATTCCAAAAATACCGGGAGACTCGTGTCGACATGTACTATGACATCAAGTCCATAAATAAGGAATTTGGAGAGTTTAGAAAAACTCAAAATTAAACTCGAGTAATAACTTATTAAATTACCGATCGCAGTAAAAAGCTCTCGGTAAGTCATAAACCCCTGTAAAAATGTAACTTTTAGGTACGGGGTGTTATAGAATAATTATCTTAACCGATGCAAATATTCTGTCACCTAAGAGCCCAAATCTACTAGTGACATGTTGTGAGGTAACTTAGTTACAGAATGTCCTCAAAGATTTGAATGTTTCATGTGCTAGTCCAACTCGGTTTTACTGTGACAATCAAGCAGCATTGTACATAACGGCAAATCCAGTCTTCCATGAACACACCAAACATATAGAAATTGATTGTCATGTCGTTCGTGAGAAGATACAAAGAGGACTCATCCAGACTGCACACATTCGGACAAAAAATCAACCAGCTGACTTATTCACCAAGGCATTACATCCGAAGCAATTCACAGAGCTCTTAGGCAAGTTGAATGTTCTCAACATACATTGCAAGTTGAGAGAGAGTATTAAAGGAAAGAATCATTCCTCTAGTTAATAGGTTTCCTATTATAACTAGAATTGTGTACCGAAATCCTATCTTTACAGGGTTAGGTTTGCATACCTAGCTGTCTTTATATAAGACACCTCTTTTAATCGCTTATATCAAGGCAATACAGCAACCTTCACACAGTTTCTTTCAAATATAGCTAGCTTTGTGTAGATGAATCATTCAATTCAAATCAATCTGCTTGAGTTTTTCTACACCATCCGAACTAGTAAGCCACTACTAATGCAACTATGGGTGGGTTTGGTGCAGCTGGGCTTATAAGATATAAGCTGACTTTTAGCTTATAAGCAGAAGGTGGGTGTTTGCAGCTTCTCCTTTTTCCCTCAAAACACTTTATACTTTTTTAAAAAGTAGCTTATTTTTGGACTTACCAAACACCAAAACCTTTGGTGGTTAAAAGCAAAAGAGCTTATAAGCTCTCCCAAACTCAACCATATATTACTTCATAGTTCGTACAAGTAATTAAGAGATACTATATTATTTTACGAAACATAGTTTACGTGCAGAACCCCAGAAATACCTCTTGTTCGTATAATATATCCTTTTGGATGATGAAGAATTTTCAATATGATGCCATTAGACCCATTACTATAGAAAGAACTCAACGTAAAATATAAAAAAAATTATATTAAAACATGATAACTATAAAATAGACAAAATAATATGTTTTTGGATCCACACCAACTATACCAATCTCATGCCAGTCTCAAAGAAACTGATTAACTATAAAGTTCTATTGCCATTCGCTGTTTCTAATCTTAATGAGATCCAAAGGCATTCTCTCCACTGTAGGTCATGTAAAGGAATCCATCTTCATCCTTGTGTTCTTCATAAATTGTAGACATCAAGGCAGCTTGGGGAGGTAAAAGATTGTTGACAAAGATAAACATAGCCTTTTCTGCACCGAGCTCGATCCTATTGCGGACAATACAAGCAAAGTGTCCAACACTCAAATCAGCAAGCACAAGGTACTTGTTCTTGTCTATGTCAGGGATGTCACTCTTTATGGCCTTCTCTACAATCACCGGTACTCTCTCCGGATACTTCTCCTTGATTCGCAAAGCTTCTGCCTTCCTCCTCTCAAGAGCATATTTTTTCTTGAACAAGCTTTTGTTATTGGCCATGGCTAAACGGACAAGAAAAGTGAAGCGAAAAAACGATGTGGTTTTAGGAGAGAATGGGAGGGTGTTTATATATAGGTATGAATTTATATGGCGCAAAGGATGAGCTTTTTGGGTTTTGCTAGGGTTTGGTTTTCGTTTCCTACACCTCTTAGAGAAGCTGTGTTATTGTCGATTGCTTCAGTTTAAAAAAAGAAAAAAAAAAGCCAATTGAGCTTGTAGCGGGCTAGGCGGTCAGTACACGTCGCCTGTTTGGGCCGTAATGGGCCTTGACGGGCTGGGGTGATCAACCAAATAAAATCCAAGTTTTCGGAAAGAATAAAAATTAACCTATAATCTCAGGTAAACAGTCAGTATTGCCCCATGATCTAAGTTATTGACAGATAAGTATTCGGGCGTATCGGACCGTATCGGGATGGTCCGTCGGAGACTGCCGGAAAATCTCCGATACGACAGGATACGCATATGTATATAAATTTAATCCTGAGGGTAGTACTGACTTTTCATTCCTAATGTTTAGCACGTAGCCAATGTACCTGTTCGACTTCGACCCCTCTTCTCTTAGTTGTGTTTTCAGTTTCATTTTTGTTCTAGCTTTACGGTTTTGTAGTAGCACTCAGAAGAAGCTTTCACTTCAGTTCAGTCTAATTCCAACCGCAGGTATTCAATCTCTTTTGTTCTGTCTGTTATCTCTGTACTTTGTATATATATATATATATATATATATATATATATATATATATATATATATATATGTGTGTGTGTGTGTGTGTGTGTGTGTGTGTATAGGTTGAGGCGAGTTGGGTATTACTATTTTCTTTATAGACGAACATTCCTTGTTGTGTTCATCAAAAGCGTTCGCCAAAAAAAACTCTAGATAAAAATGTGTTCTTTCTCTATTTTGAGAGGTATAGAAGTCTTTGAATTGACACCCAATTGGATTTATATGTTTGGTAAAGCACTGGAATTTATATCTGGGTTTGTGATTTTTGGAGTCACTTTGTGAAAATTGAGGCAAAGTTTGAGTCTTTCAGTTGCATTTAGGGTAGGCAAATGCTGTAGTAACGTGCCAATTGGACCTATTTGGTGCACTTTTGAGGTTTAATGGGATGAAATCTTGATTTTTGAAGTTGGTAGCTGATATAATTTTTATGTTTAGCAGGATGAGTGCAAAGGTTGATACGTCTGGATCAGCAACTGGTAGCCAAAAGGTCTCCAAGTTTGCTGTGAAGGCTGGATTTGTTATACTGAAAAACAAGTTATCGGGTTCACTGGTGCCCGTCTTTCAGAGAGATAAAAATGTTGGTGCCGGTGATTATGGTAGTGGAGAAAGTAAGAAACAGGTTCAGAGGAAAACGAAATGGGGTGCTGATCTGACGCAAGATGCTTCTGTTAGAAAGGGAAGAGCCTTAGCTTATCAGGTGTTGTATGGATTCTTTGATTGTCCTGTTCTTATTATCTTTCTTCTGACGATAATATATTATTATAATTCTAGGATGCCAACCTTCTATAACCATCATTTAGATTTATGGACATAAAAGTACGGTCCTAAGGCATTTTGTATTGTAGCCCCAGTTTGTGGGGGAGCAAAGATTGGTCAGCTAGTGGCAATTTAAGCTTGCACATTCCTGTCGGGTAATAAAATGTTGGTCGGCGTGTTCTGTGTGAATGGTTCACAGAATCCTTCTATTCCAGGTGCCACTAAGTGATATTACTGCCCTGTTTGGTGGTACAATTTTGAGCAGACTCAGGTGGATCAAATTACACAACAGCTGATGTCTGGAATATCAGAGTTTGGTAACAATGAGAACATGCCATCAGCAACACAGGATCCAGATCACAAATCCTTTATGGATCAAGTTGACAAGGAGGTACAATTTACTTCAGTTTCCCTACAAGTTACCTCTTATTTGTTTCATTAGTTACTTTAATGTTTAAACTATTAACTCTTAAGACTGATTATAAACTACATTGATGTAGGGTGCAGAACAATTGGAACTCGAAAAGCGGGAAGCCATAGGTGTGCTTGATGGCTGACTCAGATTATACCTTCGTAATTCTTATGTTATGCCTTGCTTGATTTTTTTTTGAGTATATTCAGGTGAGATGCTAAAGTTAAATCCAAGTTACAAGGCTCCATCTGATTACAAACCGTTGTTGAAAGAGTCTACAGTCCCTATTCCTGTAAGTTTATCATCTGTCTTCAATTCCATGTGACACTTCTCTATTTCGTTCTTTGTTTAAACTGTACAGAAGAGGACAGATTATACATTGTTTTTGATTAAGTGGAATATAAGTGCACAGCAGATAACGTTCAAAATAGAATTGCAGAAAAAACACACACACAACAACAACAACTTTATATGTTCCATCTAGAGTCTAGACTGATCACTTGTTAGCAGAAAAGGGATTTGGGGTTAGATGATAAGAGTGTCTTAGACAGCAAAATGTGAATAGTTTTTATCAATTGGCGGTTGGAAGGTAAATTAGTAGTTTAACAAACACAAGAATTTATGTTTAAAGCACCAAGAGAGTGAGGAAACAAGACTATCTGGGACTTATCTTGATGGATATGTGGCGTAACCTATATGCTTAACAAAAAATTGTCAGATAGCTGATTTGAAACTGGGTATCTACTTCAAACCGTAATTGTGATTGAGCAGCATTTTAAGTTTCTTGGTCTTGCTGCTTCAGCTAGTGACCTTTTATGTATCCAACAATTGTATGGATCTGTAAGCCTATAGTCTTTGTTGTTGATGGATTAATATGTTTCAGCTGTCAGTTGTTGAGAATAGTAGACAAGTTTCCCCAGGTGTATATTAGTTTCTGATGCTAACATGTGGTAAATGCTTGTTCAGGTCAAAGACTATCCTACATACAATATTCTTGGTCTGATATATGGGCCTGAAGGTGATAACCAGAAGCAATTAGAAAAGGTAAGAAGTTTGTGTTAATACTCAAGTGAGCTAATATCTACCAGTTTCATGAACTATGTGCATGTGTTGATGATCTTTGTGTTGTATGTTTATTGAAATAGAAGATATTAAATGATCAATGTGATTCAGGAAACAGGAGCTAAGATTCAAGTCTATGGTACCAAAGCAGTGACAGGAGAAAAGGTAACTATTCCCCAAGTTTAAAACAATGAGGATTGAATACCGAAACATGATTCAGTTTTATCATAATGTCTTCTTTTACATCTTAATGTATAGTTGTATACAGAAAATCTCTAACATGGACTTGGTTGCACCAAGATGTAACATAGTGCTCTGGCTTTAGCATTGAGTTTTCATTCTTGAACTTAATTGCAAGCTGAAATAAAACAGTATGGTGGGAGTGAAATTCAGGCTGAATATGAAAATTTATATGTTCATGTATCAGGTGATACATTTGTGAAAGTAGATGCAGCTGTTGCTGTAATCGAACTGCTGGTCACCTCTGTATCTGTGAGTTTCAGTATTTAAAAGCCTTCTTATGCATTTCCTGTATTATGTTGTGACCATTTCTTCAGTTACTATTGTTGTATTCATTTGATCATTACCTTTCACATAGGGAAATATGCCGGCCATTATTGGTGATAATGCTCATGTTCCTGGTCAAGGTCAGGACACAACCATCTCAGATATGGTTCCAACTAATATCATAGACCAAGGACTTGTGCAACCAGCAACAGGACGAACACAAACTCCGCCGAATGGGCAGTTTCATTACCCTGGTCCATTTTACTCTACAGGTCAACCTGGCAGTCCTATGAATCTACTTGGCTTCACACCAATGAATTCTCAATTGCCAATTCTCAACAATGCTGCCCATCCATCGACACCTCCTTTCAACTCATCAATGCCAGCTCTTTTTCCCCATATACAACACCTACCACCACCAGTTTTGCAGCATACATATACCATTCCTGGTTCTCATGGCACACCAAGAAACTTCTTTATGATGGCTCCCCAGCCTTCATCAGTTCAATCTAATGTTTCAGCTTCAGTTACATTCTCAGTAAACCAACCCCCACCAACAGGCCAAAGTAATCATCCACTTGCAACACTACCTGACTGGCAACTGATACCTGCTGGAAGCTCTGGTGGATGGAGCATACCACCGACATCTGCAGGTTTCAGTAAGAATATGCACATGGCACCTAATCCTCTAAATCATGTCAATGCAGCTCCAACTTTTACTTCTGTGCCTCAACCTCAACTTTCTTCTACTTCACCAATGCCGGCACTTGCTCAACCCCAACCATTTACATCTTTACCTCCTCCTCAGCAATCAAGAGTCCCTAGTTCGGTCTCGGGAAGTGTACAAATTTTCAATCCTATCAAACCACCAATATTGACAGCTCCAAGTCCTGGTGATATCACTTTTCAACCTCACCGGCCGCAAAGTCCAGCCTTTCAAGCAGCTCCCCAACAAAGCAATCAGTTTTCAGTTCACAATGCTCACCTGGCTGGACCAATGGCGCGACCTCAGGTACCGTTTTTGCAGTTGCCTGTGCGACATATGACTCAGCCTGGCAATCAGGTGTTATCAAGGCCACAGGTGGGTAACCAGATTAGTCAACCTTCAGCTCATATTTCTCCTGTTCAGTTTGCCAGAAATTCAACAGTTCCTTCCAGACTGGAAATGTTTCCAGATGGCAATCCTGTTGAACCTAGAATTTCACTCTTGCCAATGAGACCGGGGAACTTAAATCAAGCTCACCAAATGCTCAATTTGTACAGTCCTTTGCCTCCAATGCCAGAAAGTCGTAATCAATTTCAGCACAGTTATCCTGCTCAATTTGCTCCAAATCAACAGTTCATCAACAATCCATTTGCATCTGGCAAGTCTTCTAATCCTGGAGGACACCAACTTTATGATCCATTCTCGCCCAATTCTGACTCGACAGCAAGGAGATAATCCAGCACAGCACATATTGGAAAGCAGGAGATGGTCCATTTTAATGAATGTAATGGGAGCAGTAGTCTATAGGGTTTTGTAAAACAGATATAGCCTCGGCACTGAATGTCCCTGATATATTAACTTCCGAAGTAGATCATATATTAACGCCAAACTTCATTTGATATTAGAAATTGTTTAGTGCGGAAGCTGGAAGCTGTTAGAGGTGATGGGTTTGGACAAGTTAGGAGCAAGAAGTTGAGAGGAATATATTTATTAGGACAAAGATGTTTAATGAGGAGGTTAGAACATCTCCAACCCTTAGTTTAAAATCTATAATAGGTTTAGGATTTGTAAAATCTCATCTCCAACTCATTAGCAAAGTTGAACTAAAATATGATTTATCTAAAATGTGTTATATTTTGACTCAACCAAATAAGACCAAAATCTATAATTTATGAGGGTGGGTGTAGGTCATTACCATATTTTATTAATATAATGATCTATATAATATGATTAAACAATTGATTGTCATGATTAAATAATAGATTAATGTCCATCTAGTACTAATTATTTGGTTTTCTTTTCCATTTCAATGAAACAAAAACTTGAATGCTTATTTCAATTAATCTTATTAAAATTACTTATTTATCCCTTAATTATATCACCCCCTTCTCACCTCTAATTCACAATTAGTTTTCTCCATCTCATCTCTCTCTTCTCTCTGGTCTCTCCCTTCTCTTCGGTTTCTCTCTCTAAATTCACTCACAGATCTGTCACCGGCGACCTCACCTTGCCTCCACCATCTCCGACGACTTCGTCCTCACCTTCACCATCTCTGACAACGTTAAGACACCTTCACCTGATCTGAAAACTTCTCTCTCTCTCTCTTTCTCTCTCATTGCAATGATGTCACCAGAGACGTCCATCATCAACAATAGGTCACAGTGACGCGAGGCACCCCCGACTCCACCTATTTCAGATCGGCACTCTCATCTCTCATCTCCCTCTTTCTCGTTTCTAGTCATCATCGCCATTAACCCCGCTCGAGGAGATAGAGACATCGTCTTCACCAGTTGGAGTACTCTACCGTGACCTCGACGGCTCTTGAAAATGAAAGATTAACAGAGCAAATCTGGTGATCTGAAAACGGACTAGATCGAGTTTTCTTCTGAGCAGATACTTCAGATATGGTTAGGGAAGAGGTGGTCAAGGATTCGAAGGTGGTGGCTGCTTGTGATGGGATTGCAGTTGAAGTTTGTGATTTTGGAGGCGTTTGATGGTGGTGTTGTGAGGATTAATAAGGCTAGGGAGATTGAGGCTCTCATTGAAGGGCTCGAGCTCGATACAGTTCTCACCTCCCTCTTTTATTTTATTTTATTTTATTTTTTTTTCTGTTATTAACATTTGTTTGGGTAACAAGTCGATTATCAAGGTTATTAACTTGATTACAGGTATTTAGTAACTTGATTATTGCTTCTTCATCTTCTATTCGTTTTGTATAATTGTATGATTAAGCTTGTTTTGGTTTGAAACGTGGAGTTGTAATTTTCTTGGCTAATTATTTTGGTGGCCGGAATCTAGTGATAGGAGAAAATCTGAGTTATTGGTCATCAATAACTGAGAAAATCTGAGTTATTGGTGGTTAGTAATCGAGAAAATCTGAGTTATTGGTGGTTAGTAATCGAGAAAATCTGAGTTACTGGTGGTCAGTAACTGAATTATAGGTTACCGGAATCCGGTGATTGGATAAATCCCGAGTTATTTGGTGTCAATAATCGAGGTACTGGTGGTTATTAAAGGTCAATAACTGAGTTACTAGAGGTCAGTAACCGAGTTACCGGTGATCTGAATCAGGCAACTAGAGAAATCATGAGTTACTGGGTGTTAGTAACTGAGATACCGGTGGTTATTGGGGGTCAAGAACTGAGTTATCGAGGGTCAGTAACCGAATTGCCGGTGACCAAAATCCGACGATCGGAGAAATTCTGAAAACCAGTGATCGGAGTCTGGCACAGTCTTCTCTCTCTTCCATTTTATTTCTCTAAGTATGTACAAGAGTCAATGGTAAAAATGTATTGAAAAATATTATTTTAATAGAATTTTCTTCCAAAATTTTCTTCCCTTTTTTTTCCCGAGTGAGTTGCTGTCCAGATCTGGGAATATAAGGACTCTTAGGCGACGAAACCGAAAAATTCGTCACCTAAAGTTTAAAAAAAAATCGTCGCCTAAGAGGGTCACTCTTTGGCGACAAAAAGACGTTGTCGCAAAAGTTTTCGGACCTTAGGCGACGTCATATTTGTCATCGCCTAAGAATGACCCTCTTAGGCGACGACAAAGATGTTATCGCCTAAGAGATACTCTCTTAGACGACGACGGTTAGGCTTTAGACGACGAAACTTCCTGTCGACGACGAAGGAATGACCTTAAGCGACGAAGAAATGGCCTTAGGCCACGATTTCAGTTTTCGTCGCTTTAAATTTTACCTTAAGCGATGATTTTTGGCTCTGAGGCGACGACACATATTTTCGTCGCCTAAAGTTCTTCTTAGGCGACAAAATTTGCTTTCGTCGCCCTGTTTCGGCTCTCTTCGTCGTCCAATGACCTTTTTTGTAGTGGTTTGGATGACTTAATTTAAATATAGGTTTAGATTTTAAACCAATTGTTGAAAATGCCCTTAAAAGGAGAATGTGTGAACCGAGGAATGACTAGCTTGCTTCTTAATATCTTTCATTCACTTATAAAAATTACAAGAGACCTTACATATTTATAGGCTTTCTATGCCGACCTTGTAGAAGAGCCACCGACCTCATGGTCTTCTCTAGACCATTCTACACTTTCTTAATTACATGAGTAGTCTAGAATTTTCTATTCTAGCTAGCTAATGTACATGATCATTCTTTTTTATTCTAGATTAATCTTGCTAGCTCTAGGTCTATGTGGATTTCTCTAGACAACTCTAGAATGATCTATTATCAATGTGCATTATGTTCCAACACTCCTCCTTAATACACATTTGATGATGCTCCGAGCAATCTCGTAATAATCGATGTCTCGGTCTTAGAAGTGTATTGGCAATGATGTTCTCGCTCTTGCAGATTTGTTCTTGTATAACCTTTTGTCGGCATCATGCGTCGATGATCTTTTGTCGAAGTTCTTGCTCTATATCCTTGTGTCGGCATGCTTTTTTCGTCTTGTGTCAGCACCACTCATTTCTACCATTTTGGCGGCTTTCTTCTTTATTGCATTTTTGTAGACTCTTGATCTTGATTTTGCTTCTTCATTTGGTGGGCTTCTTGGTGTCTTGCATTTTATTCTTCTTCGGTTGGAGGATTATAGTCTGTGCAGAAAGCGTGATCAATCTAGATCAGGATTCCTAATTACATAGGGATCCATTTACAAACGGAATAACACGTGAGATAAGAACTAAAAGTTCTGACGTATTAGGATTCCTAACTACACAGGGAATCCAGTCCATGACAAATTGAAGAACATGAGATATGAACTGTTGGTGAAACACCACGTACTACAGGCTCCCTCAATCTCTCTTTTAAGGTGCCAATCTCTAATTTACGTCTAGGATATATTCTAATGTATAGTTTCTTTTGCATGCGAATTTACTGCTGGTTTGATTGTTAATCTATGCAGTGGCATATTTGATCCAAATTTTGATCATTGGGATATATAGACTATACTGATCTTAGGGCGCTTGGTTTCTAATTAAGTATACAGCTTGTGAGATCATTTCAGAATCACCAACTTGTTACTTCCTAGAAATGCAGTTGTTTTCGTTGCTCAGTGAGAAGTACTCAGAGAATGGATATGAATCAAAGGAGTTTAAAGCTGGAGGATATAAATGGTATGATACTCATATTCTAGGGAACTAGAGAATCATGGTAATTTCTTGAATTGTTTGTAAATGCATGCTTTGATTTGCTGCTAGCACATATGATTGGTATTCCTCACAGGAAACTGGTGTTTCATCCAAATGGAAACTAAAAGAACATGAGATATAAGAAAATTGGAAGTTTTGACGTACCTGGACTCCTGGCGAAGAATATACTAAACTTGAAGATTGAACTAATTTTTGGGGGTTGTGATTTCAAAGATAATACTAAGTCTCCCATGAGTGTTGCGGCAATAGGGTTTTGGAGGTGCTTTGTCTTTTTGCATTTGATTTTCCTCAGTCAGCCAATGTAGACAGGTTAAGACTCAAGATTATGATATAACAAGCAGAGGATGAACACACTCTCCCTCAGTTGATGCTTTACTTAGTTACAGAGAAGCCTGCACTGGATATCATCAAGGGAACATTAAGAAATAAATAGTTAAAAAATTAAAATTAAATCTTCAAAGTTTATACATAGTAGCTTATGTTCTAACCACAAGGCCTGTACCGCACCTAGCACCAAAGAAAACAGAATTACCTGTTTCCGTAGCTTTCCTGAGCAAATAAGATCTGAAGATCCAGTTTCTCCTTCTGCAACTTCTCAATCTGCAGTGTGTTACGATCAGTTTACAACTCTACACGCTTCAAATTTACAATGTTTTTAAAGAACATTCACAAATTTACAATGTTTTTAAAGAGCATGTCGACCGTAGGAGATGATAAAAGCTGACACATATGAAGGTAAATTTAAAGAGCATTCATTGGACTGGAAAATTATAATAGTCTATATTAAAAAGGTCAACAAAAATCCGTAGGCATGATGCATCGGAAGTAACGGCAACTGTAATCAAGAAAAGAAGAGGGCCTTACCAATTCCTTAAGAGACTTGATCTCTATCATCTGTTCAGCACATTTGCTTGGAAAGCTGTTCCGCTCATTTGTCTTCCAAAAAAACAGATATAAAGTGGAGAAGTTCAGAGAGTAATTCCGCATTCAAAAACTTATCCAATGTCAGACTGAAATGGTTAAGAACCATAAAAATCCAAGCAGACGACTTTAATCAAAAGACTTCTTCACTCTGAAGTTCAGAGAGTATACTGACACCCTAGCTGTAAAAAGCATACTCATCTTAATTAAAATGAAAGAGAAAGAAGAAAATTTGCACGCATTGTTTAATGTGCATGTGTGTATGTGTATGAACTTTTTTTCTTTAGGTATGAGTGTAGAAACTTGATTCACCCAAACAATCACACAGATCACCATAACCTATTATTTCTGTATGTACGAGCATGCTTAATGAATATTACACCAGGAACTAATAACTATGACTGATGGAGGCAAGAGTAACTGGGAATGGAAGTAAACCTTCGTACTTAATGAAGCTTTCAAAGACTGGGATTTCTCACGCAAGGAAAGTGTCTCATGAGCCGTCTCCTTCCACTGCTTCAACTGAGTTTCCATCATTTCCATCTCTTTGGACAAGGATGAGGACATCACATGGAACTCTGATGTAATGTCCTTTCTTCCTGCAGTATGGAACATCTCTAAGTACCAAATGCTTTTCAAAAAGAAAAGAAAAAAAAACCTTACACAATTTATTATGAAACGTTATCGAACTCAAGTAATTTACCTGAATTCTGGACAGCTTCCTCCAAGCTTATCTCCAAGTTATTTTTTTCAATTAAGCAATTTTGCAGTTGAAGCTCTAGTTCCTCAATCCTAGAATCATTTCCATTCATGGTCCTGACTGCTTCTGCAGACTCAGTTTTGAGATTTAATTCCTTTTCTCTTCTCATGACAACAGCCCTCTCAGCCTGAAAAATACAGAACGTCAATCACAGTAAAAGTTTTTAAAGCATCTGCAAACACAAAACAAACAAAAAAAAGCAACTTAACCTGTAAAGAACCAGTCAAGGCTTTGTATCTCTCCACTTCAGCATTCCAGTGCTGGAGTTGATCATTTCGCATAGTGTACAGTCGAGACGAGTGTACATATTTTTCATCCTTCACTTCATTCTGTGGTAAATATATACCAAGTAGGATGCCTTAGTAAATAAGGAAATGCAAGCTTAATACAACTGTTAACTTCCAAAATATATAAACAAAAATATATCAAAATTGGAGACCTGAAAGTCTTGCAATTCTTTTGACAAAGCTAGATTTTCTTCCTTTGCTTCTTGAAGCTCAGAAAGGCGGCTGGCTGCAAGTATCTGCAACATATGCACAAAAACATTCGATAGTTAGAGAGAGAGAGGGAGGGAGTCCATGAAAGAAGTTTTGGGCAACACATGTATACCTTTGTTTCATCAATTGAATTTTTAAGTTCCTGCAGGCTTATTGTCCTTTCTGTTGATCTTTCAGGTGACAAGTCCCATTCACTGAACCAGAAGTAGGGTTGTGCATCCCAGATGCAACGTCCTTTCGCATCTTAAGATTGACTAGTTTCCTCCTGCTCTCCTCTAGTTCAGCCATGCTGTCATCGAGATCACCTGTCACTCATAACATAACATGTACACATCAAGACAATACCCAGCTGGAATCACTAAAATTCGGTAGTTTCTATATTTTCAATTAATTCAGCATATTCCCTAAAATCTACAAGCATTTAAAGATGGTGGTGAATCAACATATCTTGCTTCATAGCTTCAATTCCCAAGTTAAGAAAGCTATTAGACACATGTGGCATCAGTTATCAAGTGTACACAAACTAGACATTTCTAACAGTACTAAAGCACATAAAACACACAGATATGTGGGAATAACCATTTCAAAAACCTGTAATTCTTCTAATTTCAGATTGATCTGTTGAATCGCCACTAGCGTGAGTATGAATCACATCAGCATACTCTTTATGCTTCAGATGAAGGATACCAATCACTTGATGTAGATTATTAGCCTCCCTTTCAATCATATCATCAATCTTGGATAATTCAATGATAGCATCTGACAATCACACAACAACAAAAATTATTTATAAGTCTCGTGATGCACTTGCTACTGCAAAACTTGAACTGGAAAGTGAAACATAATCGTATGAAATTAGGTTGTAAAGTTATCAGTTTATTGAACATGACATCTTCTAACCTTCTGAAGTTATCTTTCCATTCAAAGTACGGGCTATGTTCTCTGTTTTTTCCCTCTCAACAGTAATTGTATGTTCCAAGAGTTTCATGAGCTCCCTAGTTGATGTATGACGCAAAGTGAGAGCTTCTTCAACAAATTTAGCAACTTCATATACGCTGTTAGCTTCTACAGTATCTCTGGAATAACTGCCCCATATAAATCTGCCAAACAAACATTAATAACGTCAAAAGGTAGAACAAATCACAAATTAATACAAAAACCACAATTTTTCAAATGCTGCGAAAACCACACACCTCTAATTGGAGAAAGGTGTGAGCAACCGGAAACACAGTTCACCCGATCGGCCAGCCATGGCGTGGCACTGAACCGGTGTTGGCTTCACGTAGGCTTTCAATACCAGAAAACCAGTATGAATCGAGGAGTTGTCTCTTTTCTCTCACCAATCCAACCTCTGCTCTTCGTCTACTCTTTGCTCTCAACTGCTCGGCTGTTTCGATCTGATATTTTGCGTCAAAACCCTCGCTTTCATCGCTAGTTTCTCTTCGTTTCGATCTCCTATTTAAATTTTGATATATCCTAGCTATCATATGAAATCCTCGAAATCCCCGACTCCTGATCATATAAGAAATAAGGTTAGTAAGTATATACACGATCGGATAGGATTCATTAGCAGCCTCCATTATATAAGTCGCAGGCCACACAAACCCAAAACTATTCTTTGTACGTGTACGTCGACATGGCTTTGAATGACGGGTGCGGCTGGATTGCGCCAAAACCAACTTGGGTCGAAAGCGGACGCTAACGGAGGGGCATCCGGGTAATTTCAAGAGACACAAAAGACAAGCAAAAACAAACGGGTAGAAAATTCTTACTCCGCTGCCATTGTTGAAGGATAGAAGGGCAAAATGGTCTTTAACTAGTTTGGCTGACAGAGGAAATGCACTCAAATGGAGCGAAAAAAGCCGGCGGAATTTGCTGGCGGACACGGGTTTTGCCTCCAGAAGGGTCTATAGACACTAGATACATCCAGAAGTTTGATAGTCGAGAAAGGTACGCAGTTATCGCAGACGGTATTTGGTGAATCAATTGTTATGTTCTTTTGTATTGTTAACTCTCGAGTCTCTCTAGCCATGTCGAAGCGAGGTCGCGGAGATTCCGCCAGGAACAAGTCCGGATGTCACTGGGTCTGCCGGTGGCTGCGACGGTGAACTGCGCGGACAACACCGGTGCGAAGAATCTGTACTTCATTTCGGTGAAGGGAATCAAGGGGCGGCTGAACCGGCTGCCGTCGGCGTGTGTGGGGGACATGGTGATGGCCACCGGGAAGACGGGGAAGCTGGACCTGAGGAAGAAGGTGCTGCCAGCTGTGATTGTGAGGCAGCGCAAGCCGTGGCGCCGAAAGGATGGTGTTTTCATGTACTTTGATGGTATCCGGCGGCAGGAATGCCGGGACCGGAGCGGCGGGGCATACGTCGTCTGTGCCGGGGATAATGGTGAAGGAGGACGCGACTAAAATATTCACAGAGAATATACAAACCAGCGGAGCTTATAGTGCTAGAGAAGAGCTATTGAAGAGAGAGGTACATTGTTTTTATGAAATTGAGCATTATGGACATTTGAATTAGTGTGTGTAATTTGCTTGGTTATATGAATTTTTATTGCTGTGTGTTATTTCAATTGTAGGAGGAAGGGGGGAGGCTTAAGTTTGCGACACTTTCCAATGATGGTGTAGGTCAACATATGATCTGGTATTTATCTCTGATCAATTTTGGGTACAAGTTTGGTTAGTAACATGGAGCAGAATCAGTGGAAGCTAGTACTCGTATTAATTTGAAGTTCTGTGCTGGTGTGGTGTTTAATCTGCTTTGGTTATCTCAGGTTGGTAGGATTGAAGAACATATTTGCCAGGCAACTACCAAACATGCCCAAGGAGTACATTGTTCGACTGGTTATGGATAGGTAATGTGATTGGATCAATAGCTCATTTTAACTATCTATAGGTTATTTTGATATTTCGTCTGAATTTATTTTATGGTTTTCACATTTGGATGACAGGAGCCATAAGTCGGTTATGGTTATCAGACGTAATCATGTTGTTGGTGGCATAACTTATCGACCATATGTCAGGTAATGCTAATACATTTTCTCCTTCACATCCTTAAACTAAAGTTTTAAGGTTCTAATATTTGCACTGTATACTCGAATGAAAGATTGACAATGAATATGAGAAGGGATACTTGATCAATTTTGTAAAATCATTCACTACATTCCCTGGTTTTATTCTGTTGACAGAGCTACATTATTGTTACTTCATGTTTTATTTACAGTTTCAGAAACTCTGCTTTTCTTGATGAATTTTGGATTTGTGGAAGCTTGTATTGTTTGTTTTGGTTTCAGAGAAATGTGTTGTAGGTTAGTATGAATGAGCATGTTGTTTAATTTTCAGAAGGTGATATAGTTGTTGCTATTGTTAGATAAGGTATGTTCTTTGGGTTTACTATGCTTTGGGGTTACTATGGAAAATGTGTAAAGGTAAGGAAACGTTTTGGATTGGTAATGAACTGAAATGAGTGTTGATGGTGCACAAGTTGAGTTGGTTTTTTTTTAGAATTATGGCATTGCAATGACTTGTGCATTTGTCTGTGGGTTAGTGGTTGTAGGAAATTGGGGATTTGGATAAATGGTTGTTTAGGATCAGGTATTTGTGTTGGGTAATACTTTAACCTATTTTGCTTTTGCACTATGTTATGCATTGGAAACCTACTCAAGTTGAAAACTCAACTATTATGGGTTTGATGTAATGGTTTTGTTTTTGATACGATAACACGCTGCATCTGCTGCTAAGATTGAGTAAAGTGAGCACTCTGCTCTTCCTGTATTCTTGTTTGTGACCGTGGTCTTTATTTTGATGCAGATAATGCTGGTGTCATTGTGAATCCAAAGTGTGAAATGAAAGGTGAGGAGCCTGTGCATCAATATTAACTTCTGTAGAAGTATAACAGAGTTATCTTGATAGTGTTATTTGTTTGGATTTTGAATCATGTTTTACTGTGTGTAAGATCTGCTATCATTGGGCCTATTGGAAAGGAATGCGCTGATCTGTGGCCAAGAATTGTGAGTGCAGCTAATGCCATAGTTGGAGTTCTCAACTCACTCTAGATTGGTTTTTTATGATGTTCTCTTAGTCGGTTGTCCTTTGAACTCTAGATAAGTATGCAAATTTCCTGGAATTGTACCCATGTGGTGTTTGAACTTGATATCCTACTATCATGTAGACTGATAGTAAAAGAGTTTTTGTTCTAATTTCTATGTCTTTTGTTTAGGTCCATTTCACTAATATATATATATATATATATATATATATAATGCTTTTGTATTGTTGAATTAACCAATGGTAGGCCTCTAGCTAATATAGGCAAGCGCGAAATTGTATTGAAACTGTATCGACTTCTATCCGTCAAGCCCACCCGAACTCCCAATTAAAGCATCTAGCTAGCAGGGTTATACATTAACTGTTTCACATACTACACGCTCTCTTTTGTATTATAGTTCACTACCATAGAAAGTATTATAGCCGACAAAGCTACACGATCTCTTTTGTATCTAGTCATTTAGATGGTCAAATAATTGTTTCTGTGCGTTTAAGGGTTTGACTTACGGCATGGACAGTTTGGATCGAGCTCTTAATTTTATCGGATCAAGTTGAATTTTTTTCATACATTTATTTTATCATGATGGTTATATCAGACAGTCGGATTTTTGTTTCTCAAGTTTGATAATCGGAATTACGATGTGGTCACTAATGTTGTATAACTTAGTTACTAACTTTTAAATAAATATTTCATTTCAAAAACAAACTCTACGTAGAACCTTCGAACTCAAAAAGTTGTGAAATAAGATATGACCAGAATGGTAAAATACGTCTACGGTTGAAAAATCACGTAATTCCGATAAAGCCTCGGTGCCAATAGTTGTGGTCAATGCAATTTTCCATTATTTCTCCATAGAGGTAGCTCTATCTCAGGTGATTATTTTTCATAAAATTGTTATACCACATGCTAAGTTTCATCGATTTGAAACTATTTTCAGTTGAAGCTCTGGGCAAAATACGTAATTTAGATGGCCAAATGATCGTTTCCGTGCGTTTAGGGGTTTGACTTACGGGATTGACCGTGCGGATCGAGTCCTTAACGTTGTCGGATCTAGATGAATTTTTTCCCATAAAAATATTTCAACATAATGATGATATCTGACGGTCATATTTTTATTTCTTAAGTTTGATCATCACAATCACAACATGCCTGCTAATGTTGTATGACTTGTTTACCAAGTGTTAAGTAAACGTTCTATTTCAAAAACAAACAATACGTAGAAGCTTCAAACGACAAAAAGTCGTGAAATAAGATAGGACCAGAATGGTAAAATACGTCTACGGTTGAAAAATCACGTAATTCCGATAAAGCCTCGGTGCCAATAGTTGCGGTCAATGCAATTTTCCATTATTCCTCCCTAGAGGTAGCCCTATCTCCGGTGATTATTTTTCATAAAATTTTTATACCACATGCTAAGTTTCATCGATTTGAAACTATTTTCAGTTGAAGCTCTGGGCAAAATACGTAATTTAGATGGCCAAATGACCGTTTCCGTGCGTTTAGGGGTTTGACTTACGGGATTGACCGTGCGGATCGAGTCCTTAACGTTGTCGGATCTAGTTGAATTTTTTCCCATAAACATATTTCAACATAATGATGATATCTGACGGTCATATTTTTATTTCTTAAGTTTGATCATCACAATCACAACATGCCTGCTAATGTTGTATGACTTGTTTACCAAGTGTTAAGTAAATGTTCTATTTCAAAAACAAACAATACGTAGAAGCTTCAAACGACAAAAAGTCGTGAAATAAGATAGGACCAGAATGGTAAAATACGTCTACGGTTGAAAAATCACGTAATTCCGATAAAGCCTCGGTGCCAATAGTTGCGGTCAATGCAATTTTCCATTATTTCTCCCTAGAGGTAGCCCTATCTCTGGTGATTATTTTTCATAAAATTTTTATACCACATGCTAAGTTTCATCGATTTGAAACTATTTTCAGTTGAAGCTCTGGGCAAAATACGTAATTTAGATGGCCAAATGACCGTTTCCGTGCGTTTAGGGGTTTGACTTACGGGATTGACCGTGCGGATCGAGTCCTTAACGTTGTCGGATCTAGATGAATTTTTTCCCATAAACATATTTCAACATAATGATGATATCTGACGGTCATATTTTTATTTCTTAAGTTTGATCATCACAATCACAACATGCCTGCTAATGTTGTATGACTTGTTTACCAAGTGTTAAGTAAATGTTCTATTTCAAAAACAAACAATACGTAGAAGCTTCAAACGACAAAAAGTCGTGAAATAAGATAGGACCAGAATGGTAAAATACGTCTACGGTTGAAAAATCACGTAATTCCGATAAAGCCTCGGTGCCAATAGTTGCGGTCAATGCAATTTTCCATTATTTCTCCCTAGAGGTAGCCCTATCTCCGGTGATTATTTTTCATAAAATTTTTATACCACATGCTAAGTTTCATCGATTTGAAACTATTTTCAGTTGAAGCTCTGGGCAAAATACGTAATTTAGATGGCCAAATGACCGTTTCCGTGCGTTTAGGGGTTTGACTTACTGGATTGACCGTGCGGATCGAGTCCTTAACGTTGTCGGATCTAGATGAATTTTTTCCCATAAACATATTTCAACATAATGATGATATCTGACGGTCATATTTTTATTTCTTAAGTTTGATCATCACAATCACAACATGCCTGCTAATGTTGTATAACTTGTTTACCAAGTGTTAAGTAAATGTTTTATTTCAAAAACAAACAATACGTAGAAGCTTCAAACGACAAAAAGTCGTGAAATAAGATAGGACCAGAATGGTAAAATACGTCTACGGTTGAAAAATCACGTAATTCCGATAAAGCCTCGGTGCCAATAGTTGCGGTCAATGCAATTTTCCATTATTTCTCCCTAGAGGTAGCCCTATCTCCGGTGATTATTTTTCATAAAATTTTTATACCACATGCTAAGTTTCATCGATTTGAAACTATTTTCAGTTGAAGCTCTGGGCAAAATACGTAATTTAGATGGCCAAATGACCGTTTCCGTGCGTTTAGGGGTTTGACTTACGGGATTGACCGTGCGGATCGAGTCCTTAACGTTGTCGGATCTAGTTGAATTTTTTCCCATAAACATATTTCAACATAATGATGATATCTGACGGTCATATTTTTATTTCTTAAGTTTGATCATCACAATCACAACATGCCTGCTAATGTTGTATGACTTGTTTACCAAGTGTTAAGTAAATGTTCTATTTCAAAAACCAACAATACGTAGAAGCTTCAAACGACAAAAAGTCGTGAAATAAGATAGGACCAGAATGGTAAAATACGTCTACGGTTGAAAAATCACGTAATTCCGATAAAGCCTCGGTGCCAATAGTTGCGGTCAATGCAATTTTCCATTATTTCTCCCTAGAGGTAGCCCTATCTCTGGTGATTATTTTTCATAAAATTTTTATACCACATGCTAAGTTTCATCGATTTGAAACTATTTTCAGTTGAAGCTCTGGGCAAAATACGTAATTTAGATGGCCAAATGACCGTTTCCGTGCGTTTAGGGGTTTGACTTACGGGATTGACCGTGCGGATCGAGTCCTTAACGTTGTCGGATCTAGTTGAATTTTTTCCCATAAACATATTTCAACATAATGATGATATCTGACGGTCATATTTTTATTTCTTAAGTTTGATCATCACAATCACAACATGCCTGCTAATGTTGTATGACTTGTTTACCAAGTGTTAAGTAAATGTTCTATTTCAAAAACAAACAATACGTAGAAGCTTCAAACGACAAAAAGTCGTGAAATAAGATAGGACCAGAATGGTAAAATACGTCTACGGTTGAAAAATCACGTAATTCCGATAAAGCCTCGGTGCCAATAGTTGCGGTCAATGCAATTTTCCATTATTTCTCCCTAGAGGTAGCCCTATCTCTGGTGATTATTTTTCATAAAATTTTTATACCACATGCTAAGTTTCATCGATTTGAAACTATTTTCAGTTGAAGCTCTGGGCAAAATACGTAATTTAGATGGCCAAATGACCGTTTCCGTGCGTTTAGGGGTTTGACTTACGGGATTGACCGTGCGGATCGAGTCCTTAACGTTGTCGGATCTAGATGAATTTTTTCCCATAAACATATTTCAACATAATGATGATATCTGACGGTCATATTTTTATTTCTTAAGTTTGATCATCACAATCACAACATGCCTGCTAATGTTGTATGACTTGTTTACCAAGTGTTAAGTAAATGTTCTATTTCAAAAACAAACAATACGTAGAAGCTTCAAACGACAAAAAGTCGTGAAATAAGATAGGACCAGAATGGTAAAATACGTCTACGGTTGAAAAATCACGTAATTCCGATAAAGCCTCGGTGCCAATAGTTGCGGTCAATGCAATTTTCCATTATTTCTCCCTAGAGGTAGCCCTATCTCCGGTGATTATTTTTCATAAAATTTTTATACCACATGCTAAGTTTCATCGATTTGAAACTATTTTCAGTTGAAGCTCTGGGCAAAATACGTAATTTAGATGGCCAAATGACCGTTTCCGTGCGTTTAGGGGTTTGACTTACTGGATTGACCGTGCGGATCGAGTCCTTAACGTTGTCGGATCTAGATGAATTTTTTCCCATAAACATATTTCAACATAATGATGATATCTGACGGTCATATTTTTATTTCTTAAGTTTGATCATCACAATCACAACATGCCTGCTAATGTTGTATGACTTGTTTACCAAGTGTTAAGTAAATGTTTTATTTCAAAAACAAACAATACGTAGAAGCTTCAAACGACAAAAAGTCGTGAAATAAGATAGGACCAGAATGGTAAAATACGTCTACGGTTGAAAAATCACGTAATTCCGATAAAGCCTCGGTGCCAATAGTTGCGGTCAATGCAATTTTCCATTATTTCTCCCTAGAGG
Organism: Comarum palustre; assembly: GCA_951800085.1. Lineage (NCBI taxonomy): Eukaryota > Viridiplantae > Streptophyta > Magnoliopsida > Rosales > Rosaceae > Comarum > Comarum palustre. Next base: position 507,427 of record OX637587.1, read on the forward strand.
TAGCCCTATCTCCGGTGATTATTTTTCATAAAATTTTTATACCACATGCTAAGTTTCATCGATTTGAAACTATTTTCAGTTGAAGCTCTAGACAAAATACATAATTTAGATGGCCAAATGACCGTTTCCGTGAGTTTAGGGGTTTGACTTACGGGATTGACCGTGCGGATCGAGTCCTTAACGTTGTCGGATCTAGATGAATTTTTTCCCATAAACATATTTCAACATAATGATGATATCTGACGGTCATATTTTTATTTCTTAAGTTTGATCATCACAATCACAACATGCCTGCTAATGTTGTATGACTTGTTTACCAAGTGTTAAGTAAATGTTCTATTTCAAAAACAAACAATACGTAGAAGCTTCAAACGACAAAAAGTCGTGAAATAAGATAGGACCAGAATGGTAAAATACGTCTACGGTTGAAAAATCACGTAATTCCGATAAAGCCTCAGTGCCAATAGTTGCGGTCAATGCAGCCCGCATTATTTTTTAACCCGTTTTAATCGGTTCGGTTATCCGGCCCGGTTTTTCAGATGATTTTTTCAGTTTTTTGTTGAAAACCGGATATTTGCCCACCCCTATCTGCGATTGTGTTTCTCATATGCAATGAACCATGAAGAATTGGAATGTACATATCAAAGTCCAGCAAACCTCAATATCAACATTCTGATCAGATGATATCGAAGACCTTGCAATCAGCACTGACTGAATAAAAACAGAATATAAAAGTTTTGGCAATGCCAATTAGCAATGCCTAGATATCAAGCAAAATTTTCATACATAGTTAGTTAGTTCATATGAGATAAATAGTTAGTTCGTAGTAGAACTAGAAATTCAACACAACCTCAGTGGAGAAACTTTCTACTTTATCCATCCTAGAATTTAAATGAACATTTGCTAATCCAATATATCCCACCATAGGTTTTTTTCCATATTAAGAGCATTCAAGAAAATTTCCATTGATATTCGCTGCTCTCTAAATCTCCCTCGTCATTCTGTCTCTACCTTAACCACCATCTCTGGACTGCAGAAACGGGAGTCTTCAAGAATGGGGCCCAGCGTTGGATGAATGGATGAACGGTCCTCCCTATCTTAGTCCACACACTCAGATGGTAGTTAGAAGTCACTGGAGCATGATACATGAGCTTCAATAACTGCAACACATGTTGAAAAATAAATAGCATCACCACCTATGAGACATAAGGTTGACATGATTACAAACAAATACCTAAAATCACTTTAGACACTTCATGACTCAATGATGGCAGAAAGGAACAAGTTCATTACCCAAAGTAACCAACCAGTAGATAAAATCCTTAGCCATGATAATTGACCGAAAGTAAACTTGCACACCCTGTAAGTTCCACTCCCTTGGTTTCTGAAATAGTAAGGATAAGTCAATGAAATAACAGCAAGGAAACCACAAATAAACCAATGAAATAGCACAAAGTTGGTGTATCTAAAGTTTAGTACTTACTCCATAATGCGAGTACAAGGAATAAAGAGAGGAACATGCTGTACCCATAAAAGAAAGCCGATATGCCCTATTCGAAAGGTGCCTAGGCACCAATGGGAGAATGGCAAGCACAGCCACAAGAAACACCTGAATGGAAAGAAAAAGTACGGATTAAACGATAACAACAGAAAATTTAGTGAACGTTGTTACTCAAAAAGGCAAGAGTAGCCAAGAGTACCATGTACAATACAAGACCTCTGACAAAAAATGATGATTCATTAAGCTCACTTTTTATTCAAAATCAACTTTTTAAGATACAATGACTGAATAGCTATTTTGAATAAGTGAATGGGATTCTGGATTCAGATTTCAGAAGCAACATAGTTTTAAGTACTATAATCTAGAGCAAACTTTGCTTCTTTCTTTAGAACAAGTATTAATTGGGCCATCATGCATGAGAAATTCAAAAATAAGGAACCTTAGACCACTGAATTATAGATGTTCACATTTGGATTGAAGAAACAAACAAAAAAAATTACAATTTCTGGGAGTTCATTTTGAGAAAAATGATGAAGTTTCCAGGCTCAATGCCTTCCCACCATTGTTATTACTGAAGCAGTTACATAAACCCTTATTGTACAGAATCTGCTTATTGAAATCTTTTCTTTGATATGCTTTTATCAATGCATAACTCACATTATGTATTACTGAGCCTGGCTTTGAGAATATTGAGAGGTATATAACAAATAAAAAAAAATACATAAAACATGATTCTTCTAACAAATATGGCCAACTTGATGAATGAAAAGGAAAAGTATGAGTCTATGAAAGCACACTACAGAAAAATAAATAAACATGGTCCAGTATGCACGCAAGTGGAGTTAAATTTGTTATCAAACACATCTAACCAAGTATATTTGTATAGTATGCATGATGAGTAGATTGACTGTACCCAAGCGTTAACAGAAAACTTAATGGTTTCGTGATCCCAACGCAGAGAAGTTGGAGAACTTGCTGGTGAGGTTCCTGATCCTGCTGATGCTCCTGGCGTTCTAGGAGTTGATCCTACACACCCATCAAGTTCAACTTTCTGTCAATAAATTTCAGGCTACTAAACAGCAAACAAACTTGATTTCTTTTTATGGCATGACAACTTGAACAAACTCTTGATTATGTTAGTAACAGTAAATAGTGAAAAATGATTGCATTTCAACCAGCACTGTCACTTGTAGACCGGGATGATGATGATGATGACCTCATTGGCTTAGAAGGAGTGCCGGTGGAAATTGTATCCACCAGGAGTTCCAGATCCTATTCATGAAACCCAAGGGCATAATTATGTCAATATGCAAGCAAACCCGCGCAGATAACGTGATATATAGGATTCAGCATCACTTTAAAAACCATTAACCCAAACCAATCAATTACCATTCTGAAATAACTCAGCATGTGATTCACCAGAATGCTAGTAACTCAACACTAACTGAACAATAAAAATAATGAACAGGCATTCAATCCCATACAACTAAAGGCACACAATTTCCTAAAGGCTCAAATGCTCAATCACCCAATTCACAGTAGTAACAAAACCATCACTGCCTTCTATGATTAGAACAAAACAAAAGCAAACCCAAAGTTCCAGTCTTTATACAATTCAGACAGAATCTCAGTGCAAAAATTATCAAATATAAAAACCCATTAACCAAATTCACAAACCACCAAAAGAACAACCAATCCCAGAATAAAGACTCAAACTTTGAAAACAGATAGAACTCAGAGCCAATCGATTTCCTAGACCTCTCCTTTTTTTCCTTGCAGTACACCATCAAAATGGAAACAGATCGGAGTACCTTGCAAGCAGATCGGAAGCGGGTCCGCCCTGCGGGACTTCACTATTCTCCGACAATACAGATCGAAGGCGAAGACACTGGGGTGGGCGACGCCGCGATACCAACACAAACCCTCACACTGACAACCTCCTCCACAACTCCCCGAAACATACCCTATCCTCAAACCAACGTTACCTCTTCGACCGAATGACCCAAACACCCTTTAATCTTTTACCTAACGGCTAAGGCGTTACCGCTAACTGCAGTTAACCCGGAAATTCCATCCGTGTCCTTCATTAAAAGATCTATGGACGTGCTTGCGCCACGTCATCCGGCGCAACTTAATTTTGGCGCAATCCAGAATTGGTCTTGAATGACACCCAAATCCTAATAATACTGATCGTGGGAATGTTATCACCATTCATATGTTTTCTCGGTTACGCCGTCTACATTTTCGTTGGCTTGTTCTGGCGCCAACTAGGCTCATCAGTACCAACAATAACTACTGCTCAGTTGCGGCCGCCACCTCTGTTACCAACAACAACAAGTCACGTTCTACAACCGCCGGTACCACTGTCGCCGGAACCAATTGTACAAAGTAGTACTTGTTTCCGTTACGAATTATTAATCACGGCTAAATGCTGTGTCATTTGTCTGGAGGAGTTTATGGAGGAAGACAAGTGTGAGATGCTTACCAAGTGCAATCACATGTATCACCACCACTGCATTCAACAGTGGCAATCTACCAAATTAGCTACGGCCGCCTACTGTCCGCTTTGCCGTGTCTCCATGCAGTGACGGAACCAGAATTTAAAGTATACAGGGGCACAATATATATATATATATGTATATATATATAAACTCACCATTTATTATAACAATTATTATTTTCTATACAATTTCATATTTTAAAGTTATTTGAAAACTGTATACTTGTATGGTATGTATTAAAAATGAATACATAACTGTATACTTCTATACAATTATTATTTTCTATACTTGTATGGTATGTATTAAACTGTATACTGTATACCAAACTGTATACCGTTTGGTGCAAAGCACAGGCCCCAATTTTGTAATTGATCGCTATATATGCAGTGCGGCTCTGATACCACATGTTAGATCATAAAATAAACATGATATGAACACGTTATAATCTGCATAGTGATAGAGATACAAACATATATATGCATGACATATAAGAGCACATACCTATGGAGTCCATCGTCTTCTTGCAAAGATTGGGAAAGACATAGTCTTCTGCTCTCTCAAACTATAGTCTGTTCTATCTCTCAATGGGTCGTGATTACTTTACGAACATATGTTTTAGGAAATCATGGACCTTGACTTATATAGGTGCTAAGTAACAAAATCTACCCATCAAAGAGAATATGTCACTTACCATAAGCACCTCCTTAGTGGTTAAGTCACTTGATTCCATACCATATAAGACATGTAATATCTTTAGTTAGACTCATAATCTATAATATTAATCACAATATCAGTCACTGATTTACTGCTTATATGATCATTTGCTTTATTTACAAGATATCAAATAATTATTGTGTGGACTTTATTATTATATGATATGTCCAATAAGGTTGTTACACCTTATCACTGTTCCATTCAGCTAAGAGTTATGCTTGGTCCCCATTGCATGAATTGCTACTAGAAGGAAAAGGGTAGGGAATACAGCAACCTTGACACAGTTTCTTTCAAATATAGCTAGCTTTGTGTAGATGAACCATTCAATTCAAATCAATAGAGAAAATTTGATCTACTGCTTGAGTTTTTCTACACCATCCGAACTAGTAAGCCACTACTAATGCAACTATATTACTTCATAGTTCGTACAAGTAATTAAGAGATACTATATTATTTTACGAAACATAGTTTACGTGCAGAACCCCAAACGAAACATAGTTTACGTGCAGAACCCCAAAAATACCTCTGGTTCGTATAATATATCCTTTTGGATGATGAAGAATTTTCAATATGATGCCATTAGACCCATTACTATAGAAAGAACTCAACGTAAAATATAAAAAAATATATATTCAAACATGATAACTATAAAATAGACAAAATAATATGTTTTTGGATCCACACCAACTATACCAATCTCATGCCAGTCTCAAAGAAACTGATTAACTATAAAGTTCTATTGCCATTCGCTCTTTCTAATCTTAATGAGATCCAAAGGCATTCTCTCCACCGTAGGTCATGTAAAGGAATCCATCTTCATCCTTGTGTTCTTCATAAATTGTAGACATCAAGGCAGCTTGGGGAGGTAAAAGATTGTTGACAAAGATAAACATAGCCTTTTCTGCACCGAGGTCGATCCTATTGCGGACAATACAAGCAAAGTGTCCAACAGTCAAATCAGCAAGCACAATGTACTTGTTCTTGTATATGTCAGGGATGTCACTCTTTATGGCCTTCTCTACAATCACCGGTACTCTCTCCGGATACTTCTCCTTGATTCGCAAAGCTTCTGCCTTCCTCCTCTCAAGAGCATATTTTTTCTTGAACAAGCTTTTGTTATTGGCCATGGCTAAACGGACACGAAAAGTGAAGCGAAAAAACGATTGTGGTTTTAGGAGAGAATGGGAGGGTGTTTATATATAGGTATGAATTTATATGGAGCAAAGGAGGAGCTTTTGGGTTTTGTTAGGGTTTGGTTTTCGATTCCTACACCTCTTAGAGAAGCTGTGTTATTGTCGATTGCTTCAGTTTTAAAAAAGGAAAAAAAAAAAGCCAATTGGGCAGATAAGTATTCGGGCGTATCGGACCGTATCGGGATGGTCCAGGCCGTATCCGAGAACATATTTTGAACCAACAAGCAACCAGATACACGATGGTATGGTCGAAAACCGTCGGAGACTGCCGGAAAATCTCCGATACGACAGGATACGCATATGTATATAAATTTATTCCTGAGGGTAGTACTGACTTTTCATTCCTAATGTTTAGCACGTAGCCAATGTACCTGTTCGACTTCGACCCCCTCTTCTCTCAGTTGTGTTTTCAGTTTCATTTTTGTTCTAGCTTTACCGTTTTGTAGTAGCACTAAGAAGAAGCATTCACTTCAGTTCAGTCTAATTCCAACCGCAGGTACTCAATCTCTTTTGTTCTGTCTGTTATCTCTGTACTTTGTATCTATATATATATGTGTGTATATATAGGTTGAGGCGAGTTGGGTATTATTATTTTCTTTATAGACGAACATTCCTTGTTGTGTTCATCAAACTCTAGATGAAGCGTTCGCCAAAAAAACTCTTGATGAAGCTATGGAAATTAAAGAATTGGGTATTCTGGGTTGTGATAAAAATGTGCTCTTTCTCTATTTTGAGAGGTATAGAAGTCTTTGAATTGGCACCCAATTGGGTTTATATGTTTGGTAAAGCACTGGAATTTATATCTGGGTTTGTGATTTTTGGAGTCACTTTGTGAAAATTGAGGCAAAGTTTGAGTCTTTCAGTTGCATTAGGGGTAGGCAAATGCTGTAGTAACGTGCCAATTGGAGCTATTTGGTGCACTTTTGAGGTTTAATGGGATGAAATCTTGATTTTTGAAGTTGGTAGCTGATATAATTTTTATGTTTAGCAGGATGAGTGCAAGGGTTGATACGTCTGGATCAGCAACTGGTAGCCAAAAGGTCTCCAAGTTTGCTGTGAAGGCTGGATTTGTTATACTGAAAAACAAGTTATCGGGTTCACTGGTGCCCGTCTTTCGGAGAGATAAAAATGTTGGTGCCGGTGATTATGGTAGTGGAGAAAGTAAGAAACAGGTTCAGAGGAAAACGAAATGGGGTGCTGATCTGACGCAAGATGTTTCTGTTAGAAAGGGAAAAGCCTTAGCTTATCAGGTGTTGTATGGATTCTTTGATTCTCCTGTTCTTATTATCTTTCTTCTGATGATAATATATTATTATAATTCTAGGATGCCAACCTTCTATAACCATCATTTAGATTTATGGACATAAAAGTACGGTCCTAAGGCATTTTGTATTGTAGCCCCAGTTTGTGGGGGAGCAAAGATTGGTCAGCTAGTGGCAATTTAAGCTTTCACATTCCTGTCGGGTAATAAAATGTTGGTCGGCGTGTTCTGTGTGAATGGTTCACATAGAATCCTTCTATTCCAGGTGCCACTAAGTGATATTACTGCCCTGTTTGGTGGTACAATTTTGAGCAGACTCAGGTGGATCAAATTACACAAAAGCTGATGTCTGGAATATCAGAGTTTGGTAACAATGAGAACATGCCATCAGCAACACAGGATCCAGATCACAAATCCTTTATGGATCAAGTTGACAAGGAGGTACAATTTACTTCAGTTTCCCTACAAGTTACCTCTTATTTGTTTCATTAGTTACTTTAATGTTTAAACTATTAACTCTTAAGACTGATTATAAACTACATTGATGTAGGGGTGCAGAACAATTGGAACTCGAAAAGCGGGAAGCCATAGGTGTGCTTGAGGGCTGACTCAGATTATACCTTCGTAATTCTTATGTTATGCCTTGCTTGATTTTTTTTTTTGAGTATATTCAGGTGAGATGCTAAAGTTAAATCCAAGTTACAAGGCTCCATCTGATTACAAACCTTTGTTGAAAGAGTCTACAGTCCCTATTCCTGTAAGTTTATCATCTGTCTTCAATTCCATGTGACACTTCTCTATTTCGTTCTTTGTTTAAACTGTACAGAAGAGGACAGATTATACATTGTTTTTGATTAAGTGGAGTATAAGTGCACAGCAGATAACGTTCAAAATAGAATTGCAGAAAAAACACACACACAACAACAACAACTTTATATGTTCCATCTAGAGTCTAGACTGATCACTTGTTAGCAGAAAAGGGATTTGGGGTTAGATGATAAGAGTGTCTTAGACAGCAAAATGTGAATAGTTTTTATCAATTGGCGGTTGGAAGGTAAATTAGTAGTTTAACAAACACAAGAATTTATGTTTAAAGCACCAAGAGAGTGAGGAAACAAGACTATCTGGGACTTATCTTGATGGATATGTGGCGTAACCTATATGCTTAACAAAAAATTGTCAGATAGCAGATTTGAAACTGGGTATCTACTTCAAACCGTAATTGCGATTGAGCAGCATTTTAAGTTTCTTGGTCTTGCTGCTTCAGCTAGTGACCTTTTATGTATCCAACAATTGTATGGATCTGTAAGACTATAGTCTTTGTTGTAGATGGATTAATATGTTTCAGCTGTCAGTTGTTGAGAATAGTAGACAAGTTTCCCCAAGTGCATATTAGTTTCTGATGCTAACATGTGGTAAATGCTTGTTCAGGTCAAGGAATATCCTACATACAATATTCTTGGTCTGATATATGGGCCTGAAGGTGATAACCAGAAGCAATTAGAAAAGGTAAGAAGTTTGTGTTAATACTCAAGTGAGCTAATATCTACCAGTTTCATGAACTATGTGCATGTGTTGATGATCTTTGTGTTGTATGTTTATTGAAATAGAAGATATTAAATGATCAATGTGATTCAGGAAACAGGAGCTAAGATTCAAGTCTATGGTACCAAAGCAGTGACAGGAGAAAAGGTAACTATTCCCCAAGTTTAAAACAATGAGGATTGAATACCGAAACATGATTCAGTTTTATCATAATGTCTTCTTTTACATCTTAATGTATAGTTGTATACAGAAAATCTCTAACATGGACTTGGTTGCACCAAGATGTAACATAGTGCTCTGGCTTTAGAATTGAGTTTTCATTCTTGAACTTAATTGCAAGCTGAAATAAAGCAGTATGGTGGGAGTGAAATTCAGGCTGAATATGAAAATTTATATGTTCATGTATCAGGTGATACATTTGTGAAAGTAGATGCAGCTGTTGCTGTAATCGAACTGCTGGTCACCTCTGTATCTGTGAGTTTCAGTATTTAAAAGCCTTCTTATGCATTTCCTGTATTATGTTGTGACCATTTCTTCAGTTACTATTGTTGTATTCATTTGATCATTACCTTTCACATAGGGAAATATGTCGGCCATTATTGGTGATAATGCTCATGTTCCTGGTCAAGGTCAGGACACAACCATCTCAGATATGGTTCCAACTAATATCATAGACCAAGGACTTGTGCAACCAGCAACAGGACGAACACAAACTCCGCCGAATGGGCAGTTTCATTACCCTGGTCCATTTTACTCTACAGGTCAACCTGGCAGTCCTATGAATCTACTTGGCTTCACACCAATGAATTCTCAATTGCCAATTCTCAACAATGCTGCCCATCCATCGACACCTCCTTTCAACTCATCAATGCCAGCTCTTTTTCCCCATATACAACACCTACCACCACCAGTTTTGCAGCATACATATACCATTCCTGGTTCTCATGGCACACCAAGAAACTTCTTTATGATGGCTCCCCAGCCTTCATCAGTTCAATCTAATGTTTCAGCTTCAGTTACATTCTCAGTAAACCAACCCCCACCAACAGGCCAAAGTAATCATCCACTTGCAACACTACCTGACTGGCAACTGATACCTGCTGGAAGCTCTGGTGGATGGAGCATACCACCGACATCTGCAGGTTTCAGTAAGAATATGCACATGGCACCTAATCCTCTAAATCATGTCAATGCAGCTCCAACTTTTACTTCTGTGCCTCAACCTCAACTTTCTTCTACTTCACCAATGCCGGCACTTGCTCAACCCCAACCATTTACATCTTTACCTCCTCCTCAGCAATCAAGAGTCCCTAGTTCGGTCTCGGGAAGTGTACAAATTTTCAATCCTATCAAACCACCAATATTGACAGCTCCAAGTCCTGGTGATATCACTTTTCAACCTCACCGGCCGCAAAGTCCAGCCTTTCAAGCAGCTCCCCAACAAAGCAATCAGTTTTCAGTTCACAATGCTCACCTGGCTGGACCAATGGCGCGACCTCAGGTACCGTTTTTGCAGTTGCCTGTGCGACATATGACTCAGCCTGGCAATCAGGTGTTATCAAGGCCACAGGTGGGTAACCAGATTAGTCAACCTTCAGCTCATATTTCTCCTGTTCAGTTTGCCAGAAATTCAACAGTTCCTTCCAGACTGGAAATGTTTCCAGATGGCAATCCTGTTGAACCTAGAATTTCACTCTTGCCAATGAGACCGGGGAACTTAAATCAAGCTCACCAAATGCTCAATTTGTACAGTCCTTTGCCTCCAATGCCAGAAAGTCGTAATCAATTTCAGCACAGTTATCCTGCTCAATTTGCTCCAAATCAACAGTTCATCAACAATCCATTTGCATCTGGCAAGTCTTCTAATCCTGGAGGACACCAACTTTATGATCCATTCTCGCCCAATTCTGACTCGACAGCAAGGAGATAATCCAGCACAGCACATATTGGAAAGCAGGAGATGGTCCATTTTAATGAATGTAATGGGAGCAGTAGTCTATAGGGTTTTGTAAAACAGATATAGCCTCGGCACTGAATGTCCCTGATATATTAACTTCCGAAGTAGATCATATATTAACGCCAAACTTCATTTGATATTAGAAATTGTTTAGTGCGGAAGCTGGAAGCTGTTAGAGGTGATGGGTTTGGACAAGTTAGGAGCAAGAAGTTGAGAGGAATATATTTATTAGGACAAAGATGTTTAATGAGGAGGTTAGAACATCTCCAACCCTTAGTTTAAAATCTATAATAGGTTTAGGATTTGTAAAATCTCATCTCCAACTCATTAGCAAAGTTGAACTAAAATATGATTTATCTAAAATGTGTTATATTTTGACTCAACCAAATAAGACCAAAATCTATAATTTATGAGGGTGGGTGTAGGTCATTACCATATTTTATTAATATAATGATCTATATAATATGATTAAACAATTGATTGTCATGATTAAATAATAGATTAATGTCCATCTAGTACTAATTATTTGGTTTTCTTTTCCATTTCAATGAAACAAAAACTTGAATGCTTATTTCAATTAATCTTATTAAAATTACTTATTTATCCCTTAATTATATCACCCCCTTCTCACCTCTAATTCACAATTAGTTTTCTCCATCTCATCTCTCTCTTCTCTCTGGTCTCTCCCTTCTCTTCGGTTTCTCTCTCTAAATTCACTCACAGATCTGTCACCGGCGACCTCACCTTGCCTCCACCATCTCCGACGACTTCGTCCTCACCTTCACCATCTCTGACAACGTTAAGACACCTTCACCTGATCTGAAAACTTCTCTCTCTCTCTCTTTCTCTCTCATTGCAATGATGTCACCAGAGACGTCCATCATCAACAATAGGTCACAGTGACGCGAGGCACCCCCGACTCCACCTATTTCAGATCGGCACTCTCATCTCTCATCTCCCTCTTTCTCGTTTCTAGTCATCATCGCCATTAACCCCGCTCGAGGAGATAGAGACATCGTCTTCACCAGTTGGAGTACTCTACCGTGACCTCGACGGCTCTTGAAAATGAAAGATTAACAGAGCAAATCTGGTGATCTGAAAACGGACTAGATCGAGTTTTCTTCTGAGCAGATACTTCAGATATGGTTAGGGAAGAGGTGGTCAAGGATTCGAAGGTGGTGGCTGCTTGTGATGGGATTGCAGTTGAAGTTTGTGATTTTGGAGGCGTTTGATGGTGGTGTTGTGAGGATTAATAAGGCTAGGGAGATTGAGGCTCTCATTGAAGGGCTCGAGCTCGATACAGTTCTCACCTCCCTCTTTTATTTTATTTTATTTTATTTTTTTTTCTGTTATTAACATTTGTTTGGGTAACAAGTCGATTATCAAGGTTATTAACTTGATTACAGGTATTTAGTAACTTGATTATTGCTTCTTCATCTTCTATTCGTTTTGTATAATTGTATGATTAAGCTTGTTTTGGTTTGAAACGTGGAGTTGTAATTTTCTTGGCTAATTATTTTGGTGGCCGGAATCTAGTGATAGGAGAAAATCTGAGTTATTGGTCATCAATAACTGAGAAAATCTGAGTTATTGGTGGTTAGTAATCGAGAAAATCTGAGTTATTGGTGGTTAGTAATCGAGAAAATCTGAGTTACTGGTGGTCAGTAACTGAATTATAGGTTACCGGAATCCGGTGATTGGATAAATCCCGAGTTATTTGGTGTCAATAATCGAGGTACTGGTGGTTATTAAAGGTCAATAACTGAGTTACTAGAGGTCAGTAACCGAGTTACCGGTGATCTGAATCAGGCAACTAGAGAAATCATGAGTTACTGGGTGTTAGTAACTGAGATACCGGTGGTTATTGGGGGTCAAGAACTGAGTTATCGAGGGTCAGTAACCGAATTGCCGGTGACCAAAATCCGACGATCGGAGAAATTCTGAAAACCAGTGATCGGAGTCTGGCACAGTCTTCTCTCTCTTCCATTTTATTTCTCTAAGTATGTACAAGAGTCAATGGTAAAAATGTATTGAAAAATATTATTTTAATAGAGTTTTATTTAGGCACAAATAAATATATATTTCATTCAATTGGGTTTTAAAGTCTTATTTTCATTGAAATGAAGTTTGACTTTAATTTTTTTGTGCAAATGATCATTAGCCCTTAAATAATAATATAAAATGATCAAATAGGTTTGGGTTTTGCCTCCATGGGTTGAAGATGGAAAATCTATATGAATAAGTATAGGTTAACACTACCAAAACAGAGTGTTTGGGCGACGAAGCAATTTTGTCGCCCAAGATCTTAGGGAACGAAGCATCGTCGCCTAAGGTGTCGTCGCAAGAAGTCCGTTGCTCAAGATCTTAGGCGACGAAAGAAATCTCTGTTGTCGCCTAAGGCTCACTCTTAGGCGACGACACAGGCGTCGTCGCCTAAGAGTTAAGTTAAGGTGACGACACACATTTTGTTGCCTAAACAGTCGTCGTCGCTTAAGAGTCTCGCTCTTAGGCGAGGAAACTATTATACAAATTTTCCATAAAATATTGTACAAATTTTCCATAAAACTTACACTTAATTTTTCACTAATTTACCACAATTTTTCCACAACATTATCATAATTTTTCCACTAATTTCCCACAAAATTATCATAATTTTTCTACTAAATTATAATAAATTATACAAAACATTATAACAAATTAAACACAAAATTATAACAATTTTTGAATTCGGATAGGTACCTTCAAATTCGAAGCTAGGAGGAGGAGGAGGGAGGCTGAGGGGGGCACGACGGCAGGGGCAGCGGCAGCGGCCGAGGTAGGGGGAGGAGGAGAAGGAGAGGGAGGCAGAGGAGAGGGAGAGGGAGTGAAGGAGTGAGATTAATTGGCGCGATTTTGGTGTTAGGGAGGCGGAGAGAAAACTATAGAAATGACTACCAGATTTTTTTCTTATACCCGACCTCTTAGGCGACGACATAAATATTTCGTCGCCTAAGGTCTCTCTTAGGCGACAAATACTTATGTCGTCGCCTAAGAGAGACCTTAGGCGATTCAACCCTCTAAATCACGTAATTTAGCCGAATAGTTTTAAATCGACGAGACACATCCACCGGTATAAAAGTTTTATCAAAAATTAAAACCCCTATATTTTCAATCTGTTTTAATTTATTTTATTTATTTGGATACCTCACACAAGTCAACCACCTGAAGATTTGGTTCTTCTGATCAGGCTTCACGGTGTAAGGAGCCTGAGGCATCTTTTTCTGCTCCTGTTTCAACCACAGATGCTTTCTTATCTTCATATTCTCAAGATCAATGCGTGTCTTAGAACAGTCTTTCATCTTCCCCTCCAAGTTGAGCACTGTACCCACCACACTGTCGCAGACATTCTTCTCTATGTGCCACACATCTAGGTAGTATCTGATCAATAACTTACTCCAGTACGGGAGTTCCCAAAATATGCTCTTATGTGTCCAGAATTTGTACCTATCTGGTCTTTCAGGTATTGAGGCCATAATGTCGGGATGATTGCTGAGCCGCCCAAAATTATATTCATTAAGCACTGCTAAAATCTCTTCCTCCGTCCATCTATGCGGCTCCACACCCATTTCTACGGTCTCATCAAATGCCCTGGTATCTTCCCGCCATGGGTGATTATGTGGAAGGTGAGTACGGTGACCCATCCGGACTATCTTATTGCAATGATTGTTGCTCCCCTCCTCGCTAATGCACTCTGGACAAGCCTTGTATCCCTTAACAACGCTGCCCGACAACATCTCACGTGTAGGAAAATCACTGATGATACCAATAACCATAACATACATCTGGAACATCTCCTGCTTGTAGGAGTCATAAGTGGGATGACCAACCTCCCAAAGGAACTTACACTCTTCAATCACCGGTCTCATATACATATTGAGACACTTCTCTGGATAACTGGGCCCCTGAATCAACAAGGTCAACAAGTTGTATTCCTTCTTCATGCACATTCATGGAGGAAGGTTGTAAGGTACCAAAATCACCGGTCATATACTGTACAGAAAACTCATGTTGCCAAAAGGGTTGAACCCGTCGGATGACAGCCCGAGCCTCACATTTCGGACCTCTGACACAAAATGAGGAAACTCCCTGTCTATATGCTTCCAAGCCTCCCCGTTAGCAGGGTGTACCATGGTGTCTTCGTCATGCAACTCCCTCTCAGCGTGCCATCTCATAGCTTTGGCTGTGTGTGAAGACATGTACAACCGCTCCAGCCTATCCCTCAACGAGAAATACCGAGGTACTTTCACAAGTTTCCTGTTTCCTACAGGAGTCCGCTTATACCTGTCGGTCCCACATACCTGACAACAATGAAGGCCTTCAAGGTCATTCACGTCTGCATCTTTACCCTAGAAGAGAACGCAGTCATATCTGCATGCATGAATCTTGATGTAGGAAAGCCCGAGATCTTTCAAGATACGACGGACCTTATGATGAGTGGTGGGATGACGATCACCGTTGGGCAGCAACGAAGCAGCGTACTGTAGATACCTATCAACAGCATTCACGGTCGATTTTTCCTCAACTTTGATCTGCATCACCTCCATCACACGCTCAAGAACGGTCTTCTTAGAACGGGGGTACAGAGGGGTCTGTTGGAAAGCAAGCAGTTTGTTGTACTTGTCAATACCAGCAGTGTTGACAACTCTAAGGACGGCCTGCATCGACGCCTCCAGAATATACAGTCTTTGAGCGCATACACAGCTCTCATGAGGAAACATGTCGTTGATGAAGGTCGTTGTTGGATCGTTTGATGAACCACCCCTCTCATAAAACTGCCCATGATCATGCAGACACCCTTATGATGTTTCACCGTGATATATCCAACATGTGTAACTGTCCTAGAATCCGTTATTCTTCAGGTGCTCTCATACTGTCTCCATCAGAAATCGATGCATCTCGCTGCGACACTGTCATCTATTGCACAGGCAATAGAAAAGTGTACTCCCGCCAGCATTGTCCAACGCATATTGCACTAAACTTAAAACTCGTTTAGCATATCTTCTGTCTCATCTTGGAAGCGAAATTCAACTCTTATCCATATCTTGAAAATACTACAAAATATATATCTATATATATATAACAATTAATTAATTAAATTTCATATATACATAAAATCTCAATCAAATTCATTTATATATATATATATATAATAATTTACTACAAGCAACAAATTATTAGTAACAAATTAATTAATTAATTAACACATGCATATATACTTAATTATTAATTAATTACATAACAATATTCTTATATATATAAACTAATTAATTAACATATATATATACATACTAAATAATTACATAATAACAATATTATATATCAACATATATATATATATATATATATGCATCCATCATATCACAAAATTATCAACAACTTCATAACATCAACACAATATTATAAATTAATTAATAACAACATCATATATATATATATATATATATATATATATATATATCAACCAACTAATGCAACTACATCAACACAAATTCATAATCAACCAACATACTTAAAATATTAATCGATCAACTAAATCACATTCAAAATCTATCAACTCAAATAAAATTCAAAATCTATCAATTCAACTCAAATAAAACTCAAAAACAACATATATACACGTACATATACGTACCTATATATAGCTCCACAAACTGCGTATGGACAAATTTCGACAACACCCAACAATTTCGACAACACCCAAAATTTTCTTCCCTTTTTTTTCCTGAGTGAGCTGCTGTCCAGATCTGGGAATATAAGGACTCTTAGGCGACGAAATTGAAAAATTCGTCACCTAAAGTTTAAAAAAATCGTCGCCTAAGAGGGTCACTCTTTGGCGACGAAAAGACGTCGTCGCCCAAAGTTTTCAGACCTTAGGCGACGTCATATTTGTCATCGCCTAAGAATGACCCTCTTAGGCGACGACAAAGATGTTGTCGCCTAAGAGATACTCTCTTAGACGACGACGGTTAGGTTTTAGGCAACGAAACTTCCTGTCGTCAATGAAGGAATGACCTTAGGCGACGAAGGAAGGGTCTTAGGCCACGATTTCAGTTTTTGTCGCTTTAAATTTTACCTTAAGCGATGATTTTTGGCTCTGAGACGACGACACATATTTTCGTCACCTAAAGTTCCTCTTAGGCGACAAAATTTGATTTCGTCGCCTTGTTTCGGCTCTCTTTGTCGCCCAATGACCTTTTTTGTAGTGGTTTGGATGACTTAAAATTTAAATATAGATTTAGATTTTAAACCAATTGTTGAAAATGCCCTTAAAAGGAGAATGTGTGAACCGAGGAATGACTAGCTTGCTTCTTAATATCTTTCATTCATTTTTAAAAATTACAAGAGACCTTACATATTTATAGGCTTTCCATGCCGACCTTGTAGAAGAGCCACCGACCTCATGGTCTTCTCTAGACCATTCTACACTTTCTTAATTACATGAGTAGTCTAGAATTTTCTATTCTAGCTAGCTAATGTACATGATCATTCTTTTTTATTCTAGATTAATCTTGCTAGCTCTAGGTCTATGTGGATTTCTCTAGACAACTCTAGAATGATCTATTATCAATGTGCATTATGTTCCAACACTCCTCCTTAATACACATTTGATGATGCTCCGAACAATCTCGTAATAGTCGATGTCTCGGTCTTAGAAGTGTATTGGCAATGATGTTCTCGCTCTTGCAGATTTGTTCTTGTATAGCCTTTTGTCGGCTTCATGCTTCGATGATCTTTTGTCGAAGTTCTTGCTCTATATCCTTGTGTCGGCATGCTTTTTTCGTCTTGTGTCAGCACCACTCATTTCTACCATTTTGGCGGCTTTCTTCTTTATTGCATTTTTGTAGACTCTTGATCTTGATTTTGCTTCTTCATTTGGTGGGCTTCTTGGTGTCTTGCATTTTATTCTTCTTCGGTTGGAGGATTATAGTCTGTGCAGAAAGCGTGATAAATCTAGATCAGGATTCCTAATTACATAGGGATCCATTTACAAACGGAATAACACGTGAGATAAGAACTAAAAGTTCTGACGTATTAGGATTCCTAACTACACAGGGAATCCAGTCCATGACAAATTGAAGAACATGAGATATGAACTGTTGGTGAAACACCACGTACTACAGGCTCCCTCAATCTCTCTTTTAAGGTGCCAATCTCTAATTTACGTCTAGGATATATTCTAATGTATCGTTTCTTTTGCATGCGAATTTACTGCTGGTTTGATTGTTAATCTATGCAGTGGCATATTTGATCCAAATTTTGATCATTGGGATATATAGACTATACTGATCTTATGGCGCTTGGTTTCTAATTAAGTATACAGCTTGTGAGATCATTTCAGAATCACCAACTTGTTACTCCCTAGAAATGCAGTTGTTTTCGTTGCTCAGTGAGAAGTACTCAGAGAATGGATATGAATCAAAGGAGTTTCAAGCTGGAGGATATAAATGGTATGATACTCATATTCTAGGGAACTAGAGAATCATGGTAATTTCTTGAATTGTTTGTAAATGCATGCTTTGATTTGCTGCTAGCACATATGATTGGTATTCCTCACAGGAAACTAGTGTTTCATCCAAATGGTAACTAAAAGAACAAGAGATATAAGAAAATTGGAAGTTTTGACGTACCTGGACTCCTGGCGAAGAATATACTGAACTTGAAGATTGAACTAATTTTTGGGGGTTGTGATTTCAAAGATAATACTAAGTCTCCCTTGAGTGTTGCGGCAATAGGGTTTTGGAGGTGCTTTGTCTTTTTGCATTTGATTTTCCTCAGTCAGCCAATGTAGACAGGTTAAGACTCAAGATTATGATGTAACAAGCAGAGGATGAACACACTCTCCCTCAACTGATGCTTTACTTAGTTACAGAGAAGCCTGCACTGGATATCATCAAGCATAGCATCAATTAGTTCTGCACTTTCAAATTGCTTGCAAATATCATGAACCACTTAATAACAAGACTACCTATTTCATTTGAACCCGACTACTGAACGCAACAGAACACTTCAACCATTCAGATACAGGAATTTCAAAGAGGCCCCGTTCATCAGATTTTCGTGTATGATAAATACAATCCTAACTGGAATAAAAAAAAGATGAACAAAATGGTAGGGGCAAAATATACTTTATGCACAACAAAGGTGAATTGATATTTAACTTATTGTTCTTTCCTTTTCTAATAAAAATTAGTCATTTACAACAAAAGAAAACAGATTAACCAATACCAAAACTATACAAAACCACAGCTTGGATTTATTGTCACAGCTACAAAAATCAAATACTATGCTATTCACTATAAGATACTGCTAAGCAATGAAAAATAGGGGAGGCTCGGCATTATGATAACAGGGTAGTGCTTTCATATCTTTACAAAGCGTATGTCACTCTGACCGAACGGAGTTCCACAAGCAGGACACTTTCGGTGACGGATCTCTAAATTCTTTTGAACACAATAATTACAAAATAGATGAAAGCACTTGACAATAACCACCTGTCAATGAATTTAGGAACCAGCATCAATCAGTTCATCAAAAGATTTAACCAGAGTAACAAAGATCTCAAACACTGATCTGAAGAAAAGAGTGATAAAATATTCTTCCTTACCTCCTTGGGTCTGTCAGTACAAACACTACACTGCAAAATATTCTTGTAAAATTTAATTTCTGACTGGAGTTTCTGTATTGCAGCCTCTCCAGTTTCAGAACTCATCTCAGCAACCCTGCTGTTTAATTCCTGTAGCTCTTCTTCAATATTCTTCCTCAAACTCCTACATACCCAGTAGCAAACTTGTCAGAACATTTAAGAACAGAGTATTACAACTAACAGATCACAAGGCAAACCAAAATATTCAAAACAAGCAAAACCCAATCGAGCTATACAGATAATAGCACGAAAGTTGTAAACATCTGGGAAAATTATACTACCCAGATAGTATGTAAAATTGCACAATATTCTTTCTAATAAGAAGAAAATGAATAAAAAATAACATAAGCCATTCTAATCAAAATGGAGAAAAACTACCTCTCATTGTCTAATTCCAATTGGATATCCTCAATGTCTTTTTTAATACGTCCAAATTCCTTTCCAGAAGAGGCAACAGCATATTTAAGCCACTGCAACTCCTTATCGGCATCAGCCAGTTCCCACTTTCCAGCTTCTAGATTGACCGAAAGATGCCTGTCTTCCTCAATAGATTTCAAGGCTTCCATTATGACAGCCTTCATCTGCAGGACCAAATCATGGTTGAGAACATGTTAACATATACCGTAACTGTCTCCATGGGAGAAACCACACCTGTTCGTCATCTTGAGAAATTCTCATTTTTAGAGATTCTACTGATCTATTTACTTGTTGAAGTTGTTTTGCCAATGCCTGCTTCTCGGAAACTAGAAAGCTTTGTGCTTGCTTTGTTTTCACACTCTCAGAAACGAGCTTGATATTATAATCATCCCTTTCTGTCACTAGCTGCAACAGATACTGGTTTTGTGTCTGCATATCTTCATATGCCTGACCAATCGTCTGCAGGTAAAGAAAAGGAAGAATGAAAGTGAGAAAAAATCATAGGTTCAATTATGATGGACCCAGAAATGGATGGTATCAATTGGAAGCATTGATAAGGCACCTCAATTTCAGATATATAAGCTTCTGCATCCTTGTCTTTAATTTTGATAGCCTCGGTAAGCTCCAGAACATCCCTGCAAATAAAAACAATATCAGGGAGTTACAAGTTGTCCATATGCTACATAAGCTTGATCTGTAGAAGTCTCAATCTACACATGCAAATTGAACTACGAAAAACACACCTCTCAGATGCATCAAGTTTGGCCCTTGATACAGTTATTTCATCTTCAGTGGCTGCAAGCCTTTGCTGACAAGCTGCTTCAGCTTCATTCGCTGCTTTTACCCTTAACTCTAGGCTATGTTCATCTAGTGCATTTTTGAACATGTCAGCTTGGGAGTGAGCTCTGCGTTCTGATTCTTCGATTTCTGACAATTCTCTAGAATGCAAAAAGCAAACCTCAAATGTACTGGGAGAAAATCAAAGGTCCACTTATAAATACAATAAAAGTTCATAAAATGAAAAACAGAAAACAATCATTTAGATCCAAACCTCAAATCTTATAAACAAGAAAATCATCTTACTCAGATTCCAATTTTAATGTAAAGATGACATATACACAGTGCACAAATTTATGAAGGTTGGAAACTCAGAATGTCAAATCAATTGCACGCCGTGAATTGCAGACAACTACTCACTGTAAACACAGCTGTTTCATACACTCAGTTTTTTAAGATGTAAACCGTAAATTACAATCAACAGTAAGTAAGAAACAACTATAAAAGGTGAACATCTTAAGTTGGCAATTCCTTACAATGGTCCTATGTGTCTTGCATCAAAAGAGACAACCTTTGAGCATCTATTAATTGACATAAATATCACTTGTATATAATACAGTAACTCCTACCCAAAAAGAACATAATGGCATCCCCCAAGGTTGGAACATTAAGAAATAAATAGTTACAAAATTAAAATTAAATCTTCAAAGTTTATACATAGTAGCTTATGTTCTAACCACAAGGCCTGTACCGCACCTAACACCAAAGAAAACAGAATTACCTGTTTCCGTAGCT
This sequence comes from Comarum palustre, assembly GCA_951800085.1. Classification (NCBI taxonomy): domain Eukaryota; kingdom Viridiplantae; phylum Streptophyta; class Magnoliopsida; order Rosales; family Rosaceae; genus Comarum; species Comarum palustre. Next base: position 528,771 of record OX637587.1, read on the forward strand.
TTCCTGAGCATACAAGTCCAATAAGATCTGAAGATCCAGTTTCTCCTTCTGCAACTTCTCAATCTGCAGTGTGTTACGATCAGTTTACAACTCCACACGCTTCAAATTTACAATGTTTTAAATGGTCAACACGTACTAACGACTCAGAGTTTCAGTGCCAATATCAACATACATCCTTTTCTCCCCATCTTAGCTCCACACATATTCATTTTATTAAATTCTTGACCTTTTTTACATAGATTCCTCCCATTATTAACAACCATAAGGTTTTACTGGATTACTACCATGATTAAATTAAAATAAACTACCATCAGAGATATTTTTGAATAATGCATCCATGTCATTCTCGTGGCCTTAGCCTTATGGCCATGAAGATCACTCTACACCGTTGTCACTGATCACACTACAGCATAGACACTGGAAATGGAAGCTCACGAAGCTTTACACAGGTAAAGAAAATTCCATATATTTGATTTGATGGGGAAACACAAACTGAACCCTAAAGTCAAACTGAATATTAAATTCTTGAATTGGATAAGACTAATAATTAAACAACAGGTATTGACATATGAAGAGCTTGCATGTCGACTGTAGGAGATGATAAAAGCTGACACATATGAAGGTAAATTTAAAGAGCATTCATTGGACTGGAAAATTATAATAGTCTATATTAAAAAGGTCAACAAAAATCCGTAGGCATGATGCATCCGAAGTAACAGCAACTGTAATCAAGAAAAGAAGAGGGCCTTACCAATTCCTTAAGAGACTTGATCTCTATCATCTGTTCAGCACATTTGCTTGGAAAGCTGTTCCGCTCATTTGTCTTCCAAAAAACAGATATAAAGTGGAGAAGTTCAGAGAGTAATTCCGCATTCAAAAACTTATCCAAAGTCAGACTGAAATGGTTAAGAACCATAAAAATCCAAGCAGACGACTTTAATCAAAAGACTTCTTCACTCTGAAGTTCAGAGAGTATACTGACACCTAGCTGTAAAAAAACATACTCATCTTAATTAAAATGAAAGAGAAAGAAGAAAATTTGCACGCATTGTTTAATGTGCACGTGTGTATGAGTGTATGAACTTTTTTTCCCTTAGGTATGAGTGTAGAAACTTGATTCACCCAAACAATCACACAGATCACCATAACCTATTCTTTCTGTATGTACGAGCATGCTTAATGAATATTACACCAGGAACTAATAACAATGACTGATGGAGGCAAGAGTAACTGGGAATGGAAGTAAACCTTCGTACTTAATGAAGCCTTCAAAGACTGGGATTTCTCACGCAAGGAAAGTGTCTCATGAGCCGTCTCCTTCCACTGCTTCAACTGAGTTTCCATCATTTCCATCTCTTTGGACAAGGATGAGGACATCACATGGAACTCTGATGTAATGTCCTTTCTTCCTGCAGTATGGAACATCTCTAAGTACCAAATGCTTTTCAAAAAGAAAAGAAAAAAAACCTTACGCACAATTTATTATGAAACGTTATCGAACTCAAGTAATTTACCTGAATTCTGGACAGCTTCCTCCATGCTTATCTCCAAGTTATTTTTTCAATTAAGCACTTTTGCAGTTGAAGCTCTAGTTCCTCAATCCTAGAATCATTTCCATTCATGGTCCTGACTGCTTCTGCAGACTCAGTTTTGAGATTTAATTCCTTTTCTCTTCTCATGACAACAGCCCTCTCAGCCTGAAAAATACAGAACGTCACTCACATTAAATTTTTTTAAAGCATCTGCAAACACAAAACAAACAAAAAAGCAACTTAACCTGTAAAGAACCAGTCAAGGCTTTGTATCTCTCCACTTCAGCATTCCAGTGCTGGAGTTGATCATTTCGCATAGTGTACAGTCGAGACGAGTGTACATATTTTTCATCCTTCACTTCATTCTGTGGTAAATATATACCAAGTAGGATGCTTTAGTAAATAAGGAAATGCAAGCTTAATACAACTGTTAACTTCCAAAATATATAAATAAAAATATATCAAAATCGGAGACCTGAAAGTCTTGCAATTCTTTTGACAAAGCTAGATTTTCTTCCTTTGCTTCTTGAAGCTCAGAAAGGCGGCTGGCTGCAAGTATCTGCAACATATGCACAAAAACATTTGATAGTTAGAGAGAGAGAGAGAGGGAAGGAGTCCATGAAAGAAGTTTTGGGCAACACATGTATACCTTTGTTTCATCAATTGAATTTTTAAGTTCCTGCAGGCTTATTGTCCTTTCTGTTGATCTTTCAGGTGACAAAGTCCCATTCACTGAACCAGAAGTAAGGTTGTGCATCCCAGATGCAACGTCCTTTTGCATCTAAAGATTGACTAGTTTCCTCCTGCTCTCCTCTAGTTCAGCCATGCTGTCATCGAGATCACCTGTCACTCATAACATAACATGTACACATCAAGACAAAACCCAGCTGGAATCACTAAAATTCGGTAGTTTCAATATTTTCAATTAATTCAGCATATTCCCTAAAATCTACAAGCATTTAAAGATGGTGTTGAATCAACATATCTTGCTTCATAGCTTCAATTCCCAAGTTAAGAAAGCTATTAGACACATGTGGCATCAGTTATCAAGTGTACACAAACTAGACATTTCTAACAGTACTAAAGCACATAAAACACACAGATATGTGGGAATAACCATTTCAAAAACCTGTAATTCTTCTAATTTCAGATTGATCTGTTGAATCGCCACTAGCGTGAGTATGAATCACATCAGCATACTCTTTATGCTTCAGATGAAGGATATCAATCACTTGATGTAGATTATTAGCCTCCCTTTCAATCATATCATCAATCTTGGCTAATTCAATGATAGCATCTGACAATCACACAACAACAAAAATTATTTATAAGTCTCGTGATGCACTTGCTACTGCAAAACTTGAACTGGAAAGTGAAACATAATCGTATGAAATTAGGTTGTAAAGTTATCAGTTTATTGAACATGACATCTTCTAACCTTCTGAAGTTATCTTTCCATTCAAAGTACGGGCTATGTTCTCTGTTTTTCCCCTCTCAACAGTAATTGTATGTTCCAAGAGTTTCATGAGCTCCCTAGTTGATGTATGACGCAAAGTGAGAGCTTCTTCAACAAATTTAGCAACTTCATATACGTTGTTAGCTTCTACAGTATCTCTTTGTAGGATTCTACAAAGAAACATCTCCTCCGCAGGGCATGACGGAATCAAACCTGAAATTAACTTCAGGTCAATTCAAAACAACTAAAACTTCAATTTTATGATTAGAAATCATGACGAAAAGCAAACAGAGATGCATAAAACAACTAAATGTACCGAGAGAATAATCAGCAGAATCCAAAAATTGCAAAGCATTTTGGCCTGCTCCGGCACATACTCCAAGAAGGGCTACATCGTCAACTAACTAAACAGCACACAGTGAAACCCCATCAGAATATACAAATTGCTGATATAGAAAACTATGTCTGAAAAAGGAAAAGATATGAAACAAAACATTTGTCGTAACCTGATTCCATAGCTGATTCACTGTAATTAGCATGTCATCATAAGAACCTTGCTTCGCCTTCAGTTCTTTGATCTTTGCTTCAAGATCTTGCAATTGGTGCTTCTGTTTTTCAATCTGCTGAAGCATCATCTGGTTCTGGTACTGGAGAACAGAAGCATCGACCTGGACATGCATACATGAAGGAATCCAAAAATATGAATCTTTATGTCATTCAAATCATATTGTAAGTAGTACATTGAACTATAACCAATACACTAATCTAACTGCATGCGTATTTACAAATTCATGTCAACTCCAAAAATTCGTTTCCATCTATATTCCTTTGTCTTACACTTCCTCAACCAAACAAAACACAATAGACACAATCACAGAAGCACATCCAAATCAGACAATAAAAGCACCCAATAATTCCAATAACCATTCTATCACACCAACTTAAACAAGACTGAAGCCTTGTCTAAAACCCTATTACCTATATCCAAAAACACCATCTCAATACCCTGCCCTTACACTTCCTAAACCAAAACACATCAAAACACAAATAGTAACAATCTCACAACCACAGCCAAAACAGTGAATGCAATTCCCAACAACTCCAATCACCAAAAATTGAACCTTTATCCCAACCCAAAAATCCCAGTTCAAGCAAAACCCAATACCACCAATCCCAAAACCTCATCCAAACCAGAAAACCACCACCCAACAACTCCAATTGAAGCAAGAACCAAACTTTCCTCGAACCCAGAACTCTATTCCAATCCATGTTCACATGGGCAAATCCAAAACCGTAAAAAGAGAGATGGGTTAGTTAGATTACGTTATGGTGATCACTGGGTGGGGAGGGGTTGGAGCTTCGGGCCATGGTGGAGGAGAACGGATTCAAATGAGGTCTCTTCTTCTGTGGCTCATCTGAGTCTGAATTGTTTTCCATTTAAAAACACAAAAGTGCTTCTCTCTCTGTTTTAGGGAAACCAGGACACCATTAGAGCTTCTCAGTTCTCGAGGGACTGAGATTCTGAGTTTGAGAACGACGCTCCAGAAAATCACCGGAAAAAACTTGTAGTTCAATTTTCGAAGAATCTTTTAGGTTTTTTTAAAAGTTTAGACCCAACTAATTTTTAAAAAAATCATCGTTATTTAAACTAAAATGTTTTAAATAAGTATGTTTTAATATTTTATCAAACATAAAATTAATTTAAAATGATAATTAAAAGTGATTTTATTCTTAAAAACTTAATATCAAGTTGGTCCTAAAGAATATGTGCTCGCAATTAAGCTTCTAATCGTCTTTAAAAATTATATATATATCTAGATCAACTTAACTAATACTCAATTGTGATACAAGTAATCTAGATATGTTGGTAGCATACATATATATATATAGAAATAGACATCTATTAGACATAACCCTGGTCTAAACAAATGATATTTCAAATACTTAGAGCTTTGACTTCTTCCAGCATGGAGCAAAACTACTACTTTGTTGAAACCTATCCTTTCGCAATTTCGCATTTGAACCTAAGACCATAAACGTAGTCCCAAAAGCTGTCCAAAACACATCCTAGACCGATACACATGCCCAAGCCCAAAAGCCAGAGCCCACCTCAAGATCCCTTCCACCTTTGGCGGAGATATGTTGTCTGAAGGATGGTTTCACGCGGCCCTCAGCTTGAAGCAACTGTCAACCATCTTTGATCGAAGCATAATGTCGCAGTCAAACTCTTATTATAGTGACCTAACTGGACGTGTGCTAAGATGGTATTGGCAGGTAAGTAAGTGCACATTTTAAATAGTTTGGAGAAGACAAGTAAGAGCAAAACCGTAACGGTCGGTGAGCCTAAAGTGGACAATATCTCGATGGTATGGACTGGACTATTACACATATGTCTTCCCTCCACCGATCTTCAATACTGCACAAAGAAAATGCCTCATGGTCGCCATCCTTACATGTTGCCTAGTGGCTAGTATGAGTCGGTAAACCGCCGCCGCCACAACTCAAAACACTAAATCAAGGTCTAAAATATCTCGATAATTTCTTGAAATTTCCATTTTTTACAAGCATAGATATTAATTTTTATATCTTTTCGATATTTTATATTTAATATATTTTTAGTCAAATATATAATTTTTATATAAATTTTTAAAAAAAAATTCATCGATATTCAATAATTTCTTGATATATCTATCGAAATATTTATTTTCTAAACCATTAAAAATTTCATGATTATCAATATTTAGTCCTTGTCCTAAATTGGGTTCACCTCAAGAGTTTGCTATGATAGTCTCGATGTCTCGCTTTTTTCACAACCTCTTCTCTAGAGACCATTTGTTTGGCATGGAATATATTAGATTTATTCGACTCATCCAATTTTAATCCTTCTACTTATTGAAACTATATGTAGGGATCTATGACCTATCTATCTCTATTTGCTGTCTCTTCCATCCTATCAATTTTATTTTGGGACTTCTTAGCTCTCATTTCTTACCGGATTTCCGGCGGCGAAGTTCCGGTGTCAAGTTTTTACCATATCTAAGTACGTTGAGCTTGATATATGACCCTTACATGCACCTGCATACATTGTAAATAATGTCGATCGATCAATATTATTCCATTAGCAAGTGTATCACATATATGGCGAACTGTAAAGGTTTCTTTATCCACTAATTGTTTCGGTTAAGGAAGTTGCCTTACAGAAACTTGAAGTCAGTGTCTTCGACAACTACTTGTATGATTTCCTGATCAAATTATACGCAATGAGTGGACAACATCAAGTGTGATTGCTCCATCCAAGTCACAAGTGACGTACCTGGTTAGAGGAGATAGCCTATAGGACTCTCTCAATGTAGCACTGGCTTTTCGAACACGTACAAATTATAATTGTTACTTAGTGTCGCAGCCAAAATTATTGGCAAGATGATCATACTTCATCCAAAATCATTTACTTCGATGTCCATTTGATATTTCATTTTTGCTCGGACAAAGCATTTCGGTTAAGGGTCATGCAAAGAGATTATCTCGATACATGATACGTTCATCATAAATAATATGAAATCAAATTAAGGAGTAATTGCTCATTTGATACTAAATTTGTAGTCTCCTCATTTTAATGAGTTTTTTTTGCACTGCTCATTTTAATTAATCTTATTAAAATTATATTTTTATCTCTAATCTAATATATCTACTCATCTGTCCTCTACCATCCATTTCAAATCAATCTATTTTTTTTCTGTCTCTCCCATCTCTCTCTCCTCAATAGCACCATCCTCGCATCCTCAACGCCGCGGCGTACCAGATCACATGTGATGCCATCGAATCCGTCCTCATCCGCCCACCGGATCGACATCGTCCTCACCTAAAACGTCAAATTGGCCTTCTTTTTCGACACCAAAATCTCACATAGAGATTTTGATATGTGAAATAAATTGAAGGAACTGCCTCACACATATATAAAATATTCAGCCAGGCCGAGTATTGTAACATCTGATAAGAAGAATCCAGAATGTATCAAGATTGAAGTTTGCTTTTCAAACATAATTCATCTCCTAAGTTCTTAACTTCCATGTTTTCTGTTTACTTTTCTGCAGGTAAATGCTTTGTGGGAAGTAAAACAGACTCGACCATACCTTTATAAATATTCCCACAAATAAGTATGGCAATCAACTTAGTATATCTACTAGTCTCTCCATGCCAAGTATTTCAATAGAAAACACAACAATCAAATGGAAATGAAGACACTAAGGAGAAGCAAATATCGAATAAAAAGACATGTATTAAGCTAGAAAGAAGGCAACGCAAGGAAGGTTAGTAGGTATGAGAAAGGAAATACATGTAAAAATCCCATTGAATTGGAGTCACTAAAAGCCAAAGGAAAAATTACCAGCAAATGTTGCAGAAGCTTGGAGCTGTCAGGGTATTATAGTACAAAATAGCCAACAATCCAGGAATGAGTTCCAGAGAGCCATTGGGACTTACACAAAAAGAAAACAAAGTCAGTATTCAACTCAAGTCATCTGGATTAATAAATATCACTATGAGTGAAGCACGACAATCTTGTCCATGATGCTGTACAGGAGACATATAGGTAATTTGTTGATGAAGTATTAGTCGGTAATTTTGTGCAATAAGATAAGGGTTACCAACCATTACTTCTACTAGCTTTCCCGGTAATTGAGATTTCAAACTCTGTAGGCTTAATCAATTAGAAGCAAAAATTTTGGTTACTTGGATGACAGGAAACAAATTTCTGGATCTCATTTCTTGCACTCATCGGGCCTGCTCCTTAATCATATGTTAATCAGGATATTGGACAAAGGTACTCCTAATTGAAGTTTACATGGCATTTGGCAAAAAATTAGTTTATATGTCAACCCTGCAGCTCCCATATTCCAGGCTCTTTCTGTACATTGTTCAGAAAAGCAATGATACAGCACCAAATCCTTACTGCTTACTGATCGAACTTTTGACCTTCGATGGGAAATCAGCTTTCTCAGCTTCACGATTTCAACTTTTGACCAAATCCTAACCAGGTTTCTTGTACGCTTGTTTGTCAATCTTGGCTCTCACGCTCATCCCTTGTATTTACATTGAAACTACCCTCAGTCTCTTCAAAAATATCTCAAGATGAACTACCACCCACCTCCACAGTCCACCCAACTGCACCCAGGAACCTTTACCACACCCTTCTGTTTCATGGATACTCACATATCAGCAGCATCACTTCAACAACCAGAGACAGAAGATACATTAGCTGCAAGTACGTAGTTTGCTCCAAGGAGAGACTCTGATGTAAGGACTTTCCTAAACTTATCATCTAAAGTAAAAACTACATTGTGGTTCCTACAGGCACCTAAGAAACTCCGTAGTGTAACTGAATTAGGCTCCATCGGCATGTTTTTGATAACCTCATAAGTTTCTTCAATCAGACCAGCTCTTCCAAGCAAATCTATTAAGCATCCATAATGCTCAATGTTGGTTCAATATTATATGTTCTCACAATCTGATTGAAAATTGTCGACCCTCATTAAGGAGGCCCAAGTGGCTACAGGCTGACAAGATAACAGAAAATGCCATGCTGTCTGGTACCAATCCAGCCTGTTCCATCCCCAAACAACACGATAGCAACGGTTCCACGACCATGATCGGCAAGACCACAAATCATAATAGTCCAACACTGCAAATTCTTTTCACTCATTGAGTTGAAGATATGGAAGGCTTTCTCAACGAGCAGTTCCCAAAGCAACTTCTACCTCTATGGGATGGACGACAATGTAGCAATGAATTGACTTCCCAATGCTAATATCGTGTAGACGGGTACAGGCAGTAAGCAAGCTAACCAAGTTCCAAAGTGATCGAGTTTGGTTTCTCATTTGCCAGCTTCATCTCTCGAAATACCCTCAAGGCTTCCAATGGGTAGTTGCTGAAAAACACAAAAAGCAACAACAGTCGTAACAATGTACTAAACTTTAGCTTCATTTCTGCTAAACGACTACACTACCACATCTCTCACATGCATTTCATCAAACACCTTCCGCGCAACCCCAACCTCACCGCAATCAGCATACATCCGCATTCCCTATATACGGATCCGAATCCAAACCAGATTTCACAATCGAACACATCGCCCACAGGCCTTCACAACAAAAGGGTAAGTAAAGTTGTCACCTTTAAGCCCAACCCTGTGCAGCTAACAGAAAAACTTGACCGATTCAATCGAAAAAGAGCTCTTTGCATAAACCCTAATAATCGAATTCCAAGCAAAAAACGGAGGTTTTATCGGTACATAACCAAACACCAGTTTCGCAAACTCAATTGAAATCGAGCTCGCTAAGCCATTAACGGGTTGTGATCAAGACCGGTTTTGACTACGGAGAGTGGAGCTGGAGAAGATGAGTAACTGATTTCGATCGGTGAATTAGGGATTGAATTTGGCGGGAAACGGGAGCTTTAAATGTGTGCAGGGTCGGATCAATATTTCTGATATTTTTTCTTGAAGTATGGACCAAGTAGCAAAACGGCGTCGTATTAACGGAGAGGAAGAGTTGAAGCCTGAGTATCACTGTTTAGAATTATCATCAGGAAAAATGAAAGGTTCGGAGTCAGGGGCCAAGGAGAAGAAGAAGGCGACGAAGCCTCAATTCGTTCCGGCCAAAGATGACAGCAAGCCTGTGCTTCAAGACCCAGTAATTTTTTCTCTGTTTTTCTATTTGTGAATATTTTAAAGGTGTGATTTTTAGGGTTTGGTTTTGATTTCTGAATTGGGGTTTTTGTGTTTGGTAGATTCTGAGGTCGGACCCAATTGAGACTGAGGAAGCTCTGCTGAGATTGCCTCCGTTTTCGCTATTCTCAGAGCGTCAGCAAAAGGCTTGACGCCAAAATGGGGTGAAATGCTGTTTACTTTTACTGCACTCTTGTTTTTACTAGTTGAATGTTTAGTGCATTCAATGGTTATAGGTTTGACATTTCTACTACAATGTGAATTGGATTTGTGGGTTTCTTAGAAGGCATTGACGTGTTGAACTAGTGTTTTGTGTGTGTAAGATGATGAGAGTTGCAATGAATATCTGAGTTTCTTTGTGAATCTTGTGTAAACACATTGTTACAAACCATTTCACTACTTGTGAGTTGCTCTGTGTAATGGTCCAGGCCGGTGAATATCCAGCTGAGCAAGTTTAGATTGATTTCTATGCATTTCTGAAGTGATTCGATTATCCGTGTCATGAAAAAAGCTTAGGACTTGATATGCCATAATACCACAATTGCTATGAATCTTTCTTGCTTTCATCTAATGTCTAGTGCAAGAGGATGTGATTCTTTTTTTGAAAACAAAGAGGATGTGATTCTGGGTTTTTAGTTCTTGATGTCCAGTCAATTTCATGACAACAGTTGCAAGCATAACTTAATTTTTCTTATATATGCATCAAGTGGTAACAGTTGTGTACTTTTTGAATTCTTTGATTAGGTGTTGTTAAATCAATTTAGTTATTTTTTCCACTTTTAAGTTTAAGTTTCTATGTATGAAACTTCCATGGGGTATGAAATCACTAATCAAATATGTATGCATGTGTAATGTCATGTGATGAGAACATATATTTCAGTACGGCAGATGAAGGTAATTGCAATACTGATACCTGTTACATGTTTTCCATGACAACCATCATCGAAAGGTATTTGTTGCAAGTCTAGGGCTGGTGGCCTCTGTAACCATGTATGGTTCTCCACTGATAGTTGTGGTAAGTTATCTATAAGGTTTTGAAACCAGGATTTGCTGAGAGGTAGATTAAACTGGCTGTTTTACTTGCACATTTTTTTAATAGTAAAAGTGACAGCCAAGTCTTTTAACTTATCACAGCTTTATTTTATTTTTTTCCCTTTTTAGGAACCCCGGAGGTTGATCGTAGAATTTGATTTGCTTATATATTGGAGTATCTGATCAGATCTGAGGAACTAAGGTTTTGATTTGGCTGATTGGTTGAATGTAAATGTGTGTAGCTCTTTTGATACTCATCCAAAAACAAATGACCAAACTGTTCAGGTAAGTGAAGATTTCACCTACTGCAGAAATTGGTGGTTTTGTTCTATCATTGTTTGTATTTAATTCAATTTGGCATCTACCATTAACAGCACGTAGTTTAAGTTTACCACTATAGAAAGAGGTGATTTTGTTGGCATTGAGTATTCTAGGCGGTTATTCATTGTTAATAGACTGATTGTTGCATGTGAAGATGAGGAGTAAATGGCAGATCATAAGGAAGCCAACTTTAGGGACACCATATACGTCAAATCTTGAATCTATATTGAAGCACATAGATATCAATTTTTTCTGTCACTGAGTTCATTCTATCTACAGCTGTAGCCCTGGGTTATAAAATAGATTCCAAGAACTGAAAAAAAAGGAGTAGCTGATCTCAGGATCTGAACTTTGTAACATGTGTAATTGACAGAAGTTTGCTATATATGATGTTGAGTCGTCTTTGCATGGGGGAGTGAGATAATGATATGTTCATAATTCTCAATAAGAAAGGAATTACCTTTTACCTTTTACCTTTTACCTTTTACCTTTTACCTGTTACCTGTAAAGGCAGACTACCTTTTACCTGCAAGTGTTAGAAACTAGGTGAAATGCCCGCGCCAGCGCGGGTCGGAATTATGTAATTAATAAAATTCAGTTTGTCATCTACAGACCATTCAGTTTCACGTTATACGTGCACGTTTTCTGACTAAAACTAATATGTTTTCGAATTTGAAGCCGTCATTCAACCTACAGATAAATACCTTGTGATGCTATGATGAAGCAAAGCTGTAGCTTGTCCAGAAACTATAAAAACGAATTACTGGACTGACTTTTGGATATGAGACACTGACACTTGCAGCAAGACTATTTTGTATGAAAGCCATGGAAATACATCCTTTTCACACCTTTTGATTTTCCAATTTTGTAGAATAGATAAAGATAAGTCACCAATGCTAACAATCAAATTTATATGCACAACACACCATGAGCTAATCAAACATTAAATGTTAAGGAACCGAGGGAAAAAAGATAGAGAACCGAAGAAGCAAATGAGGATGAAATAGTTTGAATAAAATATATTGTCCTTCCAACACATTCAACTATTTAGTTTAACAACCACGACTGTTTTGATAAATTTCAGAGCCCAACAAAACAAAATAAAGAGCAGAAGAACAGAAAAGAAAGGATTAAGCATACCGTAAAAACAAACTCCAGACTTGTTAAGTGGGCCCACAAAGCTGTCAAACCACTTCACAACTTGGAATCGCCTCCAGACTGCCAACTTTACCAAATTTAGCAATCAATAATCGAATAATTAACCCACCCAGAAAACAAAACCATCAAAATCATGCCCTAATTTCTATTTTAAACACATCAATAGAGACAAACCTACCCCCATTCCCTTCGAGACACTCCATATTCAACATAATGAATACATTTATCAATATATACCATAAAATATGATACCTTATCAACAGTTCAAAACATACCATACCCCATTATAAAGGGAGAATGGTTTCATTTAAAACGCAAAAAGCTCAAAAAACAAAAGTAAAAAAGTCACCAATGCTTTTCCGTCCCCTTGCTGACATTGAACTCCAGCCTTGAAACCCTGTGCAAATGAAGGGAATAAACTGCAAACTGAGATAGCAATACCGAACATGATCAAAACAGTGGCCAATTTGAAATATCAATATTGGTATGTATCCTTTCAGTATGTATTCACAATTCATATATAACTTCATCTTGCATGTTGCATCAAATAAGTTATTTACCATTCATATATTTAAGTGAATCTTTGATGTTGCATCAAATAAAGTATTTCAAGTACTCAATTCTGATTAAAATCTTCTAGTTGGCAAAGAAGCTTGGATACTTATTATAGCACAGGATCTATAACTATAGGCATACAAATATAGTAGAATCAGACAAAAGCATGATTAGGAAGTACCTCTTCTTGCTTGAAAGTATAACATGAGAGGCAACCATTTTGTTTGTGTACAAATGAGGTTATGTTTTTCTCCTAGCAGGAAAAAAAATTGTATTAGCTGAAATCTAGGAATCATTTCAAAACAAAACCAATCACTGCATTCATCAAATTTTAAACATGTATAAAGAAAACACATAAATCAAAGAATATAAATGAAAATCCATACCTGCCTTATGGTGTATTATCCAGAAGCCCAAATGTTGAAACCTTAACCAACAAAAAATGAAAACATAATTAAACTCAACTGAACAGTAAGTGAAGAATTCAACCTAACTAAAAGCAAACACCAGATCCCAAACATAAAAGCCCATTCCGATTATACCAATCACAGCAAGCAAGAAACTCTATTAAAAATAAAACCACAACAATGCCTTTCTCAGGACTGAAAAAAATATGCCTTTTAAGAGCAGAAATCGATCCGAGATTCTGAAGACGTCAAAAGAAAATCAATAAAAAATGAAAAAAGTAAAAAAATAGAAAATCAATTACGGAATTTGTTCCACCTACACGGCTACAGAAATCAAACAGATGTTGAGAAAAAAATAATCAAATGAAAAACGAAAACATTGGTTAAAATTAAGCAAATGAAAAGCAAATAGTCAATTGAAACCAAACAAAATGCCGATAAATATATCCCTTCATGAAGAATCAAAACAATGCTTCTGAAAAACGTTAAAAGAAAGAAAAGAAATAAGCAAAGTACGACCGAAAATCTACTTCAGATGGATGTTTGGTGCGTCTGAGGAGGGCTGGGTTCTGGGTCGATATGATGGGAGAGGTCAATTCAGAAATGGGAAAGAGAGGTATTGAAATTGGGGTGGGAGAGAGAGAATTACAGGCAAGAAAATAGTATTCATAAGAAAATGTAATACATTTGTAGTTAGGCAGCTAAGGGTTGTCTGTTCAAGACATTCCCACACTTAGTCAACCACAAAATATTTTGAATCAATACTTCTAAAATCCTATCTATATATGCTTCAATAGTCCATACATATATATGACCAACACTTTCTTTCTTCTTTACTTCTCTCTAATCTCTGTTACTGTGTACCATCAAAATTCAAAACATGGGTGTAATCGAATAATTCACCCACCCAGGAAACAAAACCATCAAAATCATGCTCTAATTTCTATTTTGAACAAATCAATGGAATCAAATCTAACTTTGCAATTTTCAAACCTTCAATTCGTCCATTCAATCAAACCCAATTTTTTCTTTCTATCACATTACCAAATGCTCAGAAGACTCAAAAGATGAACCGACAAACCTAATTCTGCAGCCCTTCTTGAAGCCCTAGTAAAATCATGCAACCCAGTTCTTGATCGGTCCTCCATCACTCGTTGCCTGCAAATTTGAACATAACTATTAACACTCATCAGTTTCTGAGTAAAACACACCAAAAATAATGAAGAAAGAGTCAAGTATTCAACACAGAGAGACATAGCAAGATCAAGAACGTATGTATTCTATATCTGTGTTTCTCTTCGAAATCGGAACACCAAAAAAAAATTACATGCACTCTCTTGCTCCTCAGTTTCAAACCCATCTACTTAATGAATAACACCAAACTAAAAAAAAGGTAAAAACCTGAAAAGCCAAGGCACTCCTACACCCAAGAGAGATACACCCAGAACGGTCATTTGTCTGCACATCTCCTTTAAAAACTTCAATGAAAGCAACATAGTACAGAGCAAAGACCTGCAATATAATCTAAGTCAGAGACCGTTGAATTCAGCATTATCACAAACTGTAATCGGAATACATGAGCATTTTGAATCTAATATGTTGATTGCCATGGACAATCGATAGAAGTTGGTTCATAAATAAAAATTCAACAACTTTTACATTAATTTAAATAACTACAGCCGCCTAATCAGAATATCTTAATTAAAATACATGGGCATCGGAAACCCCAATCATATGCCACAAAATACAGCAGTCTAATCAGAATAGCTTGAATAAAATAAATGAGCATCGCAAACCCCCCTATCATATGCCACAAAATTGCAGCACTTCTTAATATCATTAACTTTCTAGTAACACTGCTTTATATCATGAACTAATGATGCAAAGCTGTGATTTTCATTTCTTAACATTGAAACAAAGGCACAGCAGCTAGGATGATCAAAGCTAAAACATTTAAGGTAGATCAAATTAAACTAAGCTAGTTGAAGTAAAAAGCCACATGAAAGCAACTAAACGAACGAAATGATAAAAAAAGACATCTAAAGCCTTCAAAATAGATACAAATCCAGCAATTCAAATCCATTAAAATACAGCATGATTATAAGGATGTACAAAAAGACTGAGGATCAAGAAATGCTTGGTAACTGGATAAATCTTTTGCTTTGTATGTAATCGCTCTATTGTCATCAAGTTAAGTTTCTCATTAAGGGTTTCAGCTGTCTTCATAACTTTTCTTTGTGTTCCCATGTAAGTATGCTAATGTCTTAATCGATCGCAGTCATATCAACAGAGTAATAATATAAGAAGAATGATATATACGAACGCATGCATGAAATCGTGTAGCTGAAGCTCACCTCCATTTCAGGGGGTATTATATTGATGTCCACACACAAAACAGAGATAAAATGATTGGGTACTATACAGTCAAAGCTCAAAGCATAGGAGAATCTGGAAATGAAAACCAAAACAGAGGCAAAATGAACAGACCAAAAGAACACTGATAAGTAAAAACCCAGAAAATCCCATTTCTCCAAAACCCAAAAATACTTGGTAATATTTCCCTTGTACTTGCTGTAGAGATCAATTAAATCTTTCGCTTCAGAATCAGATCTCCTATATTTGCCTCAAACTCATCAATGTTTGTTTCAGTGACCTATAGATGCATCAATTATCATAAATCTATAGCATAAGCGACAACATATTATATCCAAAAAGAACAAAACATCCTAACCTTCTTACATGGCTCGAAAATATTGAGCAACATCACCAGCAAGATCCTGCTCATGTAAAATGACTATCCATAAGCAAAAACATGAAGACCAAGTTTAACATTTAACATCCCCAGCTAACATTTTCCTAGCAAAATTGTCATCGAGTGGTAATTTAGCAGCAGCAGATAAAACCATCAAAAGCACTCACATCATTGTCGATGCAAGCAGTCTGGTCATACAGGGCTCGTTTCTCCTCATCCCCGAGAATTGAGATCACTTTTTGTAATTGCTGAAATTTCTCTTTAGTTTCCTATACAGCACAAACAATGACACAATTGAAATGTCAGATGACATCGACGTAACAATACACTGCACACCGACACTGGTATACCCAGGGAAACCAAAAAATAGAACCACATGCATATCTCACACCCAATGGTCAGATACATACAGTGAAATGGTCTAATAACATTGGAACAACTAAATGATCTAAAGTAAACTGTACATGTAGTATTCAACGAACAGAAGACTAAATAAGAGTTTAATTTCATGATTAATTGGTTAAAATTTTAATTTGTCTTTAATTTATTAGACTGCAACTTAACCAACTAATATATATAAAACTTTGTCAAATCAGTCAAAGAATAGTTATCTATGCAGTGGGTTATTTTATCAATTTGGGTAGTTTATTCTGTGAAAGTTCAGTTCTAGGACAACATAATGGAAACTTATGCTGTTCATGTATGTCAAGATGCCCAAAGAAACATACATAGAAATCAATCCCAAAACAGATAGATATAGCGATGGAAAAAAACTGTTATGGCTTTTCTATGGCCAGTTAATGTAGCTGAATCAAAAAGCTATATCAAGGCAACTAAATGAACAAAATGATAAAAACGACACCACAAAGCTTTTCAAACCAATTCAGTCCAAAACAAAACCGAAACGAATGTTTAAAAAAAGACATACATATGTAGTTTGTACCACTCAAGCTAATCGTAATCAGGTATTATATCTACCTACATCAGTGATTATCTATAAAAAGTTAAAAACTAACCTATATACAAAAATGAAAAGCTCCAATTTATGGCAGGCCCAAAATAATTGAAATGTCAGCTGACATCGACGCAACAATACACCGCACACCGACACTGGTATACCCAGGGAAACCAAGAAATAGAACCACATGCATATCTCACACCCAATGGTCAGATACATACAGTGAAATGGTCTAATAACATTGGAGCAACTAAATGATCTAAAGTAAGCTGTACATGTAGGATTCAATGAACAGAAGACTAAATGAGAGTTTAATCTCATGATTAATTGGTTAAAATTTTAATTTGTCTTTAATCTATTAGACTGCAACTTAACCAACTAATATATATAAAACTTTGTCAAATCAGTCAAAGAATAGTTATCTATGCAGTGGGTTATTTTATCAATTTGGGTAGTTTATTCTCTGAAAGTTCAGTTCTAGGACAACATAATGGAAACTTACGCTGTTAATGTATGTCAAGATGCCCAAAGAAACATACACAGAAATTAATCCCAAAACAGAAAGATATAGCGATGGAAAAAAAACTGTTATGGCTTTTCTATGGCCAGTTAATGTAGCTGAATCAAAAAGCTATATCAAGGCAACTAAATGAACAAAATGATTAAAACGACACCACAAAGCTTTTCAAACCAATTCAGTCCAAAACAAAACTGAAACGAATGTTAAAAAAAAGACATACATATGTAGTTTGTACTACTCAAGTTAATCGTAATCAGGTATTATATCTACCTACATCAGTGATTATCTATAAAAAGTTAAAAACTAACCTATACACAAAAATGAAAAGCTCCAATTTATGTCAGGTCCAAAATAATTGAAATGTCAGATGACATCGACGCAACAATACACTGCACACCGACACTGGTATACCCAGGGAAACCAAGAAATAGAACCACATGCATATCTCACACCCAATGGTCAGATACATACAGCGAAATGAGCTAATAACATTGGAACAACTAAATGATCTAAAGTAAGCTGTACATGTAGTATTCAATGAACAGAAGACTAAATGAGAGTTTAATCTCATGATTAATTGGTTAAAATTTTAATGTCATTAATTTATTAGGCTGCAACTTAACCAACTAATATATATAAAACTTTGTCAAATCAGACTACTCAAAGCCTAGAACTGCAAGCCTGCAAAGCCTAAAATCTGGCCTTCAAAGGTTAATTAACCTTGCCTCATACTTGTTCTGATCAGAAATTCAGTTGTGGTTTCATACTTTACACTACAGCACAACCTCATTAGCATGCCACCTACCCAACAGTTCCAGTGATAATGTTCACCCCTAGAAAAACAGAGACAGTAATTGTGAAAGAAGGGAAATTAAAGATAGGAAGATAGTTTTTCCTTCCATTGGAACAATTCAAAGGGCAGAGGATGCAAGGAAGTTGAATGGCTCCTCCAAGCCAACCTAAAGTTAATTGGGAAGGTTAGAAGAAATCACTATTTTGACTATTTTCAGCCTTTCTGTATTCATTTAAGCCCTCATCCATCCTTCCAAAAATTCAAGTCAAAGTTGGTCCTCATTTTGGACAACATAAAAGATGCCATATTAAATCGTCAAAAAGCAAAATAAATCACTACTTGTTTTTAAGATCTCTTTGTATTCGCGATATGGTTCACCATAAAGGATAAGCATAAAAGAAGTAACTAAAAAATGACGCATATATTTCAATATGTAGAATTCCTGTTGAACTAAAAGCTGTAACTTACCGAAGGATCAAAGGGTTTTCCCACAGTTGGCACAGAGGCCACACGCAAGCTCCTCATAATCTCAACAAACTGTTTGTATATACCCTGGTAACTTGTATCAATCTTCTTCTCCTTTTCAGTTTCAGGTTTAATTTGTTATTTTGCTCTCTCAAAATTGTCAACCATGGGCAAAAGGCTCTCAATTACTTCTCCTTGGGCATCAGTCCTCACGTTAAGTCTCTCTTTCTCAAATCTTTTTCTACAATTATCAAAATCTGCTTGCAGTCGAATAAGCTTTTCCTTCCCTGATGTTACCTCTGCTGACATAGATGATGCTTTCTGGACTAACTCATTCTGCTTATTTTCTACTACTTCTATCCTTGCCTCAATTTCTGCTACAGTCTGTTCATCGCTATTAAAAATAGCATCCTTGTAAACTTTGAGGAGCGCCCTTAAACTTGGCAGATGTTGTTGATCTGCTCCACTGGCCTGTACATTATCCTCTTTGACATTCACCTAGAAACAAAATGCATAAGTATTTCATGTGCAAGGGAGGATAAAGATGAAAATATTAAATGAAGTGTGTCTATAAATATGGAAGGTGTAGAAACAAAATTGACAATTAACCTAATATGAACAACCTTTGGATACTTCTTAGTGTTTGCGTGTGAATTTATATGACAAAAATCTTCCCCAATCCAACTAAGTTATTCTTCAAAATTTTGCAGGCAAAGGCTGGGGCATGCTCCGCGGCATTAGCAATGGTAATTCATTTAAAATCAGCACAATCTAAGTACATAAATCAATCATTTGGGTTATCAGTAACGGAAGCATATGGGGTAATTGCGAATCAACCTAATTCTGACTAAAGCACGCATATCTGGACCGTATTGTAAAAGTTGAACCGAAGGAAATTTGTTAAGAACATACCGATTAGCAGAGCCCCTGATGGTTTCTCCTCAAATCCTTGCTTGGGTCTTGGACCCTAATGAAAACATAGCAAAAATTGGGAATTCAAAAACTGGCATCGACTCTACTCCTCACCTGCTCGGGCGCCGCCGACCCATTAATCTTGTACATCGCCTTATCATACTCTGCACACAAAACCCACCATCAAAAAAACCCAACTCAAGTAACTACAGATTAAATCTTTCAAGAACCCAAAATCACCGTTGTACCAATCAAACCAGCATCGAGTTCGTCGCCGGCGGTTTTGCTCGGAAGCAGCAGAAAGGTCTCGGCGCCTCATCTCGACGGTCAGAGGCGAGACCGACGTGCATCTCGACGGTCATGGCGTCGACGACCTGTATCGTTTCGAGGCCGATCTCGGCAGCACCAGATCTCCATTCCGAATTGGTCGACTGTTGTTATAGCCCGTGTTTGCTTGGTAGCTTCTGGAGAAGAGATCGAGAGAAGCCTTTCATTTGATAGCTGTGCCGCCGAAAACCAGAGAGAAGAGGAAGGGAAAAAGAGCCGAAGCTTCGGAAAAGATTGAAGAGAGGTGGGTGATCGAGAGCTAAAGACTGAAAGAGGGACGGATAGGGATGAGATGAATAGAGAGGAGACAGAACAGATTGATATCGCGGTGGAGGGGGCCTTGGTGGTACAGCGGTGTGGTGATGGAGACTTTCGAAGATATCGGTATGGTGATAGCGATCTTCTGAGAGAGAGCCTTGGTGGTGTGTTAATGGGAGCAGTTGGATGAGGAAAGTGGAAAAATTGAGAAACCGGATAAAAAGATGGATCGAAGACTGGGTAGGTGGGTGATTGCTGCAAAAGTCGAACAGATCGATGGAGAGAGAGAAGCAGGAAGGTGGGGTGAAGAATTAGATTTGAGCAGGTAAGAAGATTTTGGGAGATTTTGTGGAAGAGCTAGGTGAGTGGCGAGGGAGCTGCGGCTCTGTGAACAGTGGCGGCTCCGGGGAACAGAGCCGAGGCTGCTTCGGCTTATGAATAGTGGCCCACGAATGTTATATAGGGAAATTTGTAGTGTCGTACATGTGCCTTCAAAAATAGTGAAACACAGGGTTTTGTTTCTTTGTGATGTTGTGTAAAACTATAGGAAGGGAAGGGTGTCTCTACAAAAAAGAGTCTAATTCAACTATGCGAAATAGTATTGTCTCAGTTGACCAAGATGTGGGCACCATCTTTTTTGACAAGATGTGTGCTATATGAGTGAATTTGTATGGAGTAATTTTACAATTGGTGTAAGACATTAGCTGCAGTACTCTTATGTGCCTTTTTGGTTAGGAATGAGGAGGAAGTGAGGAAATCATCATTTGATTCATTTCTATATTACTCAGTTATGTATTTGCTAATATTTTGATATACATAAATAATAATCTGTTTGAATTTGAATGGATATGTAAGAAGATCTGTGCCAAAGACTAAATCCCCGTTGTCAACTCTATAAATGCTACATACACAAGACTGTTGTGTATTACTGTTTTTGTGTAGCTTTAATAACATTATAACATATTTGTGGGCTATAACCAACAGTGTAATGCATGTCATATTTAGCATCAGTTCCTTTATTTTTCTAAGTGATATATTGTTTTGCAAGTTGAAAAGTATCACCTAATAATTTACATCCATTTTTAAACACATTTCATTTAGAGAATTCTGTTCACCTGATCAGGAAAACATTTGGTCAGCTGCCCTCGGATCAAATAAGGTATATTTAAATCTAATGGTTAGGATTTATTCAAATTAAATTTACAATTTTATAAGAAACATTTAATCCTAACCATTAGATCTAAATAATCTTGATCCAAAGGCAGTTGACCAAATGTTCCGGGATCAGTAGAATGCTCAATCCTGTCAACACTGTGATTGTTTCCTGCAGCAACGCGCGGCTGTTGGGGGCAAGAAAATCTAGTTCTTACTATATTGCTGAATCTTGGTAAACTTACTAAGCGTTTGGAGATTATCTTCATTTGGTGACACAATCTTCAACATATTCGAGTGTTATTATATGACTGGCTTCCACCCTCATAGTGACGGTATTTGCATATTTGATGGGATAAAGGAGTGAGACGATGATAGTAAATAGTGCAAGTGAGAAGTGACTCTCGCCTGAAGTTGAGTAATATTACTGATAATGACAATAAGCCGGTGGTGGTAATTGATAACAGTAAATCGATGCAAAGTAAATGGGGTCAAGATCATGTTCCACCGGTTTAACTTACTTTTAGGTCAATTTGCCTAACTTTGTGGCTAAGATATCAATCGACATGTTTTTCCTTTTTAACATGATTGTAATGTCGGAGTATCTGATACGTATAAGTAGAGGTGGGAAACGGGCCGGTCAAGCCCGGCCTGTTTAATCGGGTTTCGGACCGTGTTTGGGCCGGTCCATGACGACCCACATTTTAACTGGTTTGGACTTGGGCCGGTCTATTTACTCAAATTTAAGACCCAGCTCGGCCCACAGTTCAAGTTCATAACATATTGGGTCGTGCTCGGGCCCATTAACGAGCCCGTTTGTAATTAAAATTAGAAATTAGTTTAAAATTGATATCATAGTATACCAAAACAAAAACAAATGAAAAATAACTCACATTTGTTTTCTATGCCAACAAACTAAAGAAATATATGATATGAATCATATGATCATTATTTCTAATTGGTAATGTTTTAGCAAAACTTTTTATAGGTCTAAGAAAATCAAAATGAATAATTATTAGTATTTATAAGTTATTGTTCACATTTAAAACAAATTTTATATTATTTATAAATATACAATCTTCATATTATAAAGAAAATATATATATATATATTTTAAAGTGGGCGGGGTTGTGGGCCTTAACTTATCGTGTTTGGGTCGGGTCGGGCATGTTGGCTCATTTTTCTAGGCCCGGCCCATTAGGTTAGATGGTCTAGCACATTACAAACACGAAGCACTAATTATTTTTACAAAATTTAACAGACGCGAGCATATAGCATAAACTCTATTTTTTGAAGAAAAAAATATAATGTTTGAATCTGGGTTCATCGGATCCTAGTACATTAAATTATTAGATTGTCTTACATTGATTCTTTTTTGAGATCTAAGTAAACGACCATGTAACGTAAACTAAAAATTTAATTATTAGATCGTCTTACATTGATTCTTTTTTGAGATCTAAGTAAGTGAGCATGCAACGTAAACTAAAAATTTAATTATTAGATCGTCTTACACACTACAAACACGAAACTATGATTTTTCTATGAAATCTAACCAGTGTGAGCTTTTTAGATAAATAATTTTTGGAAAAATGATGCTTGAATCCACATTTAGAGCATCAAATACATTTAATAATATGATCATCTTATAAATAAATAAGAAACACGAAACAATGATTCCTTTTTAAGATCTAACATGTCCAACCATTTAACGTAAAGTGGATTCTCTATAGGAAAGAAAGACCATTTGTCGACAAGTGATGTTTGAATTTCTAGAATGATAATTTCAGATTCATTGAATAAATACATCATTACAATTATAAAACCACGATTATTCTCTCAGACGAACGGACGACCTCATATTGACCGCCATGCACAAGAACAACACAAACTGCATACACAAATCACACCAACCAACAAGCTAAAAACATCAAAATCACTCATACATAGGAATCAATCCTCTTGAAATATCTAACACATCTTCAAAAACATCACAAAGAACAAAAAGAAAAAGAAGATAAAAAAGAAGGTAGATAGAAGAGCCTTAAATAATGTGTCACTCACCAAAATTGGGTTGACGAATAGGCCACTAGTCCTCCCACCACACCACACCACACCACACCACACCCCCTCATTTCTCCTGTCTCATTTTTCCTCTCTCATTTCTCCTGTCTCAGTTTTCCCGCATCGTCTCACAGTTGGAGCCCCTCTCTCTCTTCTCTCTCTCTCTCCTCTCTCTCTCTCTCTCAACCAAACCCTAACCCCCAAAATTTCCAATCTTCCACCACACCAAACCCTAAATCGAGCCCCAATCCGACTCAATCGACCTCCGATTCGACCGATTCATGGAAGCTTCGTGAGATATAATGATCGAGTCGTCGCGCCACCGTCATAATTCATTTTATGGGTTTGAGCAATGCCGGAGCTTCGAAAAGGTGTCCGCCGTGGTCGTGCTAGGGTAGCTCACAAGCCTTCCGACCCGCCGCCGCCGTCGAGGAGGACGCGCGCCGCCGTCGCGAGGGAGGCTGCTGTGGTGAGGCCGAGGACGAGGTCGGCCGTTAAGAAGCTAAAGGAGGAGGAGGAAGACGTGCCGGAGCGGGTGAAGGAGGTTGAGAAGGAGAAGGTGATTGTGAATTGGGAGAAGGAGGACTCCGATTCGGAGAGCGAAAAGGAAGAAGAAGAAGAAGAAGAAGAAGAAGGAGAAGAAGAGGAGGAGGAGGAAGAAGAGGAGGACGAAAGAGCTGAGATGGCTGACGATAGTGGCGGCTTAAGCGCTGATAAGGTGACCGGAGCTGAAGAAGAGGGCAGTACTTCTCCGTTTCCGGAGAAGGTATCCGGAAATTTCCCCCCTTTATAGTTTCTGTGTTTAATTCAGCAGATGAAATGTGTTTAATTATGTTTTCGTTGTTGTTTAATTGTGCTAATGGTGGTTGTGATGTTGATTGTTGATGCATGAAGCATTTGTGTTGTTTAATTTATTGATTTGATGTACATTTGGCTATGGATTGTTTGGGTTAAAGGGATTGTGTTTAATTTATAATGATAAAGGGAAAGAGAGATTCTTTCAGCTTTTAATGATCACACTGATATATGTGCTGGGTTTGACTTGTGAAGGTTCAAGTAGGAGGATCTCCACAATATAAGGTGGAAAGGAAGCTGGGGAAAGGTGGTTTCGGTCAGGTGTTTGTTGGTCGTCGCGTTACAGGTGGAGTTGATCGCACAAGTGGTCCTGGTGCTATCGAGGTAAGTTATTTTGCAAACAAACTGTTTGGTTATTTTGTTTCCTTTGTAAGCAAAGTGTTCTTGATTCGGATTTTTGTATTTATCAGGTAGCATTAAAATTCGAGCACAGAAACAGTAAAGGCTGCAGCTATGGTCCTCCGTATGAGTGGCAAGTTTACAAGTGAGTCTTTTTGTTTCCCTTAGATCATTAATCTTTCCATTTTTTTCTTCCTTTCAACCATTACATTCATGTTCCAATATACGCTGCGTAATTGTTCAAAAATTGATTATTACTTATTGTTTCGCAGCACTCTTGGTGGTAGTCATGGAGTTCCCAGAGTACATTATAAGGGAAAGCAAGGGGACTATTATGTTATGGTATGATCAACTATTCTTCTGCTTTTAGAAGAGAATGTCCTATTTTCTGTATCAAAATTCAGTTATTGATTGAAATTCTTATGTTGGACTTTCTAATTTTTATATTTGCAGGTTATGGACATGCTAGGGCCCAGTTTATGGGATGTATGGAATACTTCAGGGCAAGCGTGAGTACTTATGAAATTCCTGAACATCCGCTACTTTTGTCCATACAATTGCTGTTATTATAATATTTTGAGTCAACTATGCAATTGAGCTGGAAACCGTGTTTTAAATTTCTGGGGCTTGCATTGGGGAGTGGGGGCTCTGCTTTACTGCTGGAAAATCTCTAGAAAGTAGAAACCTGTTTCAACGCATGGTTTTTTTTGCTTCTGGAAATTATTTAATGATGGATGATTAATGATTTTTTTCACTTTTATCATAAATGGGAATTTCTTAATGATGATGGTGGTTTTACCGCCTTATAGAGAATAGGATACACGTACACGTTTGGCTAGTGTTTACTTCTTTATCTAGGCACTTTCTTATCTGCTGTAGTGGTATGTGATTGTTTGTTTGTGAATATACTGCATTATACGTGTGTGGCATTATTGTGCTCAGTTCCTGTGCCTCTTGAAACCACTTTTACTTACAAACTTTCTGGTTATGTTCTCAGGATGTCTGCAGAAATGGTAGCTTGTATAGCTGTTGAATCTTTATCAATTCTGGAGAAGATGCACTCTAGAGGGTATGTCAATACAGTCATATCATTTAAACACTTTCGTAGTCTAATTTTGCCTTTTAACAATATAAGATCTTTACAAACTTGTTCTTTTTTGTTGTTCTTCACTTAAAAGGAACTTTGCTTTTGATTTTGAAATCATTTTGAACATGGTTTGTTCAATATCAGGTATGTGCATGGAGATGTGAAGCCAGAGAATTTTTTGCTTGGTCAGCCTAATACCGCTCAGGAGAAAAAGTTATATCTCGTTGATCTTGGACTAGGTGAGCAGAATGCTTTTTCCCTCTTCTTTCTAGTTATATAATATAATCTAGTTTCATATCTTATGGATTATATTACAACTTTATCTTGCAGCAACGAAGTGGAAAGATAGCTCAAGTGGGCTTCATGTTGATTATGATCAACGTCCTGATATGTTTAGGTGAGCTAATATCTGCCTTTCCTGATTTATGTTTCACAAATGGATATCCCTCATCCTTAATCTCAAATCTGTTCACTGTCATCTCCAGAGGAACCGTTCGATATGCTAGCGTTCATGCTCACCTGGGAAGAACCGCAAGTAGACGAGATGACCTTGAATCACTTGCATATACACTTATTTTTCTCCATCGAGGAAGGTTGCCATGGCAGGGCTATCAGGTATGCAATAATCTGCAATTGATTCTGGTTATCTCTTCAAGTGATTTTATACGCTTCATCTGAACTTTACTTGCTCATGTTTCAGGGTGATAACAAATCTTTCCTAGTTTGTAAAAAGAAGATGGCAACATCACCTGAAATGCTGTGCTGTTTCTGCCCTGCAGCCCTAAAGCAATTTCTTGAGATTGTAGTGAACATGAAATTTGATGAAGTGCCTAACTACTCAAAATTGATATCACTGTTTGAGGGATTGATAGGAACAAATCCTGCTGTAAGGCCATTAAAAATTGATGGTGCTCAGAAGGTAATTTTGATGCAACATGTTATACTGTTATAGGGTTGTTTCTAGGTGTTTATGGCCTCCTAATGTTGTTTACTACAAATGCTTGTAGATTATTAGCCAGGTTGGTCAGAAACGGGGCAGATTGAATATTGAGGAAGATGATGATGGGCAGCCAAGGAAGAAAGTTCGGCTTGGAGTACCCGCTACGCAGTGGATTTCAATTTACAATGCTCGGATGCCTATGAAACAAAGGTATGAATTCAATTTATGTTGGATGGTTTTTTTGTATTCCTCAAACAGATTCAAAATACATATGATGTTTTGAAGAAGAGTCCCTGACTATTCGTTCCTTGTTGCTGATTTATTTTTAGGTACCACTACAACGTTGCTGATGCAAGGTTGGCACAACATGTGGAGAGAGGGATTGCAGATGGTCTGCTTATAAGTTGTGTGTCTTCATGTTCTAATCTCTGGGCACTTATTATGGATGCTGGAACTGGTTTTTCAAACCAAGTTTATGAGCTTTCTCCTTTTTTCTTGCACAAGGTTGATCTCTTTGCATGTTTATACTTGTACAAGATATGCTCTATAAGCAATTGTCATACTTGTTCGTTTTTGGAAAGATTTGAGTCAACTTGCTGTTCTAATTACAGGAATGGATCATGGAACAATGGGAGAAGAATTATTACATCAGTTGTATTGCTGGTGCTAACAATGGGAGTTCCCTTGTGGTGATGTCTAAAGGTATGCTCACTTTTATGATTAGTTGTGCTATTAAACTGTAATGATGAGGTGCATGAACTATGTGGACGTGTGTTCTGTAAAGTTAGATTTCCCTTGTAGACCGCATGACTATTTTCCAGTTTGGCATCCACATCAGTTCAATCCATTTTTCAGCCACTAGATAATGGAACTCTGATCCTAATTGTGCAGGAACCCAGTATACTCAACAGTCCTACAAGGTGAGTGATTCTTTTCCGTTCAAGTGGATAAACAAGAAGTGGAGGGAAGGTTTTCATGTAACTTCAATGGCAACTGCTGGGAGCCGGTGGGGTGTTGTAATGTCCCGGAATGCTGGCTTCAGTGATCAGGTGCCAATACTCATCTTATACTCTATGGCTGTTCACCCAATAGGAATATGTGTTTAAATTGATCACAGGAGTGGCACAACTAATGAATATAGGGTATTTTCATGTAAACTTCTGATAAAGAGAAATGATAAGTAACCAGTCCCAGAGATCTGTCATGGTCTATTGCTACTGTTCATGCTAGGTTGAGTTTGTCCAGAGATGGTTAATTGTAATCTTAGATCTCTGATTCTGTTTTTTACAAGTGAACCCGGAGTATGGCAACATGATATGCTACTTTTTAAGTATCTGACTACAGTTGGAAGTATACACTTGTGTCGTGTCCTCTCTCATTTGTCTTTATTGCTTATCTTAGGTGGTGGAACTGGATTTTCTCTATCCAAGTGAAGGTATCCACAGACGCTGGGACAATGGCTTCCGGATAACATCAACAGCTGCAACCTGGGACCAAGCGGCTCTAATCTTGAGTGTTCCCAAGCGCAAACCTGGTGATGAAACACAGGAGACCCTGCGTACATCACAATTTCCTAGCACACATGTCAAGGTATAAAATTTTGTGATTTTAGATTATGCAGTATCAGCTTGAAGTGCACGACTTCAATACTGATTTAATTTTGAAGACTGATATAACATTGATTTTTGACTGACTTGGTTCGTCTTGTGCACAGGAAAAATGGGCAAAGAATCTGTACCTTGCATGTTTGTGCTATGGACGCACCGTATCTTAAAATCAGTTCAATTGCATGGAGTTTGTAAGTCAGAAATGATGTTAATGTCTTCTTTTTGGTCCCCTGGGTCAATATCTGTAAGGAAATTTGTTGGAGAGGAGTTGGCTGCGGCAGCACCAACCCATTGTACAATAAGTGTAAGCCGTATTTGTGGCCTTTTTATTTGAGATGTTGCTCCTCAGTAATTATTAGTAAACTACAGTATGCAGTGTAGTGCATTTTCACCATTATGATTCTCACAATTATGCAGAGATGTAATGATGCTAATAATGCCCATCCTGTCATAGATCTGTTTCAAGCCATTGCGCATTTGCGTTCTCAGTGCTGAGGATGGTTCACAACTATTGGTTGAAAGTAGACAAGTACGCTGTATGCAGAATACACCATGGTGCCCCTAGACTCAAACCTAACCTCATAGATTACCCAAATTTCCACCTATTAATGATTCTCATGGACATGAATTTGAAGCCTCGGTATTTTTTTTGTAAACAGGTGTGAGGTATGTGTAAGAGGAATCGAACACATGGGTCTTCGAAATTCACCTATTTGCATGGAAAAATAACCGTCAATTGCTTTTCTTGCAAGTTATTTTGGTCTTCGTTAAAAGATTACCAACACGGACCAATTAGGTGTTGGGTTTCAATTTAGAGCTCCACTTTTCTCGCAGTGAAAATACCGAAACCCTAGGTTTTGCAAGCACGGCGGTGGCTACCCAACGGGTTTTCTGATTGCACCAAGGCGTCTTCGGCGTCGGTTCCTTGAAGGAAGGTGAAGGAGGGCGGATCTGTGTCGGTTCGAGGCACTGCAGACGTGGTCTGTCTATTGGGCTACGAAGGTTTCTTCTCGGCACAAATCATAGACAGATTATTTTCTGATGCTTAGGTAAGGATCAATAAAGTAATTTTCTTTATGCAAACCAAACTACGTGCGGGTTCACATTGTTTCTGCCTAACTCATGTTTTCATTTAAGCCATGCTTTACTCGGCATGTATCAACTAATAAGAATGACAAATCGAACTCAGCCACACATGACTTTCATTGATGGAAACCATCAGCCCTCTAGGATCAAGTATGATAGGAAAGTTACCTATTTTATCTACAGCACCATACGATGATGACCAATGTTAGGTATCACGGTTGCAGTACTAGCTTTCATTAGCGCAGAGGGGGAGGGGGACAAATTCAGCTGCAGCTTTGTGGAATGGTTCAAATGCCAACCATGTGCTCTGTAGGGACTCTCGTCGTGTAGAGGGAGTTGGTCCATATGTACTAAGCAAACAGCCAAACAATACCCACCTATGAAGTATAAGATTATTAAGATATGTAACATCTCAGGGTCCCAAACTTGGCTCTCTTTGGCATTCAAAATTTATCAATCATTTTCCTGAAAATTTAAATGATTGTATGATAGTCATATCTTTCATTTGACCATATTTAGGTGTGCTGTTGAATAAGTTATGGATACTCGGAAAATTTGCATCAACAAGTGCTGCCATCCAAATCCAGATATATGGTTTCCTCTAGTCATTTCTGATCAATAATTAAACAGCCTGGTATTATACCAACACAGAGAGGGGCCTGTAGAAGCCACAATAAAAATGCTGGTTGCTTGTTGGTGTTTGTCTGTTAAATGGTGACAAAAGTGACTCATGAATCATCTGTGTATCGATACTGTCGCAACTTAACCATCTTTAAGGTGTTAGGTTTTGACCACAAAAGACCCCGGTACAATTAGGAATGATCCACCGACTTATTAGTTATATTTTATTTTCTGATGCGGGATGTATTACTCTCTAATACTCTCCAACAGTAACATGTTGAAGATAAATAAGATTAATGATTATCAGACTAGATCCTGGACAGCAATCACTGATTATCAAACTGGTGCTAATCATACCTGTAACCGACGACCAAAATGTTTCTCTACCATTTCGGATGCATTTTCCGTCTTTCCCATGATGATTCTACTATATCCAGCCTCATATATGAACTGAATAACCATCCAAAGTATAAATTAATATAAGCCAGGACTAATGATAAATGGCACACAATTTATAGGATCCCATGATGATCTATGCATCAGAACATAATCCGAATTCCAAAATGAATGATTACCATTTATTAAGGGAGTAATTTATCTTCTAATTAATGATTACAATTTGTAACTTCTGGGGTCGTTTTTCAAGGGTTTGAGGAAGAAGCCGCGGCAGATGGTAACTAGGTGTCCCAAATTGTCCAGGCTTATGTTTCGGGGGAGCATGATGGTAGGGAATGCTGGAGTTGATGCGCTTTTTCAATCAACACATAATAACTTGGTCTTTGCATATTGATGTTAACTATCTCTCTTATCATGCACAAAGAGCAATTGGGTCATCTTCCATAAGCACATTGGAGTCAATATCCTTTCCGAATGTCAGTGATGTAGGATTGGGGTTCCTATCTACCTCTAAAACCCTCAAGAAATTGATCCTTGAGTGTTGCGATGGAATCACCAATACTCGTAATTTCGAGGGATTGATGCGTGTAAATAACATCGCTAGAATAGAAGAGTGGTCAGATTGGAATCCTTTTATAAACCCCTTCCCCATTTCATGCCCACTGTGTGGTAACGCATACCTCTGTTTAGTGGTTATTTTGTGTAGTTGATTTTCAAATGTGCTTTGGTAGTCATATGCTTTTTGATTACATTGGATGATGCCAAGGAATCATCTATATGTTTGTTTCTGTATGAAATATTGGAACATCTTCTATGTTTATCATAAAAATGTATAATTGAAAGCTGTGGCTAATGGGTGAGTGTTTGTTATTATATCACTGGCTGCTTGCTAAATGTTTGATGTAATCATATATATGCTTATATTTTTCATTTTCTGTATGCTTCCAGAAAGGGTGGTCTTGTTTAGTTAATAGTCTGTGAAACTAGTGTTACTCAGTTGTTGATTGAGGGAATTCCAATTGTTAAGTAGAAGTTTCATCATTTTTTCGGAGGGTTTGCCAATGCAGCTTAACATATCTGAAGGACTTGATTTTGGAGATACATGGTTTAAGTTTTATGTTTGTATTTTTCGTCTGTATTTAACCTGCTTCTTTCTTCAAACCCAAAAATTGTATTCATCGGCCTCTTATCTTCTTTGAGCTTTAGTCAGCAGAACAGTATTTTTAATAGACTTTTTTGGTTACAGAAATAGTTTAGGTGAAAGCGTAGTTACACTACACCATCATCGTCAAGGCGAACCTGCAACCTCAATACCAGTCTCCAGGTATGGATTTTCATTGGAGAATTTATAGATCACGAACCAACAAGGCTTGTTGGTAGCAAAGATCGAACTTAGATGGAGTCTCCACCACAAGCCCGCCCTTGCCAACTGAGCCAAACCTCGTTAGCATTTTTAATAGACTTTGAGTTCAAGGGATACTCTATTCTTGCAAAATGCAGTTTTCTATGAATACACTAGTCCAGGCACATCAGATGTCCAATGAATAGGTATCATTAAGCTGGTGGGAAATTGATAATTGCCCATGTATCAGTTTCCTGCTTTTTATTGTGCATTTTTGCTCCATCTTACAGCAGGAGAAACAAGTTACGGACACATTGTTATTTCTGTTCTTGATACTCTGCTGGTTGTATTTTTGCTGCAACTGTATAAGCCGATATGTTGTAAGTTTTAACAACCTATCTTGTTATGGGCTCAATTCGTGCCCTTTCCCAAAACATCAAATGAGACCCAAGTCTGCTGCTCAACTCATTTTAATTGTGAAATTTTCTAGTTTGTGGTAGTATCAAAGGCATAAAACTTAGGATAGAAAATCTTTCTGAAAAAAAGGAAAGCAAACAGAAGAGTGACAGGACCATTGCGATACTGCAAAACCTTCTAACATACTCTTGTTGCAGACCATGTTGCTTTGCATATATCACATACAGTTGCTTGGACATGCCACCACAAGTGGCTGTAAATGGGCTTCACCGCCCCAGAAACCGCCTCTGATGGAGTTGAAACCAGCTGCGTTCTCTTCATATAGCATGCTTGCCCAGTTAAACCCCTCTCAACTGGTCCAATTTAGCCCTGGGTGAACCAAACCGTGCAGCCACAATTGCATTCAAGTGAGGTGTCGGCTTCCGAGTGAAAACATGATCAGTTCCCAAGGAACACTTTTCCAACGATCAATGGCTTTAACTAGTTTCCAAATCACCACATGCTTTGGGTTTTCTATTCCTTAAGAACCACTTTTCCAAAGAGTTCGAATGCTTAGACCATCGCATGTTCCGGAGCATTTTCATTCAATTTTACGAACCTTTTATCAAGCAACAGATGGATCCCTTTACACAGAGACATGCCTGAATTTCCTTCCCATCTTTTTATTTTTCACAGCCAAAAGGTGACCATATGTTTGAGCAAGCTTTTTAATTAATAATTATACAGCTCAGAGTTCTTTCCATATACGACCACCCACCTTCAGCTTCAGCTCCTGCCTATTACCACCAGAGAAGAAGAGTGCTAAGTTCCTCTGAATGATCAGTCCATCTTGACTGTCACGTACTTTCCGGTGGCTATCACGAATACTCCTTGGAATTCCTTGCCATGTGAGCTTCCTGCCACCACCACCAACTTCGAGACTGTAAGTGAATTGCTTGGCCTCATCATCATCACCCATGAATCGAAGGAAGGCCATGTATACAGGTGCTGTTCCAATATGGAATGCTTCGAAGTGCATACAGAACTGACGGCCAAAACAGTTAAAGATCTGCAGTACAATTAAAAAATAAAAATCACAATGGTTAAAATAGATTGATTCAGGTAGTACTGATCCAACTAAGAACAGACAAATGCATTGTTTAATTCACAGAATCCAAACAAGCAGAGTTTATTCATGTGTGGAAAACTTCAAGGCCAACATATCAGTTGTGTTATTATTTCGCCGCTGAGTTATTATTTTGCCGCAAGGAGCAAATGGTAATGAGCTATAGACATCCTATCCAAATACAGATTTACAAGACTGCATTATTTTGCATCTCTTTTCACTTCTTATCATCAATTAAAGAAGTCAATGCAGCTCAAACACGAATATCAGCATTCAGAAACTTGTGCTTTTAAGGATCAAGAAAGGACTTCTGGTAAATATAATTTCTCTATTAAGGAACAGCCTTTACTCTAATTACTTGATTACGAACAAAAATTTCATCCTGAGATCAAGAAAGGCACTTCGACTAGTAATTAGAAAAAGAATTGTACAGCTTAGTTCTTCAAAGATGTAATCTCATGGTTGCATAAACCATGAATAACAACTTGTGCATGCAAAAGGGAGAAAGAGGCAAAAGGGAGAAAGAGAGAATTACGGTTAACATCCACGTAGCATTTTCAACTTCTTGGGGATTGGACTTAACATATCTGTGGTTAAAAGTAGATCCATCATGCATGTCAACCTTGTGATCATTTTGAAGATGCATCATAAGGAATTGGATATCTCCGGAAACAGAACATTCTGCTCCAGCATAAGGGCAGCTGTAAGGACGATATTTACAGACTTTCTCATGCTTTAACTTGCTGTAGTAAAGGAATATATCAGGGCAACCATAAATTTGATATCTACAAGGAAGATCCAGGGACTCTGCTACTTTCTCCAGTGCCAAGCACCTTATATTTCCAAGCTCATTGCGACACGTGGGGCAACAGTTTTGCACTCTAGTCTTACAGCTCGAGCATAAAGTATGGCCATTTGGGCACTACAATATAAACTTCAATTAGATCTCTCAAGGATCAAATTATCTACATTAACAGACCTGTATGCATGTACTGCAATCTGATGATCAAACAATGTCATTGCATATGATGGCAAAATGCATTTGAGGCCCTACCAGTAGCAATAGAAAGTAAGATAAAAACCTAACATACTGGGACTACAATAAAGATACAATGTCATAGTTATACCATGGGATACGATGTGTGATTCAGCAGAGATTTTCTACAGAAATCTAGTTTTCTACTATCAAGTCTAATCAATGCATGTGAGAAATTAAGGGAATTTAATCTAAAGATCAAGTATTGTCAATGCACATGACAAGAAAATGCAATTAGGTAGCAATTGAGACCATGCAGAGATTAAATTAAACACTGAGCAAACTTTATCTAGAAACAGGATGAGTAAAACTAAAAGTGTATCTTTGTCTTAGGTTATGTAAGTTTGTTAAACTATCAGGAAGTTCAAAACCAATCAAAAGTAGATAATGTTGATAAACAAAAAAGATTCTCCCCAACAGTGTCGGTTTTATCATTGATCATACATACCTGGTGAATTGGAGGACACATTAAATTCATGCAAACGGGGCATTCGAGTAGGTCATGCACATTCTTGTGTGATGGCATTCCTGCATTTCCATTTAAACCAGGAAGAACTTTTCTAAAGGGGGAAGTCTGTAGATCAGCAAATGAAGTCGCTGCATCAGAATCAGCCAACGTAATATGACTCTCAGTCACATCCTCACAGAAGCGACCTCCAAGAGACATGTTTCTTCCTGAAATGTCAATGTTTGGCTCTCCAAATTGGGATCAATAACATAATCATTTCTCCACTCGGTTTTCTTTCCTCAAATGCCAATTTACCTGTCACACACCGTCAGAGACTTAGTGTTCTGTGCAACTCATTCAACAAAACAGATGTGCATAGTTGATGTTAAATAAAAGCAAGGTATATAACTATCTGTCAACCAATAGGCATATATAAATCCAATCTACAGCTTCAAGAAAGCCATCAAATTGCAACGATGCCCACTTTACACAAGTGAATTGTGAAAACTCATCGTGCATTTGCATGTGTGCACCGGGATTTGGAATTTGGGTTTAAAAGTGGGATCTTAGATCCAAAAATCCCATCTTGAAATAGCCCTATACTATAATCAATGATTATCTTTGTTTCTTATGTAACACTAGGTATCAAAACAAGACAAAAATACCTAATTTGATTCTGAAGAAAAGTTGAAGAACATTCTATCACGCCTATAGGAAATTAACTAAGGGGGGTGTATTCAAAGTAGGATTTTAATGGATTGTTTTGTATTTCGAGAATCCATTGAAATCCGGTGGTATTCAATTAAGATTTTAAAAAGTCCTTTAAAATCTTGAGGTATTCAATACAGATTTTAAAAACTCCTTTTAAATCTGGTGGTATTCAAAATTCCACAGATTTTGAATGATTTGAGTAAGTGAGGGATTTTGTAGGATTCTAGGGTGCTTGGTATAAATACCAAACCACCCCAGAAATCAGGCCTCCACCCCTCAGAATTTGACGTATTTCATTTTCTCAAAAAGAAGAGAAGCGACGGCAGGAAAGGACTTACCCATCTCGGCCGAGCTCAAGTTTCTACGTTTCTCTGAGAAAGTTTGAAGATTTTTTGTTGGGTTTTGTTGTGAAGATGTTGGTGGCCAACAGTTTCGATCTTTGGAAGAAAGATGTGTTCTTTCCATCAGCTGAGGTGGTGCAAGAATCAGCTGATATGTATGTTTTTTTATTGGTTTTGATCATCTGGGTTGTTGCTGTTTTGATTAGTTTCTGTGTTTGTTTGGAGTTTGGAGATGGGTTGTGTTTGGTTCTGGCTTTATGGATTTTCTGAAGTGAACTTGATACTGCTCTTTTAGGACAAAGGGTTTTTGTTATTTTTGTTTTGTTTTTTCTGTTTCTGATATTTTTACAATTGCATGGTTGTGCTGCTGATTTTGAGTATTATTTCATTGAGGGGATTGTAAGGTTCTGTAAATTAGTTTCCAAGTTCTTATAATGGCGCTGATGTTCTTTATGGTTCAACCTCTAGGCTCTATTATGCACTGTTTTGTCATGGTACTCTATAAGTGATAATCTTACAGTCGACACAGTTTTTTCCTTTGTTGCTGACATGAAATATTATTGATTTCCAGTATGGCTTTCATAAGCATGTGCTTTAGCTCATTAGTCCTTTGGTTTGGTTTGCTGAGACACGAGAATTTCCACACCAGTGTGGATTTGACATAAAGAAAAAAAAAGAACAAAAAAAGATTTTGACATTCATTTTGACTTAGTCGAAGTGCATTCATGATGTTGTATGACTTTGTGAGCCTTATCTGAGTTCTGCAAGCTATGGCGCTCTTGATTTCAATTTAAGATGCTGATTTACCACACTGTTTCCCACAAATAGGGAATGGGCATTGCAAAGTTTTCAACTTGAAAATTTGAATAACTATTTGATAATTGATATGTTGTTTCATAAAATTGTCCCACGGATTTGGCATTAGTTTTATTTATCCACATTTGTGCCAATATCAAAGGGAGCCTACACTCATCTTCAATTGCTGGGGAGTATTAATCCTGTAACATTGCTACTGTTTATGCCCAATACAATTGAACTACATAGACTTGTTTAATTAGTTTTTTTTACAGAATGGAATCCACATATAGGACATGGGCTCGAAAGAGGAGAGAAAGTGTAGCGCCGGAAGATTTGGATGAACTATGTAGGGAGCTGCAAACAGCTTTAGGCACTGCCAAATGGCAGGTATGCTCCATCTATCTGATTACCGTTATATTTCTTTTTCCTCTTATTAATTCAGTGTTCTAAAGCTTTAGTACTGTTTAAGTAATCGGCACTGTTGGTTGCTAAGAATGTTGAGGAAGGCAATGATATAGCAATTTGAATCATATTTTCTATAAGTTTGATCTTTGGAAAGTCAGAGGCTCGTCTCTGCTTTACATTGTAGGATTTTTTCTGAGATAGGGATATAAAGTTTTCTTCAATATAACTTTCTCAAAAATGAAAAGAAAAAAGAAGTCTGTATTTGCATTAGAAAGCTCGTCACAGAAGTTTATGACTCAAAGTAGCTTAACTTAAAATTTAGATTAATGTATTGTAATTCGTTTCTTTCGCTATAAGTAATTATGTGTTGTTGATTTGTGAATGCCTTTTCAGTTGGAAGAGTTTGAGAAGGCTGTCAGGTTGAGCTATCGCCAATGTGGTGATGATCATACAACAGCTAGACATAGACAATTTTTTTCTGCCATTGAAAATCAGATATCCCATGTTGAAACAGCACTAAGGGCATCATTTAGCGCAGAAGGAAAGAAACAACTACGCTGGGTACAGCTAGATGAAGAAGAATGTAATGACTTAGCTGCATTTCTCTCTGGGACATCCCATTGTCTTCCGAGAACCAAAGATGCATATGTAGAACTTGGACCTTCTGTGGAAATCCCTGAGGAAAAGCCTACAAGAAGAAACGATCTGGACGTTAATTCTGATGCTGTCTGCAATTTGGACATTTCTGATGAAATCAAGGGCGTTACAGATACTATTGTTACATCATGCTTTGTTTCTTAAGAATGTAATGTAATGTACTTTGATTAAGTGTAGAGTTTTGTGCGTAGGTTGTTTGATTTTTGAGTTAGATTCCAAAATTTTTTTGTTTCTTAAGAATGTAATGTACTTTGTTTCTCATACTTTGTTATTCATGCTTTTTAAGAATGTAATTTTGATTATGAGATGAGAGGAAGTAGAGATCAGTTGTTCTCATTTTTCTAGAATCCTAGTTTAGCATTAATTGAGTTTCCAATGTGTGAGCTGATATGATCAACTAGGAATGTACATGTTTGTATTCCAGGAGCAAACAAAGAATTTGCGTTTGCAAGGTTTTTGGTTTATAAACTGTCAATGAGATGGTGGTGTGATAGTTTTCAAGGGTTCATGGTTTTATGAAATCCAAACAAATCCAAACAAATCCAAACAAATCTTGTTAAAACAATACATCAAAATCTGTTTAAATCCATGACAATCTGTGGATTCTAATAAATCCATCAGAATCAATTAAAATCCATGGATTATAGTAAATCCATCAGAATCAATTAAAATCCTAATTGAATACACCCCCCTAAGTTCGTTGACCAAGTAAAAAGCAGTTGCGTTTGTATTCTCAGCTGTGAGGCATACAAAAGCATTTAACTCGATAATGTCCTCCACATGATTCACATGAAGACGGCATTTCAAACTGAAAAACTTCTCAATCATCACAAACAGTATTAGCTGTTTCAGACTTAATATATAGCGAAGTTTCACATCTGAAAGAAGATTGCATGAAACTGAAGCTGAACAGTGCACACTACACACTCACATAAGTAGAATCAGTCAAACAAATCAAAAGATTGAAGCTTTCAATCCTCAATTCAACTACACATCAAACCCAAATCACACTCTCAATCAAAACTACAAAACATAAACCAAAAACACGAATACACATGAACAGACAGAAAAATCTTACCGAAAAGGGCGAAAACTCAAATCCCCAGATGAGATTCTGAACCAAAACACTTAACCCACCAACAAAACAGTCCCAACTGAGCCAAAACTGAAACACCCAGATGAGATTCCGGGTCAAAAATGCTTGAACGATCAAACTTCAATCCACCACAGCTTCGCATCAATTTTTGTTTCTTTTTTCTTCCAAAGACACAAATCACATTAAGTTGTGTCGAGGTGGAGAAGAGCCCGTGAAAACTGGCCCGTATTGTGCGTGTCTTAGATTGATTTGGGGCATGACAGAGTCTCCAACTTCCAAAAAGTCTCAGAAATGGGATTAGTGATTATAAAACAATGAATCTCACAACCTAGGCACATTTTTCGATTTGAAATAATAAATGGGGTCCCTGCGTTATCCTCTTCAACAGTGCTTGGCCTTTTCTTTGTTTGGTCCTGTAGGAGAGACTTCGAGTCACATTGGGGAAGGTGACATTTCCCGCACGCAACGTTTCGAATATTTTTTGTGTTCATAAAAAATAACAAATGAAGCCAAACAGCAATCTGGCCGTTAAAACTTGAAGAGTGCTTTTTCTGGTCGCACAGGACTGGTGGAGGAGTCCCTGGGACTTTTGGCTACATGCTCTGTACATAGCTATGATTGGCTCTTGTTTTGGGAAAGTCATAGATGAAAATGCTGGATCCTATGCAGCTCATCTGATCTTTCCTCTTTTGGAAGAGACAAATTTGTTCTTCTATGGGATTCATGTGATGTTGAGGTTTTGTGATCATGGATTAGGTTTTGAAAATGACATTAAGGCATGTACAGCCCGAAATCGAGAAAGTTTGGGTCTCCAATTTGTTCACGAGGTGAGGTTATGATTATGTATTTTTCGTCATGAATAAAATTCATTCTAATTAGTTATACCACGTTGAAATTAATAACCGGTTATGCTTCTACAAAGATTCATAGTTCCATGTCTATCACCGAACAACATCCATGAGTTTAAAGGCCCAAACTCTTAGAAAATTTTTATGCTCGAATTGAATCAAGAACATCAAATTCCATATTGAGTTGGTCAGTGCACGGGAGGAGGGTGGGTTTACCCCGGTGGTGACAAAGAGAGCAAAGAAACAGCTTCAGAAGTTAGTTAAAAGCATAGGCCAAAAACTAGTGAAAAACTCAGATAAAGCTCCCGTTCGTAAGGCTGTGTCCAGCAAGGCTCTCCTATTCAAGGGAGCAAGACATCAAATTTTCCTATGAAGATAATTTACTGGAATGCTCGGGGTATTGCAAATGATGATACTCAACAAGCTATGGGTTCTATGTCAGAATGTGGCCTCGCCGGTAATTATCTCTTCCCCCCATCAACAGGTGACTTTCTCATGTAATATGGATGGTGTTGATTGTTTGGTTACTATGGTTTATGCAAAAACTACAATTGGGGTAGGGGGATTCTTTGGCAGGAGCTAAGACGTATAAAAGCTACTTACTTTCATGGACCATGGGTGGTAGTGGGTGATTTTAACTGTCTTGGGTGCGCATGAGAAGAGGGGCGGTTTGCCGCCTAATCCCACCTCTTGTATGGATTTTCAACAGCTTTGTTCTGACTGTGAGCTATTGGATATCCCCACAACAGGTCTTGATTATACTTGGACTAATCGTCATATAGAGGTGAGATTGGATAGAGCTTTGGGTAATTTGGCATGGTTGAACTCTTGGCAAGTTATGGAGTGTTCTACGCCAGCAAGATCTACCTCAGACCACTGTCCGATATTGCTTTCTTTTTTAAGATTGGGTCTCCCGCCTCATCTTCCTTTCAGGTTTCAAAACATGTGGCTACAACACCCATCCTTCATTCAGCTAATACGTGAGTGGTGGAATTCGACTTCTTTTTATGGGTGTCCAATGTTTGTTCTTAGCTCGAAGCTACGAGTTTTGAAGTCCAAGCTACAGGTTTGGAATAGAGTGTTTTGGCAATGTTAATGTTAGGTTGATGAGGCACGTAGTGCACTAGCAGGGGTGCAGCAGGAGATCTCCCTTTTGGGCCCAACAACAGTCCTTTTTCAGAAAGAAAATGAGGCCTCGGCAAAATATCAGTCGGAGCTTTCCTTACAATATTTTATGCTTCGTGACAAGGCAAGAGTGAGATGGCTTAAAGATGGGAACAGAAACAATTCGTTTCTCCATAATATGGTGCGGATTCGGAAGATTAATAAATTCATCATCTCTATGTCTACCGGGCAAGGTGTATTGAATAATCATGATGAGATTACCGATTATATTGTTCATCATTTCAGGACAATGTTCACAAAAGACCAGCAGATTATTAATATAGGGTTGGTTGAACGAATTATTCCTCGGTTGGTTACAGGTTTGGAAAACAATTCTCTTATGTCAATCCAGTGTGCTGAGGAGATTACTGTTGTAGTGCTTTCTATAGATGGTAATAGCTCTCCAGGACCTGATGGTTTCGAGGGTGCTTTCTTCAAAGCCTGTTGGTCAGTGGTGGCAACAGATGTTATTCTTGCATTAAGGAGTTTCTTTGACACATGTTATGTGCTACCAAACTTTAATTCCAATTTGATTATTCTTATCCCTAAGGTTCTTGAAGCAGTTGGGGTTGCTGATTATCGTCCAATTGCCTTAGCCAATTTTGTCTTCAAGACCATTAGTAAATTATTGGCCAACAGGTTGGCTCCAATCGCGGCACGAATTATTTCCCCAAACCAAAGTGCTTTTGTTGGAGGAATGACTATAGTGGATCCTATTATTTTGACGTCTAAATGCATGAACCTTCTTAATCACAAGTGCTTGTTCGGTAACATTGCAGTTAAAATTGATATTACCAAGGCCTTTGATACTGTTGATTGGGGTTTCCTACTTCAAGTTCTTACCTCTTTTAAGTTTGATCCCACCTTCGTCCATTAAGTTCATCATATTCTTGAATTTGCCCGCCTATCTGTTTTAGTCAATGACCAATCATGTGGTTTCTTTACATGCTCTAGAGGTGTCAGGCAAGGGGATCCATTGTCGCCTATTCTTTTTTGCCTTGCTGAGGAGGTTTTAAGTAGGGGCCTATCAATGCTTGTTGAAGAGGGTCGTATTGATCGCATTGTGACGCTAGGGTATTGTTCCCCACCTTCACATGTGTTATTTGCTGATGACATTATGATTTTCATGCAGGCAAATCCCACTGGTCTTCGTGCCTTATGTGATTTCATGGAGGAGTATGCTGCAAATTCAGGCCAAAGAGTAAATAAAAGTAAGTCTTTGATGTTTTTGGGGAAATACGATGTGCCAAGATTGCAAGCTATCTCATCATGTCTCGGGGTTCAGGTGGGCTCTCTTCTTTTCAATTATCTAGGTGTCCCTATCTTTATGGGGGCGCCAAAGAGTGAGTGGTTGAGGCCAATTACAGCTAAGGTGTGTAATAAGCTAAGTTTGTGGAAAAGAAATTTGCTTTCACAAGCGGCAAGGTTGCAACTTATTGAGTATGTTATTAAAACCAATTAATCTATAGCTTCCAAGTCTATTCTTGTCCTCGGTCTCTTCTCAGTCAAGTACAAAAGTGGATTCGGAATTTTTTCTGGAGTGATAATCCCTTAAAGGGAGGTGTAGCGTTGGTTTCATGGGATAAGGTTTGCATGTCAAAGGCGTGTGGTGGGCTTAATTTGAAGAATCTGCTAGTCCTTAACGATGCGTTGCTTCTAAAGCGTGGGTGGGAGGTGGTGTCCAAGAAAACTACTTCATCCATCTTTCTTCATGACAAGTTTCTTTTATCTGGACCAGTTCCATGTGCATATTATAAAAAAATCTTCAGTATGGCTGGGTTTAAGTAGAGTTTGGCGCTTGGTTTTATCTAAATTGAGATGAATAGTAGGTAATGGTAAACAAATCAGATTATGGAGTGATAATTAGATGGGTGCTGTGTTGGGTAGGGCCTTTGGCCTAGATGCACAAACTTGGGAGAATCTTGATAGCAATCTGAGCGAGTTCATTTCGCATGGGACTTATGATTTGCCACCTTTATTTGTTCAGATGTTCCCAACTGTTGTCGCTGCTCTCACTTCTACCACACTTCCATTGGACCCGACTGAGGACACTGTTATTTGGCCTGAGACTTCTTTTGGTGCTCTAACGGCACATCAGGCTTATGTGATGATGAGTCCTTATGCCCCTAAGGTAGATTGGGGTTCTCAGATTTGGATGGATGTCATTCAGCCACGCAAGAGCCTTTGCACTTGGAAGGTGTTACATAGAAGAATTTTGACAGATGATAGGTTACAGAGACGAGGGGTTAAATTGTGTTCTATGTGCTTACTTTGTGGAGTGGAGTGTGAAAGTAGAGATCATCTCTTTTGCGGACTTCAGGGTTGCCTTAAATATATGGACTTGGGTGTTTCAAATGTTTCAAATTCATGATCCCACACAATTGACATTCACTACCAGAAAAAAGACTATAGCCGACGAAATATCTAAAAACAGGCCGACGAAATTTGTTTTCGTCGGCTAAGTTAAAATTTCGTTGGCTAAAGTGGCATTTTAGCCGACGAAATTTTAACTTAGCCGACGAAAACAAATTTCGTCGGCCTGTTTTTAGATATTTCGCATTTTAGCCGACGAAAAAAAATTTCGTCGGCTAAACTAATTTTTTCGTCGGCTATAGTTAAATTTTAGCCGACAAAAAAAAATTTCGTCGGCTAAAGTGCTTTTTTCGTCGGCTATAGTATGTGAACTTTAGCCGACGAAATTTGAAAAGTTTAGCCGACGAAATTAGGGTATTTCGTCGGCTAAAGTAACTTTTAGTTATAAAATTGTACTACGGAAATTTTGGTGTCCGATTGACTATTGTGATACCAATCTGGAAGCAGAACGGGCCCAGGAGTAAAACTCATTGCTTTGCCGTGACATACAG
Organism: Comarum palustre; assembly: GCA_951800085.1. Classification (NCBI taxonomy): domain Eukaryota; kingdom Viridiplantae; phylum Streptophyta; class Magnoliopsida; order Rosales; family Rosaceae; genus Comarum; species Comarum palustre. The sequence goes on from OX637587.1 coordinate 572,314, forward strand.
GCTTTTTTGGCCATCCGAGTTTGTTTAAGGCTTCAAAATGAAGTTTTTCTAAACGCTTAATACACGAAAATGTCCATATCTACACCTATATGAGGTATTTTGGCCGAACCTTCAACACAACAAACACTCACCATAATGAGACGCAACTTTCCATCTAAAAATTTTGAGACATTTACCCCTCCATGATAGGCATCCCCGTATAGATAAATAATGGTAAATAGTAGGCATGTTGTGATTCCGGTCATCAAAATTCACAAACAAAAATACGACCGTCAGATATCATCAATATGTTGAAATATATCTCTGGTAAAAAATTAAACTTTATCTGATAAATTTAAGGACTTCATCTAGACGGTCAATCTCGTAAGTCAAACCTCTATATTGTATTGACTGCAACTATCGGAACCGAGACTTTACCGGAATTACGTGATTTTTCAACCGTAGGCGTATTTCACCATTCCGGTCATATCTTATTTCATGACTTTTTTGCGTTTGAAGTTTCTACGTACAGTTTGTTTTAAAACGAAACATTTACTTAAAGCTTAGTAAACAAGTTATACAACATTAGTACGCATGTTGTGATTCCGATGATCAAAGTTGAGAAACAAAATTCCGACCGTCAGATATGATCATTATGTTGAAATATGTATATAGGAAAAAATTTAACTTAATCTGACAATGTTAAGGGCTCGATCCTTACGGTCAATCACGTAAGTCAAACCCCTTAATGTACGGAAACGGTCATTTGACCGTCTAAATTACGTATTTTGCCCGGACCTTCAACTGAAAATAGTTTCAAATCAATGAGACGCAACCAGTGGTATAAAAATTTTATGAAAAATAACTACCGGAGATAGGGCTACCTCTAGGGAGAAAGAATAGAAAATTGAGTTAACCGCAATTATCGGTACCGAGACTTTACCGAAATTACGTGATTTTTCAACTATAGATGTATTTCACCATTCCGGTCATATCTTATTTCACGACTTTTTTTCGTTTGAAGCTTCTACGTATAGGGTTTAGGGTTTTAGCCGACGAAATTAGGGTATTTCGTCGGCTAAGGTTAAATTAATAAATAAAAAAATAAATAACTATAGCCGACGAAATTAGGGTATTTCGTCGGCTAAAGTTAATTAAAAATTCAAATTTTTTGGCGGGGATTTTTAAAATTTTAAAATTTTTCGACTAAAGTTTAAAATTTTCTATATCTTCCCTCCTCCTCCTCCTCTTCATCCTCCCTCTCCTAACCTTCTCCTCCTCCTCATCCTCCCTCTCCTAACCTTCTCCTCCTCCTCCTCCTCCTCCTAACCTTCTCCTCCTCCTCTTCATCTTCCTTCCTCCTCCCTCTCCTAACCTTCTCCTCCGCCTCCTCCTTCAAATCCCTCCTCCTACTTCTCTAAATTCTTCTCCTCCTCCTCTCCCTCTCCTAAACTTCTCATTCTCCTTCTCCTCCTCCTCCTTACTCTTTTTCGGTGTAAAAACGAAAAAGAAGTAAAAATTTTAATCAAAAATACAATAAATTAAAAAAGAAAAAAATATGAAAAAATTATAAAAAAAAAACTATAGCCGACGAAATACCCTAAAATTCGTCAGCTAAAGTTTTAAAAAAATAATAATTACATAAAAAAAATAATAACTTTAGCCGACGAATTTTAATAAAATTTGTCGGCTAAAATTAAAAAAAAAGAAAAAAATACTATAGCCGACGAATTACCCTTAAATTCGTCGGCTAAAGTTTTTTTAAAAAATAATAATTACATAAAAAAATAAATAATAACTTTAGCCGACGAATTTTAATAAAATTCGTCGGCTAAAGTTAAATAAATAAATAAAAATAATAGCTATAGCCGACGAAATTTAATAAAATTCGTCGGCTAAAAAAAAAATAATAACTATAGCCGACGAAATACCCTAAAATTCGTCGGCTAAAGTTAAATAAATAAATAAAAATAATAGCTATAGCCGACGAATTTTAATAAATTTCGTCGGCCAAAGTCCAGAAATTAAGCGACGAAAAATTTATTCGTCGGCTAAATAAATGACTTTAGCCGACGATGAACAGTAATTTCGTCGGCTATAGTGTTGGCCGACGGATTTTGCCCGACGACTTCTTAGCCGACGAAATTTAAGGTTTAGCCGACGAAAAAATTTCGTCGGCTAAAGTGGTTGTTCTGGTAGTGATTGCATGTGCTATTTACAGAAGCTGTCATTACTAGGCTTACCAAGTCCTCCAAATTGATGCGGCATATTACTATTTGCACACTTTTGTCGTGTATATAATTTGAGCGCAATCGTTTGAAGCACGATACAGGTAATTTTTCTCTTTTAAGATTTTGACACTTTTTTGTGATCTCTTTAAAGAAATCAGCGAGTCTTATTTTCTCTTCTTCAAGCGCTTGTTCGAGTACCCCCATGTTTAAGTTCTTAGGAATCTCTCAGCTTCGTTTGAGTGCCCCTATTTTTAGGAGAGTGGTGTGGGAGCCCCCTGTTTGCCCATGGATAAAGTTCAATATGGATGGCTCTTTTCGGGATATGGATCATGCAGGTTATGGTGGTATTGCTAGGAATCATGAAGGTGTTTTCTTGCATGCTTTTGCGGTAAGAGCTCAGGTTCCAAGTGCGTTAGATGCTGAGGAGATATGAGTGAGAGAGTGAGGAAGAGGGAGAAGCATGTGAGGGAAGAAACTGAAGATTAGAAGAAACTCCAGGGAAGTGATCGGAGGAGGCAAATAAAGACAAGGGCAATGTCGTAAAAGCAGCACAAGGGGTGTGTAGAATGCAAAGAGGGGTGTGTAAAAATCAGCATCCAAAGGAAAGGCTTCTTGTCGTTCAGAAAGACGTTCTTCTTCTTCTTCTTCTTCTTCTTCTTTGACTTCTTCTCAATCGATTTTTGCTTCTCTCCTCCGCCTTCTACTTCTCCTTCACCATCTTAGAAAAACCCAGAAACTTCATAGGAAATATTAATCAATTGCAAACTGACCTCATGAAACAGGACGTGTCAAGAGGATGGAGAACAAGTTTCTCATCAGGTGACTCGCCAAAGCTAGAAACCTAACAGGTAAGATTTCAATTGACCAATGCAAATCAATTTTGCTTCCTCTGTTCTAGCCTTGGACGCCAAGTTCTGTTCCTTTTCCAAGCAATATAAATAGGTAGAGCTTTCTGCGTTTTAAGGAGGTTAGGTTCAGCTGTCCCTCCGTACTTAGAGAGAGAGAGGGAAGAGAAATTGGTATTGGTGGAAACTAGGAGAAGAACTCAGGTTTGTTTCTTTTGATGTTCTGATCAATTTTGTTTTTAATTCAATGTGAGTATGTGTTCTTACTTTTTGTACTTAGAAGTTCTTATTTGGGTTCTGTCCTTCCATTGATTTGAGTAATTGTTAGAATTTCATGTTTTATGCATTTTCCTTCAAACCTAAGAGTAATGTCAGCAATTTTTCATCTACTGTATCTGAACTTTGAGAAATCATAGTTAATTGTAGAAAAATCCCTTTTCTGCGATTCCAGTTTCTGATTGATTTTTATGTTGTCCTTTTTAAATGTCATGAAGAGACCAACCTTAAATTCCCAGCCGAACTATATCGTGTTTAGCCAAACATATTTCTGGTCAGAATTTTCAGCAGGAATTTTCAGAAAAGCTGGAACTGTAGCTGAACTTTGAAAATTCATAACTATTTCAAGAAAAATCTTTTTAAAGTGATTCCAACTCTCAGAGTTTTTTTGTTGAGTCTAGTTTATTTATTTAGAAGGTCATTAAGTCAAATTACTTTGTGTACAGTTTTTGATGTTAAGGTGACTGGTGCAGAAAGCTAGTTTGTGTATTTGTGTTTTGAGTGAAAGTCTGTTTTGGTTCAAATATCCATCTCATGTTTAGCATTTTATCTGAATCTTTAAATTGGTTATATGTACATGATTACTTAACTAATTCTTATATCTTTTCATTAGGAGCTTACTTCACCTGTTAGTAAAGGTAGGGGAAATAGTGGGGAGCCTCTTTGTATTTCATTGATATTATTTGCTTGTGTGAGATTCTTGTTTTCTGGCTACCTTTAATATTTATAGGATTTGTTTGATGTACATGTTATCATATATGGAATTGATGGTGCTATACACAAAGGGGTAAAGAAGTTAGGATGAGGAACTTTTGTGTAGTTGAGTCTATAACCTATGAGGTACTACATCCCACGATGTCTGTGTGAAATACGTAAGAATGTCGCAATTAATATAGGTGAATTTGGCGGGATTGGAGAAGAATTGACAAGATGACTAGCAAAAGGGGAATGTGAGATGAACTGGGAGGTAGTCATATGTTTGTGTAGCCTAAGTCACCTTTGTGGTAAAATACATGGTATGAGACATGTAGACTTAGTCTATTCAACTGTATGAAGTATATGGAGCTGTCCATTCTGAATTAGACGTTCGACGAGACTTCTTAAGGCGCTTTCTCTTAAGCTGAGGGGAATATGGTCTTTATGGCGAGTCTAGATGTTCTCATATGAAGTGGTAAGAGCTGTATGAGATTTATGTTAATCTCCAACAAGAAATTTTATGGGCAAAAGTGTTTGGCAAAAGGCCTGCTCGGTGACATGCGACTCTAAGTTATGACACCAAGTTGTGGCAGATTGTCACCTAGAGAGTAAGCTATGTAGGCCTTCCCCCTCGTGTTGTTTGATCTGGAACATGACATCGACACTTCAGTAAATGCTGGCATGTAGGATGAAGTGACTTTGAAAACATTCTGAAAGCTGTTCAAAGCTGTCGATAGAGTTGGCCGGAAGGTTAAAGAACCAGCTAAGAGCTTCATCAGCTAATGTCTCTTGAAAAATATGGCAAGTTATAGAATCTATATATTGGATGGAGGCACATAAGGAAATGATGTCTCGAGATGGAGATGTGGGTCCCCGATATCCCTATATTTTTTCATCTTATGTGGCTTGGACCCGGGAGGTCGCTTCTCAAGTTGGACCTGCAACGTGAATGGAGACTGCTTATACCCATATCCCAATAATAAGGGACACTGGACATTGCGACTCTCGACACCATCAACTCGGGAGACCAACTGGTTGACAGTATTACTAAATTGAAGAAGAAGGCAGGTCTGCACATCAAGAGAGGAGTTGGGGGCTGTTAAGGGAATGGAGGTACTGAGTCCAGCATTTGGCTGAGAAGGACCATCTTGCTCGGAGCCGGGTTGGTTTTAATTTCCAAGACGGGTTGTGGGGCAATTTGTGAGAATAAAGGGTTGATGGGGTGGCCAATATAGAATACCTAACAACTGTGATACGGGTGTATCCTTTAGCTTTTAGGAATTAGGATTCCTTCTCCTTTATGGGAGAAGAATAGTTGTCTAACTAGGACAATGTATAGTTTTCTAGTTAGATAAGGATTTATAGGGTTTGTGACTCTATAAATAGAGATGCCTAGCATTAGTTCTAACATTGAATCATAATGTTATTGTAGCAAAGGAGTAGACATCAGAGATTGTAGCCTTTAAGTACAATAATAAGAGAAGAACAATTTCTTCGACCGATACCCGTGTTCGTGTTGTTTTCGTTTCCGCAGTTAACAACTTAGCCGTGATTCATATCAAGTTGGCATCAGAGCCTAGCCGTATCTGTGGGAGTCTGTGGTGCATGGTCCTGACTCGCGCACTGTACAAAAAGCTAGGGAAAACTCTTGTGTCTTTAGAAAATACTTCAAGGCAGAGGGTAAAGATGGTGGACGGTAAAACTGATTCCGAAGAGAGATATGCAGCATTGGAGAAGCAGGTGTCTGCATCGAATTCAGCCATAGCGGATCTCACCAACCTCGTCAAGGAGTTGCTTTCAAGAGAGCCGACGAAGAAGCAAGAAAGCAGTTCGGATTCAAACGAAGAGAAAAAAAAACCCGACGAGGATGATGATGATACTGAGAGGAAGGATTCGCAGCATTCTCGCAAGCCGGCGCAAGAAGAAGGGAGTTCTTTTCGTAGCTTGAAGATTGACTTCAAGATTGAAGTTCCGATGTACGATGGTAGCGTCAATGTGGACAAGCTCGACGACTGGCTTGAGCGGCTTGACACATATTTCACGTTTCATCGGTTTACATCGAAGGAAAAGATCACCTGTGCGACTTTGAAACTATCCTCTCACGCATTGACTTGGTGGAAGTCCTACCGATGGAATCATGGTGAGGAGGTAGTGTCGTGGAAGCAGTTCAAGGAATTGCTTAGAAAACAGTTCTATCCAGTCGGATTTCTGGAAGAACGATGGCTCAAGTGGTACAACCTGCGCCAGAAGACCAACCAGTCCGTGCAAGAATACACGACCGAATTCCAGAATCAAGCTCTGGTTCTGGATATCTCCTTAGTGGAGTATGCGGCGTTTATGAAGTATGTAGCCGGACTACATGAATACCTTCAGAAAGAGTTAAAACTGTTTACAGTACAAACAGTTACTGAAGCTAGTGTGAAGGCCATCGCCATTGAATGGAAGCTCAAGAAGGGCGACACCAAAGGAGATGGAAAACAGCTTGGGGGAAAGTCAGTCTATGCCAAGAAAGAGGAACAGAAGAAAGGTGAAGCGGGGAGTCAAACCTGTGTGCATTGCAAGAGAGGTCATTCGTCAGATAAATGCTGGGTAAAATTTCCACACTTGAAACCGAGAGTTTTACGGCGCAAGGAGGAAAAGAAGAAAACAGCTTTGCTTGCTAACGAAACCACCGAAGTACCAGGAATGACGGAGCCGAATGCGAAGCTCAACCTCATGGCAGGAACTCAGATGAGGAAGGACGACAAGAACCTAAGAGAGCAGCTTTTTGTTGTAAAGCTGCAATTGAAGGCCAGCCTAGTTGATGCCATAGTAGATCCGGGAAGTCAAAAGAATCTTATCTCGGAGGCCTTGGTTCAGAAGTTAGGTCTTCAAACAGTCAAACATCCAAAGCCATATCCATTAGGATGGATTCAGAAAGATGCAGGACTAAGCATTACTACTCAATGCACGTTCAAGTTTGCTCTTCATGAAACATACATTGATGAAGTAACATGTGATGTGGTACCATTGGATGTTTGTCAGGTAATTTTGGGGAATCCTTACTTATGGGATAGAGATGCTATCTATGAAAGGAAGGCTCAGAAGTACACCTTCATTAAGGACGGACGACGTTTTGTCATCCGGGCGGCGGCCTCCCCACCTGAAGCAAGCTTGGTGACGGCAACACAAGCGAAACGACTGGTTAATGCATGCGGGAAGTTTGTTCTGATAATGATTCGGCCCAAGGAGGAATATTCGAGTCAAGTATGCTTAACTTCTTTGTCCGGGAAGCAAAACCAAGACGTGGAGAAGCTGAAGCTTAAGTTTGCTGATCTGTTTAAGGAGAATCCAGGTCTGCCGCCGAGAAGAAGTGTGGAGCACGAGATCATGCTGATAGGGGAGAGTCCTTTACCAAATTCAGGGTTATACCGCACAACTGTGCAGGAATCTGAGGAAATCTGGCCAAAGATGCAGGATGATGTGTCTAGATTCATTCGCGGCTGCAAGTTGTGTTGCACTTCCAAGCCCGCGAATAGGAAGAGAGGGTTGTACCTACCGTTGCCGGTACCTTCACGGCCTTGGGAGAGTATTTCCATGGACTTTTTGAGAGGGTTGCCGCGCGCCAAGTCAGGTTGTGATTACTTGTACATTGTGGTCGATCGGTTTAGCAAGATGGTGATATTGATTCCTTGCAAGAAGACGGTGACGGGAGCATGGGCTGCTAAATTGTTTTTCGAAAATGTATGGAAGCATTTCGGGTTGCCGAGTTCGATCATCTCGGATCGAGATAGCAGATTCCTGGGTCACTTTTGGGATTCTTTGTGGCGAATGATGGATACCAGATTGAAGAAGAGCACCGCTTTTCATCCTCAGACCGATGGACAAACAAAAGTAGTTAACAAGACTATGGTGCATATGCTAAGAGGTTACAATGCTAGACATCCGAAGACTTGGGATGAGAGTCTTCCATATCTGCAGTTTGCGTTCAACAGGGCAGTACATAGCTCTTCAGGAACGTCACCTTTTGAAGCGTGCTACGGGTATCTGCCTCCAAGTCCTTTTGACATGGTGTTCACGGTTGGAGACGGTCACCAGGGAAAGGGAGAGAGTGATAGGCTGCGAGCACAGCGTTTCCTGGAGATGATTAGTCAGATTCATGCAACTGTTGAAGCACAACTACAGAAGTCACAAGCAAAGTACAAGGCTAAGCATGACAAGCATCGAGTGCCTTGTAATTTCGGAGTTGGTGACTTAGTGTGGTTAAAGCTGAGTAAGGAGCGTCTTAAGGGAGAAGGTAAGAAGATCAAGCCACTGCGGTACGGACCTTTTCGTGTACCGGAGCAGATTAGAGACAACGCCTTCAAGCTCGACTTGCCACCTTACTTGGGCATGTACTCGGTTATCAACGCCGAATATCTGAAGCTGTTTGAGCCGTCACTGCTTGATGATGACGGTGACAACAGTGACGACAAGACGGTTCTACCATCAGTTGAAGACTTATGGTTTGACCAAGAGGATCCATTAGCCGAAGATTGCATTTTGGAGCGGAAGGTGACTACAACACGTAAAGGACAGAGGACGGCGTTTCTGATTGGACGTGCGGGTCAAGTTCCAAGCAAGGCGAAATGGTTCAGCAAGGAAAATGGAACTCTCGAGTTTCCTAATCTCCAGTTTTAACTTAAACGGGAATTTAAGTTCCTAGAAGAGGGGGAGCCATGATACGGGTGTATCCTTTAGCTTTTAGGAATTAGGATTCCTTCTCCTTTATGGGAGAGGAATAGTTGTCTAACTAGGACAATGTATAGTTTTCTAGTTAGATAAGGATTTATAGGGTTTGTGACTCTATAAATAGAGATGCCTAGCATTAGTTCTAGCATCGAATCATAATGTTATTGTAGCAAAGGAGTAGACATCAGAGATTGTAGCCTTTAAGCACAATAATAAGAGAAGAACAATTTCTTCGACCGATACCCGTGTTCGTGTTGTTTTCGTTTCCGCAGTTAACAACTTAGCCGTGATTCGTATCAAACTGTTACTACTGTTTCAAGAGCTCAAGACGAAGGAATACCATTGGTCTTGCTATTTGGGGCCATGCACAAGTAACAGCAGCGTCAGGAGTCAAGACTAGGGTGAGCCTAGTCTTCGACTCTCTGATGCCTAAGTTAGTGTCACTGTGGGTAAGTGACTTGACAGAGTTAAGCTAGAAGAATTTTACCTTTTTGGAAGTCCTTTGTGACTTATATAGATGCGCATTAAGAACCGAGTCATCCCTCCTCGATGTGGAACTGGATGAGAGGCCATTCTCAGCCCCTCTGTTTGAGGGGCTAGAAGGCGTTATAGGGAGGGCTGGTTTGGTATTTTTGGCTCTGATCTTGGTGGTTTGTGCACCTGGGTTGCTGGTTAGAGACGGTAAGTGAGACGTTGCAGCCTCCGGTGACTGGGTTTTAGACCGTCTTTCCGACACGAGGAGATTTTCCTCCTTTAGTAGTAAAAAAATATTTCAATTGAAAACCAAACAAATTACAGATGCAACGTAGTAGTAAAAAAATGACACGTATTTTGCACAGTTGACTGATGAACAGTACAGGAAAAACATATCTTGGAGAAGGTTACAAACGCTTGGTCTGTCTCCGACTTTGATTTCGGCCTTCGGTCCGTGGTGTAGAGTTTTTTATAATTTTCTATAGATCAAACACCAATTTGCCAAATATCGCAGAAGTTGCATGCCCACTGTTGTTAATCAAAAGATAGGCGGTCTGATCTAGAATAATGAAACGGCAACCAAAATTTTTCACGTAGAAGTTAGTTCATCACGTTAGACAAATGCAAATGCTTTTTGATTTTGATAGTAACTAAAGAATTTGCCTACATAGTTTAGTCTGCCACCATATTTTTTGTATCAAAAAATGAAGACTTCCAGGTCTCGAAGTTGTTAATCAGAAGGACAGCACAGGCTGACAGCACACGCTTCAACTAACGCGGCAACGAAGACTTCCAGGGCTCGAAGTTGTTAATCAAAAGAAGGGCGGTCTGATCTAGAATAATAAAACTCTCTGGATTTCAAGCATGCCAAGCATACAAGTTCAGAATTGAATTTTCTGGAGGTTTCAACTGGGATAATAAAGGGCTGGCCTTTTGTGGTGAAGGTAACCAATCATTTAAGGGGCCATATATCACATTCTGCACTATCTATATCAATGGGGTATGCATCATGGAATCATCCAGGAAGCCAGAAGACCGTGGGTGGAGGCTGTCTCGTAATCATGTATGGTTGTACTATATTCCATTCCATACTGTAATTAGACGACTCAGAGAGAGTGGTTTGCCCCCACCTTCCAGGTGTCTGGTAAAGATTGAAATTGAATTTGAGGGGCGCCATGTAGGGATGGGAAGGTGCGGAGTCCATGTAGTAATGCCAGAGGACGACGATGGTGCTATTGTCCATCAAATTGATACTGCAAACTGCAACTCTGAAGATGATAAAGATCCTCAGCAGGAACCTTTTTCACCAAAAAAAACGTGAAAAGCCTATAGGTAGAACGATTTGGCATGGAAAGTTGAGGCTTATTGCATCAGATCTGTTTCTTCATGCTCTGCACCTGGTAGTGAATTGGCATTGAAATTTGGCCTCTTTTGTACTCAGGAGGAATTTGTATCTCTGAGCATGATTGAACATCATTTTATGATCGATAAACAATGCAAATAGACTGAGGACCTTCGAGGCTTTGAGAAATAACCCATTGTAGTCACTGCTGCATTTCTGCTACTCTTTGGTAGATGCGGCCCTGAAAATATTTGTCATTTCTTCTGTGGTCGTCGCACAATCTAAATTTAAAGGTGACATATTCAGTCATTGCCCACAAGATGGTCAAATCCATTAAGGCATCATAAGAAGCGGGGAGATTTATGTTAATCTCCAACAAGAAATTTTCTGGGCAAAAGTGTTTGGTGAAAGGCCTGCTCGGTGACATGCGACTCCAAGTTATGGCACCAAGTTGTGGTAGATTGTCACCTAGAGAGTAAGCTAGGTAGGTCTTCCCCCTCGTGCTGTTTGATCTGGAACATGACATCGACACTTCAGTAAATGCTGGCATGCAGGATGAAGTGACTTTGAAAACATTCTGAAAGTTGTTCAAAGCTGTCGATAGAGTTGGCCGGAAGGTTAAAGAACCAGCTAAGAGCTTCATCAGCTAATGTCTCTTGAAAAATATGACAAGTTATAGAATCTATATATTGGATGGAGGCACATAGGGAAATGATGTCTCGAGATGGAGATGTGGGTCCCCGGTATCCCTATATTTTTTCATCTTATGTGGCTTGAACTCGGGAGGTCGCTTCTCAAGTTGGACCTGCAACGTGAATGAAGACTGCTTGTACCCATATCCCAAGAATAAGGGACACTAGACATTGCGACTCGACACCATCAACTCGGGAGACCAACTGGTTGACAGTATTACTAAGTTAAAGAAGAAGGCAGGTCTGTTGCGACTCTCGACACCATTAACTCGGGAGACCAACTGGTTGACAGTATTACTAAGTTGAAGAAGAAGGCAGGTCTGCACATCAAGAGAGGAGTTGGGGGATGTTAAGGGAATGGAGGTATTGAGTCCAGTATTTGGCTGAGAAGGACCAGCTTGCTCTGAGTCGGGTTGGTTTTAATTTCCAAGACGAGTTGTGGGGCAATTTGTGAGAATAAAGGGTTGATGGGGTGGCCAATATAGAATACCTAACAGGAGTTTCCTATAGGAGCAGAGTGGGTATGGCTACTGCGAGAAAAAAGAGAATTGACCCCAAGGTTAGGTGTTCTGACAGCTCCCGTGCTGCGTTTCGTGGTCTCGTTATAAGTATTTATGTGTTCGAGCATAGCTTGTAATAAGAATTGCTCTTTGTCGAGTTTCGCTATTCGGGCACGGTAGGCCTCAGCCTCGACGCGTTCTTTGGTAGCCTTCTCCCAGAATTGATAGAAATATCTTTTCAAGATCTCTAGAATAGTAGCGGTATCTGTATGGGAAATAGGGACAATGATTGTCGTTGACGCATTGGAGTTATCCTCTTGGTCAAGGAGAGCTTGCTCGATCTGAGGCTCTAGATCGTTAGGGTTGTCTAATATCTCAACCATGATAAGTGTTTGGAATTGGGCTGGGAATAGGGCTGGTAGGATGTCGAAAAAAGGAAAAGGAAGGCCATTCTTCTAGCGTCAACTGTTACTACTGTTTCAAGAGCTCAAGACGAAGGAATACCATTGGTCTTGCTATTTGGGGCCATGCACAAGTAACAGCAGCGTTAGGAGTCAAGACTAGGGTGAGCCTAGTCTTCGACTCTCCGATGCCTAAGTTAGTGTCGCTGTGGGTAAGTGACTTGACAGAGTTGAGCTAGAAGAACTTTACCTTTTTCGAAGTCCTTTGTCTTATATAGATGCGCATTGAGAACCGAGTCATCCCTCTTCGATGTGGAACTGGATGAGAGGCCATTCTCAGCCCCTTTGTTTGAGGGGCTAGAAGGCGTTCTAGGGAGGGCTGGTTTGGTATTTTTGGCTCTGATCTTGGTGGTCTGCGCACCTGGGTTGCTGGTTAGAGACGGTAGGTGGGACGCTGCAGTCTCCGGTGACTGGGCTTTAGACCGTCTTTCCGACACGAGGAGATTTTCCTCCTTTAGTAGTAAAAAAAATATTTCAACGTAGTAGTAAAAAAATGACAGACGTATTTTGCACAGTTGACTGATGAATAGTGCAGGAAAAATATATCTTGGAGAAGGTTACAAACGCTTGGTCTGTCTCCGACTTTGATTTTGGCCTTCGGTCCGTGGTGTAGAGTTTGTTATAATTTTCTATAGATCAAACACCAATTTGCAAAATATCGCAGAAGTTGCATGCCCACTGTTGTTAATCAAAAGATAGGCGGTCTGATCTAGAATAATGAAACGGCAACCCAAATTTTTCACGTAGAAGTTGGTTCATCACGTTAGACAAATGCTTTTTGATTTTGATAGTAACTAAAGAATTTGCCCACATAGTTTACTCTGCCACCATATTTTTTGTATCAAAAAATGAAGACTTCCAGGTCTCGAAGTTGTTAATCAAAAGACGGACAGCACAGGCTGACAGCACACTAACGCGGCAACGAAGACTTCCGGGGCTCGAAGTTGTTAAACAAAAGAAGGGCGGTCTGATCTAGAATAATAAAATTCTCTGGTGAATCACAATACAGACACACCATCAAAAACCAATACTGAGTCCCATTCGTTTTGATATTCAGCAGATACTTGCGCTAATCAAACGATATGGATTCAATCACCACTGAATTCGCAGCCTCTTCCTCTTCTGCTACGACTCAGCAGTCATCATGGACTTATGATGTGTTTTTGAGTTTCAGAGGGGATGATACGCGCAACAATATTGTAGCCCATTTGCACAGCAATTTGGTGCGGAAGGGATTCAGAACCTTCTTGGACGATGATGGGCTCAGAAGAGGAGTAGACATACCATCCGAGCTACACAAAGCAATTCAAGAGTCAAAAGTTTCGATCGTTGTGTTCTCTGAAAACTTTGCTTCTTCAAAGTGGTGCTTGGAAGAACTTGTGAAGATTCTCGAGTGTGAAGAGTCCAAGCAGCAAATGATTTACCCTGTATTTTATAAGGTAGATCCATCGGATGTACGAAACCAAAATGGTAGTTTTGGTAAGGCACTGGCTGATCATGAATGCATATTCAAGGACCGGTTGGAGAAAGTTGTGAGATGGAGGGAAGCTCTTACAAAAGCAGCAAATCTTTCTGGGCTGCATTTCTCGGAAGGAAGGTACATACTCTTAACTTCTTTCAAGCCTTTCATACTATTGCTATATCGAACTTCAAGTACCTTCTGATATATTTTACACTTGTGGTATCATAATCTATACTTTTGAATGGCAGTAATGAATCTAAGTTTATTGATGCAATCCTCGAAGAAGTTTCAGTACAACTATTGCACCGTACTAATTTAAATGTGGCGAAGTACCCAGTTGGAATAGAATCTCGTGTAGAAGATGTGCTTAAACTTTTGAGTGTTGGGGGAAATGGTGTTCAAATGGTAGGAATATGGGGAGTTGGAGGAATAGGCAAAACTACAATTGCTAAAGCAGTTTATAATTCAGTTGCTTATAGATTTGAAGATAGTTGCTTTTTGGCAAATGTAAGAGAAGAGTCGATGACATCTGGAGGCTTTATCCGTCTACAAAAGATCATCTTTTCTGAGATTCTAGGGTGGAAAACTTCATCATTTTCTACTGTTGATCAAGGAATCACTATGATAAGACGAGCTATGAGCAAAAGAAGAGTGCTCTTAATTCTTGATGATGTGAATCATTTGAACCAATTGAACAATTTAGTTGGAAATCCTAATTGGTTTGGTTCCGGGAGTAGAATAATAATAACAACTAGAGATAAGCGTTGCTTAACTGGTTACAATATCAGTGATATATACATGGTGGAGAAGTTGAGTCATCATGAAGCATTACAGCTATTCAATCTTAATGCCTTCCAAGATCATAGGCACATGGAAGATTATATCGAACTTGTCAAGAATGTCCTACTTTATGCTCAAGGGCTTCCGTTAGCTTTAGAAGTTTTGGCTGCAAACTTGTGTGGTAGAGATGTAAATCAATGGAAATATACATTGGACAGTTACAGAAGTCTTCCCAAGCAAGAGATTCAAGAAGTTCTGAAAATAAGTTATCTTTCACTAGAACATTCGATCAAAGAAGTTTTTCTTCACATTGCTTGCTTTTTCAAAGGCAAAAGTAAGGATTATGTAACAGAGATACTAAAAGCCTGCGACCTCAACCCTGAGTATGCTATTGATTTACTTGAGGAAAAGGCCCTCATAGTTGTTACTGAAGAAAATATAATTCAGATGCATGACCTGCTAGAAGAAATGGGTCGAGAGATAGTCTTCCAAGAGTCACCAAATGAGCCTGGTCAACGTAGCAGATTGTGGCGTTATGAAGATGTGTACCATGTTTTTATGGAAAACACAGTAAGTGATTCATTTGTCTATTTGTTATAAATTAATTTAAAAGCAATATATTATATATCATACAATGTTAATCCGAAAAACTAACATTAAATTCTAAATTTCTTGTCAAAAGTCATTGAGAGACATATCGTTATGTTAACAATTTTGTTTTTTGTATTAGGGATCAGATAAAGTTCAAGGCATCATGGTTAATAACTGGAATGACAGAGAAAAGATATGTTTGAGTAGACAAAGCTTCTCAACATTGAAAAATCTTCAACTATTTATAATTTGTGGTGATATATTCACCGGAGATCATGTGAATCATCTATCCAATGAATTGAGGGTCCTTGATTGGTTCTATTGTCCATTATTGTCATTTCCCCCCAGTTTTAACCCCAAGAAACTAGTATTACTAAATATGCATTCCAGCCAAACATCACCTCTAGGAGAGGTACCGAAGGTATTTTGAAATAATAGTTTGTTTATATTCTAAAGAGTTTAGTTTCATTGTAAAGTTATATTTCCCTTTCATTATACTTACCCTTCTTTCTATTTTATTTTGTTTCAAAGATTCTATATCAATGGAAAATGCCTTGGAGCAGCAAGTCACCACTGGCGAAGGGAGTAGAGGTATTTCTTTACACATTTTTTTTTTCTTTACAAACTTTTTGATAATGATCTTTACATGCTTGATTCCTCCAAAGTCCAAACTAATAATATGATTTATCTGTCTCACTTCCTTCTTTCTTTAACACAGATGCAAAGTTTGAAATCTATTGAATTGTCAAATTGCTATGGTCTAACGAAATTGACCGACTTCTCTAGATTCCCAAATTTAGTGGATTTGAATCTAAGTGGCTGTAAAAATCTAGTTGAAGTTGATCCTTCCATTAAATTTCTCAAGAATCTTGTCAATTTGAACCTTGGCTTCTGTGAGAAACTTAAGAAGTTTGAGAGCATGGAAGGCATGAAATCCTTAAAATGTCTGGATTTACGGGGGACTGCCATCAAAGGAATTTCTTCATCAATTGGACATCTCACTAGTCTTGAAAGGTTAACTTTGCGTCAATGCGCAAAATTGACAAATGTTTCAAGCAGCATTTTTGAGTTGCAACATCTGCGCCATCTTGATCTGTTCTGGTGCGACAGTCTAGTTACATTTCCAACCAAATCAGAATCTTCAACAAGTTTACAGGGCAAGCACTATGATCCTTTATTTGTCTCTCTGGATAGTTGCACGAATCTTGAAGAAATTTTAGAATTTCCACGGGAAATAGATACCTTGGATGTAAGGTGCTGCCATTCATTGATAAAAATATCAAAGCTTTCAAACATTGTGGAAGGTAAAGAGTCAAAGATGACTCGTCGGACGATCTTATATGACTGCGGCAAATTGTGTCACAATCTGCAGGCTCAGATGAAGATAAATAATTTACAGGATTCTTCAGAGGAGAAGGCTTTGTTCTCTGCCATTATCTCATGTCAGCAATCTGAATTTGAGATTTTCTTTCCCGACAGACGTGGAGTTCCAAAGTGGTTCTCCTGCCGAAGCGATGCCAACAGGGGAGGATTTCAAGCATGCCAAGCATACAAGTTCAGAATTGAATTTTCTGGAGGTTTCAACTGGGATAATAAAGGGCTGGCCTTTTGTGCTGAAGGTAACGAATCATTTAAGGGGCCATATATCACATTCTGCGCTATCTATATCAATGGGGTATGCATCATGGAATCATCCAGGAAGCCAGAAGACCGTGGGTGGAGGCTGTCTCGTAATCATGTATGGTTGTACTATATTCCATTCCATACAGTAATTAGACGACTCAGAGAGAGTGGTTTGCCCCCACCTTCCAGTTGTCTGGTAAAGATTGAAATTGAATTTGAGGGGCGCCTTGTAGGGATGGGAAGGTGCGGAGTCCATGTAGTAATGCCAGAGGACGACGATGGCGTTATTGTCCATCAAATTGATACTGCAAACTGCAACTCTAAAGATGATAAAGATCCTCAGCAGGAACCTTTTTCACCAAAAATGTGAAAAGCCTTAGGTAGAACGATTTGGCATGGAAAGTTGAGGCTATTTGCATCAGATCTGTTTCTTCATGCTCTGCACCTGGTAGTGAATTGGCATTGAAATTTGGCCTCTTTTGTACTCAGGAGGAATTTGTATCTCTGAGCATGATTGAACATCATTTTATGATCGATAAACAATGCAAATAGACTGAGGACCTTCGAGGCTTTGAGAAATAACCCATTGTAGTCACTGCTGCATTTCTGCTACTCTTTGGTAGATGCGGCCCTGAAAATATTTGTCATTTCTTCTGTGGTCGTCGCACAATCTAAATTTAAAGGTGACATATTCAGTCATTGCCCACAAGATGGTCAAATCCATTAAGGCATCATAAGAAGCGGGGAGATTTATGTTAATCTCCAACAAGAAATTTTCTGGGCAAAAGTGTTTGGTGAAAGGCCTGCTCGGTGACATGCGACTCCAAGTTATGGCACCAAGTTGTGGTAGATTGTCACCTAGAGAGTAAGCTAGGTAGGTCTTCCCCCTCGTGCTGTTTGATCTGGAACATGACATCGACACTTCAGTAAATGCTGGCATGCAGGATGAAGTGACTTTGAAAACATTCTGAAAGCTGTTCAAAGCTGTCGATAGAGTTGGCCGGAAGGTTAAAGAACCAGCTAAGAGCTTCATCAGCTAATGTCTCTTGAAAAATATGGCAAGTTATAGAATCTATATATTGGATGGAGGCACATAGGGAAATGATGTCTCGAGATGGAGATGTGGGTCCCCGGTATCCCTATATTTTTTCATCTTATGTGGCTTGAACTCGGGAGGTCGCTTCTCAAGTTGGACCTGCAACGTGAATGAAGACTGCTTGTACCCATATCCCAAGAATAAGGGACACTAGACATTGCGACTCGACACCATCAACTCGGGAGACCAACTGGTTGACAGTATTACTAAGTTAAAGAAGAAGGCAGGTCTGTTGCGACTCTCGACACCATTAACTCGGGAGACCAACTGGTTGACAGTATTACTAAGTTGAAGAAGAAGGCAGGTCTGCACATCAAGAGAGGAGTTGGGGGATGTTAAGGGAATGGAGGTATTGAGTCCAGTATTTGGCTGAGAAGGACCAGCTTGCTCTGAGTCGGGTTGGTTTTAATTTCCAAGACGAGTTGTGGGGCAATTTGTGAGAATAAAGGGTTGATGGGGTGGCCAATATAGAATACCTAACAGGAGTTTCCTATAGGAGCAGAGTGGGTATGGCTACTGCGAGAAAAAAGAGAATTGACCCCAAGGTTAGGTGTTCTGACAGCTCCCGTGCTGCGTTTCGTGGTCTCGTTATAAGTATTTATGTGTTCGAGCATAGCTTGTAATAAGAATTGCTCTTTGTCGAGTTTCGCTATTCGGGCACGGTAGGCCTCAGCCTCGACGCGTTCTTTGGTAGCCTTCTCCCAGAATTGATAGAAATATCTTTTCAAGATCTCTAGAATAGTAGCGGTATCTGTATGGGAAATAGGGACAATGATTGTCGTTGACGCATTGGAGTTATCCTCTTGGTCAAGGAGAGCTTGCTCGATCTGAGGCTCTAGATCGTTAGGGTTGTCTAATATCTCAACCATGATAAGTGTTTGGAATTGGGCTGGGAATAGGGCTGGTAGGATGTCGGAAAAAGGAAAAGGAAGACCATTCTTCTAGCGTCAACTGTTACTACTGTTTCAAGAGCTCAAGACGAAGGAATACCATTGGTCTTGCTATTTGGGGCCATGCACAAGTAACAGCAGCGTTAGGAGTCAAGACTAGGGTGAGCCTAGTCTTCGACTCTCCGATGCCTAAGTTAGTGTCGCTGTGGGTAAGTGACTTGACAGAGTTGAGCTAGAAGAACTTTACCTTTTTCGAAGTCCTTTGTCTTATATAGATGCGCATTGAGAACCGAGTCATCCCTCCTCGATGTGGAACTGGATGAGAGGCCATTCTCAGCCCCTTTGTTTGAGGGGCTAGAAGGCGTTCTAGGGAGGGCTGGTTTGGTATTTTTGGCTCTGATCTTGGTGGTCTGCGCACCTGGGTTGCTGGTTAGAGACGGTAGGTGGGACGCTGCAGTCTCCGGTGACTGGGCTTTAGACCGTCTTTCCGACACGAGGAGATTTTCCTCCTTTAGTAGTAAAAAAAATATTTCAACGTAGTAGTAAAAAAATGACAGACGTATTTTGCACAGTTGACTGATGAATAGTGCAGGAAAAATATATCTTGGAGAAGGTTACAAACGCTTGGTCTGTCTCCGACTTTGATTTTGGCCTTCGGTCCGTGGTGTAGAGTTTGTTATAATTTTCTATAGATCAAACACCAATTTGCAAAATATCGCAGAAGTTGCATGCCCACTGTTGTTAATCAAAAGATAGGCGGTCTGATCTAGAATAATGAAACGGCAACCCAAATTTTTCACGTAGAAGTTGGTTCATCACGTTAGACAAATGCTTTTTGATTTTGATAGTAACTAAAGAATTTGCCCACATAGTTTACTCTGCCACCATATTTTTTGTATCAAAATATGAAGACTTCCAGGTCTCGAAGTTGTTAATCAAAAGACGGACAGCACAGGCTGACAGCACACTAACGCGGCAACGAAGACTTCCGGGGCTCGAAGTTGTTAAACAAAAGAAGGGCGGTCTGATCTAGAATAATAAAATTCTCTGGTGAATCACAATACAGACACACCATCAAAAACCAATACTGAGTCCCATTCGTTTTGATATTCAGCAGATACTTGCGCTAATCAAACGATATGGATTCAATCACCACTGAATTCGCAGCCTCTTCCTCTTCTGCTACGACTCAGCAGTCATCATCGACTTATGATGTGTTTTTGAGTTTCAGAGGGGATGATACGCGCAACAATATTGTAGCCCATTTGCACAGCAATTTGGTGCGGAAGGGATTCAGAACCTTCTTGGACGATGATGGGCTCAGAAGAGGAGTAGACATACCATCCGAGCTACACAAAGCAGTTCAAGAGTCAAAAGTTTCGATCGTTGTGTTCTCTGAAAACTTTGCTTCTTCAAAGTGGTGCTTGGAAGAACTTGTGAAGATTCTCGAGTGTGAAGAGTCCAAGCAGCAAATGATTTACCCTGTATTTTATAAGGTAGATCCATCGGATGTACGAAACCAAAATGGTAGTTTTGGTAAGGCACTGGCTGATCATGAATGCATATTCAAGGACCGGTTGGAGAAAGTTGTGAGATGGAGGGAAGCTCTTACAAAAGCAGCAAATCTTTCTGGGCTGCATTTCTCGGAAGGAAGGTACATACTCTTAACTTCTTTCAAGCCTTTCATACTATTGCTATATCGAACTTCAAGTACCTTCTGATATATTTTACACTTGTGGTATCATAATTTATACTTTTGAATGGCAGTAATGAATCTAAGTTTATTGATGCAATCCTCGAAGAAGTTTCAGTACAACTATTGCACCGTACTAATTTAAATGTGGCGAAGTACCCAGTTGGAATAGAATCTCGTGTAGAAGATGTGCTTAAACTTTTGAGTGTTGGGGGAAATGGTGTTCAAATGGTAGGAATATGGGGAGTTGGAGGAATAGGCAAAACTACAATTGCTAAAGCAGTTTATAATTCAGTTGCTTATAGATTTGAAGATAGTTGCTTTTTGGCAAATGTAAGAGAAGAGTCGATGACATCTGGAGGCTTTATCCGTCTACAAAAGATCATCTTTTCTGAGATTCTAGGGTGGAAAACTTCATCATTTTCTACTGTTGATCAAGGAATCACTATGATAAGACGAGCTATGAGCAAAAGAAGAGTGCTCTTAATTCTTGATGATGTGAATCATTTGAACCAATTGAACAATTTAGTTGGAAATCCTAATTGGTTTGGTTCCGGGAGTAGAATAATAATAACAACTAGAGATAAGCGTTGCTTAACTGGTTACAATATCAGTGATATATACATGGTGGAGAAGTTGAGTCATCATGAAGCATTACAGCTATTCAATCTTAATGCCTTCCAAGATCATAGGCACATGGAAGATTATATCGAACTTGTCAAGAATGTCCTACTTTATGCTCAAGGGCTTCCGTTAGCTTTAGAAGTTTTGGCTGCAAACTTGTGTGGTAGAGATGTAAATCAATGGAAATATACATTGGACAGTTATAGAAGTCTTCCCAAGCAAGAGATTCAAGAAGTTCTGAAAATAAGTTATCTTTCACTAGAACATTCGATCAAAGAAGTTTTTCTTCACATTGCTTGCTTTTTCAAAGGCAAAAGTAAGGATTATGTAACAGAGATACTAAAAGCCTGCGACCTCAACCCTGAGTATGCTATTGATTTACTTGAGGAAAAGGCCCTCATAGTTGTTACTGAAGAAAATATAATTCAGATGCATGACCTGCTAGAAGAAATGGGTCGAGAGATAGTCTTCCAAGAGTCACCAAATGAGCCTGGTCAACGTAGCAGATTGTGGCGTTATGAAGATGTGTACCATGTTTTTATGGAAAACACAGTAAGTGATTCATTTGTCTATTTGTTATAAATTAATTTAAAAGCAATATATTATATATCATACAATGTTAATCCGAAAAACTAACATTAAATTCTAAATTTCTTGTCAAAAGTCATTGAGAGACATATCGTTATGTTAACAATTTTGTTTTTTGTATTAGGGATCAGATAAAGTTCAAGGCATCATGGTTAATAACTGGAATGACAGAGAAAAGATATGTTTGAGTAGACAAAGCTTCTCAACATTGAAAAATCTTCAACTATTTATAATTTGTGGTGATATATTCACCGGAGATCATGTGAATCATCTATCCAATGAATTGAGGGTCCTTGATTGGTTCTATTGTCCATTATTGTCATTTCCCCCCAGTTTTAACCCCAAGAAACTAGTATTACTAAATATGCATTCCAGCCAAACATCACCTCTAGGAGAGGTACCGAAGGTATTTTGAAATAATAGTTTGTTTATATTCTAAAGAGTTTAGTTTCATTGTAAAGTTATATTTCCCTTTCATTATACTTACCCTTCTTTCTATTTTATTTTGTTTCAAAGATTCTATATCAATGGAAAATGCCTTGGAGCAGCAAGTCACCACTGGCGAAGGGAGTAGAGGTATTTCTTTACACATTTTTTTTTTCTTTACAAACTTTTTGATAATGATCTTTACATGCTTGATTCCTCCAAAGTCCAAACTAATAATATGATTTATCTGTCTCACTTCCTTCTTTCTTTAACACAGATGCAAAGTTTGAAATCTATTGAATTGTCAAATTGCTATGGTCTAACGAAATTGACCGACTTCTCTAGATTCCCAAATTTAGTGGATTTGAATCTAAGTGGCTGTAAAAATCTAGTTGAAGTTGATCCTTCCATTAAATTTCTCAAGAATCTTGTCAATTTGAACCTTGGCTTCTGTGAGAAACTTAAGAAGTTTGAGAGCATGGAAGGCATGAAATCCTTAAAATGTCTGGATTTACGGGGGACTGCCATCAAAGGAATTTCTTCATCAATTGGACATCTCACTAGTCTTGAAAGGTTAACTTTGCGTCAATGCGCAAAATTGACAAATGTTTCAAGCAGCATTTTTGAGTTGCAACATCTGCGTCATCTTGATCTGTTCTGGTGCGACAGTCTAGTTACATTTCCAACCAAATCAGAATCTTCAACAAGTTTACAGGGCAAGCACTATGATCCTTTATTTGTCTCTCTGGATAGTTGCACGAATCTTGAAGAAATTTTAGAATTTCCTCGGGAAATAGATACCTTGGATGTAAGGTGCTGCCGTTCATTGATAAAAATATCAAAGCTTTCAAACATTGTAGAAGGTAAAGAGTCAAAGATGACTCGTCGGACGATCTTATATGACTGCGGCAAATTGTGTCACAATCTGCAGGCTCAGATGAAGATAAATAATTTACAGGATTCTTCAGAGGAGAAGGCTTTGTTCTCTGCCATTATCTCATGTCAGCAATCTGAATTTGAGATTTTCTTTCCCGACAGACGTGGAGTTCCAAAGTGGTTCTCCTGCCGAAGCGATGCCAACAGGGGAGGATTTCAAGCATGCCAAGCATACAAGTTCAGAATTGAATTTTCTGGAGGTTTCAACTGGGATAATAAAGGGCTGGCCTTTTGTGCTGAAGGTAACCAATCATTTAAGGGGCCATATATCACATTCTGCGCTATCTATATCAATGGGGTATGCATCATGGAATCATCCAGGAAGCCAGAAGACCGTGGGTGGAGGCTGTCTCGTAATCATGTATGGTTGTACTATATTCCATTCCATACAGTAATTAGACGACTCAGAGAGAGTGGTTTGCCCCCACCTTCCAGTTGTCTGGTAAAGATTGAAATTGAATTTGAGGGGCGCCTTGTAGGGATGGGAAGGTGCGGAGTCCATGTAGTAATGCCAGAGGACGACGATGGCGTTATTGTCCATCAAATTGATACTGCAAACTGCAACTCTAAAGATGATAAAGATCCTCAGCAGGAACCTTTTTCACCAAAAATGTGAAAAGCCTTAGGTAGAACGATTTGGCATGGAAAGTTGAGGCTATTTGCATCAGATCTGTTTCTTCAAGCTCTGCACCTGGTTAGTGAATTGGCATTGAAATTTGGCCTCTTGTACTCAGGAGGAATTTGTATCTCTGAGCATTGAACATCATTTTATGATCTATAAACAATGCAAATAGACTGAGGAGGACCTTCGAGGCTTTGAGAAATAACCCTTTGTAGTCACTGCTGCATTTCTGCTACTCTTTGGATAGATGCGGTCCTGAAAATATTTGTCATTTCTTATGTGGTCGTCGCACAATCTAAATTTAGTGCGTGTTCATGTATCCTATTGGTTGTAAACCGTATGTATAACTAGGGGTGGGCGTAAAGCCCGAAAGAAAAAAGACCGGACCAGACTTTCACAGGCCCGAAATGTCCTAATTTTGAGAAACATTTTCGGCTCGAAAGCCCTATATATATATATAAGGCCCGAAATGTCCAAATTTTGAGAAACATTTTGGGCTCGAAAACCCTTCATATATATATATACTCAACAATTGGATAATTGTAGCAGTCTTATACTAGTAATATGGGATCAACCACATATGATGAAACCTTATTAAAAACCAAAGTCAAACCCTGATCCAATTCTTCAGAGTTGATTCACTCGACCACCAACTCAATCACCTTGCATCTCTTGAATTTCGATGCATCTCCATGCCTCTTGATGCCGCCTGCCGCCTGTGTCTCTCGAGAGGCGTGCGCGCATCTGTCGAGAGGCTTGTGCGCATATGCCGAGCGCCGTGCACGGAGCAGTCCTAGCAGAGTGCGCGTGCACGTAGTAGCTGACACTGTGCACCCAAGTGCCGAGCAACATGCCCTCAGCTGCCGGTGGTGCGTTCTATGGTGCCTTATTCAAGTGTGAAGCTTCGACAAGTCAAAATCTGCAGTGAATATATGATTTTCTGGTCAGCAACTTTGTTTGAGCTTTGTAATCAAATCTGGAATAACTAGAACACATACTTTATATCACTGGAAAGCTACTTGAGTCTAATTTCCAACAGTTTTCGCGGTTTATTCATATCTGTCTCGATGTGAATGTTATGACTATTTTAATGCACAAAGGTCATGCTGCGCTGGAAATTTAGATAGCACTCGGGATTGTACATTACTTTGCATCCTTCAAAATAGGTGGGTGTCGAGTTATTGCGACATTTGGGATCGACGTCACGAGTAAGAAGCAGGGGTGGCTGACGCTAGGTGTCGGACCTGGAGAAGAGAAATACTGGTTAGCCGAAAATTGCTGACGTTGAGCAGAGGCCGGTAGAGCTAATGTCTCGAAATATGAGGATCCATTAAAGGTGACATATTCAGTCCTTGCCCACAAGATGATCAAATCCATTAAGGCATCATAAGAAGCGGGGAGATTTATGTTAATCTCCAACAAGAAATTTTCTGGGCAAAAGTGTTTGGCGAAAGGCCTACTCGGTGACATGCGACTCCAAGTTATGACACCAAGTTGTGGCAGATTGTCACCTAGAGAGTAAGCTATGTAGGCCTTTCCCCTCATGCTGTTTGATCTAGAACATGACATCGACACTTCAGTAAATGCTGGCATGTAGGATGAAGTGACTTTGAAAACATTCTGAAAGCTGTTCAAAGCTGTCGATAGAGTTGGTCAGAAGGTTAAAGAACCAGCTAAGAGCTTCATCAGCTAATGTCTCTTGAAAAATATGGCAAGTTATAGAATCTATATATTGGATGGAGACACATAAGGAAATGATGTCTCGAGATGGAGATGTGGGTCCTCGGTATCCCTATATTTTTTCATCTTATGTGGCTTGGACCCGGGAGGTCGCTTCTCAAGTTGGACCTGCAACGTGAATGGAGACTGCTTATACCCATATCCCAATAATAAGGGACACTAGACATTACGACTCTCGACACCATCAACTAGGGAGACCAACTGGTTGACAGTATTACTAAGTTGAAGAAGAAGAAGGCAGGTCTGCACATCAAGAGAGGAGTTAGGGGCTGTTAAGAGAATGGAGGTACTGAGTCCAGCATTTGGCTGAGAAGGACCATCTTGCTCGGAGCCGGGTTGGTTTTAATTTCCAAGACAGGCTGTGGGGCAATTTTTGAGAATAAAGGGTTGATGGGGTGGCCAATATAGAATACCTAACAGGAGTTTCCCATAGGAGCAGAGTGGCTATGGCTACTGCGAGAAGAAAGAGAATTATCCCCAAGGTTAGGTGTTCTGATAGCTCGCGTGCTGTGCTCCGTGGTCTCGTTATAAGCATTTATGTGTTCGAGCATAGCTTGTAATAAGAATTGCTCTTTGTCGAGTTTCGCTATTCGGGCACGGTAGGCCTCAGCCTCGACGCGTTCTTTGGTAGTCTTCTCCCGGAATTGATAGAAATATCTTTTCAAGATCTCTAGAATTGTAGCGGTATCTGTATGGGAAATGGGGACAATGATTGTCGTTGACGCATTGGAGTTATCCTCCAGATGGAGCGGGTACCATCTCTGGATAGTAGCTGGTCTGACCCTCTTCGGTGGTAGCTGGTCATTAGACCCTCCCGGATATAGCAGGTCAGGACCCTCTTCAGTGGTAGCTGGTCGGTTGGACCCTCCCGAATAGAGCGGGTCATGGGACCCTCTCCGATGAGCTGGTCAATGGATCCTCTCGTGGTAGAGCAGGTCGGTTTTCTCGTGGATGAGGTTAACACCCTACACAATTATTTATGTTTGAGCTAAGGGAATTATTTATGATTTACTTGCATGCGGATTTTCTTGGGAAACTAACGGAAGAGCAGTAAAAGACGTTTATCTTTTATTCTTTTATTTTTGTCCACTCACGCTAACGTATTGTTTTAAATGCTCTTCCCTGGGCCCTTCGTTTTCAAATGCCCAGTGGTGCAGGGTTCTAGAGCGGAGGTCGGGCGCGTACAAGAGTCGAGGCATAGTCGATCAATCCGTTGTTGCTTGCAAATTCATTAGGGTAATCTTCTATGTAGTCTGCTCTGACTAACCCAGTTTAGCTAGTTAAGTAGGTTAGGGAGCATGATGCCTTCATGAGTTAGGAATTGTTTTTTTTAAATACTCATGGAAGTGCTGAGTGGGGATGTAGGAAGGGTTGGCCATTTCAAGGGGGTTTCGGTAAGAAGTTCCCTTGAGGTGGTCCCCGCAGGATTTACTTCGGGTTAAAGGGTTTTAACTCGGGGTGGGTCCTGACAAGAATGGCGTGGCAGAAAGGAAGAATCAGACAGTGATGAATCTGATTCGTTCCATGCAGGCCTAAAACTTTTTGGCTGGAAGCTGTGCTATGGACGTTCTATGTTTTGAATTGTTCACTAACACTTGCAGTAAAGGATGTTGCACCTCAAGAGGCATGGAGCAAAACTAAACCTTTTGTGGATCACTTTCGAGTTTAGGGGTGCATTGGTCATGTGCATGTACCAGAAGAAAAGATAGGTAAACTGGATAACCGTAGCTTTTCTTGTGTTTTATTGGGGGTGAGTGAACAGTCCAAAGGGTACAAATTGATGATCCAGTAGAGAAAAAGGTTGTGTTTAGTAAGGATGAGGTTTTTGAAGAAACAAACAGTGGGAATGGGGAAAGGAACATGAGATGGAAATCAGTTTTGAGCTGGCTTGGGGAAATGAGAATGAGTGTGAAAATTTTGAGGGTGAAGGGTTTGAGGGAGAGAAAGTTGATGAAGGAAACAACGAGGGGGTGAGAGTAACAAAAACAGTGAGGGAAATGTGAGAAATCAAAATCCTAACCTTGAAGAAGTTGTAAACCCTAGTACCCTCACTCAAAATTCTAGTCACACTCAAAACCCTAGTTTCGTTCATATCTCTACTTCTGTTTAAAACCCTACCTCTGTTCAAAATCCTAGTCTGCCAAATCCAAAAACTAAACCTCGAAGAAAAGAAACAGTGGTTGAGAGTGTATCACATGCAGGGAGAGAGCGTCCTAGACCAGATTGAATGGATGGCTATGTAGTTGGTAATGACCTAAATGAGGATGAAGTTTTGTTGATCGAAGATGGAGAGAATGTTGATCTAGTTTATTTTGAAGATGTTATTAAAGAAGATAAATGGAGGCAGGCAATGGATAGTGAGATCAATGCTATCGAGAAGAACAACACTTGGAAGTTGACAGAGCTGTCAAAAGGAGCAAAGAAAATTGGAGTGAAGTGGATCTACAAGACTAAACACAATGAACATGGAGAGATCATCAAGCATAGAGCTCGACTTGTTGCAAAGGGATACACTCAAAGGGAAGGAATTGACTATTTGAAAATTTTTGCACCTATTGCTCGTTTAGATACAGTTCGAACCATCCTTGCAGCCTCAGCTCAAAACAAATGGAAGGTGTTTCAGCTTGATGTAAAATCTGCATTTCTTCATGGTGAGCTTGTTGAGAAAGTCTATGTGGAGGAGCCTCAAGGCTACAAGAATGAGGGGAAGGAGCACATGGTGTATGAACTGTTCAAAGCCTTGTATGGACTAAAACAAGCTCCTCGAGCTTGGTTTAGTCGGATCAAATCTTACTTCATCAACCATGGATTTCATAGATGCGATAGTGAGCAAACCTTGTTTACAAAGAAGAGTGAGGATGGCAAAATTATCATTGTAAGTCTTTATGTTGATGACTTGATTTACACTGGTAATGATGTTGATTTCTTGCTCGATTTTAAGAAGTCTATGATGGAAGAATTTGACATGAGTGATATGGGAAGTTTGAGTTATGGGAAGTTTGAGTTATTTTCTCGACATAGAAGTTATACAGAAGTCACAAGGGATCTTCATATGTCAAAGAAGGTATGCAATAGAAATTCTTAAAAAGTTTGGTATGCTAGATATTAAGCCGGTGTCTATGCCTATTATTCGTGGCACAAATAGTCTCAAGAGATGAGGAAGGCATTGTGATTGATGAGACTTACTACAAACAACTTGTAGGAAGTCTCATGTATCTGACAGCTACTCGTCCGGATTTGATGGTTGTCACAAGTTTGGCTAGTCGATATATGTCCAAGCCCACAGAGCTACACTTACAAATTGTGAAGCAAGCGTTGCGCTACTTGAAGGGAACGATGGATTTTGGCAACTTTTACAGAAGAATTGAAAGTTGCAAACTGAAAGGTTTTACCGATAGTGACTATGCAGGAGATTATGATGACCGTAAAAGCACTAGTGGGTATGTGTTCATGCTTGGAGTTGGAGCTGTATCATGGAGTTCAAGAAAACAACCAATTGTGACACTTTCAACCACTGAAGCTGAGTTTTTTACTGCTGCAAGCTGTGTTTGTACGACAATTTGGTTAAACCGGATTCTCAAAGAACTAGGAGAAGAAGAATAAGAGGTATGTACAGACATCAAGTGTGACAACAGCTCCACCAGTAAGTTGTCAATAAATCCAGTTCTTCATGGACGCAGTAAGCACATAGATGTAAGGTATCACTTTCTCAAAGATGTCATTAAACAAGAATCGATCTCATTATCTTACTGTGGGACAGCTGAGCAAACTGTTGATATCATGACTAAACCTTTGAAGACTGAAGCTTTTGTTCATCTTCGCACTAAGCTTGGAATGTGTGAAGCAGCTGAAGTAAACTGAATCCTTGCACTGGTTCAGTTTAAGGGAGAGTTTGTTGAGTTTTGACTTGATTTACTTGTTGATTAAGTAAATAAAGTCCTAGTCTGTTGGGATTAGTCCTAGTCAGTAGGGTATAGTTAAGTTGAATTATTCCTGGTTCATTAGAATTCGTAGCTGAAAACGAGTGCATCTATTTAGGATTTCTGTTACATCGAGAAGACTAAAACTGATAAATGAAATTGATTTCTCCCTCCTGAAGATTCCCCTCCCGTGACTTCATCATTAAGATATGTGTTGTAAGCCGCAACACACTCAACAGCAACGTAAGCTGTCGTGATCGAACCTTCAGGGAAACGTTTGAATCCGTCTGTTGCTAGTCCAAGTTTGACGTTTCGACAATCCGAGGCAAATTCAGGAAATGAACGGTCAAAATGCTTCCAAGCCTCCATGTCTACTGGGTGTGTAAGTTTATCCGGATCTACCCTATCCGGCCATTAGTGCCTTTCGTGATGTCATCTCATATCCTTGGACATATGTGAAGACATATAGAGACGCTGTAGACGAGGACCCAATGAGAAATAGCGAAGAACCTTCATTGAAATTGAGCTTGTATGTCAAGAACTAGAGTGTGCTTCATACCTTGGCTCATAGCAGTGTGGGCAGTTAATTGTGTCCTTATAATCTTTGTAGTAAAGGATACAGTTATTGACGCAAGCATCTATCTTGATGTACTCAAGACCGATGACACCCAAGGTGCTTTTGACCTTGTCAAAATTTTCCGGACAATTGTTATCAGCAAGAAGCAATTCCTTCAAAAGTGCAAGGTCATCGCTAAAACAAGCAATAGTCTTGTTCCTTTTATTTTTGATACTCATCTGCTTCATGACAGTTTCCAACACAGTATGCCACTTTCGGGATACAACGGTGTCTGTGCTTGCCAACGAAACCTGTTATAATTCTCATAGTAGTTATTACTTTCGACCTGAGAGACATCAGACAAGGTTGTATTGCTGTAGTCGTGTGGCACACTTTCATCATATGCTGAGGCGTATGAAAAAGCATCATTTAGGAAATTAATCACAGCATGGTCCTCGTAATTGGCACTAGAAGACTTGCCCTGGTTACATTGTCCTTGAATATCTGCAAGTGTGTGCATCTGTTCAGGAACTTCGCCGTGCCATGTCCAAGTCATATAATTGAGACAAATACCGTATTGTGATAGGTGAAGATACATGTTCTCAAAAGTTACATGAGTAGCAGATCTGTTGTGACATTTTATGCAGGGGCAAATGTGCAAAACTTGTCCAGGAAGAGTGTGTCGACGGACGAACTCAATAAACTAAAAAAGCCGTCTCATGTATGGTACAGACCCTCTATCTAACTGCATCCAGCTCATGTCCATGTTGTTACATATAATAAAAGAGGTTACAGCTTACTATTAGAAACACAAATCTATATAATCGATCATAAACTATAAAATTATCACAAAGAAAACGTCATCATGAAAATAAATGAAATTTAATACAAACTATGATTTAAACAGACAATTATTTTCAACAACATATATAATATATATATATATATATATAATTAATAATTCACACACACACATATACATACATACATACAAAATTAATAATTCACATATATATATATATACATCTAGGGCTGGGCGCAGGCTGAGCCTGGGCCTGGTGGTAGTATGACGGGCCAGGTTTTATCCTTAAAAAATCAGGGTCCGGGTAAAGCCCTGTCTAGGTGAGTTATTTGCAGGGCCTGGTAAAGCCCGGACCGTTACCAACCGGGCCGAGCCTGAAACGATGATTTAAGGTTATTTGGTTATGTTCTAGTGTCAATGTACCTATTATATAGGTTTAGGACCACTTACGAAAGCCAATTAGATAATGATACCTAAGGTCCTTGGTTTTCAGGTTTTTTTGTTTAAGGATATGAAGGCCCGGGACTGGTCCGGACAAACAAAGCCCGGCCCCCTTTATCACATAACAAAACATGAGCCCGGAAAAAAGCCCGGGCCGCCCGGACCCGACGGTCTGGTCCGGG
Source organism: Comarum palustre (assembly GCA_951800085.1). NCBI lineage: Eukaryota > Viridiplantae > Streptophyta > Magnoliopsida > Rosales > Rosaceae > Comarum > Comarum palustre. Next base: position 603,492 of record OX637587.1, read on the forward strand.
TTTTTTTCTTCTTCGGGCTTTTTGCCCAACCCTATATACATCCATATATCTAATATATGTATATATATATATAATTAACACACACACACACACACACACACACATATATATATATATATATATATATATATATATCATCAACAAAACATCAACATGAAAATAATTGAAATTTAATACAAATAATGATTCAACTTAGCCCAATATTTTAAACAACATATATATACATAATTAATAATTCACATATATATACATCAATATATATATATATATACCTGAAAAATATACAAATTAACAAATCTAGAATGATATACCCGAAATTAACAAATATATTTAACATCATATATATGCATGGATTAAAAAAATCTAGACAAAAATATACATGAAAATTAATAAATAAGAAAAGTTAAATAATACGTACCAATAATTAAAATGGATAGAGAACTTCAATTCATGAATCAAAAATTTTGATGGAGAATGGATGAATCGACATGAAAGAAATGGATGAAGAGATGGATCAGAGGAATGGAGGAAACTCATGATGATGAGGAAAGATAGTATTGAGTTCAACTCATACGTTCCGTATTTATAAGATTTGATTCCACTTAGCTGATGAAATATTTCGTCGGTTAAGGAAAAAAATCTGTCGACTAAAAATATTCGTTCTGCACGGTATTAGAGAATTATTGAACTTTATTTTCCTAGCCGACAGAATATTTTGTCGGCTACGAATAAATTTCCGTCGATTAAGGCATACTAAGTCGACGGATAATATTTCGTCGACTAAGTCAATGAAATATGTCAACTGAATTTATCCGTCAGCTTGGAGTTTCGTAGCCGACAGAAATGGTAGACGAAAAATTTTCGCCGGCTATGCTAATCTTAGTCGACGAAAAATTTATCCTTTCCAACGGAAATAGTTCCGTCAGCTAGGAGTCTCCTAGCTGACGGAATAGAAATGGTTCCGTCGCCTAAGAGCCCAAATCCATTAGTGGAAGGACATTGGGCAGCTAAAGTATTTTCTTTAAATTGAAGTTGCAAGATCAAAGAAGAGTATTTGTTTATCTCAACGAAAATATGTACTTGACTTGTTAGCTGGGACTGGACTGCTTGACTGCATGCCTGCTTGACCGATTGAGATGAATCACAACCTCGTCATCTATTCAGATCAACTCCTGACTGATAAAAGGACGTACCAACGTCTAGTGGGGAGACTTATTTATCTTTCTCATACTAGACCTGATATTGCTTATGTTGTGAGTATTGTTAGTCAATTTATGCATTGTCCTATTGAAGAGCATATAGATGCAGTGTATCGTATTTTGAAGTAGTTGAAGATGGCACCAGGTAAAAGATTATTATTTGAGAAAAAAAAATTGGATGTTGTTGGAAACACTTATGTAGATTGGGCTGGTGATATGACAGGCAGACGGTCTACATCTGGGTATTTTACATTTGTTGGAGGAAATCTTGTGATTTGGCGAAGTAAGAAGCATAAAGTTTTAGTCAGGTCAAGTGCTGAAGCAGAGTTTTGAGGTATGACACATGAAGTTTATGAGATGCTATGTATTCGTAATGTGTTGAAAGAATTGGGCTTCAAACTCAAGAAATCTATAGATTTGCATTGTGATAGCACGTCTGTTATTGAAATTGCTCATAATCTTGTTCAACATGACCAGACAAAACATGTGGAGGTGGATCGACATTTTATTAAGGAAAACTTGGACAAGAAAATCATTCGTTTCCCTTTCGTGTATACAGAAAACCAATTAGCAGATGTTCTTACGAAAAGAGTGTCAAGGAAAGAATTTGACAATTCAGTTGGCAAGTTGGACATGATAGATATCTATGTACCAACTTGAGAGGGAGTGTAGAATATTCTATAAATATTTACTTTTCTTGTAGGTGTAGGTTATGTTATTCTTATTAGCATTATGATTGTATCTCTATATATATATCCTCTTATTTAGAGGAGAATACTATATCAAAGTATTTCAAACCGTAACAAATTATTTTTTTCTACTGCTGTTACTGGCGGCCGCGGGGATTTTTTTCTCCATGGAAATCTTTAGATGAGAAGATAGGGCAGAGAAGGTTACAAATGAACCACATACACATGCATAGCAAAAGAAAGTTAGCATTCAGTTTGGAGCATAAAGTTTATGCACTCTAGTGCTACAATAAGATTTCTTAAAGATATTACTTCACAGGCCTTATTCTATCCATTTCTATGATATGATACTATCGAAAAACATAACGTCATCAAATTGGTAATGTCATTAAGTACAATACAAACACCCAGGGCCGTGCACTTCGTACCGTAATCTCGATCTCATATCAAAAAGTAGCAGGAAGAGACAAAATTTTAAAATGGCGGTATCGTCCCGTTCTGATAGTTTGGAAACTAGACGGGACGAGATCAGGACGGGAAGGGATGAGACTGTCCTGAAAGTATAAATGTACTTGTATCCGATCATAACCGTCTTATTTTTAGGGTGTATAATATATTACAATAAACTCAAAAACACTCAATGAGACATCTAAAACCTAAATATAAATACACAGTACTAGTTTCATACAACAAGAGTTAGATAATTCATTCACATTTGATGATGATGATCATATGAAAGATATCGCGCGCCACAATGAAGCAATGTAGTGATAACTGGAGCTCCTTTGATTTTTTCAAAATTGAGAGTTTTCTTGAGATCTTAATTAATTAGTAAGATATAAATTACAAGCATTTAATTAATTGGTTATTGTTCGTCTTGTACTTATATAGAGTTAGGAGTTTAGAACTATGACAATTATACCATAAAAAAGTAACACTATAGAATATATATATATATATATATGAGAAATTAATACACAATAAAACCCTCATCAATATTGGATGAGTTCATATTGTTTTTATAAAAATAGATATACAATTTCTTTAAGAATTTTAGGATCAATTTATCTCTTCTATGTTTTTTTTTTAAATTTATATCGTTGCGGGATCCCGGTCCCGTCTAGGTACCGAACAGTATCGTCTCGTACGGGATACATTGAAAAAATGCAATCTCGTCATGTCCTGTCCTGATAATATATTTTCGGGACGGGACCCCATCCCATCCCCTGCCCACCCCTGTAAAACACCTATTTTGTAATTCTCTATTCGGCTGAAAATTAAAGATGCTTCGTGGTTCTACTTTCAAAAAGTTTTCTAGCCATAAACCAATTTGAATAAATTATAAACCAACTTTGGAACAACTGTGTACCATTTATTTAAGGGATATTTGACAATACATCTAATTTACTAGACTCGTTTTAGATTAAACTCATCTCTTTATAGTGTTTTGAAATACACACATCTATTCATTATGTTGATTTATTGGAAAAAAAATATATTTATATTTAATTTTAAAAATATAACCTATTCAATAATGAAAATGCAAGATTTGACACGGTTCAAACAAAAACCAATTATGTTGGTGTTTTTGCCCGCACCCTTAACTATATCTCTAGAGTCAATAATTTTATATCCTAAACTCTAAACCCTAAATCCTAAACCTTAAAACCTAAAACCATATATGTACTAAAAACTCAATTCCTCTATAAACCCTAACCCTTAAACACTATACCCTAACCTCTAACCCCTAATCTAAAATCATATATCCAAAACTCAATTTTTCTATTTGTAACAAAACTTAAAGATAGAAAGCAAAATAAACATTAGAAGAGCAATGATATCAACCTTATATCAATCTTTTTCAGCTCAAAATTTCTTTTGATAAAGCGTATGTAGATTGTTCAACTTCTCAGGAAAGGTGCACCATACAGCACATTAGATTCAACTATGGCAACTGATCTACAGAACCAATGCCCTACTACGAGCGACGGATTCAATACCGCGCCTCTTGATCGGAACTCGAGAGATCTTTTCGACAACCATTACTTTCAGAATCAGCTGTTATTTTCCGGTGATGCAGCCGAAACGACAAGTACCAAAAGCTTGGTCCAAAGCTATAGCTCTCATTCAAACCTTTACAAGACAGATTTTGCTAATTCTATGATCAAAATGGGGAGTATAAGTCCACTCACTCGCTCAGCTGGAGAGATAAGAAAGAACTGCAGGGTTGTTAATTCTTGAATAATTAGCACATAGACCAAAAGTTGCATGTAGTCAAAACTAAGTAGTTTTAATTGATTGAAAAGTCACGAAATAACTTTGTTTTAATGAATGATGAAGTCAAGAGTGTGTGTGTGTGTGATTTAACACACCAAAATCGTCAAGTTCATTATTGAAGCTAATTAAGCAATAGCATTTCATAAACGCTATTGAAGCTGAAGTAATAACATTTTTAGACGTTATTGTATCATATAAGATAGAGTTTCACAAACGGTATAGTTGTGGAATTTTTAATAGCGATTCAGGTATAGGTATACGTTATGCATGTGGTTGGTCTTCAACCTATTATAGTGGGGGATGAGGTAGCATTAATTAAAACGCTATTCCAACGCTATGAATGATAATGTATGGTGTAGTGAGAAACGAACTTATTTCGTGACTTTTCAATCAATTAAGCACAAAAATATGTGTGAAAGATTTGTGAGGCCACAGTAAGTTGGTATGATTTATCAAATGAATGATGGAGTCAAGGGTGTGTGTGACACATACACCAAAATCGTCAAGTTCATTATTATGCAACCCAGAACCAAAGGAAAATCTTTAAAAATCGATCATCATGTACAAAAGAATCTGGGTTTTGTATGCATGTGATGAGACTCATGAGAGAGACTTGCTCCTAACTCTAATTCAATATGCATATACAATATTATCCATATAGCTCCTCCATTATATGATTGAAATAGACCCGTCACTAATTTAGACAATGTATGATAAAGAACCATCAGCAAATAGTGAGATAACCCAAAGTTAGCACCGTTTATTAAGGAATTGGGTTCAGGAGAGTTCTCCATAAAGCTTCGATACCATTCGCCCCAATGTATTCCTTCCCTTTAACATTTTCCCACCCTTGGGATGTATAATCCACCAAGTTTCATTCATAATAAAAAAAGCTTCGATACCATTGTCGATCAGTTTCATTTGATCATTTCTACTGAAAGAAAATAATTAATAACAAGAGTAATAAGAAAAAAAAGCATCGCCCATAAAAAATAATAAGAAAAAACGCTGTGAGTTGATCGGTCAACATTATCAACTTAGAGAGTAAGAGTATCAAGGCTACCGTATAATCTAATGATTGGCATCAACTACTACAAAACAATTACGAAAGTGAAAATAAACATATTCTTGTTTCCAGTTGTAGAACAATTTCAAGCTGTTAGAACAACATGAATTATAAGAATTAAAGAACGTAAGAATTGTTCACTACAGTAAACTCCCTCGATGAAGCATCATTGTTAGATTCTATAGTATTCCACATTCAAATTCAATTCATTATGAATAATCAGTACAATTTATCAAGCAAAGATAACTACCACGTTTACTAGTATAAACTAGCTTGATCTATTACAACTGAATCACATAATCTACTCACTAGGAATTGAAAGACAGAAGGATCTAAACTACTCTTCAACTTCTGTAACACATCTGGTTCACTATAGACGATGAACACTATGTGAAGAGACAAAAGACAACTATAAATTCTGGTATTGAATCTACATAAGACTGCAACACATGAATATCAAACTATGACCAAAGAACTCCAACTTCTCCAAATGAGTTGGAACATATATATAGAGGAATATGAGATCTCTCCCTTAACGAATCTCCTTTATTTTTGACTGAAGATCTCCACAAAAGATTAGTGTTGCAAAATCCTTTAGATTAACACCATATATGATTTTGCAACAGATTCAGTTTAATCACACTAAGAGATATGATTTCCATATCTTATATTTCTTTATAAAACTCAGTTAGTATCTCTATCAATCTATTAGATCAACTAAGAAAAAACATACATTATATCATTGTAATTCATTTCTGGTTTTACTTTGGACTCAGCTTTCCTAGGTAAACCAGGAAACCTTTATTATTCACAAAACTTGTTTGTGACTATTGCGAACGGACCTTGCATGAACTTATAGATAGAAAAATTTAGACTGGAACATTCCCGACAATGGTGAACGAATCTTGTAGACACTTATAGCTCAACGAATGTATACTGGAACATTTTCGACTATGGCGAACGAACCATGCAGGCACTTCTAGCTCGGCGAATGTATACTGGTACATTCCTGACTTATCTAGGTAAAATATGTATGTCATATACTTACAATCTCCCCGGATGACATACATATTTGACCTTGATGTTGATTCTCCCCTTACAACAATCATCTGCAAAAACCATAAACAGAATTCTAACACAAGGTAAAAGAATCAGTGAAATGAATATCACATATGCACCTATATGTCAATAAGGTCAATAAATATGATATGATCTCAAAGGATCAAAGATCATCATTTCCTTAGATCAACGCTAATAAAAATTGAGCCAAAATTAAAGTATATCTGGTGCTTATGTACTAACAAACCACAAACCATTGTTCGAAAAATACTATTAGCCAAAATCAAGAGAAAAATAAACTGAAATCAGCATCAACAATCTTTCTCCCCTTTTGAATATGCATGTCTTATGGCTTCCACTGGACCACACCATCTAGTAGCTATGGTTTAAGAATTCCCATGATGTCCAAAAGAGTCCCAGAAATATTTGCAAGCACACGGTTCATGGTACAAAGTTCCAAATAAACTGAGTGAAGACGAATATTCTGAGCGCGTTACTGTGCTTGCACAGAGAGCCGTCTTCTCATAAATGTGAGCAGCAATATCTTGATCTAGAGGTTGAGAAACCCTAGGATGCTAAGGAAAGCACTTGTGAGAGCGTCTAACAGAATTGCAGTTGCCTACCCCACCATTGTCATTGATGGGGTACACAAAAGGTCTAGGAGGTTGTGGCTCCTCAGTGGGAAGAGTTGGAAGACCAAGGCGACGATGGCGAGCATACCAATCTGTAGGATGAGGTCCCTAGTGTTCCCAGAGCTGATCAAAGTAGTTTTCTTGTCCCTAACCATTTTAACCTGCACACTAGAACAACCAGTGAGATATGTGGAAAGAGGAGATAAACGATGAAGAATGAGAATTAACAGCCGAAGAGAGTCTTTATATAAAGAGAAAATTAGGGTTTGAAACTTTCACAAAACACAAAGAGGTAGAGACAAACTAGGAAAGTAAATATGCAATCAATTTCTGATTATCTAGTAAATACCAATTACACTTTCCTTGCTAGTAAATACCAATAGTAGTCCAATGAGAGAAAGGAAAAAATGATAGACACAAAAGGGTTGAGCAGAAAAAATGACAAGAATGCAATTATGAGAATATTTGAAAAATCTGCATGAGGATTCTGTCAAAACACTTTTGCAAGAGCAATCAAATCTTGGAATCCAAGGTTAAAAGTATGATGTATTCTATCAACTCTAATAACTGACTTGAGGTTATACCATGATATGTGTGTAGTGTGTGTATCATTATTAAGCATGGTTCATCACATAAGCCATATTAGAGTATAAGTACGAAATTAGTGTACATCACCAAGTTCAGCGAATCCAATAATGTGGAATATCTCAAATACTTTTGATGAGATAAATTTAAATATAATTTGAGCCAAAACAAACATTTCATTTGATCTTCAATAACAGCTTAAGCTTACAACTTGCTGTGATTATTTTAGACTTCTGTTGATACTTTTTTGTTTTAGGACATAGTGGTCTTATTTGGCTTAAGCACCATGCAAGGCCTCCAACCTCTAGAGTCATGTTACTCTAAGATACCACCATGTCCAACACGATAATCTAGCGTATTCTTGCCTATTTATTTGTTCCACTGGATCATGAACTGATGCATTGACATGATTATTACGAAAATATACCATAAAGTGGATTAGTAGCACACCACAACCTAAATGATAAGAGGTGAGCAGTTTAGCATGACATAGAGTAACCACAGAATGAGCTAGAGTCCAGAATAAGACAGACACGATATTATGTGAATAAGAAAGTTGATGCACTGCATAATGTATGATAATCAAAGATTAGATATGCCATCGAATAAGTCATAGCATGCTCAATGAAATATTCTAAATACTAAGTGCATTTCTCAACTCTAAAAACCTCTCAATGTCTAAAGTTTTTGTAAATAAATCTGCAAGTTGAGTGAAAACAACCATACAAGTAGCAGAATATTTATTTATTTTAAGATTTGTACCCTTCTTAACCCATTTTAAATTTTCTTTTCTTATTGTTGGTTTTACGTACACCAGTATTTTTCCTAACAAGTTCTGCAATTAATTTATGTTGTTCTTGAGGTTTTTTTCTTCAAATAAGCATAAGAGTAATCATGAATTTTCTTACTTAGAATTATACAGTCTGGTATGATATGACTTTTCCTACCACAGTAGTGACAGACATGAATAACTTGATTGTATTTGTGTTCATTACCTTTTCTGAGCCCTCTGAATTCTTTAATGTAGTATGATCCTTTTGTTACTGTTGGGGCTTGTTTGTCATGCATCACTGGTTTTGAACTTGGTACAAATTTTGTAACATGTGGGGCTCCATCAGTGTAGCCTATACCAGTTCGATCATCAGACCTTTTTTCCAAGTGTGAATATTTAAGCTGCCTTTTGAGAACTGAGCTTGAATTGATCAAATTTTTCATTTGTCTCTTTCAGCATTTCCTGTAAAATATTAACTTCAGCAAGCAGTTTAGAATTTAAGACCTTCAAACTTACCACTTCTTTGTTCAAGACATCTTTTTCAGTTCTCCATGTTTCCTTGTCACAGCTTTGCAACCTTCTTATTTCTTGTTCAAACTTTTGTTTTTCTTCTTTGCAAGATTGTTTTAAGTCTTCGGGTTTTTATGTCATGTCGTCATTTTGTGAACTGAGTTTCTCTTTATCTTCTTTCATAAACTTTTTCCTTTTTACCATGACCTTAGAAGCTTTATACATCTGTGAGCATCTAAAATCTATTTCATCTTCGTAATCACCATCTGTGTCTGAATTTGAAACTCCTCCAATAGTGCCAATGAATACAACATTTCGTTCCTCATCATCACTCCAAGTTATTAATGACAAAAATAAAAATTGAGTAATGATATTGTTGGAAAAAAATGGTGAAAATAACCATTTTCTTTAACCAATTTAAATGTGAGAATTTAAATGCGTTATATGGTGAATAAGAAATAGTCACCCAAAGATGAATAATTACTTGAAACCATGTGTTATGAACATTGTATATTCTATTGAATGATTGAATTGTAGAAGCTATAACCTCACATAATGTGAAAGGATGTAACCTCACAGACTGTGAAAGGATGTAACCTCACAAAATGTGAAAGGTTGCAACCTTACTAATGTGAAAGGTTGTAACCACACAAAATGTGAAAGGTTGTAGTATAAAATGTCAAAGACTGGAATGCTAAGGGTTGTAATATATCAACCAAAATTCATGAAAATTCAAGTAGTGGATGGTTTCCACCATGTATAAATAGGTGACACTTCCTTTGTTCTAAAAAAATTGAAAACATCATCATTCAAAACATTTTCTCAATAATCATCTCCTCCTCTCAAATAGTTATTCTCTCTCTAGTGTATAGCAATCTGGTGATAGATTGAAGGTACTACAAGTTCGTCGGGTGTTCTTGACAGCAGTGCAGCTCCAAAGCACTAGTAGTCGTTGTATCTTGGGAGACAAGTGGCATCAAGTCTTTTGCATCGGTAGAAAATACATAATTTGTCTTATGAAAAGTGTGTGAAGCACACAACTCGACTTCGTCACTTTCCTCGTATCATTCGTTTGAGTTTAGAGTCATGATACTTTTTAGTGTTCTGCGTACTAAGTGTTGTAAGGCACATGATTCAGCTTTCAGCTTTCACAAGTTTCATTTCTCCTTGAATCAAGTGTGGTAACCAATGTTGTTTATAATAATTATTTTTATGTTCATCATTTCATTATTTATTAATTATAAATTAGATTTATGTGAATATATATATATATATATATATGCAATATCTAACCCCCTCTTTTTGTTACAATCTTAAGACAAATTACATGTATTATATATATTGACTAACACATATATTGATGGTTGCCTAAACGGAATTGTTGCCTACACGGATTATGTTGACTTACAAAATTTGTAGTTAACGATGTATTGCCTTGAGAAATAAGTGGTTATCCAATTAACACTTATGAATGTGTTTCAGAAATGACAACCTAAAATGGTTATAGAAAATCTGTATCAAGGAGTCGACCTCAGTGCCGACCATGCATGTGAATGCTTTTGTACTGGTCTCAGCCTCATCATATGGAGGAAAATTTGAGATGTTCAATGAGCTTCACTTGAAGAATGAATATATAATTGAGTTAAATTCACTTTAGACCCCTGAACTTTAGGTCTAAAATGAGTTTGATACCTCTTCTTTTTTTTAAATCAGTTTGATACCTAAACTTTCAACACGACATCAATGTCGACTAAAATTTGAATTCCACACCAAAGATGACGTCATATGCTGACGTGGAGGAGACAACGATGGCCCACATGTCAGCCAAAAAACCCTAATTCTGATAAAATGACCAAAACAACCTTGTTACAGTTTTTCCCGCCATTCACCTCGATTACACCCCAAAGCAGTACCTAAAGACCCAAACCCTAATCCCTTCGCACTCTCACCATCCAGTACCACTCCTTTTCTTACAACTTTTGAACCCAGACATAAAACCAGATTGAAAAACGGAGTGGATGCCCCGATTGGAAATCGAAGTGAACCGACGATCTTCATGGCTGAGCCCGATGAGTGGATACCTCGATCGGAAAACGGAGGCGAAATGATCCCAGACTATGGTGTGTTTTGAATTTGAAATTCGAGATTTCTTGTTTTTTGACTTTGGTATTCATGGGTTTTTGAGGATATCGTATTGTATTTGGCTTGTACATCTTATTGGCTTTGTTAATTCCTGGATTTAGGGCTTTGTTTATTTTTGGGTTGCCATGTTATGGTTTGAGGTTTGTGAAATCTGGGTTGGAAGCTTCTGATATGGGTGATATCGAAAAGAAAAAAAGCATCTGATATGGGGGTTTTGACAAACAAGATTCCATCGTTTTTGTAGTTTTGTGATTTGTTTCATATATATATATATATATATATTAAATTGAATTGAATATGCAAAGTTCCATGAATGTGCTATGCGTTGGTATGTGAAATAGTTTAAGAAATAGTGTGGTCCTTAGATTTTAGTAGTGGTAGTAAAGAAATGGATTCAAATCAATGTAGTTGTGTTCACGGTTGGAATCCATAGACTAATATTGTTGGGATATTAGTTTTCATATGATCAATATCTATCCTTTTATCATTGATATGTACTTTTCTGACTGTTTGATTATTTCTTTCAGACCACCCTGATTATTTTACAATCAAGGTATACCATGGGGGCTATATTGATCATAATGCAGGAAAGTACATTGGAGGGAGCAAAAGTTACTATGATAATGTTGACAAAGATAGAATGTCATTGACTGAAGTGGATGGCATGGTGAGAGGTATTAACCATGCGTATGGAGAGCAAATGATAGACTACTGGTATTCGATTGGAGAGAATGACCAAAAGATAAAGCTGAACAATGACCATGATACCATCGCTATGTGTTTCCGGGTGCCTGAAATAAGGGTGGTGATACTGTACCTCGATCACTTGGAGCTTAACCCAGCCAATGAAGATTATTTGGATGAGTTGTTCATATATGAAGACCAAATACCTGCTTGGAGTCAAGCTGTTGCAAGCAATGCTGTCATAGAAGAGCTCCCTGATTCTCCCAAGAAGAAGCTTCAGGTTACAAACAAAAAGAATGGTAAAAGATTTAAGAGGTTGGCAAATAGGAAGGGGTTGCATGGTGTAAAGATTAGTGAGCCTCAAGAAGGTGTGTTAACTCAAGCTAGCAGGGCTCCAACTATAGATCCTACTGATAAGGGAAAGGGGAAATTGGAGGTTGAGTTGTCTGAAAGTGATAGTGATAGTGATGCAGGTTTTATAGTGCAAGATGACAATGCTGCTTTCTTGGCATATGAAGATGGGTTGGTTGAAGAATATGAGGACAATGATTCTGGAGGTGATGCTAAGTTCACTGAAGATGAGGGTAGTGAAGATGATGACTATGATCCTGCCAAAGACGATGATGATGTTGCAGCCTATGGGGTTGATGATGACTTCTTGTTTGACTGGTTAACAGAAATTGAGGGTAGGGAAAAGAATGAAGAAGGTTTATCTGCTGCTGCAGCCGTGAGAACTGTTGGTATTGAAGAATCTGAGGTTGAAGACAATGAGGCCATGTATGGGGCTGTTGATTCCGATGAGGAGGTAATTGGTCATGAGTTAAATTCTGATGACAATGGAGAAGGACATAAATGGCTAGAATTCAATCCCAAGACTGATATGAAGAACCCACAGTTCTGTGTTGGTATGTTATTTGCTACTGCTAGGATCCTAAGAGCTGCTGTAAGGGAAAGAGCAATTCAAAAGGGTTGGGTGCCACTTCTAGATAGGACTGAGAAGCATAAGTTGAGGATTATATGCAAAGCAGCCGATTGTAAATATGAGTTATATGCATCAAAGGCTGAACTTGATGATACACTTCAGATAAAAAGGTACCAGCCAGAGCACAGCTGCGTAAGACTTATTGACAACCCCACTGTTAGAACCCCATATCTCATTGCAAGGTTTGCTAATATGATAAAACTTAATCCCGACATCAAAACAGGTAAAACTTCATTCCAAGACCATGAATTGTCATTTTCTTATTTGTCTTAATCCTCAGTATAATGTCTTGTTTACCGTTGTTTTATTGCAACAGAATCACTCAAGAACTCCATGGCAGCCGAGCTACAAGCTAATGTGTCATTTCAGCAAGCGTATAGGACTAAGAGGGCTGTTTTGGAACAACTGGAAAGGTCCATGAAAGAACAATATTCCAGGGTGCAAGACTATGCTCATGAACTAAGAAGGGTGGACCCGGAAACAACTATTGATATCAAATGTGATTTTAGCAACTCTGAAAAGCTTCCAATTTTCAAAAGAATGTATATTTGCTTAGGAGCATTGAAGTTGGGGTTTAAGAGTGGTTGCAGACCAATTTTGGGACTGGATGGTTGTCATTTGAAGAGTGCATATGGAGGGCAGTTGTTGTGTGCAGTGGGGCTGGATGCCAACAACACAACCTATGTGGTGGCTTATGCAATGGTGGAGATGGAGAGTAAGGATAGTTGGATTTGGTTTCTAAGGTTGTTGGAGAAGGATCTTAATATCACTGGAGAAGGAAATGGATTTACATTCATTTCCGACAAGCAAAAAGGGTTGCTTCCAGCATGTGAACAAGTCTTTCCCCTTGCTGATCATAGGTTTTGTGTGAGACACCTATGGACCAACTTCAACAAGTTGTTTCCTGGAAAAGCAATGAAGGACCAACTTTGGGCAATTGCTAAATCAACAACAATGGCTTATCACTGGGAGGAGATGATGTTGATTAAGCAGATGGCAAAAGATGCATATGATTGGTTAACCGGTCAGTGTTTTTATGTCTATGTTCAATTATTATTATTTTTTTGAATGGTATGTGTGAGAATTATTTTTCTGTTACAGACCCAGAACAACCCACAAGGAACCCGAAGCATTGGTGTAGATCACACTTTAACACGATTCTTAAGTGTGATGTGCTTGTAAACAAATTGTGTGAAAGCTTCAATGCTTTCATATTACCTGCTAGGTCAAAGCCGGTCATTACTGGCTTTGAAGATATCAGGGTAAAGTTGATGAAGAGGATTGCTGCAAGGTTAGAGAAGATGAGCAAAGTCATCGATCCTATTTGCCCCAAGCCTAGGGAGATCTTAGAGAAGAACAAAGTTAAGTCTACAACCGATTGTATCCCTATTGGTACAGGCAGCCCAGTGATTGAAGTGTATAGTATTGGAGGAGGGAAGTATGTGGTTGATCTGCAGAGAAGGAAGTGTGCTTGTAGAAGGTGGGATCTAACTGGGATTCCTTGCAAGCATGCTGTATCTGCTATCAACTTCATGAGACAAAAGCCTGAAGACTATGTTGATGCCTGTTACCTGACCAAGACATACATGGCCATTTACTCCAACACAGTGAAACCTGTCAATGGGATGGACTTGTGGATGCGTACAGATGAACAAGCAATCCTCCCACCTCAGTACAATAGACAACCTGGTAGGCCGAAGAATAAAAGAGTCAAAGACGCATCTGAGAGGAACACTGAAGGAGGCCTCAAGCTTGGAAGGGTTCAAAAATCTTTAAGGTGTGGCAACTGTGGCACATTGGGTCACAACATCAAGACTTGTCATAGGCATCTTCCACCCAAGACACCATCAGCTCATGGGACCGGGACAAAGAAGAGAAGACTAAACAGTGGAGAAGCCTCATCTACTAAGGTATCTACCTGTTTTGATTTTTTTTTTTAATACTTTGCATTGCATATGTTATGGTCAAATGGTCGAGCTTAATTGGTGCAGGAAAAGGGTACCAAACCAGCACCAAAAACCAAGAATGAGCTTAGGGAAAAAGCAGAGCTGAGAAAAGCTGCAGCAAAGGTAACTGATTCTGTTAACTGATTCTAGTTGGTATTTGAAGACAATTTTTTTTTTTTTTTGTCTTAGTTGATATAATTTCATGTTATTATTGTAGGATAAAAGAAATGAAAAGAGGGCAGCAGCAAAGGCAGCAGGTAAAGATCCTCCAACTAGGGGCAGACCACCAAAAGCTGCTACTAGTACTGTTAGAAATGTTTCTGCAAATGCACAACCTTCTCATGCTTCATCAAGATCATCAGTGAGGATCAGAGCAAATGCAAACAAGGGAGGAAAGTAGAGGATGAGAAGGAGATAAGCAACCAAGGTCAGGAATGATAGATGCAAAGTTGCATTTTTTGTGCAACCATGTGCTATGTCACATGGTTGCCGGGTCTAATCTTTTGCTTAGATGATTAGAGCTGAAGTTTTATATATGCAACTAATTCAAACATTTGTGTTTTGTTTGTTTGGATGTAAACTCACATTATGCATCTATTATAGGTGGTTGCTATGATCAAGTGTATTGAAAACCTTAAGTTTTTGTTGCAATCTATTATGTTTGATTGCTACCGAACAGGGTTTCTGAAAATTTTATGGTGTTGCTCAACTTATGGTAGTTTTCTGGTATTTATCTGGTTCTCTTCAGATTCTGGAAATTTTGGAGGTTTGATCTAATTTTTTGGAAGTTTTTGAGAGGTTGTTGTTTTTTGGACGAATTTTTTGTTAAATTTGGGAGGTAGGTGTTAAATTGACGAATATGCCCTCTTTTAGGGTTTTTTGGCTGACATGTGGGCCATCGTTGTCTCCTTCACGTCAGCATATGACGTCATCTTTGGTGTGGAATTCAAATTTTAGTCGACATTGATGTCGTTTTGAAAGTTTAGGTATCAAACTGATTTAAAAAAAAGATGAGGTATCAAACTGATTTTAGACCTAAAGTTCAGGGGTCTAAAGTGAATTTAACTCTATATAATTCAAGATATCACTAAAATAGTGATAAGAGGTGTTGAACACCATATGTGTTAGAAAACACATCGAGTCTCATGGTTTCCTAAAATGACATAACAATGATGATGAAGATGGAATTGAGCTTCCATGTTTATAAAGAAGCAATAGAGTTCGGGAATGAGACTATTGTAAGTTGTGAGTGGCCTTCACAAGATGTGAAGATGTATGACGAACAAATAAGTCATTACTATGGAATAATAAACATTGGGTTGTGGTATGATCAAGCCAAGTTTAGAAAATGAGATTCATGCGATGATCTCTGAAAAGAAACTAGACTTTAAATAAAGAATTGTATGTTCCTATGAGTTTAGACTTAATGATGACGATTTAGTTTTGTCCAAAATAAAATTGTGCAATGAGTGGTGGATTACTTATATGACAATTGTTAAGGAAATAAATAAAACTAGTTTTTCCACCCATATGCTTGAGTTTTCTATTGTATGACATGAAAGCCTAAGATATGTTAATTATGTTGTTTTGGAAAGACTAATTAACATGGATCACTTATCAACCATAAGTGTGAAAACTCGGTTTGAGACAAAACTAATAAGTTCATATTTCAGAAAAAAATGTTGAAAACTATTTAATATGATCCATAGTAATATATGTAATTTGAGATCAATGCAAACAATAAGTGATAATAAATATATTATCATCTTTGTTGATAACAATAAAATATTGTTGTGAGTACTTGCTGAAAAGTAAAAGTGAGGGAATAGAGAAATTAGTTCTCTATAATAACGAAGTTTAAAATCAACTCAACAAATGTGGCACCCAAAATGTGGGAAGACACCAATTTTATGGCTTGTGACCTTTTTGAATAAGGTACCCAAAAGAGAAACAAAACTTCATATGAACTATGGAAATGAATGTTATGAATCTTTCTAACTAGGTTTACTCAATTGGACACTATGTCTAGACAAGAACCATCGAGGCAATGTACTTAAGCGAGCCACGCTCCACAAAACACCACCATCTTACCTAGTTGTGTTTGATTGGAATTACCGAAAAGATTGAGTGGTAATCTTCAATTGTCTTGAGTCATTGGAAGTTTGATATACTCAACGAGTTATACAAGACGCGACATAACTTACTATGCTAAGAGCAAGTTATGTAGTACATGAGTAATTCTGAAGCTATACATTGGCAAGCAATTGTAAGAGTATTTAAGAAGTTAAGGTACTCTAGGTGTTATGAGCTACACTATACTAATTCTCTAGCTGTCCTAAAAGGATACAGTGATGCAAATTAGATTTTACATGAAAAGATCAAAATCCACTAATGATTATATGTGTTTACATTAGGAGGTGAAGCAGTATCTTGTAAATCCTTTAAACAAAAAATCATAACCAGATCCATGATGAAGTTTGAGTTTGTCTCACTGAAAAAATGTGGGGAAGATGGAGAATGACTGCCAATTCGTAGAGGATATTCTGAATAGACAAAATATGTTCCTGAAATATGCATACATTGTGATAGTAAAAACTGCAAATGATAAGACACAAAGCAAGATGTATAATGTTAAGTCTCGTCACATCCGATGACGGCATAACACCATTTGACAACTAATCTCAACTGGGTTATTTCTATGGACTATATGAAGTCTAAGAAAAAATATTGCGGATTCGCTAACCAAAGGGTTAAATAAAAAGTTACTTGATAATCATCAAGCGGAATGTGATTAAAGCCCATGAATAAAAAAACTTTACAGTTGACACCCAACCTAATTGATTGAAGATCTCAAGATCTAGGTTCAAAAGGAACAACCAAACTGTAGAGACAATGTCAGATCACTGTGGGGATTTTCCTCATGTCCACTCCTATGATGAAAACAGTGATGCCCGTAAGGAATGAGGTTAAGCGAAAGCTTTTAATGATTCTTATGCGTTGGAAATCTGAGCGGAGTAATGCGAGTTACTCTTAATTAAGAAATCATATATGTAAGAGAGAAGTGAAGCCGCTCCCAAGGGAATTGTTTAGGCCACAATTCCTGTCAAACTCTTACAGAACCAGGCTCGTGTCCAGGGCCAAAATAGACACAAAAGTGAGAACTGTATATACCAAGAAGACTCATGTGTGTGGTATGTTATCATTTACATAAATGACGGATAGTTCAAAGATATCGTGTCTGCTGTCTAGTTAGTAAAGTCGGTATACTTTCACAAGGAAAGGTTCAAAGGGTAAAACCTATCTATCCTATGCAGGTTTCGACCGTAGAAATCTATCACCAAGTCTATCGAGTCTTTGGCCGCCTATTTCATTCATGTAGGGAAATGTTGAAAAAATGGTGAAAATAACCATTTTATTTAACCAATTTAAATGGGTTATAGAGTGAATAAGAAATAATTACCCAAAGATGAATATTTACTTGAAACCATGTGTTATGGACATTGTATAATCTATTGAATGATTGAATTCTAGAAGCTATAATTTCACATAATGTGAAAGGATGTAACCTCACAAATGTGAAAGGATGTAACCTCACAAAATGTGAAGGGATGTAACCTCACAAAATGTGAAAGGTTGTAACCTCACTAATGTGAAAGGTTGTAACCACACAAAATGTGAAAGGTTGTAGTATAGAATGTCAAAGGTTGGAATGCTAAGGGTTATAACATATCAACCAAAATTCATGGCAATTCAAGTAGTGGATGGTTTTCCCCATGTATAAATAGGTGACACTTCTTTTGTTTTAAACAAAATTGAAAACATCATCATTCGAAACACTTTCTCAATAATCATCTTCTCCTCTCAAAGAGTTATTCTCTCTCTAGTTTATAACAATATGGTGATAGATTGAAGATACTACAAGTTTGTCGGGTGTTCTTGACAGCAGTGCAGCTCCAAAGCACTAGTAGTCGTTGTCTCCTAGAAGACCATCATGCCTTTTACACCAGTAGAGGAGGCATAATTTGTCTTAAAGAAAGTGTGTGAAACACACTACTCAACTTCGTCACTTTCCTCGTATAATTCGTTTGAGTTTGAAGTCATGATATGTTTTGGTGTTCTGCGTACTAAATGTTCCAAGATACGTGATTCAGCTTTCAACAGTTTCATTTTTTCTTGAATCGAGTGCGGTAACTAATATTGTTCATAATAATTTTTTTATGTTAATCATTTCATTATTTATAATTATTGATTAATTATAAATTAGATTTATGTGAATATATATATATATATATATATAATATCTAACCCCTTATTTTTGTTACAATTATGATACTTCGATATCACAGTTACATGACTAGTGAACAAGATTTCATTAGTAACGGAATAATTGAGTTTCAAGAAGTGTAATGGTAGTCAACTTTGGGAGGCTTTGACGAGGTCGATCCTTATTCAAAAAATGGATGAATATATACATCATTCTGGGTAGTAATTAATTTTACTCTACAATCTGCAGTCCAAGTCTTCTCCCATGCAATAATATCAATCAGTTTGCATGTCCATGTCTAATTAACTTAAAGAGATAGCAAGCAAAATGTGGTTGATCTGATCCTATGCATATATATGTTCATATACACATCTGAGCTCAGTAAGCACATCAACACGGTTTGACAAAATAAACTTATTGGTTGGAATGGCTCTTTCGATATTCGAAAACTTGGTTAAACAATCTTATCAATAAACAGAAGAAATTTATGAAATGAGTACAAAACAATGAATAGGCACTACTACGGTATACAACTAACTACACATACAAGTACTCAGCGTTTGAAAGTAAAAGCAATTGATGTGAGAGTAAACGGTAGAAGTGTTTTATGAAGGGTACTCGATCAACAAGCGAAACTTGATGAGACTTGTCCATCATCTTTATCATATACATCCCAGTAATCTATCATATGACTCAAATAATTAAACTCGGTTTAAATGGCTAATACAAACGACTCCGATTGATTGGAATTACGGTCCTGATCAAAACTCAGACGGACAATATCTACATAACTGGCTAGCTAGCTGTACAATTCAAAGTACTGATATAGAAATATTCGCGCCCTCCACTGGGAGTTTTGAAAATTCTCTTGCTAGCAAGTTAATCTTACGTAGAAAAGTTCTGATTCACAGAATTATAATATTCAAAGGGTAGAAGAAGCCTAGAATGATGGAACAAATCTGCTAGGCACGTACGTACGACTGGAGGATATATATTACACACTATTCAGTATTCACCGACTACTAAGGCATTCGGCTCTATAAAAGGGTTGAGAAGTATTAGTAGTCTCCAATCAGAACCAATCTCATCTCCAACGATATCGCAATTCTCATTATAAGCATCATGTCTCCATTTTCATATCTTGCAGTAACAATTGTTCTCTTTGCCATTGTGTTGGGCAACTCCAATGCTCAGCTCAGCTCCACATATTACGACACAACGTGCCCTAATATATCGAGCGTGGTTCGTAATGTCGTGCAGCAAGCTCAGCAGAATGATATTCGTATTGCCGCCAAGCTGATCCGGGTTCACTTCCACGATTGCATTGTCAATGTAATGCATACATTATAATCTCTCATAAGTCATAAGACTCATAACTCATATCTTCAAGGGTTTCTGCATATTGTTCTGTGATGCACTTTACACACAGCAAAAATTACTGTCGATGACTTTGCAGTCATTATATATGCAGGGGTGTGATGCATCACTTCTGCTCGATGATGCAGACGGTATAGACAGCGAAAAGAATGCAGTTCCGAATCTATCCACAGATGGATATCCTGTGATTGATGACATCAAAACTGCACTCGAGAATGTTTGCCCTGGTGTTGTCTCCTGTGCTGATATTGTGGCTCTTGCTTCTCAGATACTCGTTTCTGAGGTAACCTTCTCGATCTGTTATTTCAATGTAATCTTACACAGTTCCAACAGTTTCACCATACACGTACGTTAGCTACGTACATAGCTAGAAAGTCAAATAATGAACAGCTAGCTCAAGGATATGGTCGACTCCCATGCACCGGACAAAATAAAAAAGACATAAAATAATCTAAAGAAATATATACAAACCGGATTAGATAACACGACGACAACCGTTTGATCTTTAATGAATTGATTAAACAGACAGAATTAAGCAGAGTTAAACAAACATGATCAATTCATTAAAGATCAAACAATTGTTACCATTTCGTCCTTCTCGCTCAGCAATTCTGCAAGAATATGATCTGGAATTTCTATATTTGTTAATGACTTAATGTTGCAGAATGGAGGACCAACTTGGGAAGTTCAATTGGGAAGAAAAGACGGTAGGACAGCCAACCGAGCTGGTACCACTGCCATTCCAGGCCCAACCGAAACCCTTGAGCAAATTGCCAAAAAATTCACTGATGCAGGACTTGATTCAACAGATCTTGTTGCTTTATCAGGTATATAAATTCTCGGTCCGTCAGAATCTAAAATTTGAAGTTTAATCACACAATCGTTCACATATGACTGTTTCCTTTTCCAGGTGCTCATACATTTGGCCGGGCAAGGTGTTCAACATTCGTGCACCGACTATACGATTTCAACGGTACTGGGAACCCTGACCCGAGCATAGACACAACCTACTTGGGAACCCTACAACAAACATGTCCCAACGGCGGTGACGGAGGTACATTGGCCAATCTTGATCTTTCTACACCCAATGCCTTCGACAACAACTACTTCTCAAACCTTCAGAACAAGCAGGGGCTTCTCCAGACGGATCAGGAGCTGTTTTCGACCATTGGAGCCGACACTGTTTCCATTGTGGACCGGTTTGCTAATAGCCAAAGCGACTTCTTCGACAGCTTTGCCAAGTCCATGATCAATATGGGAAATATAAAAGTTTTGACGGGCAGTGATGGAGAGATTAGGACTGATTGTAAAAGAGTTAACTAAGTTGATCTTCATCAAATGATAGTAGAATAAAGATCATAAGTCAAGAACTTAAGATTATGCCCTAAACTTATAAATATTGAACCTTTTCCAAATAGAACCACTTTATAATTTCCAGACGAAATATTGGAGCTAGTTGAAAGCACCACACAAGTTGCTGTAATGAACATTTTGCTGTCTGCTTTAGAAGCTCCCTTAAATTTATATAAAAATCACAGAACATTGCTTTTACCAAATTTGTGTGCACTACTTGTCTGTGAAATTTATCTACCTGACATGGAGAACGTAGTTGACTAGTTGTATTCAATGACGAGAACCCATCATCTTTTAAGATTGAAAGGACGTTCGTGCAGCTGGTCGTGGACGTCACCGACGACGGTGGATCAAGCTATCGGAAACCCGGACGGGAATTGGCTCGGCGTTTGAAAACCTTGAACACCAATCGAAGACGGACAGTAGTTGTTAGCACGACTGGACCCACCAGCACCCAACCGCCTAGGCCCGCATCGTCGCCGCAATTTTTTCTTCTGATTCGAAAAGTAATAAAAATGAAAAATAGCAAAACGAAGAAACGAGATCATCTGTTTTCCTTTTAAATTGTGTGATTAAACTTCAAATTTGATCATTTTTTCTTCACCTTCAAATCTTCACTAAGATGTGTTTGGCTTCGCTTTTAAATCTTCACTTCCCACGACAAAGCCAAACACATCCTACGAGGGAAACTCGAAAGCAGAGAATATGGAGGAAAACAGGTAAGCCCTCAATCATCTGATTGAGAACTGTAATAATATGATTAATCAAAGTTTGATGTAGAACGAATAGAGGTCGTTTTCCGACGGAAAATAAAGATTGGAGAACCATTTGATCGTGACAAATTATTTACAGATATCTAAATTCGTTAGGCTTCCAGAAGACTGTTTTAATTATTTTTCGAGTTTTATTTATATTATTTTGTTTTGTTTTATTTTAATTAAGTTTTTTTTACTTTATTTTATTTTAATTCATGAGCTTTTAGGTTTCATTGTTAATTGCCCTAGGGTTTGTTTGCTCCTATATAAAGAGCTAATATCAGTTGTATTCGTTAACCTTGATTTATAAAAAAACCTTGAGTTTATCTCAATTCCTGGTGGATTCCAAAACCTCTTGTGGATTCGAGATCAAAAACAGATCGGTAGATTCCAATCTTCTATCCCTTTATTTTTCGCTGCATCAAATTTCCTTTGGATCATATCGTCTGCTGCTATACTAGCTGAGTACTGATGATAACAACTTAACAAGGCTATGTGAAACTAGCTAGTTGAGCTTTTATGTATGATCACTGAGATAAGTTTAGAATGAAGCATGAGTAGCTGCTTCATTAGCCCGAGTTTTTTTGACATTGAGAACTTACTAATTAAGTTATCGGATTATGTTACCGAGATTTGTTATTGTAAACACCACGGTATTGATTCTGGAGTACTGCCTCTATTGCACAAAAAAACATATAAGCACTCCGAAATTTCTTAAGGGAGCTTTACCGCGTGGTGGTAGGGCATACACATAAAAATGTAAAAAACTTCGTGTTAATGTCAAAAGTCACCCCTACATTTCCATTTAACGATACCCTCGTGTGTTTTTATCGGCCGAGCGTATCGTCACGTGGTGGAGAGCTTGGTTTTTCCGGCTCGAATTTGTAGGCTCGGTGGAGGCCCACTTAGAAAGAGTTGTCGGCCCAAATCCAATGAAATTCTGACCCAATACACCAAACCCCAATGTATGACATCAAGCCCAAGTCAAGCAAAAAAACAAAAAAAATATCCCCAGTATTTTCTGGCGCCAAATCGTCATCCCAATCCCATCCACGTGTTTGATCCAGACAACTCCACGTGGGAAACAACAATAAGATACTATCCGGAACGAGTCTGTGACCTTCAACCTCTTCTTCAATGGCTCTCAGACATCACACGGTGACGTCAGCACCAACCTTCCGTTCCCGCCATTTCCTCCACAGGCCCACATTCCCGCCGAAAACTTCTCTTCCCTTCCGAGCGAAGTCCCTCACCGCCGAACAAGTCTCGTTCACGGAGGAAGAGAACTCCCTCGTCGAAGCCCTCATCGGAATCCAAGGCCGCGGCCGCTCCGCCTCTCCTCAGCAACTCAATGTAATGATCAAAACGCCGTCGTTTTGGTGATGTTTTCATCTTCTCTCCACATTTCGGCTTTAAAGAATTATATATTAATTGCAGGAGGTTGAGGATGCTGTGAAGGTTCTTGAAGCTCTGAAAGGAGTTCCTGAGCCGGTCAGTTTTTTTTTATAATTTTTTTTTTCATTTTTGATATCGAATTGTTTGATTAAGGTGAAAACGATGCCGTTTTGGTTGGGTGTGTAATGTAATATGTAAAGGTGTGATAATTGCAGACAAGCTCGAGTTTGATTGAAGGGAGGTGGCAGTTGATGTTTACTACAAGACCTGGTACCGCCTCTCCAATCCAAGTATGATCTCCTGAATTTGGCTGAATACTTTTCGTTTTTTTCGAATGTTTTTAATCGAAAATTTGCCTAACGTTGGATCAAATTGTGTTATTGTGTCCGTCAATACGTGCAATGTGTTAAGTGTGTGTAAATATGGATGTTTGTAATGGACACCGAGATTGGAAACAAGAATGTTTTCATGTGAATCAATCTCCAGGTGATTAGAAGTAGGATTTTGAAGGTAAATACTTTGTTTTGCTTTAGAGTGATGTTTGCTTGATGCTTGAGTAATTTGTAGAGAACATTTGTGGGGGTGGACTTCTTTAGTGTATTTCAAGAGGTTTATCTTCAGAAAAAGGATCAGCGTGTGTCTAATATTGTGAAGTTCTCTGATGTAATAGGTGAGCTGAAAGTAGAGGTATGAGTTTGCTGTCCCCAACTGCTAAATACTTTTCATTTGGGTTTTATACTTCACACATATTTCTACTTACTAAGATTTTGGTTGTTTTGTTCTTGCACAGGCAGAAGCATCAGTCAAAGATGGGAAGCGGATACTTTTTCGATTTGACAAAGCAGCCTTTTCGTTTAAATTTTTACCATTCAAGGTCCCATATCCAGTGCCATTCAGACTTCTTGGAGATGAGGCAAGGGGTTGGTTGGATACCACTTATCTGTCCGAATCTGGCAATCTTCGTATATCGAGAGGAAATAAGGTAACAAGGACTTGAATATCTAGCACCCTCCATATTCCAACTCTTTCTACTGCTTTATTAACTAAAAGTGAGTTGTTCCTAGCTAAGGATGTCGACAAATAACTTTGTAGTGCAGGGAACAACATTTGTGCTGCAAAAGAAAGCTGAACCAAGGCAAAGACTATTGTCAATCATCTCGACCGGTACAGCAGTTAAAGAGGTGATATTTGTGAATTCAAATGTTCACTTTGTATGTCAAAGCAACTTTTCTTTGCTGATATCGTTTCTGTCCACCCTGTTGTTACTGCAGGCAATTGAGGAGTTTATCTCCTTAAATCAAAATATAGGTGAATCAGAACTCCAAGAGGGAGAATGGAAAATGGTTTGGAGCTCACAGGTAATCCGATGATATATGTCGTCTATCCACTGAGTAATAGAAGATAGAGAATAGTCAGAATACCAATGTATCTTGACCAAAAAATCTGTAACAAGCAGTGATAAACCTAAGTTTGTACATTTCAAGATTCTGAGACCTTGTACTTAGCTTATCATGTGATGAACTATTCTTGAATTAGTGTAAAACCAAACATGCCTTCCCTTTTGTTCAAACAATGACATTAGCTTATATAAAAAATACAAGCTGTGTTACATATGAAATTTTCATTATTTGTTTTTATTTTCTCCCACCATATTACATAATGTCAACTTGTTCCTTTTGTATGTGGCAGGAAGAGACAGATAGTTGGCTAGAGAATGCTGCCAATGGTCTTATGGGCACACAAGTAAGCAAAACCTTGTAGCTGCTATGGTTTTTCAACAGATTACTTGCTTTCTATATTTAGAATCTGAATGGAATTATTTCAGCTCGATACTTCGTCAAATTTCTTAATGCTGTGGTTACAGATTGTCAAGGGAAATGAACAGATAAAGTTTGTGGTTGACGCGTTCCTTGGGCTCAAATTCTCCATATCTGGAACTCTTGTGTATGTTTTTTTTGTTACTTGCATGTTGCGATAGTAGTATATGTAATGTCTGCAGTATCTGTTACCTTGCCTAGATGGAGACTTGCAATGATACATTTTATTTATTTTCATATCTTGTAAAATTGCAGAAAATCGGGCTCCCGCACTTATGATGTTACAATGGATGACGCAGCCATCATTGGCGGTGGCTTTGGATATCCCCTAGAAGAGCTAGGAAGCAAGTTCGAACTAGAACTGTTGTAAGATATCTCCTTTAGTATGCATACAAGGATATACACGATTTTGGTTTGCTGGGGTAAACACATTAACAAGACAATGCATTTTGCAGATATAGTGATGACAAGATCAGAATCAGCCGTGGATATAATAAAATACTCTTTGTGCATGTACGAACTGATGGTTTGAAACAGAAATAGTAAGAGCAACCAAACGCGACCATCAAAGATCTAATTTTTATGGTACAAATTTTGCTTTTTGGAGACCATCTGTTGAAACAAAAGCATAGCAACTTGATCGGGAATGGAAATAGGGATATTTCTGTCATTTCAGATTTAGGACAATTCTCCTGTATATGTCCTGTACTCTTTGAATTAATCAGAAATTTCACGATGTAGTTCTATAGCCTCTGCGTTTCCTTTACTGCTTTCTTTCAATTTTTACATTTAGATCAATAAGCCATGGATTCCTAACAAACATCACCTCAATGTGTTTGTTGAAGTGGAATCATAGCAAGAAGTTTATATACAGCAACTCCAGAAACAAAAAAGTAGATCTGGTAATTACTTTTGACATGATTTTCTTCGTTAATTGTTGTTTCCATGTCTACCATCAAATGTAATTCTACTGAGAGATGGAGTTGCAAAATTAACTGACTGGTATATCAAATGTGATTATTTTCTGTGTGCTCCCCTTCTGTGCATACTGTTTATCCATAAGTTGATGAAGAGGGGTAATATTACTTGTATATTCTTGTCAACTTACATAGCAATCGCAAAAGCAAAAATCAGACATGAACCATAAATTCTAGACCACAAGAGCGTGTGTACAAGCATCGTAGAAAACGCACACTAAGTAATTACTTGATTGGAAGAGATATGATGAATTGTGCTCTTACGTGTTTATTCCGGATTTACATGGACTCTTGATAGATCAATTGATGCCAATATGTATCAAACATCCAAAGTTTGAATGAAAAAGATTCTGGAAAAGACACGGTCTCGTAATGAACTCGATGATTGAGTTGATGGTGATTATCCTATCTATCGGCTTAGACACTCTAAAAATGAGGCATGCATATGCTCACATCATTAGTCAAAGTCTAAAGAGAGATATATTGTTCTGTCTAAAAAAATGACTAAGATGTGTTAAGAGATGAAACTCCCATCTAAGTAAGCTAAGACACATCAATGTACTTAACATGATACGAAAGACTTGACCTCTCATTCGCTATGAAAAGTTATAAAGCTAAATGTAGCTATGCGCTAATGCAACGCCATTGAAATGGCATAGGGACAACCTTTCGGTATAAAGGATTCGGGCAACTTCATTCCCACATAAGAAAGACACATCAAAAGCGAAATTATAATCTGTCAAGCTTCGTAGGTCAACTTTCACGATACCTACATGAATGTTTGCTCATCCAAAAATTGTAAAATTTGTACCATTAGAAATGTCTATGTCTCTACTTTCCAGTAACACCAACCATTTCATTACAGCTATTATATTGAGTGAGTTATGAATATTCTCGTAAAGTATGACGGATCTGTCCGATAGTCTGATTTTACAAATAACAGTCAACTTCAACAGAGCTTTGTGAATATATCCGAATGAACCAGAATGTGTATAATATACGGTTGGAAAGCTACATGAGTCTAATTTCCAAAACCATTTTCAGTTCATTCATAGCGAATGAGAGGTCAAGTTTTTTGTATCATATTAAGTACATTGATGCGTCTTAGCGTACTTAGATGAGAGTTTTATCTCTAAACACATCTCAGTCGTTCTTTAGACAGAACAATGGATCTCTATTTAGACTTTGACTAATCATGGGAGCATATGTAGGCCTCACCTTTAGAGTGCCTAAGCCGATAGATGGGATAATTATCATCAACACAATCATCGAGTTCATTACGAGACCGTGTCTTTCCCAGGATCTTTTTCATTCTAACTTTGGATGTTTGATACACATTGGTATCTCTTGATCTATCAAGAGTCCATGTAAATCCAGAATAAACACGCAAGGGCACAATTCATCATATCCCTTCCAATAAAGTAGTTACTTAGAGTGCGTTTCTGACAATGCTTGTACACACACGCTCTTGTGGTGTAGAGCAACTTGATTTGGGTGAATAAAGTCCGTCTAGGATCTTCATGTATATCTTTGATCCCATAGAGATGTAACTCAACCACGTTCATAATCTGCATGTTCAGTTATTCAGAAACTACCAAACTGAAAAAGTAGTGCAGTTCAATGGCTAAAACGTGTATTTATACAGAAAATTGTGCTTAAGTGTTGAAAATTCGATTTGAAACAGAGACTTGGGTTATTTTCTCTTATGATTCGTTACAACTTTACATTGTCAATTTTGATAAATTTGGTTTAATGTGTAGATGACACGTAAATGAGCATATGAGAACAAGAATCATGAAGATTGAACTCATGGAAGACAACAAGAGAGGCCATGGAAAAGAAGAAACTCTGAAACATAAGAATTTCACTCGCGGGAGAGATTTCACTCGAGGGAGGAAGGTCACTCGCGCGAGCGTCAGTCACTATGAGCTGTGGCGAGCAGGAAGTTTCCTCGTAGGGGATTGACTCGTTTGCAGAAAGCATGGAAAGACAAGAGGCCAAAAGCATGAATTCGGAACAAAAACAGAGGATTTTCAGAAACCATACATCAACTTCAAAGATTTCCCTAGGACGATCCAGGAGGAACCAGGGAACATGCCATATATAGATGGAAATCTGTTCAGAAGCTAAGGAATGATGCACCTTTCACAAAGCTACCCATGTCGTTTGTCCAGAAAATTCAGCACATCACAAGCTGAGCAGCCTCCAGTAGCGATCTGATTACAACTTGGAACCTGACTTGGGAAGCATGTATTAGACTATTAGTGTGCAAGTCTTGGAGGCGGTCTGTTCAAGAAAGATTAAGTAAAAATGAGAAACCTAAATGCAGCATAATCTCTGTTCTTACCCACAGCCACATGGTGGAGTTTGTAGTAAAGGACTCCATGGAACATAACAAAGATTGGAAAATCAACAATAGAGCTGATGAAGCAGGTTCCTCAAAGGATAAGCATATGTCTGCTCAGAAATAGACTTCAAAAAAATCTTTGGAGAAAGCAGTCCAACTGCTTATACCCTGGTCGGGGCTGGCACAAATTGTGAATTTGCAGATGCCCTCAAAGAAATACAAAAGATTGGTAAAAGGGTGCAAGCCACTTCCATGAAAGATAAGATACACACCAGAGGGAGCAAAAGCAGATAACTTTTCAGAGACAAATTGTTCTCCCAGATTCATAAAATTACAGGGTCCGTTCCACAGACCTTGAAGAGAATTGCAAACACACTTAATTCTAGCAGAATAACAAAATATCAATATTAACTTTTTCATATTATAAATATGCAGCAACGTTACTGTAAATTGTAAGTGAGAGCACATCCGAACAACAGAAAATTCATGGAATTGCAGAGGAATATTCGGAAACATTTGCATGACATTAAGTGAATGAAAATTTAGTACAGCATACCCTAGAGAATAATAAGGTCCATTTTAAAGTTTAGAACATGCAGAAATACAGATATATCCTTTAACAGAATGAACCTGGACTAACTCTAATACAACGCTCATCCCCAGATTCCTGATCCCTTCAGACATTATTAGGTCAGAACAGAGAAGATCCTTCTCCATCCACCTGACAAAATATTAATGAAACAAACAGAAAAAAAAATCCAAATATAATCTGAATCTACATGGTGCATATATCCAGAAGTATATCACCAAGGGAAATGTTTATCTGTTCAGAAGAGCAACTTACACTAACGCGGGACAGATTAGTCACCGACGCCAATGCTCTTCTCTGAGCTGGCAATTCCCATTTCTTCATTCCTCTCTGCATTCATCTGACCCTGCCTCAACTGACTCATTCTTGGTTTCAACTCCATTCTTCACCGCCTCAATATTATTAATCCATGTGCATGAAGTTCCCATTTCTTCATCCGTCTCTACATTTGTCTGACCCTGCATCAACTGATTTTCAATCTTGGTCTCAACTTCATTCCTCAAAACATTAGTTTCATTCTTCTCATTGCAAGCAATTACCATGTCTTCAGCCTTCTCTATGTTCACCTGACCCTGCACAAACTCATCCTCATTCTTTGTCTCGACTTCACTACTCACCAGCTCAGTTTTATTTGCAATTACTTTGGTCACTATAAACTCATTGCCTTCTTCCTCAACCTTCTCTGAAACGAATCCATCACCTACAAGATCATTCCTACTTCCCTCATCCTTATGTTCAATCTCTTCATTACCAACAACCTCATTTCTCACTTCATCTTTGACCTCATTTTCCCTTGATTTCATTTTATCATGCACATATTCTTCCATCGAGACATCCCTCACACCACCATCTCTAGACACATAATCTACCACCTCAATGTTGCTCTGGCCTCCCATACCCATATGGGGCACATCTGACCCTCCATCACTATCATTTTCATTCTCCGAACCATTCTCCACAACCTCCTCATTCACCTCCATCACATGATGCCTTCTCTCAAGAAACAACATCCTCCTCCTAAAGTCCCCCAACTCCCTCTCCATCAAGAACAGCCTCTCCTTCAAAGTCAAATTCTCTTCCTCCAACTGCGCAATGTGGGTATCCTGATCATCCACTCTGTTCTCCAACACATTATTATACTCAACCCCACTGTAATTCGGGTATATCATCTCGAACCTACTCAAATCATGATCCAACCTCCTCTCCACCTCCACATGCTCCTCCACATCACTCTCACTCGACCCGCCTCCTCCCTCCTCGTCATCCTCATTCCCCGGAGACCTAAGCCTAATCAACCCTTTCATGGATCCATACCCATCCACACCCCACTCCTCCTTCGCCGTGTCCCCCAAAACCTCCCTTGACGGCGAAAATATAGGCGTGGGCAGCACAGCAGGGGTCACCGGGCACGGCGAGACCAGCGAAGCAATCCCACCGGACTTCTTAGCTCTAATGATAAACGACGTCGTGTTCCTTGGCGCATAAGGCGCAAACCTATTGTTGTACTTCTTTTTGGGGTAAAATTTCCGCGCTTTCATTCGATTCTGGTTCTGAGACTGTAACTCATTAAGCGTCGGAGGTATGTAACCACCACCGCTACTCTGGCCCCCACTCAGGGGCAAATTCGGAACATTATAACCTCCGGTGTTGCTCTGACCGCCGCTCAGGGGCAAATTGGGAATGATTTTATCCATTCTCCTCTTGTCATTTCCCTTCTTCCCTTTCCAATTGCTGTTGTTGTTCCTTCCGAGATTCGACTGCGGCGGCTTCCCGGCGGCGAACTGCTGCTGCTGCGGCGGCCAGGCGTTGTAGCTCCGGTTCATCATCATCGGCTGAGACTGACTATTCATCATCATCTGTTGCTGCTGCTGCTGAGCAGACATGGCTTGTGACGACGGCGCCATCATCTGCGGCGGAGGCTGAGTCATCATCTGCGGCGGTTGCTGGCCCATGGCTTGAGCTTGGCTGAGACTCATCATCGACGGCGGAGGAGGCTGATTCATCAGCTGTGACTGATCGTTCATCGTTTTTGAAAAAAAAAATCCGGCCAGATTCCGATCAAATCGGCCGGAAAATCAAAATCCCCTAGGTGAAACCTAAGGAATTCGTTGAATTTCAGAATCGAGATTTTTCAAAATCTTAAAAAAGAAATGAGATTTGAATTTTGAGAGAGAGAGATTGGGGGTTTTTGATTTTATGATGAGTTTGTGTGTTTTGTGATTTCTGAAAATCTCGATAGACACAAGAAGCCGATCTAGGACGCCCAGTTGTCTATATATAAAGGAAGATTGGGGACACAGGGCGGTTGGATCAGAGATTCGTGAATCGACGGTGGAGATTGGGTGCTACGTGTCGGTTATTGGGTTTATACCACCGTAGAAGGTTTGGGCCTTTTTTTGAGCAAGAGAAGGTTTTATAGAATCTACGCTATTCTCTACTATTAGAAAGTCAGGCGCTTTCTTTGGTGTCATGGTGAAACTTTTTTTATGAACTACCTATATTACCCATGATAGAGAAGTAGTTTTAACTTGAAAGAAAGAAAATCAAAGAAGGATAATACCGTAAAATGCCAACAAAACAAAAGATAATATAAAAACAAAATAGAAAGAGGACTACAACTGCACGCTCTAAACCCTAACTGCACGCTCTAAACCCTAACTGCACGCAATCTGTTTCATGAAATAAACGGCACCCGATCTGTAACGGCAAGGGGCACGAACAACAGAAAGTAGAGACGTGGGTAGTTGTATTTCAATCTCACAATTTTGGTTTTTCGTCACTATCAGACAGAGTTTATGATTTTGGTTTTGATTTTCATTAGAATCGTCTGGTTAAGCAATTGACCTAATAAATTGCACGATCAAAGAAGGCAAACCAACCCTAAACCCTAAAGTTGCTTCAAATACTCAATAACCAAGTATGTATAACCCAGAAGAACTTAATTACAGATCAAGGAGGCGAGGACAGATGAATCAGATGCTCAATTAAAATGAAGAGAGAAGAGCAGAACAACAACGAAAGCAAAGATTGTCTTTCAACGATTCTGGCAAGGTTTCTTTTGATGGAGCAGAGGTTGGTTATAATGCACAATTCTTGAGTGCCCAGGAGCTCGTAGCCTTGCTTCCTGCCCTTAATCTTCTCAGCTGCAGCAAAACTTAATTAATACAAACGATCCAAATCCTTGTATTCAGTCCTTACCCTGAGATTAATGCTACCCTTATCTCCAATCTCTTATTCTAATCCCGAATCGAAAAGGAAAAACAAGACAGCAGAAACGTAGTGGGAGATTGGAGAGGATTCTGATTCGGCGATCTGAGAGGACAAGAGTCACCGGCTCCACATTGGGCGGGATAGGATCCCTGAAGAGAACTGGGGCACAAAGTTTTTGGATCCAGTAGCATCTCAAGTCAAGTTTCTGCACATATCAGTCATTTTGATGTGCAGGACCATTTTACCCTTGAAAAGTTAACGGCTTCTAGATACTAAAATTGAATCGCGATTAAAAGATCAGATACCGTTCTATTAGATTATAAACTTCAGATATCAAAATTAATAGTCAGGTAAAATTCAGATATCGTTTTAGTAATTTTCTATTTATTTTATAATCTCACCGTTGATGAATAAACGATGTAAGAGATGGGTGCGGGTTGGGTGGTGCAGATTAGGACTCAACTAAATCCAATCTATTTTATATGGTTTGGCAATTCTTCAAAGAGTTTTTAGTAGAGTCGGTACATAAACTCTTGTGACCGAGTCAAAGTAATACCCAAACTTACAAAAGTATCAATGTGGCACCCAAACTTCATTTTTCATACCAATGAAAGGTCTTAGGTCATTTTTCATCACTGTGTCGTTTCTTTGATGATGTGTCTCGTATGAGACCCATCAAAAATATTTTTTATCAATAGTCACTCGAACTCTTTTAAAATGATCAATGTGATACCCAAAATAAAAACCGAAGTTTTCCATATTCAAATCCAAGTTTAAATGTCATCTAAACCCTAAAATCTCAACAAAACATCTTTAAACCCGAAACCCTTGAAGGAAATGTGATCTAGAAAAAGTCTAAAAAATCATGTAAACCTTAAATATTAAACCCTTGACAAAGTCTTTAAACTCTAAGCCCTCGACGAAAATAACCTTTTTTCTTTCCTAGATCTTATTTCATTCCAAAATTAAATCTTGTGGATCCACTTTCCCTCCTAGTTTGAACATAAAAAATTGGGTTTTCGTTCTGGTATCACATTGATCATTCTAAAATAGTTCATATACTGCTGATGTAGTTATATTACTTATATACTGACAAGAAATATTTTTGGTGAGTCGCATACGAGATACGTTATTAAACAAACGGCATCGTGATAGAAAATGACCTCAGACCTTTTATTGATATCAAAAATGAAGTTTTGATACATTGATAGTTTTGTAACTTTAGGTATCGTTTTGACCGTGCCACAAGAATTTACGTACTGGCGCTGAAATTTACTCTTCTTCAAACCATATCTACATTGGAAAAATCTTAAATCAAATATTAAAATGACCAGCTTTATTTTCAGTTTGGTCTGTGACCCGGTGTGGTTTCGGATTGGTCCCATATTTAGGGTTTGGGGTTTTTGGGAGAAAAATAGTTTGCCAATTGTGGTACAGATGAAGAGAGCCCTAGATTGAATCTCTCATATACTTATAAACTACTCATTGTAAAACTTCAAGAATAAAATGAAAATTTGAATATTTTAAGAACCACGCAAATTTTAGGCCGGCACGAATCTGTTCGCTCCTAACTTCATCCCAAAACCCCATCAACATTATCACTGAAAAGCAAAACTCCTTTTGCTATATATGTAACTCAAGGAAGAAAAATAAAATCGACATAGTAACGTGTAAGACTAAGTTATTCGCATGCTCGCAGTATCAGAAATAATTGATGATTTACATGAATATTTACAGTGTTTCAGAGATCAAAATTACAACTACATCATCAGTCAGTTAATCAGATTGAGATAAAGAAAAAAAAGGATAAAATTACACACTAACCATTCAATTAGCGTCTACATTCACACAGTAGTCATCGTCATCGTCGAGGAACCGCCCGCTTTGTCACCGATGTCATCGTCAACAAATCACTACCTACAATTGATCTCGTCATTATGGTTTCTAATCACCACCGCTATCGTCGATTCAGTGGCGTCATCATCGAGGATCGAGCTCTGATCTGGAGAGAGAGAGAGAGAGAGAGAGATCGAGCTCTGATCTGGAGAGAGAGAGGATGAGCCGATAAGGTATCAGTTGGGGTTTTAGGGTTAGGAAGAGAGTTGGATGTGTGTAATTTGGTTGTAAAAGGGAGGTCATTTTGGTCATTTAAATGTCAAAAATAGGATCGGGTCTGATACTTTCAGTTGTGTGTCTAAGCAAGGTTCTAAAGATCGGTCTAAGCGGCCGCCTAGGCGCCCAGAGACTCCAAACTGTGGCGATTTTTGGCTAATCAGCGGGTGTATGCGACCGGCCTATTTTTGGCTGCCTAGGCGGCGATTAATCTGCTGGATGGTGATTAATCAGCTGGGCGGAGACTAATCGGCTGGGCGGCTGATAGGTTTTTTTATTAGAAGAAAGACAAAAAAGACAAGAATTTAATTGTTTTGTTCCATATATCTAATTTGAGTTATCATTGATTCTTTGGATTTAATGTTCAAATTTTTTGGTTTGATGTTCATCAAACTGCTGCTATCAGAGTTTCTGGTTAACAATATGGTGAAATCTTTTGAGCTTGAAGTTATGTTAACCTAGGTAGATAAAATCTATGTTGCTTTTTCCGATTGCAAATGTCATTTTGTGCCAGAATCCAATTGTACGTTAATATTGTTGTTGTTAAAGTTTTAACTTTTAAGGACATATGCTATTTATTTTCATTATTTTCAGCCCTTATATATATTTTTCTTTATTTTTGGACATTATAATACTTATTTTAAATGTATTTATATATTTATTTGTTACTAAAAAATAAAATAAATACAAAAATAGAAAACTGATTAATCCATGATTAGTCGTCGATTAATCTTTTGGGGGTTGCCCAGCCGTGACTAGCGTCTATCGTTTTTTAGAACCTTGTGCCTAAACATGTGTCCTAATTTGTTTAAAAGTTATTGCAAGTGTGTTTTTTTTATGTTTTTAAATTTGGTCAGTAACTATTATATTATTCTCTCTCAGTTTAATATTGTTCAAAGTATGTGTAAATACTAAATTAAAGATATTATCGTAATTTTGCAACACAAATCATAAACAGGCTAAAAGGATTCCGCTATAAAGAGAAATGAAGAAAAAATAAGAAAACAAAAAATGAGGAGAAAACGTGTATATTACTAGGAACCTCGCAACATGTATAAGATAATATTTTTTAGACTCGCTTTAGGTTTCGATATATATATATATATATATATAAAATAATAATTAATTAAAGAAATATATAAAACTGTCACAAAAATATTAATAAGAGTGTGAATTGATTAGTACATAGTCGTATGACCAAAGGTTTGTTAACTTTTGGTTTGCTTTCCATACATTAGACTGATAGAGGGACCATACATGACACCATGCGTCTTTTAATTAACAATTTGATGACTTGAAAATTCCTCGTTGCCTTGTTAGGGAGGGGATTGTCGTACGCATCGCCATTAGACGATCCGGCCACTTCTCATTCTTCAATAACAGGTTTTTCGGAGACATTTTCTACAAGTACTCCTTTGTTACAAAACCGTTTTGAAACATGTTTGCCTCTAAAAGTGACAAACGGCCATAAAGTACGTTTAAAAGCGACCTGACATGACACGAGCACGTTAATGGACTGATACTGCACGAGCATGTTATCCTTATGGACTAGGCCGGGTCTAGAAAATGAGTCTATCGGCCTGACCCGGCCCGAGCACGACAAATTGAGTTCCCCTGCCCGTTATAAAGTGTGTGTGTGTGTATATATATATATATTTTATAATATGAAGATTGTATATTTATAAATATAAAATTTGTTTTATGTGTGAACAATAATTTATAAATATTAATAATTATTATTTTGGTTTCCTTAGATCTATAAGAAGTTATTGCTAAAACATTATTAACTATAAGCAATTATCATATTATTCATATATCACATATTTTCTTTAGTTTGCTGACGACAAAAACAACGGATCAATAGAAAGTATGAATCTATTTTCATTTGTTATTATTTTGGTTTACTATAATATCAACTCTTGACTTTTTAATTTTTGACTAGAAACGGACCCAGCCTGGCCCAAGCATGGCCTAATATGTTATGGGCTTAGGTCATGAGTCAGGCTAAGCCTTACGTTTGAGTAAATAGGTCAGCTCAAACATGAACATGCTAAGACATGAGACGTGGGCCGACCCAAAAATGACCCGAAACCCGATTAAGTGAGCCAGACCGAAACGGCCAGTTTGCCACCTCTACTTACCGCCGTGAAAGATTGTCGGAGAAGAAATTTCCACCATATGGAGTCATTATATGACCCATCTTGAACAATTAATTGCAAGAGAAGCATGAAGTTTTGAAATTACTTTCCTGCTTCTCATCAAGCTAGAGAGAATTATTAGTATGATGGATAAATTTATTTATTTTTAGACAAGGGAGGTGAGTCGAATTCGGTTCGTCACGTGCATGATTGTTACGACTGTGTCACATACGATTACTATTATGAATTAAGGTTGGGACGTGTCGAGGGATAGACAAAAATTGATCTAGCTTGTTCCTAGTTTACGAAGATTGATTGGACCAAAATTGGACCGTCTAGAATGCGCACTGATGAGGTTTCTTCAAATATGGTGACCACATTTTTTATGCAAAACCACACACGATGGAGTTTGGAGCTAGCTAGTGTTGGCACTTGACACCCAAAAGGAAGTGTTTCTGGTTGTTTTGGCACATGTGCGCGCACCCACCCCCAATTATACCCTTCCGAGTCGACATGCAGATGTTAAGACCTCTAAGGCACAACTACATCATCAGTCAGTCGATCAGATTGAGAAAAAAGAAAAAGATAAAACTACACACTAGCCTAAACTACACAACTACACCGAGGCACTATAGTCCAGAATTGGGGTTGTTTCCAGCGAGTAGTACAGAGATTTCCAACCCTCGACTAAAAGCTTGGTTGAACATGAGCCGAGTTTGAAACGTCGATACAAATGGGAACCAAGATGACAATGCAATGGGAATGAATATAACCATACCCATCCCCGCATCATATAGAAGGGCAATGGAACGGATGGAATCCCACAAGCCCAGTTTCATCATCACGGGTTTCCAAGCTATGCAAATCTGGGCACAAAGGGGAGTACAGGTTACGAACATGTAACCAAGTAGTGATAGGAGAATAGAAAAGAAACACTGACATGTAATGACTTACCGAAAGGATTCCCCACCCAGTGGGTATAAACGCTAAAATGCAAGAGAAAACGTCTGCAATGGTCAGATTTGTAAATTTGATGGCAACTGCTACACCAGCCAGTGCCAACAGGAAGGAGACACCTTGAATGAAGCGCAACAGAAGCTGGAAGTTGACAGATATCTTCTGGCTGAAGGTGAATACCTGTGAAACCAAACAAAAGCATATTTAATACTCTTCTAGATTAAAAATTTAACATCCCACAATATCAGATAAAGTATAAGATCTTATCAATGTTAAAATTTTCACCTTGAAAAGAATTAATAGCACCGCAAATACAGTCCATGAGAGGCCATACACCTACAGTAACACAAAATATTCAGTCAAACTTGAACATAATGAAATTGGCAAGGATTAAATATAGAAATTGAGTAAGACCAAGAAATTTCTGAACTCATCAAAGATAACAAAGCTTAAATATGCTCTTCACTGTTCAAATATGATAATGGCAGTCACGGGAAACACACATATAACAAAGGATGGGTTACCGTTAGTGATGTATTGGATCCCTTCACATCTAGCCGGTAGACAATTCCATACTGGAAGATAAAGAATCTTAGGCTCAAAATTATCTCTGCAATCCTTCCACTGAAGGTTCTAATATGCGACTGCAAATGAAAACCCAGGATCAGAAAAACTTGGATAGAGCAAGAAGAAAATTTCCTAGAACAGTTCAAAAATGACAAGGACTTATACAGTTCCATATACCAGTTATTTTCATTTGGTCAACTAAAAAAGCCATGCAATCAGAAGTATTACCAGTTCTTCCTCCCACCAAGCTTCCCAGCTTTCTTCACCCTTAACTCCAATTCCGCCTCTATAAAGAAGCCAATTCGTCCAATCTCGGAAATCCTCCACTACCCTGGAAGGAAATAACATTGGTCACTCCCAATGAAGTAATGGAATTACTTTTCTTTTTCCTTTTTCGAACAGAAGAAACAGAACACTTACTTCTGCCACTCAAACCCAGATGGGTTGAACAAATAGGGAGCAAAAAGCCACGAAAGAGCCATAAACCAACTCGTCATCGTAAGAAGAATGTATGATAGAGCTCCACCATCATCATATCCATAAGCAAGATACACTATCAACAAAAGAACTACTTCCAACCTGCAAACCGGAAAGAAGATAAATGATCAGTATACATACAAAACCTGAAATAGCTTTATTTTTTCTTTCCTCTTATAGACGAGCACATATTTTCTCTACTAACAAAGAGACGTATGGATTATACTTCAAACTGGAAAGTAAAATATGAAATATCCTAACAGAACTGCAAACTTGATTACTTCCCAAGCCATTCCGAATAATATAGCAATACAAAGTTTCAAATTCACAAATTATGGTGCAACTAGTCAAAAAGAGAAGAGCAACGAGAGGGAACAAAAATAATACCCTTTGATAAAATGACTCCGGGAGTAAAGCCTGTAATTCTCTGTAAACTTAATATGTCGGACTACAAAACCCCTGCCTGTCGCTTGATACTAATGAAATACAAGCACAATTCAATATGGTATAGATCAATTGTTTTTAATCCAGAACAAAAGACAAAATGAGAACTAACCCTTGCACCACCATGGAGAATTGTCCGGCCGAAATAATGTGTTTTGGTTCCTAAGGAGAATGTGAAGAAGACAGAGCAAAGTTGCAGTTGCATTGTGAGGAAACTCACTATGGCCTGCAGCAAAAACCAATGGAAAATTTTGACTAATAAGGTAATGAAAAGAGACACATTCTTACTTTGAATAATAAGTACAGCCAAGAATCCAGAGTAAAATATAGAAGGGAAGCTGTGGCATTCAACCAAGGAAGAGAATTGCTATGTGGAAGGCTCCAGCTAACCTGGAAGAAGCTGAGTCATGTTCTATGCACACTACTAGAGTATGAAAGTATCTTTGTGATGCCCAGCACAGAGTGGTAATGACTGTATTCATAAACCCGCAGATCACTCAAGAACATATACCCTCAACCAACAAAACCAGGAAAAATCTCACACGCATGAAAGAAAAGATTCTCAGAACTACAATATAACCGGTAAACAGCAGGTTCTAAGATAACTATGTAAATAATATTTGGTATTAATTCTTTCTAAGTACTTTCAGCACCAAAGGTAGATTTATGGATCACTGGATGCTGGTGTGATTTACTTAGACAATTTGTTTCATAGAATCAAAACTCATCAGAGAAAATGAGTAAATAGAGAAACGCATAATTACCCGCAGGAATCCCTGTTCCAA
This sequence comes from Comarum palustre, assembly GCA_951800085.1. Classification (NCBI taxonomy): domain Eukaryota; kingdom Viridiplantae; phylum Streptophyta; class Magnoliopsida; order Rosales; family Rosaceae; genus Comarum; species Comarum palustre. The sequence continues at coordinate 643,599 of OX637587.1, forward strand.
GATGAAGCCTAAGATCATTGGGACAGCCGTAAATATACCAATTTGAATAAGAAATTGTGTATTCAGAGCAGCAGTCAGTGCGGTATTATTGGTTACTGTAGCTACATTTTGCAAGGATTCACCAACCCCAGATAATGCCTGAGATAAAAAAACATGAGTCAGTCCTTGTGAGAAGATTGAGAATAATCATATGAGCATCGTCAGAGACACAGACACCAAAGCAGAGAGGTTAATCAAAGCATAAGTACTCACTCCAACCCCAAAGTAACCTTAAGAACTAAAGGAAGAAGTTGAACAACTAATTCGAGCAATGATCAGAGATCTCATGTGACAAAATATGATAGATCCCAAAGTAACCTTGAAACTTAAATGAAGAGAGTGAAAAATTAGCTCGAGTAAGGTACATAAATCTCATACGTCACAAAGTATGATAAATCTCAATCCTATTAAAACCTAATCCTGCATGCAGCACCTTAAGAACTAAAGGAAGAAGTTGAACAACTAATTCGAGCAATGTTCAGAGATCTCGTGACAAAATATGATAGATCCCAAAGTAACCTTGAACTTAAATGAAGAGAGTGAAAAATTAGCTCGAGTAAGGTACATAAATCTCATACTTCACAAAGTATGATAAATCTCAATCCTATTAAAACCTAATCCTGCATGCAGCACCACAATATTGACGACAGATACACAGAATGATAGACATACAAATTTACAATCACATACAGAAAAATGAAGATTACATGTCGGCACATGCTTGTTCCTATAGTTTAGCAATTATAAATGCATGGAATAGAACGAGAATAACATAAAATAACCTTACCAAATATGTCTTCCCATAGAGAAAAACATAAACCATCAGCACTGTTAACTGCAGAATCCAAAAAGAAGACGTGTAAAATACAAATTCATGTTGACGGAAAACAGTTCTAAAACCACTTTGCCTCAGTAAACCCTTGGAAGTACCATGCAGTAAACAGTAAAATCAAGCAATATTCCAACCACATTCTGAAGAGTAGGCACGTAATTCCTTTTAAAATGCACTGAAACTTGAGCATGACGGACTCTGAACGAGTAATTTAGAAACAATCCCTTCTCCTCTCAAGTTTTCTTTTTCCTCTGGGTATATTCTCCTCTTCTTTTATTTTACATTATTTTAATATTGATTTAATTGCAATAATTCCACATCCGTAAACGTCAATACAACGAGTGGAGGCCTGTGCCTCATCTTGTCCATACAATACGAGTAGCCCTAGCTTTCACCATTTAAAAACAATGTTGACTACTGAATGACGTTTGAAAAACATATTGATAGCAAGTTGCTTAATGAAATAGAATAAATGGAACTGTTCCAACCAAAACATAGATGAAACTTTACCATTGTACAGAAGTAGTAGCCAACAGTGGTAAAGTAAAAAGACAGCATGCGGAAGAAATCAAACTGCTGGCCAAGCCTGTATACATCACGACTTAGAACCTGTTCACCATTACCACCAGACACCTTCCCCTCAAATACTGCAATTTGGTTGAGCCCAACGTCCCGCCCTTTGCCAACCTGTAAAGCACTATTAGATGGTCCCAGAACCTATTTCTGTCTCATATAAAGATAGTGACAAGTTACCTGAATATACTCATGATGAGTCACATTTCCTTGGCGTAAAGTCGAGTTGAAGCCTGCAGAATAATAACTGAAAATTCAGTCAAACCCTTCAAAAGTAAGAATATTAATCCTACTGACACCTTATGTCTTTCAGATTTCTTCTAATCCCAACCACTCTTCTACAAGTATCAACATACTAGAGCCAGTCTCCCAAAAAAAGTCTAGAGCTGCACAAAGACAATACAAAAGGAAACAGGAAAAAAAAAACAAGAGCACCATTTTATCAATTAAGAACCAAACCTGCAAAAATATCGTCACTGATGTTAATCACACGAGAAGCCTTGCTAATGCCACCCCGTGTTATGTGGAAAACTCTATCAAACACATCAGAATGACCATAATGCATGCGGACCCTGTACATTGATTGGGATCAGTTTCAAGCAACTGGATGTTAATGATCTAGGGTTACTAATCTGTCAATGGCATCACTAAAATAGACTTACTTCAAAGGATTTGCCAGAACCCGCTGAGCTAGAGTTACAAAGCTTGTTTCCTGGTTGCACATGAATGACGCAAGAGAAGAAATACTGCAAAATATATACATTACAAATTGAACACTATTGCAATGATATTTATACAAAAATATGCAACTATACAATGAATGTACCTTCCCGTAAAAACATGTTCCCTGACACCAAGAATTGTAGGACGACGTAGACCATGATCACAGTGGAATTCTTCAAGTAAATTTCTCATTTTCAAAGCTTCCTCAAAATAATTATCCTGTACGAAATAATAATGTTATGAGCAACATCATAGATGGACACTGTAAAGGGAAGAAAGGTAGAAGCACAACAGTTACATAACTACATAAGTAAGATACGGTGTGACTACTCACATGCACAAAACAAGCATGTAAACTATGGATCAGTGTGACTATGTCTATGCGATCCACCCAATCTTATAATTTCATCAGCTAAACAATTTAGAGGAGACATAAGTAGGATACAGCAGTTAAGGAAAAATATCAATCACCTGATTCATGTCAATTGTTTGAATAGCATTTCCACGAGTAAATACAATTGCATGATTCTGGTTCTCCGGTTTCCCTTCCCCTATTTTTGGATTTCCAGGCAGCTTTATAGAGTAGATTTCCTGCATGATAGAAGTTACAGTTCACCGGAAAACAATTAGAATAACAACATTGGGGAGGTGATGTACTATAAAGTATAAAGTATCATTATCAATAATTAACAAATCTTTAAAAGCATAAAAACAAAGATTTGCGAGTTAAAAATAGGCATTTTCACAAAGCTTACCATAAAAATAATATTTAAAATTATAAATATTATGTCCTCTCTTTGCCTTGGGTTGAGAAAAGATTTACTTTAATAACAAAAATAACTATACAGAAGAAGTCCACCACTCAAAGAGAGAAATTTAACAACTACTGGACAAATATATAGGGCATACAGTGAATGATTTCCACTTAAGAGACAAAAGCCTTGAAAAGTTTCACTTCACCATGAAAGAGAACAAAGAACCTAACTAGAACACTTGCAGGAAAACTACAGAATGATGTCTCCATGAAATGTTATTTTAGGATATAATAGAACAAAACAAAAATTGGATTACAAGCTTGTGAACTAAAAAGATGTTATACCTTGTCCTTGCCATTGATATCTGCCTTTACAAGTTTTGAATAGAACTCTCTGTTCACTTTACCATCCTTCAAAGTCTCAACCTCATCAATAAAAGCAACTCGAAGAGCCTCATTTCTAACAGTAAAGTAAACAAAAGAATTAGTTGTGCGACAAAGATCGGTCTAGATGCATGTGGAACATTGTTTTTAATGAATGTCGTCCAGTTGAAAAGCGTTCTACCGAGTCTTTCTTGTAAATTCTGCTCACTGAGCATAGAAAATTTCATGCTTTGTAACCCAAAGGGAAAAGGAAAAGACAATAGCCAATATACCTCCCGAATTTGGCTCTAATTGTCAATTTGCACCCTTAACTTGCATTTGTGCCAATGTACCTCCTCAACTTGGTAAAAGCTGCGGATTTGCACCCTCTTCGTTAAATCTAACAGTTTCCATCCAATTTTCAATCATGTGTTATGCATGTGAGGGGTATAACTATGATATTATATTTTTTTATTTTAATAATAATAAAAAATATTCAAAAGGGAGATTCAAATATACTCGTGCATATTTTTTTTGATCAAAAATGTATTATTTATTTAATATATATTTTTGTACAATTTTGTTTACAATCATTCATTTAATCTTTTTTGAAGGGCATATGTATGAGTCTCCTTTTTAAAGATATTTATATTGGTAATGTTAATAAGAAAAGTGCATAAAAAAGTAAGAATAAAATTGATTTGATGTCAATAACAATGAACACGATATAATTTGTAGGACTCAACAAGTCAAATATATCGACAAAAATAATATTTATAACACATAATTTTTAGATGGATAAGTATATATGAATATTCTTTTAGAGATTTTGTTTCATTATTTTAATTAATAAAAGAAAATAATATAAATTAATAGTGATACCGGTCACATGTATGACACATGACTAAAAATTGGATGGAAACCGTTAGATTTAACGGAGAGGGTGCAAATCCGCAGCTTTTACCAAGTTGAGGAGGTAAATTGGCACAAATGCAAGTTAAAGGTGTAAATTGACAATTAGAGCCAAGTTCAGGGGGTATATTGGCTATTTTGCCAAAAGAAAATGGTATGACATTATCCTGCCTAGTGCTTTGTATCTAATGATAGAGAAACCCTGTCAAAACATATACATAGCAGAGAATTAAAGAACTTATCCGATTTGAGAGTAATCAACATGTTCTTGATGTTGACAAATGGATTGAGCATCTGGCAGTGATGCCTCTCAAACCATAATATTTAAATCTTTCATAATCCAGTTAATCCACCCTGTTAGATTTTCCATAAAACAAACTAACCATGGTAAAATTCGCAACTCCTCAGACGGTAGACTGCCAGAAACCACATATGCAAAACTCCAACATATGACCACCACACGGGTGTATCCCATTTAACGATTAAGAATTAGTTGTGTGCAACTCACCTTTGCATAAGCAGTGCTATATCAGCTGCCTCAGGTTTTTGCCCTTCTTTCTGTTTTCCATATATTTGACAAGTAACTACATATGTAAACTTCAGGTCTGCCTGAGCTCGTGCTTCAGGAGATAACTCAAAAGCTCGAGTTTCAGCCGCATCACTACTAGAAGTCGCAGCCTCCACATCCGATACTGTGAAAACAAAGTCGGATTCTCAATGTTTCATGAAGGAGAATAAATTTATAATAGAAAATTGTCGTCAAAGATAAGAATAAAGAGCTGCATACCTCCAGAATTCAATCTTTCCAAATAGGTCTGAAGCATAAGAGCCTTCCTATAATACATCATCCCACGAACTGCAGATTTGAAACATAGATGCTTAAAAGTGACAAATGAAAGTGTTTAGACTTCTAAACCATACCAGCATATTATGTACGTAGTTTGGAGATTATTAGCCTGAGTTTTCAAAACATAGAGAAGGGGCAAATAATCTTGTTTTCTCCTGGTACCCATTATCCTTCACCATAAATGATGTCAATTTTCCAAAAGTTCAATGCATTATGGTACTTTACGATTACGTGACATAATAACATTAAATACTAGCTTTATAAGGCAAACATATCTGATCAACATGTGAAATTGTCAATACAAGCCACCAGTGACATGGTAAATACTAATAATGATTAAAGGAGAATAAGTTCATTACACAACTTATACAAGCAAGGAACTGTTAAGATACGAAATACAGGATAAGCAATTTAACCAACTAGAAAATGTTTTCTCGGATGGGTCAGCGAGATATCGAATTGAAGCACATCAAAACATAGTTCCATGGGTATGGTACTTACCAGTTCTGGCCAAAGTTTGGCCTCGGTAAGACGCCCAAAACCGAAGCTCGAGAATATCAGAGGGATTATCAAAAAGTTCCGAGTCATTCGCATTTTCGTCACGGCCAATTCGTGAAAGAAAGTTCTTCCACTCATCTGCCACAGCCACCAAAAATGACAAATGTTAATACTATAGGCAAGAGAGATAATATTTAAAAAAAATAACGCCTTTTTCTAATATAAATGCATAATGAGGGGCCAAAAAAGAAATATCAAAACTCAAGCACAATAACCATAATTTGATTTTTATTGGGTAGATTTCTGGGCTACGCTGGATTGTATTTCTTTGTTTTGTGGACCACTTTTACAACCTAATTAGAGAAATAAAATAAGTACCTGGGTAAATCTTTTGAAGGTAAAACAATATGGATATCCCATCTTCATTTTTCATCTGGAGTTCAGCAATATTATAGAGCACAGTCTCAGCATAATATGGAGTTAAAACACTGCATACACAAGAACAAATAGATGGGGCAGACAGGTATGTTAAACACAAATAAATCTAACTCAAGAAAAGCAATATAAAGAATAAATTACCTGAAGGATATCATTTCACGGACTGGCCTTGCTTCGGGCATCTCCATAAAAAGAGAATTTGTGAAGAACTGCAGCCTACGTCTGGCCTCCAGATTTCGGGGTACATTGGCAGCCGACTCTTGAATTGTCAACAATGAATAAACTCTTTTGACTTGCGCTATCTGCGTATCATCAACATTTTAAAACTAGTATCTTGACCCGCACAATATGCGTGTTAATTTGTTTTTCTGTTTTTATAAAATTTTGCAATTAATATTTGAATATTGTCTCATTCCAATTTCCATCTCCACACTTTTCTCTTCCAAGGAAAAGGAATCTGATTCCCAATTGAGTGTCAATTACTATTTTACCCATAGTTACTCAAAACTTAAGTTTGATATTTTAATTAATTAAGGGTATTTTAGGTACTTCAAAATTTTAACCATTCCTGAAATCCTTCTGGCTTTATTTAATACGGAACGGAAGCGTAATCACGATAGTCAGCAAGGTTTCGTCAAGCGTCGAAACCTTAATGGAAGATATGGCTAGAATCCACTAGCAAAATACAGGCACAAGCCTAAACACAAGAGTTACTATAATTTTTTTTGGGTTTTCTTATTGATAACTTCAATAAAATACAATCTACAAGAGCCTTATATAGGCATAGAAATAAACCTAATCATACTAGACCTAGGAATATCAATGAAACTTAAATCCTAAGGTAAATAATCCTAATGCTGAAAGGTAATATGCAGGAGCAAAGCTACAGCTTTGCAGACTCCAAGCTGTTGCTTTGACTTTGTTTCTTTTTCTTCTTAGCAAGTTATGTATCAAATATATGTGCAAGCTATTCTATATCTCCTCCACTTTAGAACAACTCGACCTCGAGTTCATGTCCGGATAGATAGCTTCAACATCATCAGCTTGGTAGGCATGTATGTCACTAACGTTGAAACGTCTTGGATATCCCAATCGAATCCGGCAGATCAATGACATAGACATTGTCATTGATTTTCTTGATTATCTTGTATGGTCCATACTTGGTGGGCTTGAGTTTGTTGTAGGTGCCGATAGGAAACCTTTCCTTTCTTAAGAAAATCATCAGTGTCTCCTTGAAAAATTTTCTCACGACGATGAGAATCTGCAATAGCTTAGTACTTGGCGCTAGTAACTTCCAGTTTCTGCTTAACCTCATCTTGTACTCCCTGTATCTCCCTTGCCATTGATGCAACTGCCTCATTAAAACCCTTAGCTTTCAGGACAACAGCCAAGTCAACCACATGCTTAGGAGGTGACACATAAACTACTGAAAATGGTGTCCTTCTAATGGAGCTGTGAACCGAACTATTATAGGCAAACTCAACCTGAGGCAAAATAACATCCCATTGTTTTGGCTTGTCTCCACAAGTACCCCGAATCATGTTTCCCAATGTTCTATTTGTAACTTCGGTTTGTAACTTCGGTCTGGCTGTCGGTTTGGGGATGAGTTGTACTGCTTCGGTTAAGCATAGTCCCAAATATCTTCCACAAAGTAATCCAAAAGTGGCTTAGAAACTTGGTGTCTCGATCAGAAGTAATAGACTGAGGCACTCCATGCAAACGAACCACTTCTTTAAAGAACAACCTTGCAATGTGAGAAGCATCAGATGTCTTCTTACATGGTATAAAGTGCGCCATCTTAGAAAATCTGTCCACCACCACAAATAGAGTCCACTCCCCGCTGTGTTCGAGGTAACCCTAATATGAAGTCCATGGTGAGGTCTTCCCAAACTCCATTAGTTACTGGCAGAGGCATGTAGAGTCCTGTATTTTCAAATCTTCCCTTTGAAGATTGGCAGATGTAACACTTTCGGACAATATTCCCCACTTCCCTTTTCAGTTGAGGCCAATAATATCTTTCCTCCAAACTGGCTATAGTTTTATCCCTTCCTAGATGCCCACTTAAGCCTCCTCCATGTAATTCTCGAATCAACATCTCTCTAAGTGAAGATCTTGGAATGCATATTATGTTTCCTTGGAAAAGATACCTTTCTTTGATGAAGAAGTTGGTACAGGGTTCTTGCTTCATACATTTGGCCTAAATTTCTTTGAAATCTTCATCCTCCTCATAAAGCTCTTTCAGAAATTCAAATCCAATCTCTTGAGAAAGTGTCTCTAGCAGTTGGCTTCTCCGACTTAAAGCATCTGCAAAACGGTTAAGTGTTCCAGATTTGTGCTTGATCACAAAAGGGAACTTTTGTAGGAAGGAAGTCCAGCAGGTATGCATCTTGTTTATACTTCTTTGGCTGTTGATGTATTTCAAAGCTTGATGGTCAGTTTTAACACAAATTTCCGCTGCACAAGATAATGCCCCCATTGTTTCAAGGCTCGAACAACAACATAAAACTCCTGGTCGTATGTACTCCATTTCTGCCTAGCTTCATTAAGCTTCTCACTAAAATACGCCACTGGTCTTTTTTCTTTTTTCCTGGGATAGGACAGCCCCTATTCCAACTCCACAAGCATCAGTTTCTACCTCAAAAATCTTGTCAAAATCAGGCAGAGCTAGTACCGGTGATGTGCTTAACTTGTACTTAATCATAGCAAAGCTCTTTTCCTGCTCTTCACCCCACTGAAACCTGTGACATTCGGTTATTGGTGCAGTGATAGCACTGAAATTTGGCACAAAGCGGCGATAAAAAGTTGCTAGTCCATGAGAACTCATACGTCGCCAACAGTTTTAGGGGTAGGCCAATTCTGAATTGCTTTGACCTTGTCTTGGTCAACATGTATACCTTCTTCACTGACAACATAACCCAAAAACAGTAATTTCTTGGTCACGAAACTGCACTTCTTTAAATTCACATACAACTTATTTTCCTGGAAGACTTCAAGAACTTGTCGCAGATGCTGCAAGTGTTCTCCTTTGCTCTTGTTGTAGATTAGTATGTCGTCAGAGTATACGACCACAAATACCCCAATAAATGGTTTCAAGACTTGAGTCATCGTCCTCATGAAGGTGCTAGGTGCATTAGATAACCCAAACGGCATGACTAACCATTCGAAGAGCCCATCCTTACTTTTGAAAGTCGTCTTCCATTCATCACCTGGTTTGATGCGAATTTGATGATATCCACTCCTCAGATCAATTTTAGAAAACACTACCGAACCACAGGACATCCAACATATCCTCAAGTCGAGGAATCGGGAACCTATAATTGCACGGCTGTCCACGCACATCCTCCAGCTCCCATCTTTCTTTGGTACTAATAAAACGGGTACTGCACAAGGGCTCATACTTTCACGAATGTGTCCTTTTCGCACTAATTCTTCAATTTTCTCTTTTAGGATCTCGTTCTCCTTGGGGCTCATCCGATAGTGAGGGAGATTAGGTAAACTAGCTCCAGGGACAAGATCAATTTGGTGTTGGATATCTCGCATAGGAGGCAGTTCATTAAGGAGATCATCGGCCACCAATTCTTCAAAATTTTGTAGTAACTGCTGGACTTCTTCTGGAATTTTCTTGACCTCTTTGTTGTTCTTAGCCACCATTACTTCTTTAACCACCAAAGGATAAACAGCTTTTGCATCCTTCACAAGATCCTCTACCCTGTCACCAGATTCAGCAATGATAAGAAAGTTACTCTCTTGGCGATACCAAATGCGTAGGCTGTCTTAGGCTTCAAGATAATATGGTGTTTTTTCCACTTGAAAGATACTGTATTATCTCTGCCATTGTGGTTGGTGTTGACATCGTGCTGCCATGGTCTTCCTAGAAGTATATGGCTGGCGTCCATGTCTATCACATCACATTCAACTTCATCATGATAGAATTTCCCAATTGAAATTGGCACTCTGCAAGATTCTGTGATGCGAACTTCTGGGCCTTTCTTAATCCATCCAATGACATACGGAGCTCTGTGAAACACAGTAAGAAGGTTGAAGTGATCCACCACCTTCTTGGAGACAAAATTCTCGCAGCTACCACCGTCTATTATCATTGATAGAGGTTTTTCCTTGATAGTGCAGGTACTCCGAAAGATGCTATGTCGTTGGTTTTCTTGTTTTGTTGAACACAACAGTCTTTGAGTAACTAAATTATACTCTACCATCTCCTGAATATTCTTCCGTTTCTTCCTCCACTTCTTCTTCTTCTTCTTCTATAAAGTTGACAAGGCGCTTTTCAGACCTTTCAGCCTTTTCGGTTTGTCGCCTAGGGCATTGACTTGAGATGTGCCCTGGTTTGTTACACTTAAAGCATACATCCAAACGTGGTCTAGCGTATGGATCTAGGGCAGTCATACTGCTTGCCTTGCTGCCACCCTCTAATGGTTTGCTAGCAATACTAAGAGGCTTGGTTGCATTGCATTCTTTGGTTCGGCTGAAAGTTGCTGCGTCATTCCAGCTCCGTCGATTACCTGTTGCTGCCATGATGCTCTTTGCAAGCTTTTCAGCTTTCAAGACAATCTTGTGAGCTTCTCCAACATCCTTAAATGTAAGTAACCCAATCTTCTCCTGAATTTGAGGATTTAATCCCCGTACATATCTTGCAACTTGTTGAGCTTTAGACTCTTTCAACTTGTTGAGCTTTAGACTCTTTCAACTTGTTGCGTTCTGCAAGCCGATAGAAATCGGTTGTGACGTCTTGGACTGATCTGTTTTCTTGAGAAACCTCTTGGTACTGCTCAAATAATGTCTGCTCGTAGTCATTAGGTAAAAATCTTTCTTCCAGAAGCATCTTCATAACATCCCATGTTACAATTGGAGCTAAGCCTGACTCAAATCTTTCTTCTTGAATTTGCTGCCACCAAAGTCCTGCAATACCTTTCAGTTTATAGGCAGCATACTTCACACGCTTGTTTGCAGCGATTCCCATAAGCTCAAAGAACCTTTCAACTTCCATAAGCCAATCCAAGAACTCATCAGCATTTAAATTTCCAGAAAAAATAGGGATATCGGCTTTTATCTTAAAATCTTCGCCTCCCTGACGTCCTTAATAAGGTGGATCCCTCTCATTGAAGTTGGCAAATTCCATAAGCTCTCGTTCTGCGGCATCCTCAAAGTTTTGGTCACGTTCAAATCCTCTAATGCGTCTACCTTCTTGTTGATGGCCACGTCTACGGGCAAATCCCATCGCGCGTTGATCATCATTCTCCAGGTAACGTTGTTCCTGGCTATGTCCACGACCATGGGCAAATCCCTCGGTGCGGTAAGCATCTCCGCATTGATTTACATTCATTTGCATAATTAATTGTCAAGTCTCCTCCATTGCATCGTGCACAGCTTCTTTCACAAAATCTTGTAGCTGCTGCCGGAAAGTTTCAAACTGGTCAGCTACGCTTTTCGAATGATCTTGTAAATCCTTCTGAATGTCTTTAATCGCTCGACCAGCGTCGGCGATGGTTTTGATTGTGATTTCGTCCCTTGGATTGTCGTCTGCCATTGAGCGGGTGAATCCCTGGCTCTGATACCAAATAATACGTAACGGAAGCGTAATCACGATAGTCATCAAGGTTTCGTCAAGCGTCGAAACCTTAATGGAAGATATGGCTAGAATCCACTAGCAAAATACAGGCACAAGCCTAAACACAAGAGTTACTATAATATTTTTTTGGGTTTTCTTATTGATAACTTCAATAAAATACAATCTGCAAGAGCCTTATATAGGCATAGAAATAAACCTAATCATACTAGAACTAGGAATATCAATGAAACTTAAATCCTAATGAAAACATATAAGGTAAATAATCCTAATGCTGAAAGGTAATATGCAGGAGCAAAGCTACAGCTTTGCAGACTCAAAGCTGCTGCTTTGACTTTGTTTCTTTTTCTTCCTAGCAAGCTGTGTATCAAATATATGTGCAAGCTGTTCTATATCATTATTAATAAAGATCTTATACAAAGATATATGACTGAACCAAAAATTATAAAGAAACAAGCAAAGAGACTTCTCAAACATACCAATGACGGATCCTTGGGCCACTTCAGCTTTGCAAACAACCGACCTTCCATCCTTGCTTTTGATAACAAATTCCATGTCTCATAGTGTTCCCTAAATGTTGCCCGTCAATTAAAGCCATATCTCACAACTTCGTTGTGCAGTTACTGGCACATAAGGAAAAGTATAACTGACCTCAAGTTAATAGAAAGGACATCATGGCGCACAATGTCATAAAGATCTTGAACAGCCTTAACAGCACCGTTCACCAGTTCAGGTGATTCCCCTTTTTTCTGTACATAAAAGTAAAACATTAGAAAGTGAATAAAAAGAGGTATGCTTGATCATGCTACTTTCACACAAAACGTTCTAGTAAGACTTAAAACATCTTCAAAGCAGCATAATCAGAACAAAGGCAGAAACTGAAACTACATGAAAATTATTATTATTACTATTATTATTTCATATTCATATGTATATATAAAGGAAAATAAACATTTTCGATAAATCATCAGCAAGACAAACTAGCCTGTAGCCTTAGGAGACACAAAGCCAGACAACCATGCTACAACACGCTTCGATAATTGAATGATGGATAACATTATTTAATTTTATATATTTAGTAAAACAGATTATAAAGAATATGATTCAACTCCAAAACCATAAAAAGGTTTCCTCTTGACCTTAAAACATGGAATAATGCTATTCCTGATACATCTGAAAGTAGACTCCGACAGATCATGATTTCTAAAGATATTTTAAAATCCAACCAGATAAGCTGTACTAATTGAACACAAACAAGCTTATACAAAGATAAAATTAGCTAAGGCATCATCAAGGACAATACATATCCAATAATCAGAACCACAAGAAAAGGATCCAACGAATACAAACCAGAATGCCCATTAATGCAGTAACTCTTGATATCACAAGTGGCAGCTTGTTCAGTTGAAAGTCAGTTTGAACACTCTTCTTCGCTATGCTTTCATGAATATCCTCATATAACCTTTCAACCCTGACAAGAAGGGAGATGGCTAAAGTGAGTTTTTATTTTTCCAACCTCAACGCCGTCATGTCACAAGGTTATGCATATGAGAGCCTATAGCCTATATCGCATTTGTATTTTCTAACACAAACTTACCACATCTTTCCTTCGCCCTCCAAAATTTCACTTAGGATAAGCTTAATGGTATAGAAGCCATCTTGTACAGCAAACTTCATACTGTCATCTCTAGAAATTCTTTCCCAAAGCTCACCTTGTGAATCCCGATTTTCGAGAGCAATATCTTTGGCAATAAATATCTACACAATTAAAACTAATTAGTGATTAACTGAATTATAAGGTTGTTAAAACTTAATTTGAGAATATAAATAGCTTAAGTAATTGGTAGAAAAGTCACCTTGCTAGCAAGAAGAAAAAGAGGCCATTGAACTAAAGGCAGACTTCCAGAGTTTTTAGGCATTAGAAGCATCTCCATTTCTCTGGACTCAGAAAAAAAACGAGGATGTGATTGACTGGTTGCCAGAAGGTAGAGTGAGAAAACAAAATCAAATGGAACAATAACACTCACAGGTCAGTGATATAATCTTCTTCCCTCAGATTATTTATGATTTCATTCCAAAAGGGAGAAAATCGACTAGCATCAACCTTGTTCTTCTCAATATCCTAGAAATGCACAGCAAGTTAAGCTTCCCATACAGAAAAAAAAGTTCCAGAACTAAACAATGAATAAAGAATCACAACTTTACACAGCATCAAAAATGTGAGCTTCCTTCAAGATCAGATTTCACCACAAGGAAAACACCCATATAAGATTGTATATACCATAGCACAGAGCCACAAACCAGTATCAGCAACAGAGACATAATTTTGCAAAATAACTATTTTTCTAGAAAATAAAACATAAGAAGATGAGAAGGAAAGGATGATGTAAAAAACCATTAGAAAAGAAACAAACTAAACGAAATCAATTATAAAGCTTAGATAACAAATGTAGGAAATTACAGCTAGATGCTACATTCAGATTAATAAGTATACAATATCACAAGAGGCATGATAAATTGGCATTAATCAAAACAGATCATTAATACTTGAATACTCTCTTCCAGCCAAGAAGATACTCAAGATTTTAGATATATTGAAAGATATAGATTATACCATTAGAAAAGACTCAAACTAAAATGAAATCAATTAGTAAGCATAGATAACAAATGTAGGAAATTACTACTAGATACTACATTCAAATTAAAAAGTATACAATATCAAAAGAGACTTGATAAGTTGATATTGTTCCAGCCAAGAAGGTACTCAAGATTTTAGAAATATTGAAGGATATAGCTTTTTTCCTGCCTCTTTTAATAACTCACCTCGCTTGAAGACTGATGGTAAGCCCTGCCAAATATATAAGCAGTCGGATGAAATTCAAAGAAAGTGGTTTACTCATAGTATTACATGTATAGACAATCAATTGAACAAAAACATATTTGTATAACCTGTTAGGCAAGCGGATATGAAGAGTGGCCATAAAAGCGCCAGGAAACTGCTCGAAAAGTTTATGAAGTGCTTCCAGTGACCTAATCTGGACATAATATAAAGTTTTCTAATGAACAGAAAATATAAACAACAATAATATACACATATTCATCTGAAAGGTGCAGACAATGAGACAATTAAAACCCCCTTTAAGAAAAAGAGATGGAAAAACCAGCCAATCAAAAACAACCACACATATATACAAGTGGAAAGTGCTGGGCGAATGAAAAAAAAATATAAAAAAAACCATTAATCTAAACTGATGGACAAGACCAGACAACAATATCACAACAAAAGAAACCCAAGCAACAGTTTTAACTGACCTCTCCAAGACGATCTCTGGCACCAAGCAAGAATCCCCACACAGCAGATACAAGGGTGTAAAATACATGGAGATCTAGAAGATAAATCTGAAAAGAAAATCAATAAATAAATAAGAATGTAAGACAATAAGGGAAATAGAAAGGAAAGACATGCACCAGCAAAATAGAAATGAGTGCAAAGTGAGCCAAACTGACTTCCAAAAAGTCTACCATCTCCAGTTCTATTTCCCAGCATGAATGATCATAATTTAATTTTAGATTGAAGCGAAACTACTAATCAAATTCAATAATCTCCGTCCAACTAAGGATACAAACAATGTGGGCTCAGCAGGCCACGAAAAAATACTCCCAAGATCCAAGAAGAGCTAAACCCAACAGTTGCAGAATTAAGAATACCCAAAATAAAAATAAGGGATGAAGAATATCCAACTTACAGCTACCACCGGAGCCCATAAAGCAGCAACTGTCAAGGCATTATAGTTCTCTGCAAGCACAATGCAATTTAAACAGTTAAAAGCGGCATTCAGGAAGAACTGCACACAATGCACAGGACAACCAATTGATTTTGGAAAGATAAACCCTAGAATCTGTATAAACCCTAGAATCTGTCTAATTTTAGGTTTGATTATAAGAATCAAAGGAACGCATAAAAACATGATATCATTAAGATTGAAAACTGAATAAAATTTGTAAGGTTGGACGCATAGTTATAATTCATCCAGACCGCCCCTCGCTTATAGCTAAATAAATAAATATAAAATTATAAAACCATCCATAGTAGTCTTCTTTCTTGTTTTAAAGAGCTGTAGCAATTTAAGTTTTTATAAAAATTAACCTAAAAATATCCACAAAATAGATTATCATGGATATCTATATTAATAAAGCCAAAAGAAATTTGGGAATGGAAAGGAAAGGTTAAATTTTTGAACTTCCTAAAAAACCAAAGGTTTAATATTGTTTAATTTTTGAACTTCCTAAATATTAAATTAAGGACATTATCGTAATATCGCAACACAAACAGGAAACGGAAAGGGATTCCGCTGAAAAGAGAAATGAAGAAAAAAGAAGGAAACAAAAAAAGGTGAAAAACGTGGGAGCTGTTTTTGCACATTGGAAAACACCCTGAAGTTACTCAGGGAGGCAGGAGTGGACTAGTCAATTCCTTCAGAGAGGAGTGATTTGCTAAATCAAAATCCTTTAGCTTTTGGTAAATGGAAAAAGGCTAGAATTCTTTGGGGTTGTGGGGTGCTAGCAATAGTTTGGGTGGTGTGGACGGAAAGAAATAGGAAATTATCTGAAAGCTACGAAGGGACAGAGAAGGAAGTACTGTGGGAGAGAATTAAATTCTGGGCATCTTTATGGGCTTCTACATCTAAAGAGTTCAAGAATTATAGTCTTCCATTGTTCTTAAGCAGTTGTAGTTTGAGTCCATATGCCTCTCTGGTCGTAGCAGCTCTCTTTAACGTTTAAAAGCGGACTTCTGGTCCGCTCCGCCTCCTTGTATTTTGCTTTTTTCAATAAAAAGCTGTTTCTTTTCAAAATATACATACATATATATATAAACATCTCTTTTAGTGGTTTTTTTGGTATATTAAATGAGAATCGAACCACTGATCTAGCCTAGGCCAAATCCAATTCCCAACCCCCCTCACCACTTGTCTATTATTGAAAGTATTTCAAGTAATGAAAGGATGGTTACTTACTTCCAGAAACCAAATCATGCCAAGTATAATGTATCACATTTGTGGTCACTATAATTTTGGTGGGTGTCACCAACGGCTTGATCTAAAAGAATTCCAAATAGTAAGATTGCATTCACGATGAATGAATCAACTAAAGAACAATACCACCATAAAAGCATAATCAATACAACAAACCTGCAGGAAGTATGCAAATGCAAACTTTCCACTCAATATCACAAGCCAGAAAAACATGTACCTGCAGCAAAGTGAAAGGCCCACAAAAGTAAATAAAAGTAATTGGAGCAACTTCAAGTGCCTTAACTTTTAAGCATCAAATTACCAATCAAAGTCAACACTTGATTGATGTGTGGAAAATTGATGATTAGATGGTTAGAAATATATCTAATGATACAAGTATTGTGGTTTAGGGCCCTAGGATCTCTTCTGGTCTTTACTGGTACTTTATACGATTTAAGCAAAGCCATAGGATAGATGAACTTGAAGAACACAGGACACAAAATTTTATAGTGGTTCAGCCAATATCCTAGCTTACGTCCACTTACGTGATCTCTTAAGAGGGATCACTAGCACTATGGAGAATAACAACTTGATTACAAGTACTTATTGAAATCCCTATGCTAATCCTCATCTCCCTGCTAGATTTCTCTATCACCCTTGGTTCCCGGTTTTCTATGTTATTTGTCTTACCCTAGAAAACCCCTTGCAGCTCCTATTTATACTAAATAGGGGCTGCTGACTCCTCAACCTACTAGGCAAATCCTAACAGAATCTTAAAAGATTACTTTCCTAGAACTTATAGAAAATCCTCTTTCCTTTCTGAGCTTAGATTCACCTGATGAATCCTAACTTCCAAATCATATCAAAGAGCCAAAAAACACAACAATCTACACCTTTGTGAGTTGATACCAAATGATTGATGCTCCCTTCAGGATATCTTGAATCTTCTTGAAGTAACCCTGAACAAACCACCAAGAACCTTCACCTTGGCAAGACTCTTCTTGCCTCGACACACCTCAAGTGAGGAGGTGCTCCACCACAACCTAGCAAGCTGTGACACTGAGAAAGTCCAAGCAATGCTTGAACTTCTCCATGGCAATGGTCCTGGTCAAACAATCTGAAACATTCTCACTCGAATGTGCTTCTTCCTCCGTTGTTATCTTCCTTGAGCTGATCCAAACTTCGCTACAATGACCACAAACATCAATATGCTTCATTCCTTGAAACACTTGATTCCTTGTCAAAATGTGACACCATTCTTCATCACGGCTTCTTCTTGAATCCTAAACCCATTAAGCCATAACGCCTCTACGGAATCTTCTGTTAGTGCCATGAAATCTTCTTCAGTGGTAGAAAATATCTTAACTGATTCTATAGTTTCTCGACAATGTCTTGAACCTTCAGCACAAGTAAATCCATTACTTGTTGCAGATCTTCTTTTGTCTAAGTTTCCTGCTAAATCTGAACTCTCATGACCAACAATGCATGCTTGTTCGTGTTGTCCTTCAAATAGAAATCCATGCACCTTAGTGTCTCTCAAGTAATACAGAATCCACGCCTCTGCTTGCCAGTGTCGTCTACCCAGATTCACCATGTACTTTGACACAATACTCGATGCTTGAGCTGGTCTTGTGCAGATTCTAGCCATAAGACATCCCACTGCTCTTGCATATGACACTTGCATCATTATCTCATCCAACTTAACTGTAGATGATCCTTGCTCACTTATCTGAAAGTGTGCTACTACTGGAGTAGACACGGGTTCAATCAATAACAATAACTTTCCCGCTTCTATGTCCCTCCCTATCTTCACTTCTACGATCTGTTGTGCGACCTCTAGACCCTTCATGTCAAACTCCCTTTTAGTTGTCTCCAACTTTGGAATTATAGACCCATCTTGACCTGTAGTTAACACGTCACCTAATAGTAAAACCATACTATCCTTGAACACATGATGATAAACGCATCTCTCCGCTGGTGAGATCTGATCATACTCAACCTTTTCTTTATTCGTATACTTCTTAGCCAATCCTCTAGCCTTGAATCTCATTGCTTCCTTATCATGCATTCCTTCTTTTTTCCTATAAACTCATTTACAACCAATCTGATGTTTATCTTTGGGCTTAGGAACCGAATCCTGAACCAAGTCCTTGTGTATGAACTTCTCCTTATGTTCTAACATAGCTCCCATCCAACTTTCCCGTACGTATTTTGCTATAGCTTCCTGCTAAGTGGTTGGATCACCTGGATTGAAACTTAGAGCATACTTGTCCAATGTTATACTACTCGGGAACTCCTGCTCAAGTGACTGACGAACTGAGTCGTAAGTTCGCAGTTCTAATTGCTCCACCTATTAGTGACTGTTGTTGCCGCTCTAAGACTTCTTCCTCCATAACCCTTTTATCATGCTCCACCTGCTCAATTTGCTCCACCTGAGCTGGAGTCTCTTCCATGATCACTTTGGTTAGAGGAACTTTTGTAGCTTCATCTACAATATCAACATCAGTCTTCTTCTTCTTCTTCACCTCACTTGCCTTTACTTCTGTAAACGACTTGGGCTTCACATCATTGATGATATATCTACTTAGAACTCTTTCCTTGCTGACAATATTCCATAACTTGCAGCCCTTAACTCCTTTCTCAATAACCATAAAATTTGGCTTGAGTTTGGTGTGCTCTTTGCTCAAAATATAAACACACACTGCTACTAAACATCCTCAAGTTAAAATAGCCAGCTCGTTCTCTAGACCATATCTCTACACACTTTAAGTTTAAGACCTTTGATGATGACCGATTAACTAAACAACGCACATGGTTAACTGCTTCTTCTCAAAATGCGTCTAGTAATCCTGCATGCAATCGAATCTCTCTTTCTCTCTCAAAGAGTTTTCTTCATCCTTCTGGATGCCCCGTCTTCCAAGAGACTATCTTTCACCATGATGCATCTTGTGATTCCAACCTTGTAAAACTGCAAGGACTTGTTCCTTCTATATTCATTGTCACTGCTACGTATCAAATACTTCATTTTTCTTGCGCTCAGATTTCCTACTTTGTTTTTCCTATCCTTAACCTTGAAGAGAACCTCGGATTTCTCCTTCATACAACAAGCCTAATTCTTCCTCGAAAAATCACCTAGAAAAGTAACAAAGTACTTGAAGCCTCCTTGAATGAATATAATCCAGCAATTTATTGCTGGTGATGCGCTCCAAAGTAAATCATACTGGTGATGCGCTCCATACTTTTGAGTGAATATAATCCAGCAATATATTGCTTTTGTTCTCATAATTTGCCAACTTGAATGCCACCTTCTGCTTCCCATGACTACCAACCATGACTAAACCCTAAAACACCGACACCTTCTGTCTTGCTTTCCATGTAGAGGTCCTGCATCCCTATTCGACTCATGCACCTTTGGCCTTGCTGCCAGTGCTCAATCTTGTCATTTACTTCAGCAGATTTTGCAACTCCACCTATTATGGTAGTCCCTTGAAGCTTGTACACATTGAAAGGTTGAATGCCACCCTTCATCACAACAAGTGATCCCTTGAGAACCACGAGTCTTCCTTCTTTAGAACTGTACCTATATCCGGCCTAGTCCAAAGTACCCGAAGATATCAAGTTCTTCCTTAACTTAGGAATATATCTAACATTTTCCAGCTTTCTAACAACTCCGTCAATGTGTCAAACCATTCTTGGATTGCACACATGTGGAATGTACAATAGGTATCCAATCTCTGGAAGCATTGGAGATAGAAGTTACCAAAAGAAGTTCACAATCATCCTCATCTTTGCTGATGACTACGATGGTTGTGCTTGAACTCCCTGTAGTCACCTTTGCTTCCTTCCTCCCTTTGTCGTAGTTTCTTTTCAAATGGTTTGCAGCACCACATCTGAAGTAACCTTCTTTGTTCTTGGATTTTGTTGTACCCTTGTTGCCTGATTTATCATCAATACTCATCAACTGACCTGCCTCCTTGCCCTTGTCATAAAGACCTCCTTGAGAACTCTCGGTCTCGTTACTCGTCTTAATGTAAGATCGAATAACTTTGGTAATCTCATCATACTTGAGAGAATCTTTACCCGAAATGAGTGTGGTGATGAAATGCTTGTATGAAGCTGGTAAAGTTGTAAGCAACATAACTGCATTGTCCTCATCTTCAACTCGTACATCCACCTTTGATAAACTGGCAACACAACTCTGAAACTTGTTCAGATGTTCCTGCAGATCTCCACCTTCTTTCATCCGAAGACTAAAGAGTTCCTCCTTTAAGAAGAGATTATCCGCGTCAACCTCTACATTGTCTGTGTCAGCCTCCTTGACGGTCTCCAATGTCTTGCTGCTGTCTATATTCTCACCAATATGACACTTACCCGCATAAACATTCTCAATATAATCTGAGGTCCCCTTGCTGCTCACATTGTCCATCTTTTGCCAAACCTTATCTGACTACCTTATTCTCTAACCCGAGAACAACCTCGTACAGATCTTGTAGAATCAGGACACTCTTCATCCTCCTCTGCCAAAGCATGAAGTCGTATATGCCTCTTAAAGGCTCAATAAATGATCTCACATCTTCTGCTTCAACTATGTCTTTGCAGCCTTCCATCGTAAAGTACCAGAGTCGAAGCTCTGATACCACTTATTGTGGTTCAAGGCCCTAGGATCTCTTCTGGTATTTATCGGTACTTTATACGATTTAAGCAAAGCTATAGGATAGATAAACTTGAAGAACAGAAACACAGGACACCAATTTTTATAGCGGTTCAGCCAAAATCCTTACGCCCATCTAAAGAGGGATCACTAGCACTATGGAGTATAACAACTTGATTACAAGTACTTATTGAAATCCCGATTTTCTATGTTATCTGTCTTATCCTAGAAAACCCCTTACAGCTCCTATTTATACTGAATAGGGGCTGCTTATACAATTAGGTTTAGGACTCATAAACCTACTAATCCTAACAAAATCTTAAAATATTACTTTCCTAGAACTTATAGAAAATCCTCTTTCCTTTCTGAACTTAGATTCACCTGCTGAATCCTAACTTCCAAATCATATCAACGAGCTAAAAAACACAAGAGATCAAAGCTTCATAGATAGTTAGAAACGTACAACTACGTATTATCACACCCTATGGTTTTTTATATATGGGTGCATTTCCACTCTTTTTTCTGAAACTAGGGTATCCGGATCTTTGACCCGACTAATCCATAGGCTTCCCGCCTGACCCCACAACATTTGGGTAATTGGAAACTCAGGCAATTGCTAGGTGGGTACTATGGGGGAGGGTCGTACCCCAGACCACTTGGGAGCAAAGCAAGTATCTGACTGCTAGACCAACGACTCTTTGGTATGGGTGTCATTTCCACTTGCACAAGAAAAATAAATAACAGTAGAGATACAGCAAAAAACTTCTTAGAGTTCAGTATATATATATATATATAGTTTGAAATAGTGAAGAATAAAAAAACAAAAAATTAACATAGTGTATACTTGATGAAATCAGTAGTCCTCTCATACATGCCCCGTCCAACATAGTACCGTTCCTTGGAAATGAACATAAGCAACAATAAATAATGGTTCAATAAAGCAGACGATGGGAAACAAAAATTTGATAATTAACTAGAAACGAAACAAATTAGAATAAAACCTGGCGCATCCACTTGACAAAGCGAATCAGAGACCAGCGATCACATTGATTAGTCAGATTGTGGCAGGCTGGTATGCGCATGAAAAAGCTAATGAAGAACTGGATACTAGCATATATGCCTACAATCATCAGATACAATCTGTACACGACATGATTTCCATTTTGTTTACTCTCTTCCTGGAGAGCTATCCTGCATTCAGGCACAGAGAGAAATGTTACCTCTCTTTAACAAAATCAGAAGAGAAAAAATAGAAAAACTAAACACAAAAGCAAATGATGAAAATTATCTTATGCAAAAATGTAAAAGAGTACACAGGAAATTACACATAAAGAAAAGATATGGCCACTGATGCAGCACCAAACCAAATAAATCGGAGAAAAATTCGAGAAACTGCTAGGCTCCGTGACGTAGAATAGGCGCCATACATCATAAGAACATCAAGAACACCTGCATGAAGAAGCATTTCCTCAGCTAGTGAATACATGACACTAGTGGTGAACTGACAAACAACTAGCTAATATTAATGGAACAATGTTAACATATAACAGGTTCTCATAAGATAAGTAAAACACACAAACTTTTTCAACAGTAGAGAAACATACTCTGGAGAAATTTCATTCCAACAAATGTGGGACCAAGACTGAGAACTTCTCTAATACATTTTGCATCGAACCTTTGGTCATTGAATGCAATGATAGCTAGTCCCTGAAAGTAAAAAGGTATAGATTATAGAATACCTTTATAAAAATAAATATGGGTCATAGAAGTCACATATTGAACTTCAATTAACTTTTGAGAGACAAAAGGTTTTTCCAAAGGTTCTATACTTTATCATCCCCTTGTTTAGGTAGGAAGCAGATCAAGGACAGGAAGGCAAGAAATAAAAATATAAAATATTAAACAAGAAATGAAACTCATCAAAACTGAGCATTCAGTAAGACATGCGAACCTGAAACATCATCACAAGGAATATCCACAGACGGTGGAAACTATGATACAGATGGAGAAATGTCCTGTGCTCAACAAACGAAGTTTTTCCTCGATGTTGACTTCTGCCTGTTTTAAGAATATTCTGCAACAAATAAGATGAAGTATATTAACTACATATGCCAATTTTTAAACTGTGTAAACAAGATTGGAGTCGCTTGACATTACAAATTCCATCCACAATAAAAAATCCTCAATCACACATAAAACATTTGATAGTTTAGCTTTTCGACAGAGCTTGCAACACACCCAGTAGATATGCAGCTAAACCAGAGTATAGATTGATAAAAATATTATGTTTAATACAGAAGAAATGCACTGTAGGCAACAGTTTGTTACATTGCATTGTGTAGGAAAACAAATACAACCCATAATAACAATGGAGAAACCAATACAGATGTCGCAACAACTAAGTTTCAACATCTTATGAAAGAAGACAACCTTTGATCTTGGCGTTGGCTTTTGAAAAAATGATGAACCTTTGCGCCAGGGCCAACTGAGATCAAAACAACTGAGTGACCTGAAAAGAATGGGTGATCAGCTTTAAGATATAAATATACATTTATACATCACTCTTAAAGATATCTTACCAGAAGTACTCATTGAAATCATCATAATTGCGCCAAGCAGAATGTGGTGCTCGTCCATTTTCATTGTTTCCAGCTTCCTGTGCACATCATTTATGTCAGAAGCAGCTTTCATGAAACCTTTTTTTATAGCTAAAACATCCACAAAAATACACAATCCCCCAATGGACAAGTATATGCAACCCGATTTAATAAGTTGAACTAAAGTTCATGATTCATCCATATCTAAGACCTGCTAACTTAGAAAGAAAAAAGGTGCAGCTCTTAAAGTTCTAGTAAGCAAGTCATATATTATTATTTCAGTGGGCCATATGAAGAAAAGAACAGATGTTTCCTATCAATAATACTAAGAGAAGAACTCAACCGCAAGAAACCATTTATCAGCAAAGAAATTATACAGAACCAGCATTGCAAACTCAAGGGAGAGAGTCCATTTGAGATTCTTAGAACATCATCCATGAAAGAAGGAAGAAATGATGCATATGTTAATAAAGCAATTGTAAAGAAGCATAAGTTGGATACAAAAAAAATTAATAAAAGCTCATAGTCCATAGCTATGCCTGCCCCATGTAGCAATAATTTGGAAGCAGAAAAGTAAACAGCATGGTAGTCGAAGCATAAAAACTCAAATCATTATTTGGATGAATACATATGTGTACCTGTACGAATTAAAACATCCCACTTTATACACCAATTGAATGAAGAGAAAGGTACACGCTTGTCTCAACAATAATCCAGTAAACTATAGCAGTATATGCCAATGAACATGCTTATCAAATTTTCAGGTGAAATAATAAAAGGCAGCCATGACATACTGCTGACACGATCTCGAACAGAGGATATATGACTTGATCAAGGAAAGAAACTCCATTTTCAGAACTACAACTGTTGGCTGGCTGCGCAATCTGCTGCCTTAGAATTTCATCCATTTCCCTTGCCATCTGCAAATCACAATCAAAGTTAAAACAATTAAGATTGGCTTTGGGGGATAAAAAAGAGCAGAGCTGCATTGAGGTAACAGGCCCTGGAGAACAGTAGCATATATAATATGATAATAAACACTAGTTATTGATTGATCACAAAATAATATTAAGAATGAGCACCCTAGTTTGTACTAAAAACAAACTACCAGACAGCAACAGAGGTATAAGGGAAGCATTTAAGATAAAAAGGACAGTATCTTTTCACATTCAACGCCAGTCTTATGAATATAGAGATTTCATATTACTCCAAAATACAGGAAATAAAGAAGTATAATCCATAGTGATACAACAAGCAGTGGAATCCCTATTTTTTAATTATTTCATTCCATCACAGTTGCTGTGCCAGAAAACATGGTGATAATATATTAAAATTCAAGTGCTTTGAATATAGATCACCACAGTGATTCATTCTTCACCAATTAAAACTAAATCAGGCAAACTATGCAGAAGGAAACACTACACGAGAGCAACACTTACATGATGAAATATGTAGCACAAGCATTCTGGAAGAAATCTAACATTGGCTGCTTCACCCCAAATCAAACAAAACGTGGAAGCAAACAGCAGCTTTTTCTCCTTGCTAACCGACTCCAAACTGCACAAATTTGACTGTATCCATTAGTCACAACCATCAATTCCCATCATTTATCATTTATAGAATAAATAATACCAAACTACAGAAAGGAAATGGAATATGATCTGGAAGTCCCTACTTGCTCCAAACTGGCTGGATGCGCAAGTAACTACACCACTTAATATAGTTGTCCAGGGACTTCAAAAAAACATTTTGCACCGCAGCCTCATCCAATATCTGTGAAATACAAGGACACAAGTCACATTTTGCAACAGAAAACTTAAAACTTTACAACAAGTCTTCAATAACACACGGCACTGTAATGAAATAACTAAATTCCTTATGAAGACTTTTGAATATAAATAAGATGTCCTCTGAGAGGTTGAAAGTCATCAAGTATTCAACACTTGTGACAATATTCAAAGGAGAAGACCCGGTTGCTGTTTTTCCCCTCACTGGTGTATTTTGTGCAAAGCTCAAGGGGAAAGTGTTGATCATGTTTTTTTTGCATTGTGATGTGGCTAATTTTTTATGGAAGAAGTTATTCAGGGAGGCAAAATTGGTTTGGACAGTTCCACCAGATAGGAATGACTTGTTCAAAGAAAATCCTTCAGCTCTTGGTAAAGGGAAAGAAGCCAGAATTCTTTGGGGTTGTGGGGTGCTAACGGTAATCTGGGTGGTGTGGATGGAAAGAAATAGAAGATTATTTGAAACCTATAATGGGGTAGAGAGGGAAGTCCTGTGGGAGAGAGTCAAGTTTTGGGCATCTTTATGGGCTTATACTTCGAAGGATTTCAAGGATTATAGTCTTTCTTCCATTATTCTTAACTGGGAAGCAGCTGTAGCTTAATTCTTTATGTTATTATAGTCTTTCTTCCATTATTCTTAACTGGGAAGCAGCTGTAGCTTAATTCTTTATGTTTAGCTTTAGATTCAAGATTGAGCTGTTATGCTGTTAGTCCTAGTTGCCCTCTTTTCTTTCTAGCGGACTCCTTGTCCACATCCTTGTTCTTGTTCTGTGCTTTTGTTTCAATAAAAGTTTGTTTCTTCTAAAAAAATATAAATAAGATGTGTATTTTTCTTTAACTTACCTTCAGTGATATGATTACCACATTACATTAGAAATTTCATTTATGTAAATCTCACTGTGACCAGCTCATAGAAGACAAACTTGTCCACAAAGTTTCTTATGTTTTCCAAATTATAATGAGCAGTATTATCATGCCATGTGTCTGAAATACATGAAGAACTTACAGAAATCACTTCCGCAAAGGTACTAGATGACTAGGTAGATATAGTATACTATACTGTGGTTGAAAGAATGTCTAGGCCACCATCAAAATAACGGATATTCGGAATCAAAAATAAGATTCACAATTGATACCCACCATACCACCCCATCCGTTACTTATACTGCCACTAAATTCACGACAAAACATATATTCAATTGTAAAACGACGATGCCACTCCATCATGTAGTTAAATAATTCAACTATCAAGGAACGTTGATTGGAGACTTACAGGTTCAGTTTCATCAGGAATTCGAAGCCGTGATTGCTCATTTGCAAGGAGGTGAACAATATGCTCCCGCTGGTTAGAAACATTGTCTTTCTGCATAGAACAAGGATCACAAAACCACTCAAAATTTGATGATATCAAAGAGATTTTGAAGCATACCACTATCTGATGAACTATGGATGGAGATTTATTACAGAAGTAAAAAGAGAAAAAGTTAATTAATTTGACACAGTTTTTGAAGCCAAATGTATTATACTTTTCATAAGAAAACTAGCGAAACCCGTGCTTATGAAACCATCCAAATGGAAATCACCAAAAAACAAGAAAAAAAGAGCCTACCAAAATCTACCGTCAGACGAAGCTAACAATTGCCTAAAAAATGAATAACTCCGACAACTCAACCAATGAAAAATATAAATATAAAATTCTATAGTAGTTTATCCAAAGAGTATAGATGATGCAAAACCGAACTTGAAAGCTTGGTTGAAACTTGAAACTTAAATAAGCCAAGGAAACTCGAACTCAGAGGAAAGTGTGATCAAGATGGTATAAACCTGAAATCCGAATACATAATGCAGGAAATCAAACATGTCGGGCTCTCGTGTTGCAGGAATTGGAAAATCTGTCGGTAACTTTGGTAGTCCCCTGTAGTACTTTAACCCAGAAACTGCTGCTTGAACCTAACCATAATTTTCTTCAATTAGAGTGTGCAAAAATACCAAGCTTTTAACTAACCCAAAAGAAATAACTAACCTCAGCCAAGGACAAGATAACATTTGTAATGCTAGGAGCATCCAGTGGAATAATATTGTATGCAATTAGGTCTTCGGTCATTGCGGCATCTGAATCCATCACCCGCTTGAGCTGTGATGCATAGACTATATTATTAAAAGAGATATCTATATGCGTAATTATACCTTATAGCAACACAAAAATGAACACATATAGGAGTAATTGTATCATATAAAAATGAATATAACAAAACATATTTTGCAATCTGTGAAAAGATAACGAGTTAAAAGCAACAATAGAAAGCAGAACAACCAACTACTATAAGACATCTAAGTTTAAACTTCCATCACATTTTAACCAAACTCAAGATAAGCTGGAAATGTTGTCCAATAATGCTTACGTGATTCACAAAAAGATCAGCAAAAGTTTGATTTTAGGTCTTTAATAGGTCAAGTACATCAACTAGGCTTCATACACAGATTCAGAGATAGACAATTCAATTCTTATTTACACAAAGGATGGTTCTATGCATTCCTAAGATTAACAGTGCTATACAGCCAACCTCTTCTGGAATGTCCTCTGTCAGCTGTGCCAAAACAATGCCCAAAACTCTCAGAGTCGCGAAAACTCTTTTCCTTTTCACTGTTTTCCTTTCCAGTCTAATTTAAGAAGACAAAATGAATTAGATAACAATGAAATTATTATTCAACGCTAAAGAGATTATAAAATCTGACAGGAAAAACCCAGAGTCTTTACAACTCCAAAGCCTCATCAACCTTCAATGATGAAATTACACAGTAGCAGACAACTATAAATCATAAGCATAAAAAACCAAAACCTAACAAAAACTAAGACATTACACTACTGTGGAGCAAGAGAAGAAAAACAAAAAAAATTATAACTGGAGTAACTTACTCGCCCAGGTTTCCACTGAAAACACCAGACTCCCTCAACTTTGTTTCTTCCTCACGCAACTGTTCAACATTATTCTTCTGTCTATATAGTTTATAGAACTCTTGTAAGCGAACAATGTCCTGGCTTCTATCTATGGTTGCCCCCTCCCTTCTTGCAAGCTTTTGCTGAAATTTGCTCCAATGGAAAAAATAAATCAAGTTATATCCAAATGTAATACCTCCCACCGTAAGCATGTATAGAAGTAAAATAAAAGTATCTTTGAAAAAAAACAGAGAGTGATCAGTATATAGAAATTCAAACAATATACAATCTAATTTGTAGTCAAGCTAAGTACCAATATCCTTCCCATCCTAAATAATTCATAATGTATACTTGAATATCAAATTATGAACTTGGATTCATACAAACAATTTAACAAGGGCGTCATCCCATTATTACAATTTAACAAGGGCGTCACCCATTATTTAGACAAAATGAGTTATTGGTGCATCTCTTGCCACAGATGACATCAGTGAAGAAGCTATTCAACTGTTAAAACTTTAGACCCCTGAGGTCAACATGTTTGAACAGCTGGCCAGAAGCAGCACCCCATATTAAGCAATTACGTAAAGTCATCCAAGAGCAATGACAAACTTAAAGGACGCAAAACATGAATTATTATTGAAGTATTCTATACAAAGAATGCACCTTAATGACAGACATCAATCCAGTCTTGAACTGTAATACTCCCCTTCCTTCACTATTGGGGTCAAGATTTTGGGCCAGCCAATAACCATGCTCACATACTGCAGGTAAACCATTGTCTAAAAAATCTCATTCAAACATGAGAATGTGACCATGGAATTGATGTATTTCACTCAATTCACACATATTTCAACATGTGGTTTTATAGGAACTACTTCATTTAAACGATTTCTTTCTCACTTCCCTTTTCTAAAACAAGAATCAGGATGCTTTTTCCATCAAAATAATTATAACATTTGTCAAAGATCAGACGATACTACACTTGCACAGAAATGTGATTTAATTCCCATAATGCACTCAGTTGAAATAAACTACTATAAAGATATTAGAAAACAGCTGCCTCAATTCAATGGAAGACTTTCACCCGTAAAGACAATAAATACAGATTCCTAGAAAGAGAATCAATAAACAACACTATCTTGTCGTCACTCCACAGCAACGCTAAATGAACTTATGACAGTATGCTCCCAAAAGAAAATCATAGCCCTGTACATCTCGTCAGAGGTCTTGATTATACTTCTGGAGTGCTACTTATTGGAAATTTTTAGGTTTGGCAATGAAACAGACCTTATTGGCAGTTGCCTATATCAGTTACAGGCTAGTCCACTGCGGTGCTTTGTTTGTACCTTAGCGACGTACATGGAGTGTCTGATTTATAGAAAATCTTTCATGAAAACAAGGAGGTGGACTTGGACTTCATACAAGACTGAATTATGCATTTATCTTCTTTTCAGGTTTTGTGTACAGACAATAAATAATCATACGGCTAAGATCGTGGAGGGCCAAATTCGCAGTTTTAAAACGAGTACTGGAGAAAAATTCAAACTAAAAAAAGAAGAACAAGAAAGAGTAACATACAGATTCTAGAAATATTGGGATCGTCATCTTGGATTTCATCTGCAGCCCTGAGAATATCATCAATATCCCTATTGTTTGCAAGTGAAGACGGAACGTTTCTGGCAATGCCAGTACCATGCCTCTCATAAAAATCAGGCCCCATCCTTTCCCTCCTTAACACTGAGCGGACTAAGCGCTCCCATCGCTCCTCAACATGAGCCATTTTCTGCAGGAACACAACACACATCAACAAAATCCCATGCCGAAAGTCAACACTCGAAAAAAGCCCAAACGGCACAGATTCTCCTAATCACAGCCATTTACTGATTCTCAATTCCAATTTCTAAAACAAACAGCTTAGGAACAATCGAGAATCAAGCTCCATATAGCTCCATCTACTGCTAGGTTAGCTTAACACTCACTATAATCAAACCACATCTAAATGTGCACGTTAAATCCAAGAACAGTTTAAGCTAAACCCCTGGACTTCGAAACCCTAACACCAGCGACGAACATCAAGATCGATATCCCTAAGCTTGAACTCTCATTTTTGTCGGCGAAATTCGAATAGAGACGTACCGGATTGGAGAAACGAGGAGTGAACGCGGAAGCCCTAGTGGGGCGAGTTGAATCGGTCTCCGATATCGGCGCTTTGGGTTTTTGATTTCATAGAGAGAGAAGAAGACGAAGAAGAAGGTGGAGGTTTGAAAACGGAAGAAAATGGAAAGAGAAAAGGGGAAAGACAACAGAAAGAATCTGATTGTAAGAGAACAGACGGAACCGGCGTTACCGGGTATAGCCGGTTCAGTTGAGTTTCTTTTGGCAACTTGTTCAGTTGAGTTTCGGGTTTTCGGGTCTTCGCCCTCGTTAGTGACACGTGAGCCGCGTGTGACCCATTACCATGGACATGGACCTTCTCCACTTTTTTCTTTCTTGGTTAGGAAGGAAAGAAATATAGTTTAAGTAAAGCCACACACTAATGAAAAGGTTTCGTTGTTCCTTTTTTGAAAGGACTTTTAGGCTGGCTTTAGAAAAGCTTATAAGCTCCTTTACTTTTAAGCATTAAAGGTTTTGGTGTTTGGTAAGTCCAAAAATAAGCTACTTCTTAAAAAAGTATAAAGTGTTTTGAAGGAAAAAGGAGAAGCTGCAAACACTCACCTTCTGCTTATAAGCTGTAAAAAAGTAAAAGTCAGCTTATATCTTATAAGCCCAGCTGCACCAAACTCAGCCTTAACGCATCAATGTGAACCATTCTTTGGAATACCGGTGACTCGACCTCCGACGCGATATAAGTTAGTTTAGGGTCGTGTGTGTGACATTTTTAAGATGAAAGTGAAGTCGATTAATATTCGGAAATGACTTTTAGTGCATCAATGACAACCATTCTTTGTCATAACAAGTGACTCGACCTCTGTGATCTCGGCCACAATTTATCGAGTATTCCCCAAGATTCCTTTGCCCTCCAAGTGGAGAGTTGTTTGAAGATCCAGTGACTCTAGAGACTTGTCAGCCATCAGGGCATGGTTTGATGAGGGAAACAGAACAGGAAAAGCATTGGAATCGCTAGCAGTTTCTTCTTCAACGGTTTCAAATAGGAAAGGAGGACGAGAAATCACGTGTTGCAGCACTATTTTCCTGTTGTATAGAAGCAGATGCTGATTGTAGGAATTTAATAGCCAACAGCATCAACAAAAAGTGCCTCGTGGAGCTGCTTCATCTTTGAAACATTAAAAAAAATGGCTGTTTTATGGTTCTATGGAAACAACAGACTTGTTGCCTTTATTCTTCTTGACTTGAATGTGAAACACATGACAAAGTATCAAATAATGGAACTGCAAGGATTTGATTTACTGTCAAAATGATTAATTTTCATTGGTTATTTTGTTACTGAAGCATTTCACCACTAAATCATGTTATTTTTTTGTCGGTGCAGGAAGAAAGATGTTTCATTATTTCTCACTAGCTTGCATAATGAAGGGAGGGTGAATACAACGACCATTTTGCTTGAACATCTCCGGAGTTTTTTACCCAACCACAGACCTCTGGCTGCTGTGCTTTTGTTCTATCTAGATATTTTGGTATACAGAAATTTCCTAAAAATTTTCATCCTTATTTTCTCCGTTCATTTAGATAGTATGCCACAAATTACACTTTCCCTTTGCATCTTACAAAACTTTACCTGGTTAATATGAAAGTATTTCATCACTAATATGAGTTGTATTGTAATGCTATATGATTTATAAGAATAGTTGACATTCATACTTAATGCTACAGATAACCAGTAACTGATTCTAGATCTTAATATAAATCCCTTGTTATATCTCTTTTAATTTATTTTCTAGAGACGTTCAGTTAAGCAATGAATAATGTCATATACAAGATCTATTTTAGTTATAGAATGGTAGAAATGTGATGTTACTTCAGATCATTTGTTAGATCTGCTTATCAATAAATTTCCCATACTGGTTGGCAAAAGCATTATCTTGATCTGGCATCAGGTGTCCAGACTCATTCATGTTTTCATTACACAAATTCTAATGAAACCATATTGTATTTATTTGGGTAATTCGAATCATAATGTATCTAAATCCTTTACGCATTATAAAATGCATGTTACTAAGACAACCAAATGTTACAGGTATCAACTAAACCTCAGGAGTACAGCATATATAGATCAGAAGTCGTTGATGCCATTGCAGAAAGTCTTGATTGTGTTGGGAGCTACGTGAGGAAGTTAATACTTAATCGAGATACGAAATGAAAATATAAAAGACAAGACACAAGAATTTACGTGAAAACCCCCAAAAGTAATCAGGAAAAAAACACGGGCAAGTAGGAGGATTTTACTAGAACAAAGATTACAAAGAAACGCAACTCTCTATTTAGACTACAACTCTCTCTTTATTAAGAGGAGTTACCTATTGATATGTCTAAATGGAGTTTACCAAGGGAGATGAGTACTAGATGGGTTAGAAGTAGGGGTGGGCACTTCGTACCGGAATCCCGATCCCGTCCCGGTCCCGTACCGAAAATTAACGGGATGGGACGGGATAGAGTTTGAAAATGTCCGTCCCGTCCCGTCCCGAAAGTTTAGAAACGGGACGGGATCGGGACGAACCCGCGCGGGACCGGGACGGACCCGAAATGATCGTAGCCGTCCATTCTGCTAAGATCGTAACCGTCCATCAAACCCTACACTTCAAAATCAAAACTGTTTTGATTCAGATTCGGAACGACGCCTCTCAGCCCTCTCTCTCAGTCTCTACCTCGTCCGCTCGTCGCCTCTCTCTCTCAGTCTCTACTCTCTACCTCGACGCCTCTCTCTCAGTCGCCTCTCCCTTGTTCTCTCTCTTCTCTCTCAGTCGCCTCTCCCTTGTTCTCTCTCTCAGTCGCCTCGACGCCTCTCTCTTGTTCTCTCTCTCAGTCGCCTCGACGCCTCTCCCTTGTTCTCTCTCTCAGTCGCCTTCGATTGCTGGGCGATTCACGAATCACGAATCCGATCCGGCCTGGCCACCTCATCTTCTCTCCTTCGATTGCTGGGCGAATCACGATCCCAAGCTCGCCGGTTCTTTTCGAGGTTGATGATTTCCGAGGTAAGAGATGGAAGATTATTGTTTTTTAATTCTCGATTTTACTTGTACACCAATTTGAGGTCCGCAGATATTATCCTTACATAGAAGTTAGTTAAGAGTAGTTGAAAATCTCTTAATATCATACCTGTTTTGATATTTAATTTGTAGTTGTCATGTCCGAGTCACAAGTCGATCACAATAAGCTTCAGTCGAGTCACAATTTGTAGTTGTCATGAATCTCTTAATATCATACCTGCTTCACCCCTGGGAGGGGGTCAGATTCCAGCTCTTGATTCAATTGGATTTTGATTCAATTTGATTACTAAATGCATTTGAATGCTTGATTTGCAGGGTGCTGCTTTGTGATATGTTCAATTTGTGATTTGCAGGGTGCTGCTTTTTGGATCTTTGTTAATGCATTTCTTGTTTTTTGATTCTAGTTGATAGCTTCGTTAAGTTCGATGTGATTCGACGCAAAAGAACTACTTGTTTCATGAATGTGTCAGCTTGTAAAAATTCTACTTGTTTCATGAATGTGTCAGAATTACTGTGTTGGTTTTTCTATGCAATACTCCAATAGTAATGAAGCATCATGAATTCATTATAGTTGTCACGCCCCAACCCAAGATTACCTCCATAACCCTGGGTTAAGACGTGCGGGACCCAACTCAAGAGAGATTTACTCGAAATCCCCCCCTTAAGCCAGGATAACCCTATTCAAACAGACCAAACGACACCGGAATAAACCTCAAACCGGAGGTTATTCTGATTCCTACATGAAATCTCAAATATGCCAATTTAAGAACCTAGGGGTTCTAATAATAGTTGTGGCTGCACCTGATTCCTGGTCAGGCTGCCTACGTACCCTGTCTTTTCAGGGATCAAGCCACACGTAGCTCTTGTGTAAGATTCACCCTAGCCGGGCAGAATCCCGCTTTCCTAATTATCGGTCGATTTATTAGTATGGATAACAAACATCTAACGCGTATCCGGAGTTTAACCTCTCCGCTAAGGTATCCACCGACCATCTATCTGTCGGGACTATCCCAAACAATCCACCATACAATTATACAACAGGATTTCACAGCAACCGTAAAGAAATAACAACATGCACACATAAATATATAATAAGACATAGTGGCAACCACGTAAATAAACCAAACCACGGCATCTAAGATATTTCCTCCTACTTGGCATCCCTGAACATAACTATAATTACCAGGGGTAGTTATGGAATTACCATCTCAATGGCATTCCTGTAATTAGCCCAAAACTGTTAGGGCAATATGGACAATCTAGCCTTAATGGCAGTTTCGTAATTATACACATCAGTCAGGGTTATTTCTAGGATTTCTGTCCCAAGGGCAGCCCTGTAAATATACAAATATGGCAGGGGTATTCTGGGAATTCCAGCTCTAATGGCAGTCCAGTAATAAACTCATACTACCAGGGGTATTTCTGGGATTTAACCACAATGGCACCCCTGTAATTACTCTAAACTGCCAAGGGCAGTTCTGGCATTTCCTATTCATGGTAATTCGGTAAAAACCCAGATCTACCGTGGTAAAAATCCAAAAACTCACCCTTCCTCACCAAAGCTGTTCCGGTCGGCCTACCGACCTGTTCCTACCCATTTTCCGGCCACCTATCTATCCTAATCGGCCAAACATCACAATTACATCCTAACAATACCACAGAGAAAAACATGGAGGAGAGGAATGGATTACCAACGGATCCCGTCCTAAAAACCCTCGAGCTTCCGGTAAGAACCTCCCAACTGTAACTCGATCTCTGCCGTCCTCCATGGGAGAGCCACCACATCTCGTTGCCCCCACGTTCTGCCGCACCTCCATGAACCCTGCAATGGCTCGACGAAGGAACAAACTCCGGGGTCGCGCTGCCTTGTCAGTCGTGTGGTGCACAGAGGGTAGAGGAGTGGGGGAGGCTGAGACGAGCCTGGAACTGATGGTGGCGGTGCTCCCTCAGTGATGGCGTCGAGATCCAGGGCTTCAGAGAGGTAGAGGAGCGATCTGGGGAGGGAGGAAGAAAAACCAGAGTGAGAGAGAGAAAGAGAGTGTTTTTTCCCCCTCATCCGATCTCACATATATATATATATAATCAACGGCCCAGATTTGATCTCACAAATCCAACGGTCCAGATCTGCCAATGAATAGTTTCCATGAATAGTAAAAAGATATTTTTTCCTAATTACTTTTACCGCACGGTAACAACACTTTATCCCTCATAACCTCCGCATACGTTCTCCGATTAATTCATAGGACATACCCACGAGTTCGTATTAACGTCCTCCACATCTTTCCCGAAGGAAACTCCCTCAAATTCTCGACTTAACGCAAAGTCCTCTTTTTCTATGATAAAGTAACTTATCATTTGTTACTTCCGTAAATTCGATAAATTCGTAACTAACAACTCGTAGCTCCGGAAAATCTTCCGGACATACCGGGGATCCCGTAATAACATAATCTACCCCTCGGGACATTAATTCTATTTTCCCCAAAACTCAGAATATCTCGATATTAATACGGGGAAAAATTAACAGTGCGGTTACCATTCTCTGTAACTCGTCTAATCCCGGTAAAAATGTTAATTTCGGGACGGGGTGTTACAATAGTAATGAAGCATCATGGTTTTTCTATGCTGATTGAGTGATTGACTATGCAGGTGCTAATCTGAATTTCGAAGCTTTAATGGCTAGAGGGAAGAAAACAATTGTTCGTCCTAGACTAAGTGCTTCTGGTCTTCAGGATTCTTCTGAAGCAGTTTCGTCTCAACCTTTACCAGCTGTGAGCCAACCTGCTGCGACGCCTGCGAGCAATCCAAGCATAGCGCCAAGTGAGGCAGTTGCATCTACCGGGGAGGACAAAGTTGATTCTGAAAGTTCAGGTATTAAACCATTTAAACGAAGCTATGTTTGGGACCATTTTATAGGGTATGATAAGATTGAAATTGCCAAAGATGCAGACGGAAAACAATATCAGATAGTTCATAAGAGGGCTTACTGCAAATATTGTCTTAGGGGAAAGATTGGTGATTATGCAGTTGAAAGTTGTAATGGCACATCTGGTATGATTAGGCACATCAATCATAATTGTCGATATTTTCCATCTGTTTCCGATAAGTCCCAGAAAAACATACAAGGTGATAAGACTAGGGGTAATACACTGAGCATGGTAGCTGTTGACCAAGATGATTATTTAGAGGCTTGTGTAGAGATGATTGTAATTGATGAGCTGCCATTCAGTTTTGTGGAGAAAAAAGGCTTTATGGGATTCTGTGAAAGAGTTTGCCCTCTTTTCAAAGTTCCCTCCAGAAGAAACTTATGTAGAACCTTTCTAGATATGTATGGCACACAGAAGAAGGAGTTGAAAAGGAGTTTGAGGAAATTGAGGGTAAATTTAACCACAGACACTTGGACGAGTGTCCAAAACGTCAACTACATGGTGATTATTGCCCATTTCATTGATATTGATTGGAAAATGCACAAGCGGGTGATAAATTTCGGTGTGATTCAGAATCATCAAGGAGCGACTATAGGAAGGCTTATTGAGTCAAGTTTGGTGGATTGGGGAATAGAGAAGGTGATGTGTATTACAGTTGATAATGCCTCTGCGAACAAGTCTGCAATGGAATGGCTTATTGCTAAAATGAATAGGTCTGCAGGTTTCCAGCAGATTTTGGGTGGCAAATACATGCATGTGAGATGCACAGCCCACATTATGAACCTAATTGTGGGGCATGGTTTAAAGAGGCTGCAGAAGTCTGTGTCGGCTATTAGGAATGTCGTCAAGTTTGTGAGATCTTCTCCAAACAGATTGGATTACTTCAAGGATACTGTGGCGAGAGAGAAGATTCCATCTAAGAAACTTGTGTGTTTGGATGTCCAAACAAGGTGGAATAGCACTTATCTGATGTTGGAAGCAGCTTTGAGGTTAAAACAAGCATTTATGGCCATGAAAGATGATTGTGGTGGTATTTATTTAAGTTACTTTGATGAACCAGAAGAAGAAATCGATGAAGATAGGAATATTGTTGTGCCACCGCCAAGCAGTAAAAACAAGAGAAATAGGGTTGGACCTCCTGATGATGATGATTTTGAAATGGCCAAGGTGTTGGTGGATATTTTAGGTGTGTACCACGAAATCACATTGAGGGTTAGTGCATCAACGCACCCTACTGTGCACACCACTTTTCAAGATGTTATTACTATGGAAAAGAATATCAAAAGCATGTATGTGTCAGCTGAGTTGTCTACTGAAGCAGAAACGCAAAAAACCTTGAAGGAAATGGCTGACAACATGAAAAATAGATGGTTCAAGTACTATGGTTTAAGGTTCAAACTGAAGAATGTGGCTTACACCTATACCCAAGAAGGTTTAGGTGAGGAGGAGGTGGAGAGAAGAACTAAGGAGATCAAAAAACTTATGTATGCTCTCTATGATCAGGTATTAGTTTTAGTTTATTACTTCATTTTAAACTTTTAATCGTTAAGTATGTGCATTATTTTCAATATGTATTAATTTTTGCATTATTTCTTAGTATGTGGTTGTGGTCGATGGAGGTAGACACGTACAGCAGCAGCCACCTCCAAGTTCTTCAACTAGCACTCTGAGCAGCAGAAGCACCAATAGCAGAAGGAGCAATCTGCTTAGTAACTGGAGGAACGTGGTTCAGGAAACTGAAGATTTAGTCACAAAACATGAAGTGGATCAATATTTGGATTCAACATTAGAGCTCATTGATGATTCAGATTGCTTTGACATCTTGCTATGGTGGAAGGTCAATCAATTCAAGTATCCAGTTTTGGCAGCAATAGCTAAGGATGTTCTTTCAATTCAAGTATCCACAGTGGCCTCGGAGTCTTGTTTTTCAACTGGGGGTAGAGTAATCGATTGTTTTAGGAGCTCATTAACTCCTAAAACAGTTGAGGGACTCATTTGTATGCAGAATTGGTTGCTTGGTGATGAAATTGCAGAGGTTGTAGATGATTGCACCATTGAAGACTATGAATTCTATGAAGATGTTGAGCGAGGTGTATACATTTGCAAGTTTAAATGTTTTCTTTCATTTTTCTTTGATAACTTTGACTTAACTAATCTTTTAAATGTGTACATTTGCAGAGCATGAGAGCACAGCAACTAGCAAAGCTAATACTTGCCCACCTCCACCTTCAAGAGCAAAAGCAAAGGGTAAATGCACTGCTGCTGGTCCTATTGATGTTTGATATATTATGGTTTGAGTTTTTAATGTTTATTCAGTACTTTTAATGTGGAATGTAATAATTCAGTACCTATGCACCTATGTTCTTGTTGGTTTCAGACTTTCAGTCTCTGTTTATTTCAGACTTTTAATGTGGAATGTAATAATTCAGTTGGTTATTTATTTCAATTTTTTTTAAGGATAATTTTTCGGGATCCCGATCCCGTCCCGGTACCGACCCGGTCCCGAACGGGATCGGGACGTGCGGGACAGATTTCTAAAAACATCGTCCCGTCCCGATAAATTATTTTCGGGACGGGACGGGATTCTGACAAATCCCGACCCGTCCCGTCCCATGCCCAGCCCTAGTTAGAAGAGCTAGATAGGTTAGAAGAGGCTTATGTTTTTTTTAGAAATGAAATGGTGTTTTTTTATCTCTTAATTACATCAAAGAAAGAAGGAGGACCTCTATTTATAGGAGAGTTCCACCGCCTCTCTTTCTCCTTAATATATTCTAGATTTTTCTACCACTTCCTATCCACTCATCAACTCTTCCTCTCCTCTTCTCATTTCTTCTAGCTCATTCCCAAATCTTCTTCTTCACCGACTCAACTTCTCTTCAGCTATTCTTGATCATTCTTGCTCCTAGAATTATCCATAGTCCACTAAGTGGTCTTTACTCTTAACAGATTGCAGCTTAACTGATGTCAATGTCCAAGAGAAATGATGCAAAGCACTTCGTATCTTGGGAATACAATTCTCTATATCCGAAAAATTGTTCAAAAAAGTGGATAACAAAATAAGAAGATCCTAATGATAATGGTGAAGTGAATTCAGTTGAAAATGAAGAAGACAGTTCACTGGCCAGTGACACATATCCATTGGTACATTGGAATTCCCATTGTCACTATTTCCTTTGTTAGCTTCTGTAGAAATTGATACTTGCAGTGAATTTCATATTATCCATATCATTGTTCTAGGGTTAAAAGATAATGTTTTGTGCTAATAAGTTTTATTATTAGGTTGTCTTCATTTTTAGTATCATGATTAGATTTTATAGTGTATATTTAGCCCATTCTTCTGTGTGGTTCTAAGAATGAGGCTGAAAGTCAATTCAGTTGGATTTCTTAAGAACCAATGTCTTTAGTCTAATTTTTACACATTTGTTGAGAGTAATAGATCCCACATTATAAAAGTAACAAATAAAATATAACTAATAAGTTGGCCGATCATTCCTAATTGTACCGATGTCTTTTGTGGTTAAAACCCAACACCTTAAAGGTGGTTCAGTTGGGACAGTATCGGTACATGGATGATTCACGAGGCACAATTGTCACTGTTTAACATGGTATCAGAGCGGATCCCTCTCTAATTACTTCTCGATTCTCCTAGGCTATATGTCTCGCTCAGTTCTCTTATGAGCCCGATGTGAGATCCTTATCTTCGTCTGGTATGGGCTTATATCGCCATCAGAAAGTTCCGATTAGATTGTCACCAATTGTCCTTTGGTTTGTTCTGTCTCATTTCATCACATGCAAGCCTTGAGTCAGGTTGCACGTGAGGGAGCGTGTTGAGAATATTGGAGAGTAATAGATCTCACATCAGAAAAGTGACAAATAAAATATAACTAATAAATGGGTGGATCATTCCTAATTATACCGAGGTCTTTTGTAGTTAAAACCCAATATCTTAAATGTGGTTAAGTTGAGACAGTATCGGTACACAGATGATCCACGAGCCACGCTTGTCACCGTTTAACAATATTTTCCTGATTGCAATAGGAATCACATATGTCTTCTCTAAAACTTGGAGATGTTATTTTTACCTTTTTTTCGAAGTGATGAAACCTTAAGTTTAATTTCTGTGACTATGAATTTAATTAGATTCTAATTACTTGTTTGATGCGGCTAATTACGGGATGATGAAGATAATTTGACTGAATATTGGTTGAGGTATTTGACAATCACACTGCTTGGATATAGCAAAAAATCAATACTAGAAGTCCTTTCGAAGTGTTAGTGTCAGAACACTGGGATTTGGTCAGGATGTGTCTAATCACTGCTGAATGGTTGAGCCGAGCACTTTCTTCACTATCTGGTTTCGAATTTCAGCTCTCAACCTTCTCATCTCTCATTCCTCCACTTTTTAACTCAAGTTAACGAACTCCATTTTTTACTCCTTAACTATATCCTACTTTTTTATCAAATAATCGACTATTACAACTTTGTAAGTCAAACTCACAACATCCCCTTTGTCTTTAGACCAAATGGTACTAGGCTTAACTATGTTGTCAGCTGAAGTTTAACAAAATGAATCTTCATGTTCTTTTAAACCACACATATACGTAATAGTTGCATAATAAGATAGACTGGATTAGATGTGGGACACACATGACCTAGGTTAGGTGATAGGTGGGTTAATCCTCACCCCAGTTGTTACTCTGGCCAATTCAACTGTGAAACCTAAACCCATGTTAGTTTCCACATGAAATCAGGTTTCTTTTGTTTTTGTGATAGCTCTAAACCTACGTATACCATAAAAGTAAAATGCATTTCTATATTCTAAAATAGGCTAAATGAGGGGATTGGTATCGTAGCCAGAGTCCATGGTCACGATCGACGCGTGTGTCTGACAATAAATTTCTTGACCGCATTTATATACAATTCTTTATAAATTTCTTCATTAAATGGAAGAATATCTCTCGTACACATGTACGCATTGTTATGAGATTAGTCTGATAAGATACGTACACATACTGTATTTAGTTACATATTGAATATAAATATATGGTTGTCAGTGAGAAATACGTATAGGAGCCTTTGTCTTTAGTTTTTTAATATGTTTTGCGGTACCCCGAAAGCTTCTTAGACCTAAAAACTAATCAACGCGAGGGGGGTTATGTCAGCCAACAGGGCATTGCAGCCCCTCCTCTAGTCACACATAATTTAGTAAATAATAAAAACATCAACGTTCGAACCTATGACATGAGGGTTTCTTATCATGAATTAAGTTCCCGTGATGAGATCCAATGCATCCACCACGCTACTTCTTGTGGTTAACACACTAATCCGTGGGGGTGCCCGAAGCATACATTGAGGTCTACATGCATTTGTGTGGTGTGTACCGAAATTGTTTAAACATGCATGGATTGCGAAAATAGTTAGACTTGGAACTAGAGAAGACATTGGAGGATATAATGAGTAAGGTTTAGTACAACGAATGAGATGGAGTCTAGTATGTACTAGGTATCGATACAACAATTTCCTTGGTTCTACGTAGAAAAAGAAAGAGAAGGGAAATATTGTACTCTTGTATCAAAACCACTTCATTAAGCTTGCCATCATACATAAAACTCTTCCGTTATTTAAATCGAAATTTGATTTTATTCGTTAAGATAACCAATGCAACATGTACATGGTTAGATATAATTTTAAGTGCCCGTAGAAAACCGACTCTAACGTAATTAAACGGTAACAACGAATTAGCATGCACATACGTTTTGAATTATTTGTTTTTTTGTACCTTAATAATGCAACACGTACGTAAAAATAAACTTAAATAATTTTACGTAATACAATTAGTTGGATTAGATTTACATTTCTATACAAATGATGCATGGAGGAGCTTAAATAGAAACAAATAATTTCTCATTTCTTTTTTGATATTCACAACTTTAATTTTTGTATTGATGATTTTCCTTAAATTTCATACATGTATATGCACTGGTGCTAGGGCCAGCAAAATAGTTTGAATACATTTCCTTTTTGTTTGGGTGGGAAATCCATAAAAGGTTAAACATACTAGGTCATTAAAGAATACCATATAGATTTCCTTGGACATTGTATCTAGCACCATTTCCTTACCACTTCACCCTACAAGTCCTTGTAAAAACCACCACTATGCATTGTGTAGAACACCACCATAGAGCCTGTCCAATTTCTTCTACTAGCAACTTAGATAGCAGAGCCTCTCATTTAGCAGCTTCATCATGTCTATCATCCCCAACCACAATGCAAATCTGGGCTCTAGTAGTAGTACCTCAAATAATCCCAACAACTTTATCAATGAGACTTTATCTGTAGTTTATAAGGGTTTGAGCTACTCTTTCTATTCCTAATTGGTTTTGAAGAGACTACTTTATCAATTATAATAGCTCGTTCTCCAACTACATCCTTGGCATGCCGATTCCAAACAATACTCCATTTCCCATACCGACAAGGATAACCGTATATGAGTTCAATTATCAACCTGCTGCACCAACAAATCCTTCATTCGATTTTATGAATGTAGGTAGTGTAAACAGAACTCTGGTTTTCATGGATTGTCAAATGATGGAGCTCATAGTTACGTTTTTAGCCACCAACAGAATATGGTTAGCTTTCGTACTCTTGTGCCTAGCGCGCCTGTGGTGCCCTTCTTCAGCACCATGGCCCTGTCTAGTTATGAAGGTCCGAGCACTCAGCTGGTACCTAGAGGTATGCCATACTCGATGTCTTTGGGGGGGACGAAGACGACCAAGGGGGCACCTTTGGTGAGGCAAACACCAGATGCTGCTGCTAGGGAGGTCACCGGTGCCTTGAGTGCGACAAAACATTTACAAGCGGCCCGGCTTTGGGTGGCCACATGAGCCACCATTCCAAGAGAACAAGACGGGAGCATGAAAGTGCATCCAGAAGACTACCGAAAGCAGATCCATAGATTAAGATTCTTGTTATTTCTCAATTTAGGTTTCTAGTAATTTGCATTTCAAATACAACTTTAATTTTTGTGTTTAATGGAGGAGATTCAATCAATAACTGGTCGGATGTCGTGCTTGAATGTTGAAGATGCCCATAGGCTTTTCCCTCTCGATTTGATTTTGTTGTTTATATTTATGTTTCTGATATTCATTGTGTCATCTAAGGATTGAAATAAGAGTAAATTCAGCACCGGTACCTAAACTCTTGTGACACGGTCAAAGTGATATCCAAACTTACAAAACTACCAATGTGATATCCAAACTTCATTTTTGATACCAACGAAAGGCATGAGGCAATTTTCTGTCACATCGCCGTTTGTTTGATGACGTGTCTCGTATAAGACCAACCAAAAATATTTCTTATCAGTAGATAACTACATCAGCAGTACCTGAACTCTTTTAGAATGATCAATGTGATACCCAGAATGAAAACCCAAGTTTTTAATGTTCAAACTATGAGGAAAAATGAATCCGCAAGATTTAATTTTAGAGATTTTGGAAGGAAATGGAATCTAGGAAAAACATGTGTATTTTTGTTGAGGGTTTAGAGTTTAGAGACTTTGTTACAAGGGTTTAAGGTTTATATGACTTTTAGACTTTCTATATCACATTTTCTTCAAGGCTTTAGAGTTTATAGATTTTTTGTTGGGGGTTTAAGGTTTAGATGACATTTAAATTTAGGTTGAATATGGAAAACCCGAGTTTTCATTTTGGGTATCACAATGATCATTTCAAAAGAGTTCGGGAACTACTGATGCAGTTCTCTATTGATAAGAAATATTTTTGATGAGTCTCATACGAGACACGTCATCAAACAAACGGCGTCGTTACAAAAAATTGCCTCAGGCCTTTCATTGGTATCGAAAATGAATTTTAGGTACCACATTGGTTGTTTTGTAAATTTGGTATCACTTTGATCGTGTCACAAGAGTTTAATTATACATGTGTATTGACAACATTCTAAAGGTCTGTCCGTCTATGCGATGAAGTATATATATAGGAGACGTGAAGTGGACGTCCGCAAACCACCTAAAT
Organism: Comarum palustre; assembly: GCA_951800085.1. Classification (NCBI taxonomy): domain Eukaryota; kingdom Viridiplantae; phylum Streptophyta; class Magnoliopsida; order Rosales; family Rosaceae; genus Comarum; species Comarum palustre. The sequence goes on from OX637587.1 coordinate 688,263, forward strand.
TGTGGACGTTTCTGGTTTTCCGGCTGAAAGAGGCTCCAGGCGGCGTCAATGGCTACTCTGCTTCTGTTTTTGAAGACATCAAATATCCCAGACGTCGTCATCATCAAGTTGAAAGCCGCGGTGACCTAGATCGATAGTCCGACCAGAAATTTTCCCATAAAACTTCAAGCACCTCATCCTTAACTTCGAACAATTCGCCGACGAGTCTAGCGACAAGGAGAAGGATATGATGTAGTTATGTTGTCTGTCCAACAACAAGTATGGCTACCGTCAACGCCAAATTGTCGGAAAACCAGAAACGTCCGTAGTTTAGGGGGGTTACTGAAGTCTGCTTCACATCCCCTCTATGTGTGTTTATATATATATATGTACGAAATTAAAGTGTGTGACTCCTTATTTGACTCACTTTCGGGTTAGATTTGCACATACAGTATCTAGATTATAGTGTGTATAACGTCTCTACAAAGTTTCATGTAACTTAGAGATCATTTGGATACCAAATCAGATGAAACAAGTTAATAGAAAAAAAATCTGTTCAAATAGAACCGTTTGTGTAAATCATGATTACAGTCTCTATCTAGAGCGGAGCTCCGCTTTAAATTAAAGTGTGTGGCTTTTTATTTGACTCATTTTCGGGTCAAATTTTCACAATTACTATGTATAGAATACAATGTATAGATAATTCGGTATCCAAATTAAAACCGTGGCAGTGAATATATAAGGAACATTCATGACAGTGGAGGCTTAAGAGGCTCCATGCGGCGTTGTCGACAACGACATCAATACATTTCTACATTCACCACCAATGTAAAATCTCAATAACTTCACACACTGAACACTCCATCAAATTGGTAAAATACAAACTTTTATACATTTCTACATTCAAAACTAGAATTCCCAACCTTTTCATGAAGTCTTTCAAGTTGCTCCTTATGCACTTTTGCTTCACCTACATACTTGGAGCTTTTCCCGCTTCCCTCATCACTTTTCCTCTTCTCATGTTTCGTTGACTTCAAAGTCGAGAATGAGATGTTTGAAGTTTTCTAGTAAACTTTCCGGCCAGACCATCGATCTAACTCACCTTGGCTTTTTCACCTTGATGACGACAACGTTTGAGATGTCTTATGTCTTTAAGGACACACGAAGAGCTGTCATTGATGCTGCTTGTAGCCTTCTTGATCGGGTGCGCTGCTCTATCATGGTGGTGAAGATGGTGGAGTTCTATCGGTGGTCGTCGACGATGGTGGAGCGGAGCTTCGTGGTGCATTCATCTGCCGACATGGTTCTAGGAAGTGCTTCTGGTCATCATGGCTTTGAGAGCCATGAGTATTTGGGTGGATTTGGGCCTTGTTGGGCTCATGCCTAGAGTTGGTTTGGGCCTAGGTCCTTGGTTATGGCTTTAGGTTTTCTTAGTTAGTTTTTGTTGTTCCTCCTCTTTGAACGAGAGTTTTGGCCTCCTCTTTGAGTGAGAGTTTAGGGTTTGGTAGGATGATGTCGTTAGTCGTGTCGTGGAGTGAGCAATAGTTTGATGTCATTTCTAGGGATTATTTTAATGTCGGTTAGTTTTTGTTGTTAATGTAATGGAGAAATTACCTGTGTATATATGCTGGTAGTTCTGGTATGTAGTGTTTGAAATTCTTGTTTCTTCTTAAGTTGACTGTAAAGATGTATCGATACTTCTTGATTAGGTTAGGTTACGGTTGAACGCATTTCGGTTCTTGTTCACAGTAATCGTTGGGGTTTCAAGTAGGTTTTTTTTTTTTTTTTTTTTTTAAAAAAAGGATCAAAGGATTTCACTCCTACCCTCATGGTGACTCGAACCCATGACTTCGTTAATAGGTAGTAGATATGCTTACCATTGCGCTATAACCACTGAATTTCAGATAGGTAGAGGAGAGTGAGAAATTTATTTCCACCACCGTTCTCATGGTTGCAATTTGTATCACCATTAATGAAACTCTTATTATTGCTAAAAAAAGCTAATTCAAGTGGACTGACTATGCTCCAAAAATTTGATTTCAATGATCTTAATCTCATGACGGTGGAGGTCAGCTAGTGCTCGGATGAACGAGAGATTGTAAGTGGTATCTTGCATAATTAGATCATCACTGTTCATGACAAGTGATTGGCCTAATGAGTTCTTCAAAGGCCCACTTATACATGATCCCGGCCCAACTTATTCAAAACCCAAATAAGGGTTCAACTGGAGTAAACAGCTGAAATTTTAGGGTTTTAGGTGGTGGCTCCCAACTAGAGCAACAGAGGCAGAAATTTTCCCACTCCAATTCTTCATATTCTTAAGGAGGGCATGTGTGGGTGGTCTCTGCTGCTCTTGGGTTCTTAATAGAAGATTGAATTGAGCCACCACTGTTGCCATGGAAGCAAAAAACCCAGGTTCTTCATCAAAATCGTATTTTTATTGGTTCTATATATGGTGTTCTGCTTTGCAACTAGTCAATCTGATTCTCATTTAGCTAACCCAGTAAGCTTTACATTGAAATCTCAGTGAAAAAATCGAAACTTGGGAAGAGGAAAAGTGATGAGGGAAGCGGGAAAAGCTCCAAGTCTGTAGGTGAAGCAAAAGAGCATAAGGAACAACTTGAAAGACTTCATGAAAAGGTTGGGAATTCTAGTTTTGAATGTAGAAATGTATAAAAGTTTGTATTTTTACCAATTTGATGGAGTGTTCAGTGTGTGAAGTTATTGAGATTTTACATTGGTGGTGAATGTAGATATGGTCTTTGAACTTTGGTTGAATTGATTGATGATGGAGTGTTTTTTTCTAGCCTTGAATTGATTTCCATGTTGGATTTGATCTTAGTGTGTGGACGTGTTTGAAAAGTTTGCATTGTAATGGGTTACTTTCTGCCGTTGTATTTGTATTTGCAGGATCCAGAGTTCTATGATTACTTGAAACAGCATGGGGAGGATCTTCTGCAGTTTGACGATGAGGACATTGAAGTGAGTATACGAGACTTTGTTTTACTGTTTCATGACTGCTCAACGATGCTGGATACTAAATTATGGTTGTCCTTGTTTTATGCAGGATGATTCTGATACTAACTTGGAAGATGAAGAGACGCAAGAAGGTGCTGAGATAGAAGAGGATGAAGAGACTATCGATCATGAAGTCAAAAAGAAGGGAAAGGACACACCAAAAAAAGTTGTGACTACTGAAATGGTTGATTCTTGGTGCAACATGATTCAAGAAACTGGGAAACTGAGCGCTATTCATTCTCTTATGAAAGCTTTCCGCACTGCCTGCCACTACGGTGATGATAAAGAGGATGAGTCTACGCTAGATTTTAGTATTATGTCTAGCAGTGTCTTCAATAAAGTGATGGTATTTGTTCTTAATAATATGGATGGAATAATTCGGAACTTGTTGGAGCTCCCTGCCTTTGGCGGGAAGAAAGAGACCATTATAGATCTTATGACAACAAAAAGATGGAAGAACTACAACCACTTAGTGAAGTCATATCTTGGAAATGCTTTACATGTCTTGCGTCAAATGACTGATACAGACATGATATCATTTACTTTACGGCGTCTTAAACATTCCTCCATATTTTTGGCTGCTTTTCCAATTCTCCTGCGGAAGTATGTTAAGGTGAGTTCAATGACACACTCAATGTAATATTCTGTCTAAATTTCTTTGTTTTTGTGGTTGTGGCTTTACTAGAGTTTATGGATATTGAAATTGATTCATTGCACATGGATTTCTGGTTCCAATAGTTACCTTTGTTGGCGTTCTTTTACAAGATTTGGAATTTTATTGCTGGATATATATCCCTACCTGAATGAACATGAAGTGTGGTATTAATATAATTCAATGGAGGGCTAGGGTGGTGCCGATGTGGAGCATGATTGTGTGGTGTACATCCCTGTTTCTACCAATTCTACATTGTTGTACACACTACAGTCGGACTATTTCGGTCTGTACAACAAAGTTGAAAGGCATACAGTCTGTTTCGGTGTGTTAAGCTTCAAATGTTAATGGCTGTAATTTGATATCTGTGACATTGATATAGACACTTGGTAAGTCATTTTCAATTTTCCGTTACCATTTATCAATATGATAATTTTGCCAATACTACTTTGTTGTACACCACAATCAGACCAAGTATATTTGGACCAAAGAGGGTCACTAGTAATTATCATGCTGATAGTTTTCTCCCATGTGGTGTGGTGTTTGAAGCCCCTCATTTGCCCTACCTAGCTGTTTGCTAGATTTTCAAGTGTACACACAAGATATTAGTTTCAGATTACTTGCCTGTTTTTGGTATACATAATATTTACTACATTCATTATTTTTATCACAAGTGATTAAATTAAAGCTAATAATTATGTTTCCTTTTCGCAGACTGCCATTGATTTGTGGGGTTTAGGTGGAGGTGCCCTTCCGATTTCCTCCCTTCTATTTTTAAGAGATATGTGCATTCGTCTCGGATCTGATTGCTTAGATGAATGTTTCAAGGGGATCTACAAAGCCTATGTCTTGAACTGCCAGTTTATGAATGCAGCAAAATTACAACATGTCCAATTTCTTGGAAATTGTGTAATTGAACTTTACGGTGTAGACCTCCCAACTGCATATCAACATGCCTTTGTTTTTATTCGGCAATTAGCAATGATTTTGCGGGAGGCACTAAGTTCAAAAACTAAGGTAATTTCCACTTTTAGAGAATTAGTCGAGCCTTTATTTGGCTGTAGCATGAATCTTCTTCCTCGAACTGAAGAATGATTGTCCTAACAAATTCTTAATTTGTCTCTTAAAGGCACAGGAGACATTTCATAATTTTGTATTATTGACTATTTGAGAACTAAACACCTTTCATAATTCAAATTTTAGCTTCTGCATATAAGTGCAAGATTCTTTCTTTTAGATATATTAACAAAAAAAGTTTACAAGTTCTAGCTTATCTACCATATGTGCTATATCTATTGCATTTCACTTATGCTGCTGCATGTCTTCCAGGAAGCATTTCGAAAGGTTTATGAGTGGAAGTTCATGAACTGCCTTGAGCTCTGGACCGGAGCTGTCTGTGCCTATGGGTCTGAAGCTGACTTTAGGCCAGTTGTATATCCCTTGGCCCAAATAATCTATGGGGCAGCACGTCTAGTTCCAACTGCTAGGTATTTGCCTCTTAGATTGCGTTGTATTAGAATGCTTAATCGAATTGCTGCCTCCACGGGTACTTTCACGCCAGTTTCTATGTTGCTTTTGGACATGCTTGAAATGAAGGAATTGAATAGGCCCACCACAGGTGGTGTTGGCAAAGCTATTGATTTGCGTACTGTACTTAAGGTATATATTCAAACATAAACAGTTTTCTCTACTTCAATTTTCTATTACAGTATGGTTTACGTTATTTGGAGAATTTTGATTGCAGGTTAGCAAACCAACCTTGAAGACCCGAGCATTTCAGGAGGCATGTGTGTTGTCTGTTGTTGATGAGCTTGCTGAGCATTTAGCGCAGTGGAGCTATTCCATTGCTTTCCCTGAGTTGTCCTTTATACCAGGTGTGCGACTGCGTAGCTTTTGCAAATCTACCAAAGTTGAGAGGTTTCGGAGAGCAACAAGGGAGCTTATACGTCAGGTATGTACTCAGAGTGAACATATGTTCTCTTTAGCTGTGCCTGAACATATGTACTCGGAGCTAATATTCAGCTATTCTATGTCCCAGATCGAGGCTAATTCGCAGTTTATAACTGCAAGGCGCAAGGCAATCTCATTTCTGCCTAATGATCCTGCAGTTGCATCTTTTCTTGAGGTCAGCGCTTCCTTAATTTTTTGTTTCTCACTTTGCCCTAAACCTATTTTGTATGCTTTTATAAAGTCCCGTATCTGGGATTTTAAAGATCATTGAGGAGTTGCTACTTAGTCCTGCTTTTGTTGGCTTTGGGGTTGGTATTTGTAAAATGTTACTTCTGAACTCTGTTCTATAACAGGATTGTGGTCTTCTAAAAACTTATTTATAAAAATAACATAAAATTATTGCGGTGGGGCATGGATATCAGTGCTGGCTGATTGTCGTAGTTCAGCAGCTGGATCAAGAACCCATGCTGGGTTTGATTTCAATCTTTGAGTAGTTTTGTTTTATTTTGTTTTATAAATTTTTTGATACGTTTGAATTTTAGACAATCAGTGTAGTTACTGGTTTCTTGTTAAACAACTATGTTCCATAATTGAACAATCAAAGCAATGGTTAGGGTAATGTTCAAGGTTCTAAAAGTCGCTAGTCGCTAGTCGGTCGGCTGGCCGGGGACTAGCGAGTAGAGGAGTAGTCGGGGAGTACTAGGTTTTTAATTTTTGGATTTTTTTTAAATATATAATTAAATATAATTTTTTAAAAGGTATTATAATGTCCAAAATAATAAAAATAGTCAATAAAATGCCGAGTTTGGCTGATTTTTTCCGAGTTTCCGAGTTAGTCCGATTTTTTTACCGAGTTGGGCCGATTTTTTACCGAGTTAAGCCGATTTTTTCCGAGTTGGGCCGACTACTCGCCGATTTTCTTCCGGCCGACTTTGTACTCCGATTTTCTTAAAATCACCTCGGAAGCACGCCGACTAGCGAGTACTCGGCCGACTAGGCCAAGTTTTAGAACACTGGTAATGTTACACATATTAATGATTTGTCATGTATTAGGCTTATAGCTGGTCATCTCTGATGGTTCCTCTTCATTTCATTTGAATTTGTTGTGAGGAGAAACTGAAATATTTTTATCTTTTAATAGGAGAAAAAATCAGAGGCTAGCCCTCTATCCCAGTATGTTACAAGTCTGCGCCAAATAGCACAACAAAGATATGATTCATTGGTGGAATCAAGGTCTGAGATCTCACTGTCTTTTTGGGTTCCTATTCATATTGTCATATTAATATTCCTTTATTCTAACAAGCATATTGGTTCCAGTGTTCTTGTGGGGGAGAATTCAGCTGTGTTTGGAAAGAGGAAAATACAAGAGAGCGATGAAGAAGATGACACTAGGGATGAGGAAGCCAGTACTGTTTTCAGTTCATCCTGGTTGCCTGGAGTTGATACCAAGTATGTTTGCGTATTCTCTCTCTCTAACACACAAAACAGACACTGTAACAAGACTATTTTCAAATTGTGTTAGAAAACAAATCTGTCTCTCATTTTCTTGTCGATCTGTGCACAGGGAAAAAGAACCTAAAGATGGGAAAAAGAAGAAAAAGAGAAAGACAGAGCAAGAGGAACGGGTAGCCATTGATGAAGATATTGTTGAGGAGTTGGTCCTCAGCTCTGATGAAGAAGACGAGCCTGTAAGTGAGGCCCTTTCAGATGGGGATGAAGATGAGAGGAAGCCAGCACCATCAAAACTGGAAAAAAAGAAACAGAAACCATTTACGAATCCATTAAAGAAGAATGGTAAATCTCAGGCAAAGAAATCAAGGAAGAGTAAGAGTGCCAAGTGAAGATACAAAATGCCGTTAGTTATTGCTGATGGTTGAGAGTTTGGTCCTAAAGTGAACCAGATTTTGTCAGAGCTGGTTGTAGAAATTTATGTATGCAGAGAAAATCACTGTTAATTCTGGACGGAATTCGTAGAAGTATCTATGCTGGCAAACTTTTAGGCATAATTATAAATAAACAAGGTGTGCGAATTGTAAACATGCAGGGTGGTAACATGACAACCGCAACAAGAGGTGGATAGGTAGCATATACTTGTTGTACCGGAGCACTTGGTTTTGTCGAAAATGGCGGAGGGAAAGCACATACCGGATGATATTGGAGGGGAAATCTTGTCCCGATTGCCTGCTTTCCATAGTCTTGTAGGTGTGGATTCTTATGGAGGATGCTTGTATGGGTTTCATATAAGCAATTCTTGTATTGAGTGTGGCCATGAGAGAATATGGGCTGAGTGACTCTTGGACTACGCTCTTTGAATTTGAGTTTTTGAATCAGCTTGATTCCCAGACGATGGAAATTATAAGGATTGAACATATATGAAGAAGACGAGCCACTTATTAGACAGGCTTCCGATGAGGTATCATATGCCTGCTATGATTGTAGTTGACGAGAGTCTACTACAGGTTCCTGATTATCATGCTACTGTCATAGAATACAAGGTGAAAACAACAACAGATCGTCCGGCGAAGCTGAAATCAAGACAAATAATTGCCGCCTGCTCGTTGATTGGAACAAGAATAAGTAAACACATACACCCATTGCTCGTTGAACTTATGTATTTCCTTTACTCATTTCAGTACGTTCCATCTTTTGTACTTGTCATGAAAAAACTAGGTAGCAGACTCGCTCTCTTCCAAGCTGGCCGTTACTATATGTTCATTTAGATACCTTTCTACTGTTTTTTTTCTTTTTCCAGTGATTCTTCTTTGAACCCTTTCTGTATGTACGTTGCTTTGTATGCTTACTAGTTTCTTAGACAATACCCTGTTATGTTACATTATAGGGCCTTTTAAGGCCCGTTCCCTTGTATTGCTTTATGATAGCCTATTGAGCCCTATTAACTTGGGTTAAAAGGGCTTTATAGGCTTCCCTTATAGCTATCTATTATAGTTATAGGCTTACCTTATAGCTATTGATGATAGTTATAGGTTTACCTTATATAATTATCTGGTATGAACAAATAATACCCCCCGAGGGCTCCGCTCTGCTCTATTCTCTCCTCTGGTATAGAAAATACCGTATAAAAAAAGTTTATAAGATATGAGTTATTCAAATAAGTTCTTATAGAGTTTTTTTTAATGGATAGCTTGAGTAACCCCTATTTGTGATATTCAATAGATAGGGTAAAGTCAAGTAAACAAGTCAAGTCAACTACAAGTCAAGGAACCCTGGACCCCGAAGGGCCAGGGACAAAATCAGGTAAGCGAGTAGAAAAAAGAGTGGGTCGGGGGTGCAGTTCATGCATTCTAGGTAGGATGCATGAACGGAACGCTGGGGGCTGCTTGTTGTTCTGCTGTTTGGCTGTTCAGGTTATCGCCCCCGCCATTACTCCAATAAGAGGAATGGGATAAGGGGCGTTTCCGAAAACACAATTCAAAAAAGGATAAAAAGTGAGAATCTTCACATTTTTACCTAATTGATCCACCGTAACTCTATTTCACCTACCCGTTTTGTTCCTCTTCTTTGCTTTTCTTCGTTTTGTTTCCTTTCTTTTCCAATAAAAAACTCTTAAGAACCTAATCATGGAGCCCTAAATACTGAGCTCTCCTCATAAACAGCGCCATAATTTCCTAAGCGCTAATACAATTTTTAGACAGTATTTCCTAGTCTATACCGTATGGAGCCGAACGTCGCTTTCGTTATCCGCATGTGGGCTTGTTAGTGCCTCACGAGTTGGAGCCGGGTTGCTACCCCACTCCAACCCAATGTCCGCCTTCTTGTCTTTTACCTGAGTTCCCCAATTAGGGAACCGACCTCGTTACCAAATCGAAATAACCTCCCCGGCAGGGCCCGTTAGTAGCTGCTAACGGGGTCCAACTAATGGCCACACCGGGTTTTCTTTCGTCGGCTCGAGACACAACCATGGCATTCCACATTTGTTGAAAGAATCTGTTTTGATGATCAATCGATCAACTTGATTGGAGTCTGAGTTGGTTCTGTGTTTTTACTTATTAAATTACATGTATGTCTGATGTCAATGGTACTAAGCAGTTATGAACATGTTCCAACTTTGAACATAAAAGACGCATAAGGTTGGCATAGCTGAGTGCTACTATTTCTTCAAGATTTCTAATAAGTTTGATGCAAAGAGAACACTCTTAATCATTTGAGTCTTCGTGGATCATTTTGCCCACCTGTAGATTTGCATAACCAGAACACCATACTTCATTTGGAATCTCCTAATTGTACTTAAACAAATGGATTATGAATGTTTAAGTTCTTATACTAGCTTCTTTGGAGTGCGTATTATTTGGCCTTTCGTATTTTGTAAGAAAGGGAAAGGTAAATAAAACAGAAGATAAAATGATTTTAACAACTTTCATCTTCTGCTCAATCTACTTACAACATTATTGACGCTCTATGAGCAATCTACAGTACTTTACACCTTACTACCTTGGCCTTCCAAATCAAGTTTGATGGATCGAAAGAACTCGATAACTTCCATAGAAATATGATACAAATAAAAATCCATATACCTCCATCAAATTCACTACATTAACAAATAAAACTACACCTTGAGACTCAATAATTTTGTGCTTATAGGCTTACTTCTATTGCAATCTGAACTGAATATTAAAGACCACTGAGCGCCACCATTTAAAAGCACAGCTGAATACGATCAAGGGTTTGATGGGTGACCTAACAATGATGCCCAGTATGTTGTTCCCACAAGTGACATCCCAGTATGTGTCTTCCAGTGTTGTATGTAAAACTGTGCAGCTGACACTTATTTTTTCATTGCATTTATGTTACTCTTAGCGGCATAAGCTATTTGGAAAAGGAAGATATCACTTGGTCATTTTGGTTCTCATGCTTCTCTGTTAGAAAGCATTGCTTTGTTGCAAGAACTAAAGCAGCAGTCTGCAAAATTCCAGTGTTTTGACCAAATATGATTTGAAAGAATGCTATAACTTGGTTACTCACTTGCTCTTGCTAGGGGAGTTTCACTGATATGACCCCTCTCTTTTTCTGATGCTCATGGTCACTTTGCAACACTTGTGGGATCAAGTTTCGCAAGCTCAAGCTGAAGGAGAAGCAACGGGAGGAAGCTTCCAGTTCCGGAGAGGGCAGCTCGAGTGCAACATAAAGATTAAGAAGCTAAGACAGTAAGACACAGATTAATATCCCCCGAGTGTTATACTTTCGGGACGTCTCCAAAAATAAGGTTTCTTAATCTTAAGAAACATAAAACTGTTGTAAAATAATATTGAGAGAATGAATTCTCCTTATCTTATTGATAGAATAAAGTCCTTTTATATAGGGAAATACATGAGCCTCTTGGGCTATTACATGAGCCAATGAGCTTATTACATGGATATATATAAAACCCTATTACAACATGGATTACTACATAAAACATGTATACAAGGCATGAATCAAGACACACACACACACACATATATATATATATATATATATATATATATATATCAAATATCCTATAACACTTCCTCTTGTGTCGCGTGTCTTTATGCCGGTATGGTGCTTACGGTGTTGCCTCATCAAAACCTTGCCAAGTAACAAAAACCCTGTGGGAAAACTAAACCTTGGTCGAAGGGAAAAGAGTACAACACACCAACTACTCTATTGAGAACTCGCCATGTGATGCTCCCCCTGATGTGTACTTCAATCGGATTTTCCTGATGAATGGTGCATTCCAACATGCTTCTCAAGAGTAGATGTGAGCCAAGACTTGAACAAGTATGCCATGATCAACCACAAATGGGGATCAATGGCCTTAGCGGTGTATGCAATGTTGTCTCGTTAAAAACCTTGTCAAGCAAAAACTTAGTGGGACAAAAAGTTTAGTCTAAGGGAAAAAGAGTGCAACATGGTTGACACAAACAACCACATCCTTCACATTTGATCGTGACATGTATATGCTAGACTTTCTTTCAAATTTGCATCTCCCCCTGATCTCAAGATCATTCATAGGGTGCTTCCGGATCTTTAGTGACCACGGAATTGTTTTGACAACCTGACATATGTATGCTCTTTTAACATGTCTCAAATGTGACATTACTCAGTGCCAGCAGCTATGTGCACGGTGCCTAGCAGCAGGGTGCACAAGTGAACGTATAGTGTCTGTCAGCAGTGCATGCGTGTGCACAGACAGCGTTCAGACATCGCTCAGGCAGCATGCACAGGCAGCATGCACAGGCAGCGCGCTATATGTCTAGCAACTCGGCCACTAAACTGACCGGTGCCTAGATCATGATTCCGCTTCCTATGCATCTCAATTCATGCATGACTAGCGATGGCATAGACAACAACATTTCTCTCATGTCATAGGGATTGAATATGCCAGATACTCTTAGAGTATTCAAGTGATGTCCTTTGCCATATCATTAGCATTGCATGGGCGCAAAGCTACTTAGCTTTATAACGAATAGAAGAGAGGTCAAGTCTTTCTTTTGATTAAACGGATCACTCTCTCTTAGAGTTAAGACCTTGACTAATCATGGGAGTATATGAAGGTTCCACTCTTCTTCAAAGGACCTAAGTCGATTGATAGAAATACATCATCAATACACAATCGATCGACTTCAATACGAGATTGTGTCTTTCCCAAGATACTTTTCATTCAAACATCGGATATACAACATATACTGCGATCATTCGGAATCAATACACAATGACATTATTTATCATATCTCATCCAAAATCAAGGAGTCATGTACTATGCGTCAAAAACACTTGGCCAACGCAAGCTCCACTTGATTTGGCTTATGAAGTTTATTTAAGATCTTCACACGTATCTCTGATCCCATAGAAACGTCACTATGATCATATTCAGAGGGCTACATGTATAGTTATTGGGGAACTACCAAACTGACAAGGTAGTGGAGTGCAATAACATCCATTACGAGAGTACTTCTCATCGTAGTCGATCCCAGTGCGTGTTTATGAGAAACCTTGCGCCATAAGGGAGTCTGAGACTATTGTTCTCACTACACTAACTCACAAAGATTTACTTGATAGGGTTTACGCTTGCGGTGTCGGCAACACCTGCCCAAGAACCTATCCCTTTGTCTGGGTCGCATCTTCTTATTTTAGGTCAATACACTTTGTCGACATATCAACAAACGTGTGGTTCGATAAAATCATCATCCCACGTCCTCATGTACACTAGTGTAGTCATTATAGAGATCTCTTTCTATGAATTGGATTTGACATTGAGGCGTCCCCCAACGATAGTCACAATTCAGACTAACATGAGACGGAGTGAGTATCACTGATCAATGGACCAGTAGTGCCAAAACTCGCTTTCTCTCTCAGTGCGAGTGTATATCAAACCCAAGGGCCTCAACCTAACCTTCAGGGAGCCACAAGGCCAAGGGCACCATGTTGCCACATTATGGCGCCCTCATATCACCACACAAAGTGATAGCATCAAGACCATCTCAGTATGGTCGAGCCATGGCATCAAGACCACCTCAATTTGGTCGAGTCATGTCCACTTGGTAGGACATCATTCCTTACAGACATATGCAACATTGATCTCGTCACTATAGTTCTTTTTGGATCATGTTGAGACTTAGTGGCGACCAACCACGACATTCACGACAAGGAGAGCAATTATGACTTGGATCATCGAGCCAAAGGCATCAAGAATTGATTCAACCATGTCATCAATGATGGTGAAGATCCAATCAAACTTAGTCACAAAAAAGATTCACAATCTGCGAAGAGTATGCAGTTTTCATGTAGTATGACTTATAGCCACTAAAACGGCCATAACTCTCTCGTCTAGATGGATATGAACAAACCGCTTGAACTATTGGAAACTAGATTCACATAGATTTCCAATGATATAAAGTGCGCATTCCAGTTCATCCGGAGTTGATCTGGGGGCTTTGACGAAGTTAAGGGATAATAAGATACAGTCTGCTATCTGGCAGCATGACCTGTACGCACTTAAACTGTCATAACTCTTTTGTACGTTTCTTATATGCACTCATTCTTACAAGTGAGCTCGACAATCATGAACCAGTGATTTAAGGATCTACAACCGTGATGTCTACAACAATCTTTGAGGAAATAGGCACATGACAAGGTGCACAAATGCAAACCCGTGTGTAACAAATTTCCTAGCAGCATGACCTTTTCTCAGGATTGTGTGGGTAGTCCCACCGTCTGCAAAACACTCAATTTCTTCACGTAACATACCTATTGAACAAGGTAGATACGTGAGAAAAAGACATAAAAACCGAAGGCAACAATCGAAGACAACCGTGTGCATTGCAGAATTCCTGGCAGCATGACCTTTGTTCACTCAAACAGTCATAACTCCTTCGTTAAAATGGATATGAATGAACCGCGAAAACCGTTGAAAACTACACAGACGTAGCTTTCCAGTGATATATGGTTTGCATTCTAGTTCATCCGGAGCTGTTCACAAAGCTCTTAATAAGTTTCTATTCAGAAAGTGACAGATTCACTGTTTTTATTTTTGGTTGCCCGCCTTTGTAGCTTGCACGTATGCCAATGAACTAAGCACTTAGCATCATTCGGCAGCGCATTGCACCTACACATATGTCATTGAATTAAGAACTTGGCAATATTTGGTAGTGCATGAGGAGCCACACATATGCCGGTGTACTGACCACTCAGCAACATTTGGTGGCTGCACAACCGCTAGCGCCCATGGCGCACGGTATGGGGCAGTAAGGGGGCTCGACAGCTTGTCTCAAGTGCACAACATGAGGTGCACAGAGCTTTGGCAGATGCTGCATAGAGCTCGGCCCTGGTGCTCAGTGCTTGGAAGTCGGTGTCCTGTGCACGTCCTCGAGTGTTCTATGTTATGTAGCTCACTTAGTGCTTGTCCTTGATGTAATTGCACAACCATTGGTGATCAATGCACGGTTCCTTGTGTTCAGTGCTAACATCTGGTGTTTAGTGCTCAACACCTAATGCACAGTGCACGATAGTTCATGTGTACAACACAAAGTAACAAACACATAACTATCAACATCTGACAAATAGATGGTGGCATTCCTCACACAACATAAAACAACTGACACACAGGGGCGGCAACTGAAACATAATATTTGCAGAAACAATCAAGGGGCAACAACTAGCATACAGGGTTAGCAACAGGCATGTTAGGCGGCAAGAGGCGCGTGACTATCGACAGCAGGCAGCCAGGTGCACATGGGCTCGGCAGCTTGCACGGTAGCTCAACAACTATGCCAGCAGCTTGTGAAGCGCTCAGTAGCTCCTAGGCAGTGCTCAATATCTGCATGCCTTTAGCATAAAACAGTGTTGCTCATCTTCTAATCTCCATTTGAGACTTAGAGCGTCATTCAAGGGTCAATATGTAAGTGAGCGGCAAATTTCCTCGCTCATGCATACAATACCAAATTGTTGAGACTCGTGAGTAGTCATCTCACTTTATAGGTTGGAGTTTCAACGTAGCAAGTAGTGGCTAAATCTCGAGCAAAATCTAGGTCATGCTCGGCAGCTGGGTGCTCAGTGGTTGGAAACTAGCACTCGGCAGCTATGCAGCACTGGTCCTCTATAGCTGGGCACTAGATGACAAGCACTTCCTGGCAGCCTGTGCTCTGCAGCTAGACGCTAGGCATCCTGCATCAGAAGCTGATTCTCCTACCTTGTTCTCAACGAGACTTCAACCCGGAGAAATGTGCTAACGTTGATCAAATACAACGTGGGTTCAAGAAATGAGATTATTCTCCAATTCTGAAATCTCTTTAATAGCATAACACAAACCAACGTTGGATACCTCACAACGTGGACCAAAAAACATCGTCGGTGCATGGTGCAAGGCAGGTAGTGCTTATCACTCGACAGCTAGTGCTCGCCAGTGCTCGGCAGCTGCCCTAGGCAACGCTCAGTAGCAATCGGAAGTCACCGCTCGACAATGCATTACAATTAGTGCGTAGGCCTTCGGTAGCTGGTGGCCATGTGCAGATATAGTGCCTGGCAGTAACGCACGACAACCCCTATGCAGGTGCACATATAGTGCCTGGCAGCAGTGTACACGTGCACAGTGGCAAGCCCTGGCAGTAGCGTGCACGCACACAGAGGCAGGTACACATACGGTGCCTAGCAGCAGTGCACACGTGCACATGGGCAAGCCCTAGCAGCAGCGTGCACGCGCACAGAGGCAGGTGCACATACGGTGCCTAGCAGCACCGCATTCGTGCATAGGGGTAAGCCTTGGCAGCAGCGTGCACGCGCACAGAGGCAGGCCTTTGCAACGGTGCTGAACAGGTGCACGTGGCAGCAAAACATTCAGTAGGTGGACGCGGCAGCACAGTGGTCAGTAGGTGCGCACGCCAGAGCACATCACTCGGCAGCAGCGCACGTGTTCCAGGGCACAGCGCTCAGCAGCTGTGCACGCGCTAGAGCACAGTTCTCGGCAGCAGCGCACAACGAGCAACATGTGGGCTAGTGGTGCCGGTAGCCAAATGCACATATGTTTTATGATTTTCATAATAACCTGCAAAGACAAACGTCCCAAGCATAGAATGCGGATAGAGAAGGGAGGAACAAATTTTATTCTTCCCGAGGTTATTGAACTTTGAAAATACTCAAAATTTAAAGCTTACCTGCTAGTTTGCTAAATAGACTGCATTTAAGTATCGTCGGAAAAAGGTCGTCGGCTATACTTTAGCCGACAAAAATAGTGACAGTTGTTGGCTAAAGTCCACAGTTTAGCCGACGAAAAAATTTTTCGTCTCCTAAAGTTTGGACTTTAGCCAACAAATTTTTGGACTTTAGGCGACGAAATTTTGTCACTTAAGCCGACAAAATTTTTTTTCGTTGCCTAAAGTTTAAATTTCAGTAGACGAATATTTGGATTTTAGCAGACGAAATTTCGTCGCCTAAAGTTTGATTTCGTCGGCTAAAGTTTAAAAAATGTTTATTTTGATTTTTTTTTATTTCGATTGCTTTTTTCTTTCTTTTTCTTTTTCATTTTCATTTTCTCCACCTAAAGTTTAAATTTTGTCTGCGGTGTTTGGAGGAGGAGTAGTCGCGGTGTTTGGTGGTGTTCGGAGGAGGAGGTGCCGCGGTGGAAGAGGAGGAGGAGAAGGAGAAGGAGGAGCCGCGGTGGAGGAGGAGGAGGAGAATGATGAGAAGGTAGAGAGATGAAGAAGATGATGGAGAAAGAGAAAGATATAGGAAAAAATTTAAAATATTTTGGCGGAAATTTTGAAGGTACTTTAGTCGACGAACATATTGAATTTCGTCGGCTAAAGTTAAAATTTTTGGCAGAAATTTTGAAATTTTTAAGGGTACTTTAGCTGATAAATTTTAATTTTTTTGTCAACTAAAGTTAAATAAATAAATAAATAACTAGCCGACGAACATATATACTTTTGTCGGCTAAAGTACCCTCAAATTTTCAAAATTCTCGACAAAATTTTTGACAATAGACGACGAAAATATATGATTTCGTCAGCTAAAGTCCTTTGCAATTGAAATTTTAATTAACTTTAGCCGACGAGTTTTAATAAATTTCGTTGGCTATAGTTATTTATTTATTTAACTTTAGTAGACGAATCACCCTAATTTCGTCGGCTAAAACCCTAAACCCTATACGTAGAAGCTTTAAACGAAAAAAGTCGTTAAATAAGATATGACCGGAATGGTGAAATACGTCTACGGTTAAAAAATCACGTAATTCCGGTAAAGTCTTGGTGTCGATAGTTGCGGTCAACGCAATTTTTCATTCTTTCTCTCTAGAGGTACCCCTATCTCCGGTGGTTATTTTTCATAAAATTTTATATCACTGGTTGCGTCTCATCGATTTGAAACTATTTTCAGTTGAAGGTCCGGACAAAATACGTAATTTAGACGGTCAAATGATCATTTCCGTGAGTTAAGGGTTTCTTACGGGATTGACCGTTAGGATCGAGCCCTTAACGTTATCGGATCAAGTTGAATTTTTTTTCTATAGATATATTTCGATATAATGATCATATCAGACGGTCGGATTTTTGTTTCTCAAGTTTGATCATCAGAATCACAACATGTCTACTAATGTTGTATAACTTGTTTACTAAGTTTTAAGTAAATGTTCAATTTCAAAAACAAACTCTACGTAAAAACTTCAAACGTAAAAAAAGTCGTGAAATAAGATATGACCAGAATGGTGAAATACGTCTACGTTAGAAAAATCACGTAATTCCGGTAAAGTCTCGGTGCTGATAGTTGAGGTCAATACAATTTAGGGGTTTGACTTACGAGATTGACCATCCGGATGAAGCTCTTAAATTTATCGGATCAAGTTAAATTTTTTACCATAGACATATTTCAACATATTGATGATATCTGACGGTCAGATTTTTGTTTGTGAATTTTGATGATTGGAATCACAACATGCCTACTACTTACCATTATTTATCCCTATAGGAAGCCCTATCATCGAGGGGTAAATATCTTAAAATTTTTAGATAGACAGTTACATCTCATCATGGTGAGAGTTTTTTGTGTTGAAGGTTTGACCAAAATACCTCATATATATCCAGATTTAGGTGTTTACATGTGTTAAATGTTTATAAAAACTGCATTTTAAAGCCTTAAACAAACTCTGATGGCCAAAAAAACCCATATTGGTATCATAATAGTCAATCGGACACTGAAATATCCCTAGTATAATTTTATAACTAAAAGGTACTTTAGCCGACGAAATACCCTAATTTCGTCGGCTAAAATTTTCAAATTTCGTCGACTAAAGTTCACTGACTATAGCCGACGAAAAATTAACTTAGCCGGCGAAAAAAAATTTCGTCGGCCTGTTTTTGGTTATTTCGTCAGCTAAAGTTTTTTTTTTTTTTTTCTGGTAGTGATTGCACAATGGTTCTTTCCATTACTGACGGTGAGAATTTGATTTAATGCTCATGTAAGAAAATCCATACGTTTGCATTCACTAGTGTTAAGAAGTAAGTATATTCCATTGTTTTCCGGAAAATAGTGGAGTATGATCACGCAAACCTATTTGAACAATAATAGGTATGAGTGACCTAAAATTTGAATGAGTTTAAGATTTAGACCAATTATTAGATAATGCCCTTAAAATGTGAAGATAGGAAGACTACACCTAATGCATTTTTGAAATTGGTTAATTAACAGGGGTGAAATTAACGGCTTCTTATGTCATGTTTTTTTAAAAGAACTTTTATTTAAATAACCTATTTTGTCACACATTCTACATTTATCAATGAGGTTTTAACTCATGATTTCAAAATTGTCATTTTTTTAACACCGCTTCTTATGTTATAATCAAACTTTTTTTCCTTTGAAGATGGACACAAAGTCATTTGATTGATAATATATAATAGGAGAACAACACATACACAACTCACTTTCGTTGGCTACGTAAATATCGAATTATGCTAAAATAACCTATGAAACTCAAGCAAAACCTAAGCAACTCAAGTCATTCAAATGTTGCAAACCTTAAATTAGTAATTAGTAAAGTAACTGTTTGATTCATCCAACTTATTCATTCCCAGCAGGACCAAAACTAATCAGCAGTCGTAAGACACCACGAAACTAGATCAACCCAAAGTAGTTTTCATGTCCAAGCACGAGATTTTGAACCACTAAGCCCATTGGCGAATCTCTTTGGAGACCGAAAGGGATGTCGCCCTTATAACATTTTTGTTTTTTTAGAAAATTACTGAAATATTTTATTGGTAATTAGATATTTAGACAAAATGTTATCGTTATAGCCCCTCCAAATTAAAATCTTACCTTAATTACTTGTTGAAAATGGAGTATTGTAATAACTATATTGGTTAATTGTCTTAATATACGCATGATGCACTATAAAATATTAAAGATGCATTTAACGGAGAATTATTGGTTTCAAAAATAAAAAAATACTGAAATACAATTAATTTTTCCTTTTGTAAAACACCTTTAATAGTTGTGTTTAATTATTTTTATTATAAAAAAAAATAAAAAAAAATTTACATTTTATTTTTGACCCAATCACAAGTCTAGTTCCCCCACAAACTATGCTTAAATCAAGGCTAGCGCAATCAATCATAACCTCGTGCTTGGACACAAAAGCTACTTTGACAGTAAACCTTATGTATGGCAGCTGGGTCAAACCCCAAACTTTAGCTAAATCAAGCCCAAACGGCTTGGAAATGTAGTTTTGACTGTTTTTTTTTCTATAAATAAACTTGCAATTTGCATACTGAAGGACAATGATTCATACATCATTAGCTATAGTAATGTATAATTTTTCACATCGATATCGTTCGTGAAGGCAACCAAGTTGTAGACGCTTTGGCTAATCATGAAGTCAATTCGACATGTTTGATTTGGTGGGATATACCGTCTCAGTTTATTGCTTCATTGTGTACTTGTGATTGACTCGGTCTCCCGAATTTTCGATTTTGTTAAGTTTTTGTCTAATTATCATGTCAAGATGTGGTATACAACTCATATTTCATATTTTTCCTTCAGGTAAGATTCTTGTTCTCTCAGTGTAGTTTTATTTCTTATTTTCTTTATAATAAGTTTACACGTTCTTCGAGGTTAGTCAAGAAGAACTAAAAAGATCATAAATTCTGTGATACATTAACACCATCCAAGAATAAAGTATATATACAAGATTACATATATCAATCCTAATAAGAAACTAATTATACTAAATATTCCTAACAATATATAATCCTAATAGTACATGGATTGACTCACGCCAATACTCTCCCTCACTGGACAGTTACATCTCATATTATGGACTTGTGATCTATAATATTACCTGCCCAGTCTACGTCTGTGTACCCAGAAACATCTAAGTGTCTGTGTTTTGAAAAGATTAATCCTTTTTCCTGGAACAAACTTTAAATATCGTAAAATATGAAATACAGCTTCTATATGAGTCAAACATTTTCCCTCACATCACCCTCATAGGGTAAAGCGACCTTTTGTCAGAAAGTTAGACGGTCTTATGAGTGAAACCCTCAGAAAAACAGACTTCTTTAGTAAAGAGTCTATCTCTTTCTTCCCACTTCACTTCGTTCAGTGCCGCTTGATTGATTGCTATAACCGATGTAACCTATAGTTTGATTGTCTTGGATATTACTTCACTTCGATATTTCATATCGCCTTCATTACGTTATTGAACAACTAGCTTATGACGATCATCCTGTCACATGAACGGTATTGATTAGAAGCATAAAATGGATTCATGTTCAGCAAGCTTTTAACACAGGACCATAAAGACAAGCAATTTCTGCGAACAATCAGTCGAAGGAGCCGAGCTTGACTCACAACACTAACTGCATAGGCTAAATCTGGTCTGATGTGAGACAAATAAATCAGTCGGCCAACTAATCTTTGATATTGCGCCTTATTTACGGGCACCTGATCCAAACATTCTACCAACCGATGATTATGTTCAATTGGAGTATCAACAGGTTTACAATTAAGCATACCTGTTTCTGTAAGTAAGTCTAAAACATATTTCTTCTGGCTCAACACAATACAATTCTTAGCACGAGCAACTTTGATTCCCAAAAAATACTTCAAACTACCTAAATCTTTCATCTCAAATTCAGAAGACAGCTAATCTTGTAACTTCATAATTTTCTCACTGTCATCACCTGTCACAATCATATCATTAACATAAATAATTAATGTTGTCACCTTACCACAACGATGCTTAATGAACAACGTGTGATCGGAGTTGCTCTGTCAATATCCAATCTTCTTCATAAACATGGAGAAACGGCTGAACCACGCTCTTGGTGATTGTTTTAGACCATAGAGAGACTTTTTCAACTTGCACACCATCGGCTCCCCAGTTGAAGTACCATAACCAAGAGGCAAATCCATGTAGATTTCCTCATGCAAATCACCATGCAAGAAAGCATTCTTGACGTCAAATTGCTGCAAAGGCCAATCAAAGTTAGCGGCTAATGAAAGAAGTACACGTATTTTATTAATTTTGGCCACTGTTATAAATGTATTGTCATAATCCACCCCGTACTTCTGAGTGTAGTCTTTAGCTACTAACATTGTCTTGTACCTATCTACCGAACCATCAGGATTATGTTTTACTGTATACACCCACCTACAACCAACTGTCTTCTTTTCCAGTGGCAATAACACTAACTCCCACGTACTATTTTTCTCAAGAGCATCCATCTCAACTATCATTGATTTCATCCACTTCACATCCTTCATGACATATTAAACTTCACTAGGAAGAGACACAGAAGATAATTGATTCACAAAGGTTAAATATGATTTAGATAACCTATGTGTCGACATATAATTAGCAACAGGATATCTAGCCTTAGTACTTAAACTTGGTTCATACTTCTTTGGGGGTTGACCACGGGTTAATCGATCTGGTAAAATTTTAGTTTGACCTTGTGTAGAGCCACATACAGGAGCATCAACACTAGACACATAAGGATTATCAACACTACTAGATGACGGAGGAAAAGAATCAGTACATACCTCAGACGATGCTTAAACAGGAGAGACCACTAATGGAGAGGGAGAGATTGGACTAGCAGTAGTAGGTTGTCCACCTTGTATAATATTGTCCTCTGATGATGTGTTGTCGATGGGTTGCTCCTCCTTCGACTGATCAAAGTCATTTTCTATCAGTTGAACATACTCAATCAGCTGGTCAAGGGTTTCAGGAACTGTTTGTTGCAGTGGTTCAACAGAAAGTCTCTAGGATGAATGTGTAATTTCAAGGCTTGTTTCGATCACAGGGTTATACTGATTTTCAAAGTAAACACTCTCCCCCTGACTAGGAGTATCAGATGGCGAAAAATAACATGTATCCTCATTGAAAGTAGCATCCTTAGTGACATAAAAACGTTGGGAAGGAGGATGATAACACTTGTACCCTTTCTATTGATTTCCATACCCAATAAAGACACACTTGAGAGCTCTAGGATCTAACTTTGATCTTTGGTTTTTATTAAGATGAACATAGGCTACATAACCAAAGCATGGTCATGAAGTGTATTAAGAGATGAAATTGAGACATAACTAGATAACACCTCAAACGGAATATGATCTTTAAGAGAAGATGATGAGAAATGATTGATGAGATGAAAGGCACACAACACTGCCTCCCCTCAAAGATACTTGGGGATATTGGCACTAAGCAGGAGGGCACGAGCCATGTCTAACAAGTGACGATTTTTTCTTTCAGAGACCTCATTCTATTCTGGTGTTTGAGGATAAGTGGTTTGATGAATAATCCCATAAGATTGGAAATAATCACGAAACAAATAGTTAACAAATTCTCCTTCATTAACAGGCTAAAATATCTTAATACGAGCATCATATTGGGTACGGACAAAACTATGGAAAGCTGTAAAGGCAGAGAAAACTGTGCAAACATCTTTCTTCTTAAGCAACACAACCCAAGTTAATCTTGTGAAGTCATCAATGAACAGAACGAAGTAATTCATACATGATATGGTAGAATTTTAGGAAGGTCCTCATAAATCCTAATGAATTAACTCAAAAGGTCATGAACTTGAATGAGAACTCAAAGGATAACTAGATCGATGACTCTTAGCAAAAATACAAGTTTCATAGTGTAGGCTAGAATCACTTATCTCATAAAATAGAGAAGGCATGGACTTCTTCATAACACCAAATGACAGATGGCCCATACGCCGATGCCATAACCAAACTTCATTCAACCGATCAGAACTCACTTTCAAAACAACTAGTCTTTGTGGTGTTGGTATTTTTCCAATGTACATGCAATCCAAGTGAAACAGTCCCCCTCTCAGGTCTTCATTTCTAATTATCGCCCGAGTGCACAGATCCTGAAAAACAACATACATAGGATAAAATGTGGCAGAACACTTATTTTGTGAGGTTAGCTAAGACACAGGCAAGAGATGGTGAGACAAAGAGGGTACATATAGGACATTATGAAGAACAATGGAGGGTGTAACATGAATAGACCCAATACCTATAACCGGAAACAACTCACCATTGACATTAGATACTTGTTTTATAGACGAAGATGATAATGTGACAAAGAATGACTTATCATAAATCATGTGATCTGAGGCACCAGAATCAGTAACTCACGTGTCACTTCCAGTAAAGTCAGAAACATGTAAAACAACACCAATTTTACCTTGAATTTTTTTAGTCGTCATTAATCTATTATCATTAGAATCGTAGCGAGCCATATAGTCGTTGAGAGTCAAATTGACCATCTTGTTTATATCTCCTTCAACAAACCACAAATAGTACGAATGTAATAAATAGCAAAGACAAAATACTATTGCACAACACACGTTTAGTTCTTCTTCTTCTTCTATTTTTTTCTTCCTTCATTCCTTATCAATTCACCTCCAAAACAAACTTTAGAATGAGCAAAGTTTTGGCACACCTCTGTTCTTCATTTTGTCAATCAACAATCACCTCAACCAATTAAACTAAAAACTTGCTAGACACCGCTAAAGCAATTGAACAAAACTTGTTCGATACTCCAAACTGACAAAGTTATCCTCACAACTAATAATCACCAAACCCAACGTACACAAGAAAAACGAAAAAAAAACTCAAACGACCAAGAGAACTTCAATGAACAAATGAATCAAAATTCGCAGCGGAACAAAACTAATCGAGTCCGAATGGACCTTGATCGACTCTGATGCCAAGTCAAGAAGAACTAAAGAGTTATGAATTCTGCGATATATTAACACACTCCAAGAGAATGGAGTATATATACAAGATTACATATATAAATCCTAATAGAAAACTAATTATATTAAATATTTCTAACAATACATAATCCTAATAGTATATGGATTGACTCACGCCAACAAGGTTTAACAAAAAATATATAATTTTCACACGGCTAACGATGCTCAAAATATTTTTTTGGCATAAGTTTGAAAATGGCACGTCGCGCATCATTAAATACTTCCTTCCAAAAATATTAAAATGCATTATTAATTGTACGTTTAATTATACAGCTACGATTCACGAATTAATTTTCGAGATGTAAATTTAGAAAATGCTCTATGGTACAGAATTAACTTAATTCTATAAATGTACAAATTTGATATTAATTGCTCAATAAACCTTAAGAGACCAAAACATAGCATATGAGGTGACACTCACCCAAATGCAGACGAAACCTGACCATAGAGTGGACGACTACTCAGAATGTCCCATTAGTCGATAGGAGAAGAGGACCATAAGGAGAGGATCCAGATCCCAAATGTTCATAATTAACCTTACTTGCACAGTTAGATTTATTTCTCAAAACAGCGGCTACTCATAAAAAACTACAAATTCTATATACTTTTCAAGCCAATTCAATTTCAACCAAACAAAAGTTAAAGCCAATTTTCAGATCACAGTTTTAATAATATAACATGCACATGCACGTAGCCTATAGCCTTCAGCATTTGCGTTCGCACCTTGGCCGGAAAGATAAGCTGTGAACGAAAATGATCGGAACTCTAATATGGCTGTGAACCACAGTGATCTGCAAATTTCACATGTATTATACCAGTATAGAGATGTCCAAATATTTATTACAAGTAATTATGTGAAGATTAGATAAGAGCAAGCTGAGAAAATTCAGTCAAAGTTATTTCCATGGCCAGCAGGGTTAATTCATTTGAGATTACCAACCATCACATCTGGTTAAGTTTGAGGCATTATGCCAACCCAGAAATTTTAATGTATACTACTATATATACTGACAAATTTACCATAATTGACAAATAAATTAAAGGTGAAAACCTGGATGCTGTGCTGTGAAAACCGGAGCTTATCTTTCTATTAGTCCAATTGAACCTGATTATTCAAATTTGCAGAATTCAAACGACAGTGTTCTTGATCTTTAATTTCTTTGGTTAATTAATTCAGTGTCTTGCACGCATTGCAATCAGGAAAGAAAATGTGGTGGGTATTGATCACTCTAATATATATTAGCTTGGTTGAGAATTGTCATTCTAGTGTGTTTGGCACTGAATATTGAGGGACAGAGGTTTTCCCTTTCTTCTTTTTGGACCTTCTATAAAAGACCAAAACCATTTTTTGCATCTTAAAATTAAATTCTGCCTTTCATTTTCATTTTCATTTTCATTTTAGACCCTAGCCCTCTTGTATAAATTAAGCCTCTCACTTTCAAGTCTCTCATCACTTTCAACTTTCAAGTCTCTCTCCTCATCAGTCCTCTTGTCCCCAAACTTGTCAAGTCAAGCCCCTCTTTTGTGTACATGTAAGTATGAGTGTGTCTGTGTGGTACTAGTAACAGCAGTAGCTGGTTTGATCAATGATCATCTTGTGAGATCAATCAATATATCATGCATGGTATATCTATGAAAATTGATTCATTTCCTTCTCAACTTTGATTCTCGAAATCGATTCTTGATCTTGGTGTATCCATCAAAGGGTGGTTGATTTTTCATGCACCAAAAAGATCAATATGGAAAATGGTTGATCCATTCATTTGGAGGTGATATGATCCTTCTTAATTTCTTTAGGTGACAGGAATCTACTATTATTGCAAAATATTTTTTCTAATATATGGATCTGTTGAGATTTTCTTATTTCCATGAGATGTATTTAAGTTTTTTTTATCGATCTATACGATCTGTATGTCCAAATGGACATGCGGTGCCTCTCGGTGTTATTGATCGTGTTGATTTTTATTTTGGGATCGATTACTTGTCAATTCTTTTGATCGAAACTTCTGCTCTTGTCTGAATTAACAAAATTTACATTTGTCGGACATGCTCAAACCTCCATAATCGTGGGTCAATGGTTATGTTGATTCCGCCGTGTAATTAACATAATCAATGATGATGATACGTCACTCATTGTTCAAAGCTCGTTCTAATTGTTTACATGTGGACATCGAAGCATCTTCAATATACGGTCGTGTATGTACAAGACACATGTGAACGGTTGAAATTAGATGATATAATATTGATATATAGATGGTCAAACATATGAATTGTTATGAATGACTAAAATTGTGTCGTGTATATAGACGACCGTGCATACAAGAATTTTCCCACATACACTGATTTAAATAATTGTTTTTGTTAATTTTGGGTCAAAACTTTCAGAAAAAAGGTGTTATATCCCAAAATTTGAAGCCTTTGGTGATTGATGTTGTATTTCGATTTTGATGTTGAAGAAAAGTTATTAGGACCATAAGATTGATATTTTAATTTGTTTTCTTTTGATATTTGTTCTCTCTGATAACCAAAGTCTATATTGGAAATTCAAAATTTCTCATTGGTTTATCGGTCTTGGGGTTTGGGAAGTCTACAGATAACTGCACTATAGATGAGTCTCTAATTGCACACGCCCAAACACACGCTCATTCCCTTTTCTTAATGATGTTTTTTGTTCTTTACTTATGAAACGCTTTGCCTTTCTGTAGTTTGTGTCAGCCTTTCCAGATCATCCTGTGATTTCTCCTCCATATCTTTCAGTTTCGAAATTTTCATGCATGATTAGTCATGCATACTCTTCAAGTGCTCTCTTTGTGGAATCATTACCAGTTTCAATTGAAATCTATCTGCTTCAAACTAAATTGTTAAACTGATCCACTAACTAGCTTTCGTATGTGTTTTACCACCTTGAGAAGATGGAAGGGAGCATTGATCTCACCCTGACCCTTGGGTTACCTGGTTCCTCTGCAACTCGAGTTCCTCCTCGTCAATTCATCAATACAGCTGCAGCTCCTGTTACTCAGGTATATATTGATCTTGATCTTTAACTAGTGAACTATATATAAGATAATTGTACGTGAGTAATAATATATTAACAGAAATGAAAGATTTATTTACAAGCATGTCACTAATAGATGTCAGGAAATGCATGCAATGCCTTTAGCTGTTTCTTGTTCATCTTGTTTGCTACAAGAATTGATCAACATGGAGCTGCTTGCATCAAGTGTTTCATGTATGTGCATGAAGATCTAGGTCGAGCTTTTTCTGGTCGCATTAACAACGTATTGTCTATACAATAATAAACTCAACTCGTAGCCTTACGTAAATAATTTTGCAACAGTACGTGTTTAATAATTAGCACCGTCTTTATGAATCGAAAAAATAACACGCCTTTACGTTTAATATATGCAGTTAATTACTAATTATAACATAACCTCGGTTAAATGCATCTATTATAGTTGATCTATATATAAACTAACATTTGCAAAGATAGTGTTTGTTGGAAGCAAATCCGATTATACGTATCTAGATACAGTACACATGTTGTAGTTGTACGTAGATCATGTCCTTAATATTTCTTCTCATTATTAACAGATGATGTTATTTGTTTCATATATTGATTGATCACCTGTTTAGGGCTTTGGTTCTGGAGATTCTGCTGGCAGGGCTCCTGCTGATGAAAACTCAGCTGCCATGAATCTAATGGAGTTCCATAGATTAGAAGAACGGAAGGGATACTACTGCGTGATCGAGCTCTCCGCCACGCATGGGAAGGTTGGGGGATCTAAGAAAAGGAGGACATCCCACTCCGATGAACGCCCCGTGGTGCCGAGACCCGTAGATAGGAATAGGAGGTGCAGAAATTTCAACTGTCGAACCTCTGAAACTCCGATGTGGCGCAGTGGACCTTTCGGGCTAAAAGTAAGTTCAAGTTTAACAATGTTCATATATATATATATATATATATATATATATATATACAGTCCGGATCAGGAGCGGAGGTCCGTTCCTAAGCTTAGGAACGGATTTCATCATTTTGACCCACTTCCCGATCGAATTTCCTCAAACTTCCTTCTAGACATATCTAGATCATCTTGTGTAGATCATCTCTGCAAAATTTCAGCCAATTTGGTGATCAGGAAGACCTTCAAACTTATGTTACAAAAAAGATGGACAAACTGGGCAGAATTCTGTCCGTCAGTTTTGTAACGCAATTTTGAGGGCCTTTATGATCACCAAATTGGCTGAAATTTGGTAGAGATGATCTACACAAGATGATCTAGATATGTCTAGAAGGAAGTTTGAGGAAATTCGATCAGGAAGTGGGTCAAATGATGAAATCCGTTCCTAAGCTTAGGAACGGACCTCCGCTCCTGATCCGCACCGTATATATATATATATATATATATATATGTGTGTGTGTGTGTGTTTAATTAAGCATTCTTACTTCATAACTTGGTTTCTCCTGCTACTGGAGCTTCACTGATGACTCTCCTTCTCTTACTGATGCTAATAGTCACTTTGCAACGCTTGTGGGATCAAGTATCGCAAGATTAAGCTTAAGGAGAAGCAAGCAGGGGAGGGAGCTTCCGGGGTGGGCAGCTCTAATGCATCATAAGGATTATGGAAGACACAGATTAATCCCGAGTGTTGCTCTCTTAAGATATCTTAAGAAACTTTGAAGATTACCTTCGATTTATGCTTTTGCGGTGAATTTTCTGTTGATGGGATGAGACTTATTAATCTTATGAATAAATTTCAAGTTCCTTATTTTCCTTACAATTGACCGAAATCAAATCATAGCATATATATCTACCAAGTCTTATCTATTTCTTATAATATCTTTTTAGTCTTAACTAATCCTTATAAATTTTGATACAACTTCGGAATCTTAATCGGCGCTAATGATTTTGGTCATCATTGGCTAGGCCAGTGACCTCCTAATCTCCTATACATTCATAGCAAAAAGTGTTTCCGTCTAAGGCCGACACAACGGTAAATGGGTGTACGAGAACAAAGCAAGAAAACTCTTGCTTCGTATGTCTTTCAGATCTTTGCCTCTACAGCTTAAACATTCACAAAATAAAAGGGACATAAATCCACAACTTCAACCATTTCAAACATCAAAACTTCCACGAATGAAAAAGCTAAAAAGAAATTGGTATTCCAATCTAATGTTTGCATAATGCTCAGAATGAAAAAGCTTAAAAGAAAGCACTGACCATATCTTTTATCTTCTTCAATTTTATCAAAACAAAATTAAAATCTTGTTGCAGCAATGCAGCCAACAACAGCATTCACCACTGAGAATGCTGCAGGATGCAAGACAACCTGTAGTTTCACCAACATAGTTCGACCAAGAAAACTCAGAATGCTTCAGAAAGACAAGTGGGAGAGTAGGAGTAGGAGCAGATAAGGCAAACTACTAAAATTCCCGAATATTAACCCCTGAAAACTAAGGAAACTGCACCCTTAAAAAACAATCCAACACAAATTATGCTATAAGTGTATCCTACAAGAAATTGGCAATAGAACATGATGAGAAATACTGAAAGAAATCACATCCCTCCCCGGCGCAACTCTTCAGCTCCATGTGCAAAGTGGCACCTGTCACCGAATGTGCATTGACCTTTAGTGAAGTTCTCGCAAAGCTTAGTCTTGAAGTTACTACTTCCTATAGAAGCCCCCATAGCAGGATTCCTCATGTGAGGTGGCTCAGCAGCTGAGCTCACATTTTGAATAATATCTTGAACGATAGCACTGGCATCTTTAATTTGATCAAAAGTACCCTCAAGCTCAATGTTCCTCAGCTTCGGATCTGACTCGTGATCTCTTATTGAAAGCTTTGCTCCAGTCACACGACAAATTTGCTTTGAGGTCAAACCATTTTTCCCAATTATGGCTCCAGCGAGTGATGCATCTACACTAATCTTAGCATTGGCTATGGCCCCAAATCTACCTGCGCCTCCATGACTTGGCGGGGGAGGCTCATTTCGACTACCTATCCTCCCATGCATTGCTCCCCCACCACGAGGATCATCATAAGATTGAGCAGTGGGCCTCCCAAGTTCATATTCACCGTGGGCAAAATGACACTTATCTCCAAACTTGCAACCTTCAGCTGTGTTGTATTTGTTGCATAACCGTGTCTTGACAGCTGGAGGAGAAGAACCATCTGGAAATGATGGTGGGGCTGCTGAATGTCTGGGAGGTGGATGAGTTGGGTTACTACCAGTCATCTGAGAAACAGCTTTGACGCCACCAGGAACATAATGTAAGAAGTGACATCCCTCTCCAAAAGGGCAACCGGAAGTGCTGTATAAAAATAAAACAAATTTTATGAGTCTAAAAAGTACACGATCACATTTTAAATGTCATATAGCTCTGGATATTAGAAAGTTCACATGATTCAGGCTTACAAGTTATTTCAAAATGGGTTAACTATATCTGCAAGGACCCTTTTTCTGCACCTAATTGGCTAATTTTCTACTAAGCCTTAGATATTAATAGAGTTCCTGCAAGTGTGTCCTCCACTTATATATAACAAGGAAAAGACATGCTAAACAATATTTACAATTGGAAGCATAATCTGATGCAGGAACGGAGGGAACTAGAACAAAAATAGTAATGCTTGTTGCCCCAGGGCTATATTCCCCTTTTGCTACTTCCGCAGCAAAAAGAAAGTTTATATATTTATGATTTGGTACTAATGGTATAATTTGTTTATCTGTTATGAGTTGCCACAGAACTCTTCTGTTCCTAAACCAGAAATACCAATGATAAAAGAGAGTTATGAAACCTACTACATCACTGAAACATTAACCTATGGCATAATTGATAAATTTGAATCAGCATATCAACTTGAACAATACTGCTGTGTCAGAAAAGTTATACAATGGTTCACTATACAAAGGACAAAAGCAACAAAATATTCCACATTAGAGAATGCAAAAATATAAGGGTTTAATAAATTGAAACAGCAGCCTTGAAACATGGCACAATTGACAACAATATCTGTGTTTTCTCTTCCAGATCTACCTTTTGCCATCATGTCTCAGACGAACCAATTCAATTTACTTCTTGTTTAAAAGTCTAAACACACAGAATAACCTGCTTCACAACTTAGTAGGTAAGTAGGCAACTCAGCAGCCCATGACATTGTTTTCACTTGAGAATGATGCCTCAAACAAACTAAACAGAACTGATATATACAATTCTGTGTCCCAAACCACTGCATCAAATTTTTTAGAGTAGACTGTTGTCACTCAACCATATCTGTTCAGTCTTTGTTATCATGATTAGAACAGAGTTCGACCTGTATCACAGCTTTAACTGCCCATTTCATTAGTTCAAATTGCAATACTTTTGCTCACATAATTGCATCATTTTCTTATGAATTTATATAAATTATCAATATGAAATATTAACTAGACTATTGATTTTAGATAAGTTAAGATTAGAACCTGAAAAACTTTGTGCATGGCTTCAATTTGCTTCCTATACCAGTTGAAAAGGACTCCATTTCTGTTGCACAACATTAATTAATTTCCCCCAGTTATACTTACAGTGAGTTATTAATCGTCAGAACTTTAAAGAGATCCAACATCAAGTTACCATTTTTATCACTAACAGTAGATATACAAAAAACCAATTCCATTAAAAACTTAAATGGTTAAAGAGCATCCATTGTCTTGTTGAACAGAGGCAAACCTCTATATTCTAGGTACTTCAACTATCAATAAGCTTGCAGAACTTTATTCAATGATATTATAGAAACATGATAATCAAGTTGAAAATTTTCCATTGTAGCCTTTGAGTGGAGTTTATAATCACAAAAATAAATAAATAAAACCCATAAGCAGATACTGAACATTCCATAAGAAACAAACAAACAGGACAGGACAAACGACTAATCGTACGATGGAGGAAGTTGAAGGAACCAGATTGGTAAGCTTAATCTGGATATTTTATGTTCTGATTGAGACAATCTGGAACTGATTTTGATGTTTTCGAAGCTGTTGGTAATGTATCATTTATGAAAGCAACTTGTCTACTCTCACTGTACTCTCATTGACAGAGTATCGAAATACAGAGAACAAAAATTTCAAAAAAAGAATATGTAATAGACAATTTCAACACAATTCATGCCAAACTTCTTCTGTGGAATTAACAAAGATGTTCCCAAACTGTTTAGACATCAATTCCGAAAACTTCAAAAAGAAATTCATACACCCGGCAAAGAATCTTATTTGAAAACACAAAACAAGCAATTTTGCTAAAACTTTACGATCACCCCACCATGTGTAGCTATTTTCCCAACAAACACACGAGATACCAAACAAAAAACAAAGTTCCCAATAGATAGGTGAAATCATAATACCAAACATTGCTCCACTACGAAGAATCAACTCTTTAAGTACCCTCACACCACAATATATTCAATTAACTGAGCTGCCTAGAGCCCAATTTACCTGTTCTTAAACATCTATCCGACCAACTTCAAAAATCAAACAAACTAAACCTTACTTAAACTTCTTTCTCTCTCAAAATTTCTACACCACAACTAAACTAATCTCAATTCCTCACTTCTAGCTATCATCTCAAGATCCAATTCCTCTTACAGATTCGATTTCATCCTACAAAGCTCAACCCTAAGATTCCAAACTCTACACTCAAATCCGCGCAATTCTATCTATCAAAGCACTCCAACCAACACTAAATCACACATAAATTCCACAAAGCAGAAAAACCACATCAAAAACTCAAACCCTAACTTCACAGCACAAAATCTCACACATCATAGTTTCGAAAAATAAGAAAGCAGAGCTGAGAGGAAGTAAAACACCGAAAACGAACCTGGCTTGGATTTCTTGAAGCCGCCATTGCCGTTAAACGAAGCCGCTTCGGGCCTTCCTCGCTTGCGACCCCCGCCGAAGTCCATCAAAGCTCAGAGAGAGCGCAACCGTGTGCGGCGGAGGAGATAGGAATCAAGAAAAGGCGGGAGAGAGTGGGGAGAAGAAGAGAGGGATTGAAATTCCTGGGCTAAGCTAGGGTTCGTGTAAAAAGAGGGGCTGGAATAGTCGGACATGAAATTTCGATTTAAATGCGGTTGATATTTTTTTTGGGGTGTGCGTGACAAGTTTCTTACGACGAGTGACGGGAGTGTTCACGTGGTATCCGTGTGACGTTATCATGATATGGTGCGCTTTTGGATCCACTGATGTGTTTTGGGGATCCGAATCTTCTTAAGATAGATTGATTGGGCTTATCACAGTCGGATGGTTAATACATGGTACAGAATGATTATGGGCTTATTTGAGATGCAATGTCAGGGCCCGCTGTGAGAAACTGAACCAACTTTTTGGGGTCCAAATGTGTTTTGGGAGGATTGATATGTCATGGTTCTTGTGTCATTTTCAGGGACGGTGGTTGGTGTTACTTTGTTACCAATGTAATAGTAAGATGCCTCTACTTATATTAGTGGTTGTGTTAGGTACCAGATTTGAGATGCTCTTATTCCATCTTTAAGGATTTGAGCTGTCTACACATATGATTTGATGGACTAGACTTGACCTAATATTATTGACATAGAAGACCAAAGAGTGTCATGGCTCTCCTGCCCCTGGCTATATTTTGGCTTGTATATATGTAGTTCTTCTTAGTTCAAATGATTTCATGGATTAATAGCATTATTTGTTTGCACACTTCAAATTGCTGAGTGTGGATCTCTTAATTGTAATTAGCTAGCCATGTATCCCATCTGGTTTGGTTTCAGTATTCTTGAAGATTGCCCTTGCTAGCAGCTATGGATTATCATAAGTTCATAATATATATGGTAATCCTTATATTAGGACAAGGTTAGGTATACTATGAACTCGAATTGCTGATGATAACACTAACACAAATCACCACAAAAACACACAAATTTTCAAATCCCAAAGTCCAAATTCCAAATCCCAAATCTCAAATCTAAAAATTCTGCAAATTAATTTATTTTTTAACATGGCATATCAAATCAATTACGACACCATCATCCCACCATACCACAAACCATATTTATATGCGAATTCAAAATGCTCACTCTGTGGATATTTAGGTCATAACAAGCAACGATGCTATGAAATAATCGGGTACCCGGATTGGTGAGATTTCACCAAGAGACCCCGAAAGAATCAAGAAAAAGCTATCATAGCCACTACAGAGAAAAAACAACTGTCCAATACCTCCAATGCCGCGCAGGTATGAATGGTAAGGTATCTATGAATAGTTTCTGGATTATTGACAGCGGAGCAACTAATCACATGACTAATGATCATAGCCTCTTGAAAAAATTAAATCCCTTCACTCAAAATATTGTTTCTACTACCGATGGTAGTCCAACTCCGGTTACTGGAGAAAACTATTGTCCTATCAAACATATTAACTCTTGATTCTGTATTAGTTGTCCCTTCATTGTCATATAATCTTCTCTCTGTTGGCCAAATTATTCAAGCATTATCTTGTAGTATTACTTTCTATCCGTCTTGTTGCGTGTTTCAGAATATTCTAACTCGGTGAATTCTAAGTTATGGTGTAAGAAAGAAGAAATTGTACTACCTGGATTTGAAAAAGACAGGAGAAAAACACAAACATTATTTGGGACAAGCTAATCAGTTCAATGGAGCTGAGAATGTCAAGAAAGATGTGTGGCTTTGACACTACAGGTTGGGACATCTAAACTTCAATTATCTAACGAAATTGCAACCGCAATTATTTTCAAGTGTCGACCATTCAGATTTCTGTTGCGACATATGTGAACTGGCCAAGAGCCACCGTATTTCATATTCATCAAGCCTGAATCGAAGCCTTGTTCCATTTATGAATATTCATTTTGATGTTTGGGGCCTGTAAAAATTCCTACTCAGTGTGGCGATCAATATTTTGTAACATTTATCAATGATTGTACTCGTATGACTTGAGAGTATTTACTGATGAATAAGAGCGATGTCTATTCTCGGTTCAAAGAATTTCATAAGATGGTGTCTACACAATATCAACAGGCTATCCGAGTTTTCCAGTCTGACAATAGTGAAGGGTATGTTAATGGCCCTATACAAGAGTTTATGCAGTTCCAGGGAATTCGACATCAGATTTCAAATTCTTACACTCCTCAACAAAATAGATTAGCAGAATGTAAGAATCAACAATTGGTTGAAGTTATTCGTGCCTCTTTATTCGACATGAATATACCTCTTAAATATTGGGAAGAAGTAGTGATGTCTGTTGCCTATCTCATTAAACGAACTCCTTCTCGGGTAATTGAATTTCAAAACCTTCTACAACGGCTTCATAGTATACTTTCAATTTCGTCGTGGCTGGACTTGGAACCTCGTATATTTGGATGTGTCGTGTATGTTCACATTCCCAAGCCTCAATGAAGTAAATTTGATCCTCGTGCAAGACGGTGTATTTTTATTGGGCATGTCGATTTCCAAAAGGGTTACAGATGCTATGATCATCTCAATGACACCATCCATATCGATCACTTGATGTTTCTTTTCATGAATCTGAGTCTTTTTACTGAATGGGGTATCAGAGTCTTCCCTTCAGGGGAAGATAGCATATGAAAGGAATCCTAGCCTGGGAATCATCAAAATTTATTTGAATTTGAAAAGTTTGGTGAAATAGATAATTTTGAGTTAAGATTTGGAATTACTAAAGACATTGAACATGGAATTGAATTACATGTTGAACAATCTGCCACGTTATGTGGTCCTGACCAATCTGCCACATTATGTGGTCCTGACCAATATGTCACATCACACGCGTGGTCATGATCAAGCTGACTCATCATGTGGACCTGACCAAGCTAAATTATCATGTGGTTCACAACAGCTAATAATAGAAGAGACAGAAGCTAAGCCACCTAGCCAAGCTGTTTCAGCTCCCTTCCCTAAGTCGTGTCATGTTTTTCTTACTGAAGCCAAGCTGATGACTGACACATCTAGACAAGCCATTGACACACACTTAAACCCAGATGGATCCCACATTGGGACAAATCAGAATTCTTTAAATTCAGGAAGTTCAGGTCAGTCAGTGTTTTCCCTCGCTACACTATTAGCTGAAGAGTCCGCTACGAATGTCTCTCCTCAGATACTTTTAAATTCAAACCAATTCTCTAGGGTAGAAAATATTGAACCTAAGAAATTACAAAGGGTTACCAAGGGTATTAAAAACATATGAGCCAGGTAGCAAATTACATGTCAAACCATAAGTTGGTTGGGTCACATGTTCTTGTTATTATACAATTATCCAGTGTTTCTATTCCTAGTACCATACAAGATGCAATGATACATCTGAAGTGGACTCAAGCAATTAATGAAGAACTAGAGGATTCTTTTGCAAGGATTTTGCAAAAGAACTCGACCTGGGATGTTGTTCATAAACCTGATGGAAAGAAGATCGTTGGATGACATTGGGTATTTACTGTAAAACTCAAAGCCGATGGAAGCATTGACTCAAAGCCATTGGGTATTTACTCAAATCCTTTTGCAAGGATTTTACAAAAGAACTCGACCTGTGATGTTGTTCATAAAACTGATGGAAAGAAGATTGTTGGATGTCGTTGGATATTTACTGTAAAACTTTTGCAAGAATTTTGTAAAAGAACTGAACCTGTGATGTTGTTCATAAACCTGATGGAAAGAAGACCGTTGGATGTCGTTAGGTATTTATTGTAAAACTCAAAGCCGATGGGATCATTGACAGGTGTTAAACCAGATTGGTTACCAAAGGATACACCGAACACTATGAGATTGATTATGAAGAGACGTTTGCACCCATAGTAAAGATCAACACTGTTCGAATTTTGATTTCACTTACAGTAAATAAAGATTTACCTATATGACAGTTTGATGTGAAGAATGCTTTCCTCAATGGAAACTTGAAGGAAGAGGTGTATATGGACATACCACTGGAACTTAAATGTAGGCCATGTTATGCCAACAAAATTTTTTGGCTGAAGAAGTTCTTGTACGAACTAAAACAATCTTCTAGAGCGTGGTTTGGGAGATTCTTCAAATCAATGAAGATGTTTGGTTACAGACAAAGCAACTTGGATCACACTTTGTTCATTAACCGTAGTCAGGGTAAAATCACCTCTCTGATTGTGTATGTTGATGATATGATTGTCACATGAGATGACTCGAAAGAGATGGAGGCTCTGCAAAAGTATATTTCAAAACAGTTTGAGATGAAGGATCATGGACAATTGAAGTATTTTCTCGGCATTTAAGTTGCAAGATCTAAAAACGGGATTTGTTCATCTCAACGAAAATATGTACTTGACTTGTTAGTTGAGACCAGATTGTTTGACTGCAAGCCTGTTGAGACACCAATTGCGATGAACCACAACCTCACTATCTATCCAGATCAAGTCCCGACTGATATAATGAGGTATCAACATCTAGTATGCAGACTTATTTATCTTTTTTATACTAGACCTGATATTGTTTATGCTATGAGTGTTGTTAGTCGATTTATGTAGTATCCTAGTGAAGATGATATAGATGCAGTGTATCGTATTTTAAAGTATTTAATGACTGGTTGTATGGAAGTGTCGTCTACCTCATGATTCCCGCTTCTCAAGCGGCTCAGAATCATGCTTCCTGCAAAAGAGAGTTTGAAAACACGTCAGAAGCTCACAATTCTGATTTATAATCGTGCGATTCCGATTTGAAACAAGTCATTCGAATTGGAAATTGAATTTTGATTGATCTTTCAGAAAATAGAATTGATGGTGATTTTACAGTTGTTTTCCCGATAACGTCGAACTGGAGCCAGATCCTCAGAGACGCTTCAGCGGTGACGGTGGTCTTCTCCGACGAGAAGTAGCCAGAGAGCGAGTCGTGAGACAGAGAGCGAGTCGTGCGACAGAGAGGCCAATGGAACTAGTTCGGATAGGAACAAATGATTTCATGAAACCAGCGATGGTCTTCTCCTGTGCGGATCAGAATAAGAGACGGTGGGGATTCAAAGTTGTTTGTCTACATTATCTCTTCTAGACTTGTTGCCTCTCTCCAATCGGTCGAAGACGATGATACTTTTCTTTGTTTTTGGCTAGAAGAGATGAAACTCAGAAAGGAGAGAGAAAGGTCATGAGAGAAAGAGATAAGAGAATGGTGGAGACTGGAAATCAGGAGCACGTGATTACCTATTCACATCTAAGTTGACCACTGCATCACAGTTTTTTTTAGAATGAACCACTGCATCACAGTTTTTCATAGAGAAAATTGGATAAGTACATCACGGTTAAGAAATTGGACAATTGTAACATTTAATGTAATTACCCAAACTAATAATTAAAACTATTTAATATTAGTATTTATTTAATTTAAATTATTTAATAATTATTTTATTTCGACGCTTCCAAACGCTTCGTTTCTAATAATTTTTGAAAAAAAATCGTTTCCGTGCTTCCGAACGCTTCTATTTCTGTGCAACGTGGCTTAAAGATGACACCCGATAAAGGATTATTATATGTGAAAGAAAGAGAATTGAATATTGTTTGATACATTGATGCAGATTGGGTTAATGATAAACCTAACAGACTATCTACATCTAAGTATTTTACATTTGTTAGAAGAAACCTTGTCACTTGGTGTAGTAAAATGTAGAAAGTCGTTACAAGATCAAGTACTGAAACAGAGTTTTGAGGTATGTAGCATATAGTTTGTGAGATGCTTTAGATTTGTAATGTATTGAAGGAATTGAGTTTTAAATTCAAAAAACTCATGGACTTGCATTGTGATAGCACGTCTGCTATTGAAATTGCCTATAATCATGTTCAGCGTGATCAGACTAAGCATGTGGAAGTAGATCGACATTTCATTAAGAAAAATATGAACATGAAGATTATTCGTTTCCCTTTCGTGTATACGGAAGACCAATTAGCAGATGTCTTCACAAAATGAGTGTCAAGGAAAGTGTTTGACAATTCAGTTGGCAAGTTAGGTATGATAGATATCTATACACAAACTTGAGAGGAAATGTAGAATATTATGTAAATATTTACTTTCCTTGTAGGTGTAGGTTATATTTTTTTTTATTAATATTATGACTGTATTAAACTTTCATATTTAAAAAATAATACTACATTAAAGCGTATCAAACCATATCAAATCATTCTTTTATATACTAGTTAAACCAGCTCACTATATATTTGTGTATATTTTGTGGATTTTTGAAGTTCCACGCGTGCATGGTTGACCCCAAGTCTCCTAAGTCCTAAGCATGAAACTGAACAAGCTCACTGTATATAGTGAGATACATAGTCTCATCAGGTTTTATTACAAATTAATATGACCTAAAATGATTCACATCACTGGATGAACTTTTTGGAGACACTAGGACATGATATGTTTGGTCAATTTCCATAGTGCCCACTTGAGAATCACTCGGCCAAGATTTGATTGATATTGAGATTTTAAAGTTTGAGTCAGCTCATGTTTGGTCACTTCATCTGAAAGAAACAATTCCTTAAAATTACCATTTTTTTCGTAGGGTTTCAATTTTATCATTTGACAAACTTGTAGATATATGATCAATATCATATTTTTCACCAACAAGCAGCTTGATGCTTGAAGCACTTGATTGAGTTCAAATTAAGCTAGCTGCATGCACTGAAGTTCCTGAAGTAGCAGCATATATAGATTTACCTACGTAGTCGCATCGATTTGTATACAATCATTTGTTTTCGTAAACCCTATCCAATCCAGAAATCAGGATTTTTGAGTTTATGTGTGGGATGAATTTGGGGATTTAGAACTGAAATACACATTTTAACAATATTATTTATTGCAATTGGTCACTTGATCTCTAGCCAAAAGGCAAAACCATCGATTCCATTACTTATCATCTCTGCCCGAAAGTTTGAAGTTTACAAGGCAAATTGATTATCGAAGCTTGATATCTGGATTAGCTGCCAAAACCAAGCATGCAGCAAAATTATTCTTAAACCGCAACTTAATTTCCTACTGCAGAATTTGGAAAGCAATCATCCCTCACGCCCAAATCTCCTTGGATGCTGAAGTCATTATTTTCTCTAATTCTGCAACAGGGTTATTCTACAACTTTTCTTACATATACTTATAAGAAACAAAGCACTTAAGTACGTACTAAGTAATTGAACCCTAAACTTTTTTGAGCACCTCATCTTCTTGGCTTTCCATGATTTGAGTATCCTTCTCATCCGAGTCTTGGAGGTTGATGCACTTATACCACTTTGCAAAATACACATAAATCACAAAGTCGACAGCTGCAAGTACTGCAAGTAGGAAATAGAACCTATCCATATGTCCTGTATTCAGATCATCTGGGATCCATCCTGGGTTTTTACCTCTAGCTGTAATTCCCATCACCATTATAACTAGCAAGCTGCTCACATAATTCCCAAGTGAAATTGAAGCCATGCACAATGAACTTCCAAAGCTTTTGATTCCATCTGGGGCCTGACCATTGAAGAATTCAAGTTGACCCACATACATAAAGACTTCAGAAGCACCAACAAGAACATACTGTGGAATTTGCCAAAAGATGCTTAGAGAGCTTATCTTCTCTCCACGGACCACATGTTTGAGCCTTGCAATCTCTGTGGCACCAGCAGCGACCATCGATAACATTCCGATAAGGAGCCCGATTCCCATTCTTTGAAGCTCAGTTAAG
Source organism: Comarum palustre (assembly GCA_951800085.1). Lineage (NCBI taxonomy): Eukaryota > Viridiplantae > Streptophyta > Magnoliopsida > Rosales > Rosaceae > Comarum > Comarum palustre. The sequence goes on from OX637587.1 coordinate 729,300, forward strand.
CCTTTAGGGTTTCCGGTTAGCTTTCCGGCTAAAGGCACGAGAACTTGGCGATAGATTCCAGTGCAGATTAGAACACTGCATATGTCAAAAGCAGACATGCTAGCAGCTGGGAGGTGAAAACTTCCAATGTGGGATTCCATCACATCACCTTGTTCTACAAAAAGGGAGGCCATTTGTGTGAAGATGACTGAGTAAATTATGGTACAAAGCCAAATGGGTAGCATTTTCAGAATACATTTAGCTTCTTCAACTTGAGTCACAGTGCATAGCTTCCATGGATCATCTGGACCACATAGATCATAATTTGTTATTGTGGCTGCCTTATCCAAGAACCTGAAATCAAAATTACGTACTAATTGATATTAAATGCGCGCACACGTAATTTATAGAGATTTAACTGTAGTTATTATGGTAAAGTACATCTAATATCTTACGCAATCTCATGACTGTGAAAAATCTTTCTGCTTCCTTTGATGGCAGATTCTGGTCCTTCCACTTCATACAAGTCCCCTGAGTTTGACGGAACTACATCCCATTTTCTAGCAGCAGCCACAAATACCTGCGAGACACGAGGCAAAGGGTTGCCACATGGTTTAAGGTACCTGTACCCTGGTGTCCCCAACAAAAACAACAATAGGGCCAAGACAGCAGATCCCAGTGACACCACAAACCCAAAAGTCCATCTGCCTGTATCCTCATAGTAGACCAATATGGTGTTCGAGAAAAGAGATCCAAGATTGAGTGCAAAGTAGAAATAGGAAAAGAAAGCGGCTTTTGAAGCTGTTTCATTAGGGTTTGCCTCATCAAATTGGTCTGATCCAAAGGTTGCTATGGTAGGTTGGTACCCACCATACCCCAATGCAACTAAATAGATTGATATGTAAAAGATAGCAATTCCGATTGATGATGTGGGCGAGCATACTAGTTCTTCATCTCCACAACCAGAAGGATGGAACAAGAAGAGCCAAGACGTCAGTGATAATAGCACCAAACCCTGAGATATTAGTTAAACGTATATATGGAGTCAAATGACAGATACCATAGAAGACCTAACTACTTGAATATGAGGATTACCAGTACAAAGACGAGCTGAAAGACCGCACAGGTTAAGTAGCGGCCCCAGTAAGAGTCACTGAGAAATGCACCAATTAGGGAGCACAAATAAACAGTTCCAGTCCACTTGCTCACACTGTTTGCAGCAACGGCATTCTCTTGATCAAGAACTCTGGTCAAGAACAATACTAAGTTCACACCAACACCAAAGAAAGCAAGTGTTGCTAGCCCTTGGTTCACTGCACAGAGTAATTCGAGTTAATTGAATTAAGCTATAATGATCAGATCTCTGATATATCGAAACTGTATAATTTGGTATACCTAGCAAGATACTTGCAAAAGTCCAGCCTCCTGTGCTCTTTGTAATAACGGACGCCTTTGGGTTAGCAGTAGTCACCTTCATTTCATTTACATTGAAGTTTTCACTCACAGCTTCTGATTCTTCATTGATTCGATTGTCTTGATCTCTCACCTTCTTTAGAACAATGAAAAGAAGTTAGAACTAAAAATCTTCATAGCTCGTTGATGAAGGTTGTTACGTACCGATTTCTGGAACAATAGTTTTAACACAGGTAGTACCTCATTCACTAACCTTTATTACAAGCTCATTGGTACAGTTGAGAGATTCCACGGCAGCCATCGAAGTTTCTTAATTTCTACAAAATAAATTAACATGGTATAATGTTATTGAACCTTGCAGCTATCCAGCTGGAGAAGAAGAACTAGAGCTAGAAACACAACACACACATAGATCGACACATATATATCACACGTAAATATAGACAACAATTAGCGTACTCGATCAAAAGGCAATGAGTCTGAAAGAAGATATACTGAGGGCTGCTTAGAGAAAACATACAAGTACTGAGTGGAAACGAGAGAAGAGTTGCGAAGAATTGATTGTGAGGATCCAATATATATAGCTACATAAAGAGAGAAGATATATAAAAAGGAGGAGAGGTCAACTCCACAAACAAGGTAGGCTTTTCCATGAATGATATATACTGCTTGCTTATAGATATTTGATTCTCTTTCTTATGCTTTAGGATCCTGTATGATAATCTGTCTTCAATATCACTCTAAATATACACTATTATTCATCAATAGTCTTATATATATATATATATATATATATGCATGCATGCATGTATATACTTCTCAAAACCAATTCATCACCAAGCATAATGAGCAGTAGTTAACAGTGAAACCCAAATCAGAGCAGTAATTAACAGTATTTCCAAAAGAAAAAGGGAATAAACATTAGTCTTTACCCCAACACAATTTTAATTTGGCACATCATGGAAATTCACATATCAAAAGAGTCAAATTCAAATTGAGAGACAAGTTTATCTACTAGCTATCAAGTACAGTAAAAGCTTTTTAAATTAATAAGGTCAGGACTGTCAAAATCTATTAATGTAGCGAGGTATTAATTTATAGAAAATCTTATTTATTTTGTCAAATTTATCACAGATACATTGCTTATTGAGTTACTTTATTTGATATACTATATTATTCAATGTACCATGTAAGTTCGATGTCCTATACAAGTTTACATGATAAATATTAAATAAACAACATACTATTTAAATAAACAAAAACCATATTTACACAACACATTAAAAATACAAAAATAGCTTCTCATCTCAAAGGAGTTAAAAAATAAACGATGACGGATGAAATGCGTAAAGCATTGTGCGAGTACTGTAGAGATAATCTAAGCAGCACTCAAAAGCAATTGCAACAGTGAGTTTTAGAAAAGTTTAACTTGCAAGTGAGTCAAGGGGCGATATCGAATATGATCAAGCGATCTGCGGAGTATCTCACTGCTCGTGAAAAAGGTGATGTTAAACGACATAGAACGACGAAATTCCCTGAGTTTGAGAATGCTCTGTACCAATGGATCGTTCAATGTCAAGAACGTGTGAATATGTCAGGATAACTAATTGATCATCGAGAAAGCAAAAGAGTTATTCAAGTTGATGTATCCTCAAGATACTCCAGATTTTCAGTTTTCTCAAGGATGACTTGAGCTCTTCAAATCAAGACATGGGATAAAAAACTATCGTCGTTTTAGAGAAAGTGGATCAGTTAATGTGGTGGACTTAGAGGGCAATTTGAAGCTCATAAGGGAGAAAGTGAATCAATTTGAGATGAAATATGTTTTCAATATGGATGAGATCGATAAGGTTGTTTTTTAGACTACAATTAGATCATTCTCTTGCAATAAAAAAACTTGAAGGAAAAAAAACAATATAAGGAAAGACTTACGGTTATTATTTTCTATAAGGAGAATAGTTTAGAGAAAGTTCATTTATGAGTTATTGGAAACTATGCTAAACCACAGTATTTCAAGAATATAAACTTAGGTAGTCTGAACTGCGATTATCGTGCTAACAAGCGAGCATGGATGATTGGAGTGTTATTTGAAGAATATGCTTGGCAACTCGATAAACGAATGGTTGGCAGAAAAGTTCTCTTACTTGTGGATAATTGTCCTGCTCATCTAAAAACCATTGAAGAGTTGCAAAATGTTGAACTATTTTTCTTGTCATCAAACACAACATCAAAGATTCAACCTTGTGATGCTGGGATTATAAAAAAATTCAATATGCATTACCATCGTCTATTATCGTAGTCTTTTAGATGGTTATGAAGTAGGAGAGCAAAATTCAGAGAAGATAAATGTTTTAGATGCAATGAATCTTGCAATTTTAGCTTGGACTATAGATGTTCATGTAAATAGAATTGCAAACTGCTTTCGTCATTGTAAAATTAGATCAACATATATCATAGTTTCAGAGAATTTGGATGGACACTTAGATGACGAAGGCGTTCAAAAACTACAAAATGTTGAATTATCGTAATGAGATGGACATAGAATACCTCTTGAACTACTCTGAAGAAAATAACTCAACTACAGAGTTGTTGACTGAGGAGAAGATTATTACGAGCGTCATGGAAACTCATCAAGATGATGAAGTTGAAGTTGAAAATGATAGTTTAATTATGGAGCTTCCGTCATGATTAGAAACTCTTAAAACAACGATGACATTGAACAATTTTTTTATGCACCATGAGAAAACAATACCATAAGTTCTTACAATGATAAGAAAAGTTTGAGATGAGATTCAAGGTGACCTCAATTTCAAGAAAAAACAAGTCATAATTGACTCATTCTTGATTAAGTCTCCATAAATGTGTAATATATTCTATTTATTAATGCATTATTAATTTATATATCTATTGAGGCCTATATGAATTATCGTATTTTTAATATCTTATAAATTTAACGAATTATTAATTTACCATGTTATCTCTGACTTGAACCGGTAAAAAATATTATTTTAATAAGATCATTAATTAATCGAGTATTATTTAACGAGATTTTATTATATTTTCTCCATTAAAATTTTGCCCCATTAATTAGAATTGAAACCTAGAGTTTTCAAGCATTAAAAACATAGGACAAGCTGAGGTTTGAATAAAACTAAAGTTTCGTTTGGTATTATGGTTAAGCATAAAGTTAAGTTGTTTATCCGCGCAGATTTACACACACTGACGGACTGTCCCGTTCGGCATTTTGTACACACTGACCGTAACAAGCAATGGTGGATGTCAACGGATTAATTAGTTCATATGTGAATATGTGATCCCTGGTTTGAAGGACATAATTATCTTTATCTTGGACAATAGATTTAAACCATTTATAGTTTCGACAGGTTATTTGTTAAACGTCAGATGACAGTTGACTAGGACATCATTCAAACATAACACGAGTGAATCAATAAAGAAAAAAAAACTTAAATTCATACACAATATACGAATCGAAAATGGAAACTTCTAAGACAGATTGAGGCAGGTCGATCATTACGCAAAATAAGTTTTATGTTTAGTTTGAGAATGAGAAACATCTATACATACTCGTATAGCTTATAATTAACTATATAGTGGTAAACTTCTATTTTTTTTCTTCCAAAAAACAACTACGTGGTAAACAAAATGGGTTTTGTATTTAGTTTCAGAACGTGACACCTAATTAATTTGCCTAAATTAAGATAAAAAGACGCTTAAAATTTGTTCTAATTTACTCTGATAGTTTGATTTTTCACTTTCGTTTCTTCAGTTCTAGAAATATTCCGGTTGTTTGCTTTACCTAATTCAGTTTAAAATTTTGAACTCTCCGCCTTTCAAATAAAAACCTACCATTTTCATGCAAACAGCATATCTCTGATTGCACATTCCAAATCCTTCAATCTCTCCAAAAATCAAGTACGTACCTGCGCAATATGCTGCAATCTCTCCTTAACCCTCTTTGCATTTTCGTTCAATCCCTTGAGCAATTGTAGTATTGAACATATAGTTTCTCCTCCATGCCAATATTATTGGACAGCTTATTATTTTTACACAAATTTACAATGGAAGATGAAGCATCAAGCATGACCAACTCAGGTGCCATTGAAAACAATAATAGGGTTGCAATGCTGGCAGAAACATCAGATTCAAACGACACCAAATTTGAACTTCACCCAAATAAGCGTTTGAGGCATGATCACAATGATGTCTCGTTTGCTGCAAGATTCAAAGGAGTGGTGCCACAACAGAATGGTCATTGGGGTGCACAGATATACGCAAACCACCAGAGAATTTGGCTTGGCACATTCAAATCAGAAAACGAAGCGGCTATGGCTTACGATAGTGCAGCAATCAAGCTTCGAAAAGGTAACGACTCCCATCGAAATTTCCCTTGGACCAACCTCACCACTCAGGAGCCTGATTTCCAAAACCATCACACCACAGAAGAAGTAATCAAAATGATTAGGGACGGGTCGTATCCATCAAAATTTGAAGCATTCGTTAGGTCACAGACACAATCACAAAGTGAGGAAGTTGGTAAGGGTACTCCAAACCAAATTAGGGTACATGGAAATGGATCACAAGTATTTTGTAGGCAATTATTTCAAAAGGAATTGACGCCAAGTGATGTGGGTAAGCTTAATAGGCTTGTGATACCGAAGAAATACGCCGTTAAGTATTTTCCTTATATTTGTGAGGCTGCAGAAGAAAATGGAGTTGACGATGTTGAGCTAGTTTTCTATGATAAGATCATGAGGGCATGGAAGTTTAGGTATTGCTATTGGAAGAGTAGCCAAAGCTTTGTGTTCACGAGGGGTTGGAATCGGTTTGTGAAGGAAAACAACTTGAAAGCAAATGATGTGATCACATTCTATACTTGTGAGAGTGGTGAGTTTGTAAGAGATGAAAGTGGAGAAGTTACTACTACATTTTCTTTGATTGATGTAATGCATAGTGAAGGAAACAACAACATATGTTTAGTTGAGGAGGGAAAGCTGGAACTAAATCTGGGGGGAAAGAGCAGCTACAAATTTCAAGAAGGTGAATGCAAACATGGTAACAATAAGGCATCCATGGAGGAGGAAAAAGAAGTAAGGCTCTTTGGCGTGAATATCAAATGAGTTGCTAGCTAGAAGATAATTTCTTACTAGCACTTTGTTCTTATTCTCTTGATTTTTCTTCAATCCTTTCTTAAAAAACTCATTCATTGTTAGGTTATCAATTGCTAATGCAACATTTGAGTCTAACTTGCTGATGGAGCATGTGTGTGATGTAGAATTCATTTGTGTTGCTCTCTCTCTCTCTCTCTCAAATCAACTTACCAGCAACCATCATGATTTCATAGCTAAAGGAAAGAAGAATTTGATAAGGATAGGTCCATATTACACTGCCCGAATGACTTATCAAATCAAACACGTTCAATTTATCTTATGGTCTACCCATATACCACTAATACCTGACTCCATTGAAATGGTTGTCCCGGTCCTCCACCTTCTTCTGTTCCTCTCTTTTCCATCATTCATGTTTTTCAATTTTGCTCATTATTTGTTGGTCCAAATTTCATACATATCTTCATTTTATTTTTATAGCTTTATTTAAAGAAAAAAACTAATATTATTAGAATCTTGTTTTCCACATTCCGCAAGGAAGTCTACCTTTACCTTATGCATGTACACATCACTATCTGCCTCTCAAAGCATATTGAAGGCTGTAGACAAGAAGATTGCATTTATATATATATATATATATATATATATATATATATATATATATATATATCTTTACTAGCTAGATTGCATATATCGCAGATAATTGATACAATATTAGTGAATTATTATCATATACTAGAGAGTAGAGAGCCAACTAGATCCACATTTACAAGATATGTTGCAGAAGATTGATTCAAATCGGAAAACATATGGACATGTGATGAAATAGTACATAGACACAAATGATGTATGTATGCGTGGTCGGAGAAACAACCCTAAAGCTAGAATCCGGCAACGATCACCATCAACTCTGTAGCCGAAACCCTAGCTGGTCTGGAGGAGGATGTGTTGGTGGACACGGCGAAGCCCTAAATATTCTGTTTGCATTCTAGTTTCGATCCGATCCGTTGCCCTAACAATTAAACAAAGATCCGAGAGGTAACTAAAATAAAATTAGCTCATGTAATTGTAGCACAAATATTGCATCATTGTCATATCCTACTAAACTAGTGACATGTATCTTGTATGGGCAGACAGGCTCAGTAAACTTCGTAATCATACATAATGTGAATGGCTTTTAACGTCAGAAACATTAGAGGTAGACTAACAAACAGTTCATAAGGTGACATATCCAAATTAAAGATCACGAAGGAAACAAATGTGGGTGACACTGTGTTAAAAGTATGCATGCTTGATGGTAGCTTTAGGTCTAGATATTGACACTACTCACCAAGTTCTTCATTTTGACGAACATATTTCTTGCTGTCATGGGAAAAAGAAAAACATATTTTCCTTGTGGGTTGTTTTCTTGCTAGTTGAAAAGGACTTCAGTTCCGTCAATAGACTTCAATGTTTTCTTGCATGCAAATTTCATTATGAAAAATGCTTGTAAGTTTCATTAGTAGAAACCTCAGTAACATATATGCTTGTGCATTGTGATCAGAACTGCACTTCTTATATCACATAATTTTCGTTTCAAAAAGAAAAAAATTCACATAATTTGCACATACACGGGATAAGAGAACAATTAAATAACCATTTTATTCCCAGACTATATGTCGAAGATTGCCATGTACAATCTTGTGCATCCCTTGGAGTTTTCTTAATTGATTCTTCAAATTGTAATTCAAACTCAGTTCTTATGTATTCTTTTAGTTTTAATTCAAATAGTTTAGTTAGTTTTCATCAACTTTCTTTGTCTTTGTTCTTAGATTAGGTCTATGGATGATTCTGTTATGAGTATTAAAATTTCCAGATTTTTGGTTTTCATGTGTTTATGCGATTGATGATGTCTAACGTGTTTTAATTCATGTTCTTTTGTGATTGATAACTTGTGATTTATTCTTAATCAAATTGTATCATTGTTTATGTTGATTTCGGGATGGTAATACATGAACTAGAATGATAATGAGTTCATAAGTTAAATATTAGATAGTTAGAATAATCCGGGATGGTAAAAGACGTTTCTAATTTGTTTGAGTTCTTGCTCTAAATGATTCTATGTGTTGATTCCGGGATGGTAAGATATGTAGAAGAGTTTTGAGTAGAAATAATCTGGATGGTAAAGTGCTCTTAACATTAGAACTTGAGTCTATCACTTGTTTGCATTCGTTAAAACACTTGAGTTAAAGTCGTACGATCATTGATGTCATGAATTTGTTTAAAGTTGTGTGTATGCAAGAGATGACCATTGTATATAGTAGCTTAGGTTTTTTTTCTTTTTAGTTTTAGGATTTTCGTCACTATTATGTCTCCTGTTTTGTTTTATTTTATTTTTGTATCAAATGATCTCCGATCCCCCCTGAAATTTTGTAAAGTTGTTCATATGTATGTCTACTATATCCCTATAAATTTTCATAATTTTCTGAGTAGTTTAGGTTAGGTTTTGATTTATGCTAACACTTATTTTGCAGGTACCCTCAATTCCCGGCCCTATACGATAACCCTACTTGCCTTACACTACTAACGATAAAAAGGGTTTATTTAATGCAGTCGTAAAAACCCGCCATCAATCTCTTCTTCCATTGCTTTCCTCCACTTACGATCTCTCAATGCATCCTGCACTTTGTTAGGTACTGACACAGCAGATATTTGATTCACAAATGATGCATATGATCACTTAGATAACTTCTTAGTGGACATGTAATTGACTAGTAGGTATTTTGATTTGGCTTGAAGAGTGGGTTCATATCTTTTGGGTGGTTGACCTCGAGTAGACCTATTTGGTAACACATATTGACCACTATCAGAGCCACTATTACTAGTATCATTAGGGTGACATACCTCAAATGCATGATCTTCAATACCAGCGAGCTATGAATCTGGGTATGGGCAATGGCAGGAGGAGCAGTTGTGTCTTCAAACGCCTGGAACCGGTGCATCTGTTTCTCGCTGAGCCTCTGCTTCTGGATGAACTTCTGCTTCAGAAATTGACGAAGCAATTATCTCAACTTGACCCGTCATTATATCTCTTGTAAGCGTGACTCCTTACACTTCTTCTGATTTCTCCCCCTCACCATGATACAACTCTTCAAAATACGAATTCTCCCTTAAAGAGCAGTATCAGATGAAGAAAAATAACTCATATCTTCAAACAAAGTGACATCCATAGTGATATAATACTTTCTGATGGGCGGATTGTAACACTTAGAGCCTTTCTGATGTCCTCCATAACCAAAAAACACACACTTAATCGTCCGGGCATTGAGCTTTGACCTCTAGTTTTTAGGAATATGAAAAAACGTGACACAACCAAAGACACGGGCAGGAAGATTATGAAATGAGGGAATGAGAACATGAGAGGCAAGAACCTCAAAGGGAATTCTTCCTTGAAGAACACTAGATGGAAGACGATTGATTAGATGAGCGGAAGCATATAATGCATCACCCCAAAGATATTTAGGCATATGAGCACTAAAAAGAATGGCACAAGCCAATTCAAGGAGATGACGATTTTTTCTTTCAGATACTCCGTTTTGCTCTAGTGTTTATAGACATGTAGTCTGATGAATAATTCCATGTGTTTGGAAAAACTGTTGAAAAGTATGATTAACATACTCCTCTCATTGTCGGAGCAAAGAACTTTTATGATACTATTGTATTGTGTATGAACAAGAGTACGAAAAGCTTTAAAAGCTGGAAAAACTTCATCTTTGGTTTTAAGGAGAGCAACCCATGACAATCATGTGCAATCATCTACAAACAATACAAAGTATCTCATACCCGACATAGTAGGCTCTCTGGAAGGTCTCCAAACATCTGAGTGAATTATTTCATAGGGAACACCACTCTTAGTAAAACTCGAAGAATAGGTAACACGGTGACTCTTGGCCAAGACACATGTTTCACAGCGCAGAGAAGACGCATTCACATTTATAAATAAAGAAGGCGTAGATTTTTTCATAAGGCTGAAAGATGGATGCCCTAAGCGGCGGTGCCACAACCAGATTTCACTTAGCCTGATAGAGCTTGAAGTCAAAGTGGTGTGAGGCTGTGCTCCAGGTTTCTCTCCTGCATTTGTCTGGTCCAAGTGAAACAATCTGCCCCTCAAATACCCCCGACCGACAAGCTCCATGGTAAGAAGATCCTGAAAAATCACATACATGGGATAAAAGGTTACAGAACAGTTAGATACAGTATTCAATTGTGGAACAGAAATCAAGTGATGGGATAAATCAGGTACATATAAAATATTATGTAATTCTAAAGTAGGAATGACACGGACCGACCCTTTCCCTAACACAGGAAAGGCTTCACCATTAGCATTAGTGACATATGACACTGGAGGGGAAGACAACTTAGTGAAATAAGATTTATAATAAGTTATATGATCAGTAGCACCTGAATCAATAATCCAAGTATCAGAACCAACAAAGTTAGATATTTTTAAAGCAATAACTATCTTACCACTTCCTCGTGGTTTTTTAGTCACAAAAGTATTACCAGTATTGAAGCCGTGTCTCACCGCACATATAGGGTTGTGTGAAAACTCAACCCTCCAGCCATTGTACCCATTTAATTCACGAACAACATCATCAGCATCTCTACAGTCATGAAAATCGATGAGAGCAAAACCTTATGGTCTTTTTGCAACCTATATCCTCCTTAATGTTTCGAACTTGTAAAACACATTGTCGAGCTCTTCCTCTGACACCCAATGACTCAAATTTTCGATGTCTAAAAGGGCAATTTCTTGAATTCTAGTGAATACATGCGTGGGTGGAATTATACTTGAGGTTTACAAAATTTGATTTGGGCACCCTTCGGTTAAGGATGTAAGTATGAAGACAGTGATGATGTACAAGATAAATGAGTTGAACCGGAGCAGCAGGTCGGGTGTACCTACACTTAGGTGGACTTCCACTGAAGTGAAAATGTACTTAGGTGAAGATACACTAAATTGGATGTGCTGGGCCAGATCTAGTTTTGGACTCGGGCCCAAACTAGAATGAAAGAGATGCGGGTCAAGTCGGAATCAATCTGGACTAGGTCGGGTCAGACGCGGGTCGGATCGGATCTGAACCGGATCGGGTCAGATATGGGTCAGGTCAGATATGGACCAGGTCAGATCTAAACCTGGTCAGATTGGATCCGGGTCAAACTGAGACAGGTTGGATTGGCTAGGCAAGTCGGGCGGGTCTGGATTCTAGACCGAAAAAACGCTCTGGACACCCCGAAGCAGAAAAAGGACGGTGACGGGGACTGTCTGGGCTCGAGTAGAAGGCAACGGCGGGTCTGGGCTCAAGTAGAAGGCGACGGATCTGGGCTCAAATAGAAGGAGGCGAGTCTGGGCTCAAGTAGAAGGCGGCGACGGCGGATGGACACAACTGAAGATGATGGAGCTTCGCAGAGACGGAACAGGGTCGGATTTACTTCGGCAGAGATGAGATGATGATGATGATGATGATAGTCTCTCTGTTGGTCAGCCGGTTCGAATGGCAGAGATGAATGATGGTGGTGTTGAGGATGATGATGGCATTCTCTATTGGTTTTGATGATGATGGTCTTCTCTGTCTTTAGAATATATTCCAGAATATGTCAGTCTGTTTGAGGACGCCGTCAAACTATTGATCTGAAAAAAAAAATAAAGGAAGACCAGTTTGTCTCTAAAGAGACAAAGACCAATTAATAAGAACAGAAACAAAAATAAACCCTAACAAAGGGGTTTAATTATATCAATTCTTCAAATCGAAAATGAATAATGAAAGAAGACAAAAGACAAAGAAACAAAGTCATTTCAGATATTTGCTCTGATATTAACTCAAATGTCGTTATTGAGATGAATAAACTTTCTAACATATTATTCATCTCACCATGGAGGTTTATATAGAAGTTTATAAGGAATACCAATGGTAAGTATTAACTATAGAATAACGAAAATTAATTTGTGACATAACTACAATATATTTACATTCTTATTCTGACTTACGCTAACAGATGAAAGCCGGAACTATAAGCAACTTGATAAAGTTTTGAATTTGAATCATGAGATGATGTTGATCAGATCACCGAATTTCATTGCCTTGATAATGTAGGAAATTGAACAATCTGTTCGGTTCTCCACGAAACACATGTGCATGGTCTTCTCCTTAAGTCGATCATCCCATTCCGGCTGGGTTTGGGAGAACTTATAAGCTCCTTTGCTTTTAAGCACCAAAGGTTTTGGTGTTTGGTAAGTCCAAAAATAAGCTACTTCTTAAAAAAATAGAATGTGTTTTGAGGGAAAAAGGAGAAGCTGCAAATAAGGTACTTCTGCTTATAAGCTTCCGTGTTTTTTTTCGTGAGAGTTAATGAATTTTTTTAATGACATTGGGTACCCTTCACAATCGCCTCAAATTACGTGTTGAACCTAGAATAAATATCGGATCGACTCTTCTCTCCGCCTCCATTGCGTTCGTCTCTCTGCGCCTCCATCGCGTTCTTCTCTCTGCTTGAGCTCTCCAGCCGCTACCAGATTTCAGAATCTAGGGTTTCCAAGGTAAGCAATCTCGTTCCTCTCTCCCTCTTGTTCTTCTCTAAAAGATATGTTCTTGTACTGATTTTCTCGATTTTCTCCTGAGGTCAGCTCTGATACCTTTCATTTCATGCTCTTTGCTCTTTTTTCCATCTGGGTTCTCTTTTCCTTTGTTTTGTTTTCTTCTTTGTGTTTTGGTTGGATTGATTTTGATGAAAGATTGAAACTTTTTGTCGAAATTGGCGGTTTATTTTGTTTATTTATTTATTTTTGGGTTTACAAGTGTATATGTGATTGAACTATTGGTTGGGTTTAGATGTGGTGTGAGCTTTGAATTGTTGTTTATATAAGGAAGAAAGCTGTTGGGTTTTAAATGTGGTTGAGCTGAATGTTGTTTCGTCTGGGATTAGGATATACTAGGACCCATTTTGGGGTTTGAAAGATTACATATTTCACTGTTGAATTAGAGTTTGTTAGGATAAATGGTTTGATGATATGGTTTGTGGGGTGTACAAGTGTTTCACCTATTGAAAAACCTGTTAAATCATTCGCCATTTAGCAGCTCAAGATGTGCTTGATACATGGAGAAGTATGACAGTTGTATCGGAAGTTCTAAATCTAGATCAGTAGGTTTAAGGTTGAGAGGAGTAGAGGAATGCAAAAAAGGCTTGTTGCTGCTCTCATGTTTTTGTCAGTTCTGCATTGGTCTGTATCTGCGCTCATATGCGTGTAACAAAACTTTATTACCTTAAGCTAAAAGACAGGAGTTTCTATAGGAATCAAAGAGCCTCGTATCAGCTTGTGTCCTTCTAGAAGTCGAAGCTCCTCTTATTACATAATTGTTTGATTTACTAATTTTAATAGTTTATCCGGCACTGAAACGTTAAATAAAACATTTTGGTAATTTGAATAGTGGTGATGATCATTTGGATATTTAGAGAAGTATCCTGAAGTCAGATTTTTGGTCTTCTGTTATCTAGCAATTGGTTAATGTTACTTTAGCTGATGTCACTATTTAATGCATATTATTATGAACGGACCAATTATTCTTCTATTCTGAATTCCATATGTGGTCTAACATTTGGATATGTAGGGTTTGTTTTTTTATTTCATATTATTGTCCTTTCACCATGAAGGATTGCTTGTGAACTACCTATTGGTTACTATAGTTATTTTAGTTGTTGTATTTAAGTATCAATGTTGGATATTAGTACTCCTCCTAAGCTGTTCTGGATCTGTGCATTCAAACACTCAAACTCACTGCAGTCTTTTGCGATATGATGAGCTGACATGTGGGTATGAGTTATGTTAACACACTTCTTCTCTTTAAATAGAAATTTCTTTTGGGTGCAAACAACAAAAGTATAGTAATATTTTACCATTTTGTTTCGGGTTTGTCACGTTTCTTTCCTGACTGAAACTTTTTGACCAAGTGTATTGTTGTGTATTGTTCCCAAGATACTAATCTTTCTCTCCAACTGATGTAAAATTCTCTTCTCTCATCACCTACTTTAACAAACAAAATCATGGTGAAAGCATATGCCCAAGAGTACACATACAAGCATCCATAGGAGCGGGTAACTTCAGCATCTTGGAAAAAATTTGCTGACCCTGAAAATAAACGCACATTGTCTCATATCCTTGAAGTCAACACTCTCAACCACAAGTTGGATCCTAGTTCTGGAAAGCTTTACACCATGCAGGCTATCACTGTTAATACCCCTGGACCATGGTTTATTCGAATAATTATTCGCCAGGATGTATGTCATTGTGTTGAATCAACAGTTGTGGATGCAAAAGCACGATCAATGCAACTCAGCACCCACAATATCAGTCTTGAAAAGTTCATTGAGGTGGAGGAGAAGATCTGATATGATCCTCACCCAGCAAATCCTTGGAGGACCTTGGATTGTTAACCTTGGATGTCTGCCTGATCTGACTGGACTTTTGTAGCACTAGAACGTAGGACCTTTGAGCTGTTTCAAAGTAGAAACAATAAATGTAGTATGAACAGATGTGTAGAACCTTGGAGGATTGTTAACCTTGGATCACTTGGTTGAACTCTTAATACAACAAAATGTAGCCTCCTACAGCACTTGTGTGATTTTGCTTTCCATACAAGTAAAACTGACTTGGTTATATCGTATTGAGTGAGTCTTAGCAAATCAAATTGATCTTTTAAATTGTTCAATATTTATTGTATGATGATCATGATTTATGAAAATAAGTAGTAAATATTGATTTATATGGACAAACATTAAACAAAGAATAAATAAATTATAGTATAAGAAGTTGGTTTTGGTTTCATATCCAAATTGGTCATTCTGTACACTGAAAGCACTTTTAGTTTCTAATTTACCAAACACCTTTCACAACTTATAATACTCACAGTACCTACTAAAAGTCAGTTTACCAAACACTTCAGTCATTCTTTGTTTATCAGTCACTTATTTTCATGATAAGTAAAAGTCAGCTTATCCCTATAAGCCCAGCTGTACCAAACCCAACCTCCACATCTGTCTTTGGTGTAATATCATCATCATGTACATGAACAACCTCGTCTAACACCGGTGCCGCATGCTGGGCATCATCATCATCATATTGCAAAGGCTGATCCGATTTGAGTGACATATTAGATATACGAGTACAATAGGTAGGGGCATTTTACATGAGAAAGGTTGAGCCAATATGAGTCGTGATTGTCTAGAAAATATACCTGCTTATCCTTAAAAGAAGCACTGACTACTGGAATTCCCCCACCTGTTGAGATTGATACACGAAACACCGCGACAACTATGAGCGTCTTTCCAACGATCCTTTTGATAGTAGAGTAAGAGAACAAGGTCATCACCGAATCGATAAAGAACAGAGCTACCAAAGACATTATCAGGCGTCAAAGGAGGATATAATAGCTCCCAAAGCTCCCCATCTAGTGTGTGTTTGGAGTTGGGATCCGGTAAACCCTTCTCATCATCCAACTTGCAGGCAGCAATAAGTTGATCCCTATAACCATATGGCACGCCGATTAGAAATCCCGAAAACTCTACTGCACAAACTAGAGTCGGTAAACCAACCGCCGGCATCCACTTCTCTTAAATAGTGTCGAAAACGTAAGATGGGCCTCTAGAAAAAATAAATAAATAGAAAATATAAAGAAAGAAAAAATTAAGAAAACCTGAAACTGTCATTTGAAAAATGAAAAATTACATAAAGTTAACGGTGTTACTAACGACATGTACTAAAAGTGTGTCCACTTTTAAACGTCATGTACCATTTTGATTGGTTTGAAATTTGAAACATCAAAGTTTTTAGTTGATCATTTATCATCACTACCAGAACAACCACTTTAGCCGACGAAATTTTTTCGTCGGCAAAACCTTAAATTTTGTCGGCTAAGAAGTCGTCGGACAAAATCCGTCGGCCAACACTATAGCCGACGAATTTACTGTTCATCGTCGGCTAAAGTCATTTATTTAGCCGACGAAGAAATTTTTCGTCGCTTAATTTCTGGACTTCAGCCGACGAAATTTTATTAAAATTCGTCGGCTATAGCTATTATTTTTATTTATTTATTTAACTTTAGCCGACGAATTTTAGGATAATTCGTCGGCTATAGTTATTATTATTATTATTTTTTAATTTTAGCCGACGAATTTTATTAAATTTCGTCGGCTATAACTATTATTTTTATTTATTTATTTAACTTTAGCCGACGAATTTTAGGGTAATTCATCGGCTAAAGTTATTATTTTTTTATGTAATTATTATTTTTTTAAAACTTTAGCCAACGAATTTTATGGTAATTCGTCGGCTATAGTTTTTTTTTCTTTTTTTTTTAATTTTAGCTGACGAATTTTATTAAAATTTCGTCGGCTATAGCTATTTTAATTTTTTCATATTTTTTTCTTTTTTAATTTATTATATTTTTGATTAAAATTTTTACTTCTTTTTCGTTTTTACACCGAAAAAGGAGTAAGGAGGAGAAGGACAAGAGGAGGAGGAGGAGGAGAAGAGGAAGAGGAGGAGGGGAAGGAAGGAGGAGGAGAAAAATTTAGAGAAGGAGGATGTTTCCGGGTGGCTCGTGGCCCCTTTAGCGGGTTGCACGGCTCCAGAAATAGCGGACTTCCCTGTACTCCGAGTTTTCCTGTGCAAAGAACAAACACGTCAAAGAGGCGTCCCCGGGTTTACCGAGGGAAGCCACTCCGATGCTTAAGTTAGACACTGTCAGCTAAGCATAAAACTCGGGAATAGTCAAGAAGTTTCATCGTACCTTTATGGGGAGGCATGTGCCGGTATTTATAGTAGCATTGAAGGCAGCATTCCTGTCCCTTTCCAATGTGGGAGTAGTTTCCCTTGCTTTACTTAGCTTTATGGCGAATTGGGCCCAGACAAAGGGCCCAGAGTGGCTTCACATTTAATTGTAACCCGGTAAAGGTGAAATATTAGGTTCCACCTATAAACAAGTCCCCCAAGTCCTCAGTCAAGGGGTACGCTTGGGTGGGGACTTAAAATCGTTTCTTTACCGGGTTACAAAGGTAGCAACCAAACCCGGGGTACCCAGTCCCCCAAGTCCGTACGCAAGCGTAACCCGCAGACATTCTTTACGTTGAGAATTCAAAATGACGTCTCCGGGTTGTAGTGGGGGGAAACTGAAAAGTTTTTCGGTTTTGTGAAGCGGCATGCGTGACACGTGTCGTTTCCCTCGAGAAACTGAAACGTCCCCTCAGTGCACGCCTCTAACTGTATAAATAGGGGTTGAAGGTGACAGTTTTGTCTCACCTCCAAACCCGATAACTTTGTCGTGCTTTTTGCTGTCGCTTTCTTTTGTCGCTGTTTCTTTTGATTCTCAATCTCAAATCGATCTCAAAAACCCCTTCAAACCCTCAAAAGTAAGGTACTGTTTCTTCTTCCCTCCTTTTTGATTGTTTTGGGACGATTTGTGTACTGTTTCTGGTTTCCCAGGAACGTTTTCTGGGTTTCTGCGTCTGGGAATTTAGCTTCGTGACGCCGGGTTACCTGGGTTTTGTTGACACCCCCGTGTTTTCTTGTTTTGCAGATGGCCAACGAAACAATGGACACTCACGTCCCCGAGTTTGCCTCGGTAACCTTCACTGATGGGACCGCTCTTGACCCTCCCGGGTACTCATTGACAGCGGAGGAGATCGTGGAGCTAAGGAGCAACTGGAAGATCCCCGAGTCTGTAGAAATTCGGCCTTTAGAACCCGAGGATCAGTTCTTCGCTCCCGGGGATGGGTGGACGCTGTGCCACGAGTATCAGCTACGCTGCGGCTTGTCACTCCCGCTGAAGGTAGAGGTGCAGTATCTCTTGGCTGCAAGCAACTTCGCAATCGGGCAAGTTGGACCGAACATGTGGAGGCAGCTACTCGGGTTGTGCGTTATGTACAAGGTGCTGAAGCAGCAGATGCCAACCTATCACGAGTTACACGCCATGTATCGGGCCGAGTACTCCCGGAAGGCGGGTTTCAGTGGGACCATCCAACTGAAGTCCAAAGCGGTTTTCAAGAAGATCGTCGAGGACCTGCCAACCTCCGTGAGCCGGACCTGGAGGGAGAAAAGTTTCTTGATAAGAAACTTTCAAGACCCGGACTACGCGCTCCAAGTACCGGTCGATTTCCAACAACTGATGAGTAAGTCTTCTTCCTCAGGGTTTCTTTCTTTTCTCCGTCCCGGGTTATAATCATGTTACTTGTGTTGCAGACGTCCCCGACATTCCTCTGGAGCCGGTGATGGAGAAGAGGATCCGGAGGATGCTATGGGCCTTCCGGGGTCAAGATGACCGGAGTTCATACCGGCTTTGTAGGCTGTATGTGTACAGCAGGTGCCGGTTGATGGAGCTCCCAGGTTTGTCTCGTGTTCCTTCAACTTTTGTTGTTTAAATGCTTCTTGTGTAACGGGCTATATGTGTTTCTGCAGCTCTTCTTCCAATGGAGTTTACGAAGCGGAAGAACCCGGGAATATACGACGGGTTTGAAGATAAGGCTGTTTGGGCCGGGATCCGGACACAAGCAACGGATGGTCAATTATACGACATTAACCTGACCACGAAAGCGGCTTTCCTGCGCCCAGAAGCAGAGCAAGGGGATACTGAGAAATTCCTCGTGGACACCTTGCACTTCAACGAGATCCCCGGGTACCTTGCTGAGGTACTTGGCACGGAGATGTACCAGGAGTTAGATGAAGAGATTGTGGGGAGCCCCACGGAGGAGGTGGCGGAAGACCCGGTGATTGAAGAACCGGTGACTCAATTCCCCTTAGCAGACGAAGAGGTGGAGTTTGAAGAACCGGTGATGAGCGCAGTTCCCTCATCTATGCTCCCGGGTGAAGAGGAGTTGACTGAAGATGAGGCTGACAACGGGGGTGAAGAAGTCGTCGGTTTCGAAGGGGTGATGAGTGAGAACCCTGAGGGGAGTGATGGGAGCGACGAAGTGCGCGAAGTGGAACCCGTCCCCTCCCACAAACGCACCCGGGAGGCATCCAGCTCGGCAAGGTCCGAGAGGAAGAAGAGAAGGAAGGAGAGGAAAGAGAGGAGGGAGAGGAAGCAGCACCGGGACACCACTGAAATCATGGAGGAGTTGGCGGGCGCGGGAATGGCGGACGTGGCCATCCAGAGAATGGTAGCGGATCTGAAGAACTGCGCCGCCGACTCCTATGTACTGGAGCATGAGGACCCGGTGACTGTAGCCCGGAGGGCGCAGGAGAAACTGATGCGGGTAAGTGTCTTTTTCTTTTAACCCGTTCTTCTTTTGTTTTTGTTTCCTTGTACTAACCCGTTGTTTGATTCGTGTAGGCTGTCAGGTTGTCGTACTTGGCAACCGATCGGCTCATAACCGAAGGCATCCCCGAGCGAGAGAGAATCCTCAGGGATGATCTCCGGGCCGCCCGGGACCAGGTAACGGCGAGTGAAGAAAACCTGGCTCGGGTCCGGGAATTCGCAAGCGCATCAGCCATTGCATCGAGTGCAAAGTTGGCCAAGGCAGAAGAACACGTAGCAGACTTGGTGGCCAAGAACACGGAATTGGAGAAAGTCATCGATGGTCACCGGGAGGACCGGTGTGCTCAAGATGCCGCCATTGCTCAGCTTACTGAACAGAATCAAGCGCTGCAGCAACAAGTGACTTCTGTGGAGCAGCAGAAAGGAGAGTTGGTGCAGGCCGTTTCCCGGGCTAGGGACTCTGCTGTCTCCGAGTTTCTAGCGAGTCCCGAGTTTGAATTGAAGATGCGGTCGGCAAGGGCCGAGGCTCGTGCCGAAATTGTTAGCGCCGGGATTCGTCAAGGCTGGCTTGACAAAGCCGGGTATGATGGTCACCAAGGTCATGTCAGACCCGATGAGGCTGCAGGCGGCTCCCGGTCGAGTCCAGCTGTGGTGGCGAAGCCTAGGGCTTCTACAAACCCGGCTCGGAGTCCCCCGGTTCATTCTTTAGCAGCCCGGAGAGGTACTTCCCGAGGTGGGATTGTCGGTGGTCCTCAAAATCGGCCACCGCTCCGTAGGGGACAGTTTATCATACGGCCCCGGGGTGGACATGGCGGGTCGAGCGCCGGCGGGGGTAGCGGTTCTGCAGTGCCGTGAGCTGGATCTCCTGAGTTTGTTTTTGCTTTTGTAGTGTAGTATGCATTTTCTAGCGGTTTGCTACTTTTGTAATTGACCTCTGAATGAAAGTTTGCAACTTTTCCTTCGCAGAATTCTTCCTGTCAAATAACACGGTAACTTGATGCGTATATAAAAATTTACACATAATACCGGTTTGATATGTACATAAAGATAGTGCCGCTAAGGCTTTAGGGGTCCGTTAGGACTTCCAAGGACCGCTGGTTTTTACGGGGGGAATACCATTCTATAACACGGTATTTCTTCCTGTAAAATAACACGTTAATCTGATGCACAATTTGCAAGTGTTGACATTCTATACATAATGCCGATTTGGCATGTAAATAAAGATAATGCCGCTAGGGTATACGGGTCCGTTAGGACTTCCAAGGCCCGCTAGGGCTTTACGGGTCAAGTATGACTTCCAACCCGACGCATAACCTGCAAGTGTTGGCATTTCACATATAATGCCGGTTTGGCATATAAATAAAAATAGTGCCGCTAAGGCTTTACGGGTTCATAAGGACTTTCAACCCGATGTATAACCTGCAAGTGGTGACAAAATTTGCACATATAATGCCGGTTTGGCATGTTAACATTATAAAGTGAAAATAGGGCCGGTAAGGCTTTACGGGTCCGTTAGGACTTCCAAGGGCTTCCTTCCAAATAACACGGTAATCTGATGCAAAATATGCAAATGTGATAAAATTTACACATATAATGCCGGTTTGGCATGTAAGTAAAAATAGTGCCGCTAGGGCTGTATGAGTCCGTTAAGACTTTCAAAGACTAAAATAAGGCCGTGAAAGGCTTGCAATATTTCAAGTTATGGAGATTACCAGAGATTATCAGAGATTTATCGGAGCTTGCCGAGTTTTGACCATGAAATAAGGCCGTGAAAGGCTTGCAATATTTCATGTCAAATGGAGATTACCGGAGATTATCGGAGCTTGCTAAGGTTTGACAATGAAATAAGGCCGTGAAAGGCTTGCAATATTTCATGTCAAATGGAGATTACCGGAGATTATCGGAGATTTATCGGAGCTTGCCAAGTTTTGACAATGAAATAAGGCCGTGAAAGGCTTGCAATATTTCATGTCAAATGGAGATTACCGGAGATTATCGGAGATTTATCGGAGCTTGCCAAGTTTTGACAATGAAATAAGGCCGTGAAAGGCTTGCAATATTTCATGTCAAATGGAGATTATCGGAGATTATCGGAGATTGACAGTGAAATAAGGCCGTTAAGGCTTGCAATATTTCACGTCATGTAGACCGGAGATTATCGGAGATTATCGGAGCTTGTCGAGTTTTGACAGTGAAATAAGGCCGTTAAGGCTTGCAATATTTCACGTCATATGGAGATCGCCTGCATTCACTCAACAAACTGATTGATAGACATAACCCGGCCGGGTTTTATGTGGGCCTGAAAGGCTTTATATATATAACATCAAAATATAATAAACTTGGACAGTTGTAGATAACTTTTGTACCTACTTGGGATGTACGCACTGTCAAAATTTCGCGGGTTTCCATAACCCGGAGGATTCCCTACTGGGGTTATTACCTTAGCAGTCTGGCTGGCTTCCATTTGGTAAGCGTGAGGTCCTGAGTTCAGCTCTCAACGAGAGCACCAATTGTTTCTGGGTGGCTCGTGGCCCCTTTAGCGGGTTGCACGGCTCCAGAAATAGCGGACTTCCCTGTACTCCGAGTTTTCCTGTGCAAAGAACAAACACGTCAAAGAGGCGTCCCCGGGTTTACCGAGGGAAGCCACTCCGATGCTTAAGTTAGACACTGTCAGCTAAGCATAAAACTCGGGAATAGTCAAGAAGTTTCATCGTACCTTTATGGGGAGGCATGTGCCGGTATTTATAGTAGCATTGAAGGCAGCATTCCTGTCCCTTTCCAATGTGGGAGTAGTTTCCCTTGCTTTACTTAGCTTTATAGCGAATTGGGCCCAGACAAAGGGCCCAGAGTGGCTTCACATTTAATTGTAACCCGGTAAAGGTGAAATATTAGGTTCCACCTATAAACAGAGGAGGAGAAGGATTTGAAGGAGGAGGAGGAGAAGGTTAGGAGAGGGAGAGGATGAGGAGGAGGAAGGAAGATGAAGAGGAGGAGGAGAAAAATGAAAGATATAGAAAATTTTGAACTTTAGCTGACGATTTTTCAGACACCGAACTTGGAAACCGAAAAATCGTACGGCCGTTCTGCTTCTAGATTGGTATCATAATAGTCAATCAGACACCGAAATATCCGTAGTGTAATTTTATAACTAAAAGTTACTTTAGCCGACGAAATACCCTAATTTCGTCGGCTAAACTTTTCAAATTTCGTCGGCTAAAGTTCACATACTATAGCCGACGAAAAAACCACTTTAGCGGACGAAAATTTTTTTGTCGGCTAAAATTTAACTATAGCCGACGAAAAAATTAGTTTAGCCGACGAAAAAAAATTTTGTCGGCCTGTTTTTAGATATTTCGTCGGCTATAGTCTTTTTTCTGGTAATGCATGTACCTTTTTAAAAATTAATCCACTTGAAAAATGAACCAGGAATGTACCAGAACATGGAGTTTGATATCGATTGTGGTCACAACGTTATGACTGAGGAAATTCCAACTTGTGTACAATATTCGTCACATAATTCTTAAACAAAGTCTTGTCTTTGTGTCGTGCATATCTTCATTCCTTAGCCTCTTCAAATTTATGCAGGCGTTCAAGTTGATGCCTGGGGTTTCACATAGTTTGCTGATATTTACACAACGGAGTTCAGTCACTTCAGGTCGTCTAATTTCCCTCACTTGAATACAAATATACCAATCCTGGTTCGATGACATCTTCGTTCTCTCTTAGCCAACACCAAAAGGAATATATAGAACGAAACAAACCCAGTCCCTTGGATTTTATAGACAACAGACCTAGGTCCTAATCAAAAAAGAGAAGATCCTTGCTTTAATAGGTATGGCTGGGCACTTCGTATCACAATCCTGATTTTGTCTCGGTCTCACACTGAAAATTGGCAGGTCGAGACGGGACAAAGTTAAATTGGCAGTACCGTACTGTCTTGTCCCAGTAGTTTGAAAACAGAACGGTATGAGATCGGGACGAGATTCCTACTAATGGGATTTATATTTTTATACATTGGATTGGGCTTGATCATGTGATTGACCTAGGCCCAAATGAATTACCATCCAAAAAGAAAACAAAAATAACACTATTGAGTTGAGGCTCACTCACGCAGTAGTATCACCTTGTTGCAACGAGAAGGACCCAAAGCTCTTCTAAGTTCGAACTATCCCTTGTCTTTCTCAATCTGAAATCAGTAAAGTTCTTAGCTTTTTGTTCTGCTCGTTCACATTGGCGCTTTCAATTGCAAAAAGGTAAGAGCTTTAAATCCCCCTTTGTTGTAATTGTGAAATGTAGTTGAGGTTTTGGGTTTTTTTCCCAGATGCGTTTCACTGTTGTTGAGATTTTCTGGGGTTTAAGGAAGAATTAAGTACCGGAATTTATACTGTGGTAGTGTGGTGGATAGTGAAGCTTACCCTTGTGGTTTTATGTAATCTGTTTCCCAAAATTTTCTGGGTTTATGTGTTTTTGGTTTTCTGGGTTCAGCTTGGTTTGGTTGATTTCTGAGTTTCTTATTGACTTGCTTGTGGTGGGACTCAAGCTAAGAGTTACTATGTAAAGGGGGTTTCTTTAGCTTAGTGGGTTGTGGAGAAAGTCAGCATTTTGGAAAAGCAATATAATAGTTGGAAGAATGATAATGTGTGATTGACAACAATAAAAGTTGAATCTTTTTTACCTTCAGATATGTTATTGGAAATAATTTTGTTTTGAGTTATGGATGTGAAATCTGATTCATTTTGTGATGTAATGCAGATTCCATTTTTTGAAGATGGCAACTACTGCTGCTTCCAGCCTGCAAATGGCAACAGCTAGACCCTGCATTTCCTCTTCTCGTAGAGTTTTCAGGTCTGGTGCTGCAATGCTTCATGGCAATGTTAAAGTGTTATCATTGTCTAAGCTCTCGAGTGCGTGCCAGATATCATCTGTGCAATATTTCCAACAGAGCTTTACATCATCGGCTTTGAAAATGGATAAGTTTGTTACCAAGGCAATGGCTGGATCTAATGAGAACAAGTCCTCTGGGTTGCCGATTAATCTGAAAGGTGAAATATCTTTCTGTCTTGTTGCTCCCACACTCATATCAGCACTTGATTTGTATTTCGTATTCATTCTGTTTTAATAGTTAATCCTTTTCACATTTTAATATACCATTGTTACGGAAATCTCATTTTGGTGTTTCTTGTCTTTTAGTTTCACATAGCTTAACCTGTTGATCATTGTTCCTCTTATGGATTCTCTCTCTGTTGCAATAAAAATAAGTTGAAAATCCATACTTATTTATAGGACCTGTTATTCTGTATGTACTTGATTCCCCTCCTGGTTGTAAAACACATGTAAAAGTGACTCGCTGTAGCCAATGTGCAAAGAGGAACAAAATCATCTTAACATGATGTACCGGATTACAGTAATGCTTAGTTATTTAATCATTTGGAATTAGACCATCGTAGTTGATTTGCAGAGGTTATTCTTCAAAATTAGTTTTCAGCTTTTTACTGATCCAGATATGTGCCTAAATTTATGTGTGGTATTCACCTATTGCCGTTTCCAACTAAAAATGTATGTACTTTTTGCAGGTAAGAGAGCATTCATCGCTGGTGTAGCTGATGATAATGGATATGGGTGGGCAATTGCAAAATCTCTAGCTGCTGCAGGTGCTGAAATTCTTGTGGGAACTTGGGTCCCTGTAAGTTGATAGGCCTGATCTCATGTGATTTCACTTATGGCTTTCGCTCTTTGTAATTTTGGATGGTGATTTATTTACTGAATTAGAAGCTTGTATGTGCAGGCTCTGAACATTTTTGAGTCCAGCCTGCGACGTGGGAAGTTCGATGAATCACGCGTGTAAGATGACAGATCTGGGTTTTCTTTTGTTTTGCCGTTCAGTCTGATGAATAACATGTAATAAAATATCTAATGTTCCAGGTTACCAGATGGTTCTTTGATGGAGATTACTAAAGTATATCCCCTAGATGCAGTTTTTGATAACCCTGATGATGTTCCTGAAGAGGTCATATTTTCAATTTACATTAATTTAAAGAAACTAAAATGGCCAGTAATATTTAATGTGTATACTTGACTTCATCCAGGTGAAAGCAAATAAGCGCTATGCTGGATCCAGTAACTGGACTGTCCAGGTATGACATAAAGCATCTTAGTATTATTTGTTTCCAAATCAATAGGGAATACATGAGATTCAACTATGCTTTTGGCAAATACTTTCCTATGTTTCTGCTCCTACCTTCCCGAAGTGTGAACTTGAAATTTCATCTGGGTTCTGATTTCAGAATATATATCTTTGCAACATGTTGTAAATATCTTTTTCCCTTAAGTATTGTTATATATCTCGGTCAAAGTTCCAATTTGATCAATTAGGCAATTTTTTATTTTATTATTTTGCTTCACTTGCATCTTTAAAAGAAAAATTATTCTTTTTTAATCTTATTTTAATATTTTGCAGGAAGCTGCTGAAGCAGTGAAAAGTGATTTCGGGAGTATTGACATTCTTGTTCACTCCCTTGCTAATGGACCAGAGGTTCAATAATAAATTAACAGTCTTATTGAATTCTTGGTCAATATTTTTGGGCTCATATTGAAGTTCTATTTAATAGGTCACTAAACCTCTGTTGGAGACATCCCGGAAAGGATATCTAGCTGCCATATCTGCATCAAGTTATTCATATGTTTCTTTACTGAAGCATTTCCTCCCAATAATGAATCCAGGCAAGCTCCACATTTAGTCACTGAGTAGTTTTTCATTTTCTTTTGGTGTGCTTGATCTTTATGTCTTGCTATGAAATGTATGACAGGTGGTTCTTCACTTTCTCTTACATATATTGCTTCTGAGAGAATAATTCCTGGGTATTTTTTATTTTCTACACATCGTGTTCTTTACAATTTATATGTTCCAATATGGTATGTTCAGATGATTGATTCTTGAATGATAATATACAGATATGGTGGGGGTATGAGCTCTGCAAAAGCTGCACTTGAGAGTGACACTCGGGTATGTTTTTCTTACAGGCTTTTTTACATATCATTCATCTTACCTTTTTTGTCCTTACAGTCTCACTTTGATACGACTGTTTGTGCAGGTGCTTGCTTTTGAAGCTGGTAGAAAAAAGAAAATTCGGGTCAACACGATATCCGCAGGTACTGTGTACACCTATTACTGACTAAATTCATTTGTACTCTTTATAAGTACATCCCCATGGAATGAATTTAAATGGACAGTGTGATCTTATGTCTCTAAATGGACCATGTGATCAATTGGCTCCATCCAAGCATCAAGTAAATTCAGAATCATGAATTCAAGTTTCCTTGAAAACTTATGGATGACCACTTTGAGGATGATTTAGTTACGATTGCTGGAGTTATAATTTAATTTTTTTCCCTTCGTTATTAGCTCAACTTTATATCTTAATCTCCAGGTCCACTACGAAGCCGTGCTGCCAAAGCAATTGGATTCATTGATATGATGATTGACTATTCGCTAGTCAATGCACCTCTGCAAAAAGAACTATCCGCAGGTGATTTTTTGTTTTGTGGCTTAAATTTCACTGAACTTTGCCCTTTTTTGTGTTTGTTACATACTGATCCCATAAAATCTGAAATAACAGAAGAGATAGGGAACACAGCCGCTTTCCTGGCATCACCTCTGGCTTCTGCCATCACTGGTTCAGTTATATACGTTGATAATGGCTTGAACACAATGGGTGTCGGAGTTGACAGCCCAATTTTTGAGAAACTTGGCATTCCAAAGGATCAGCACTGAGGATTGTTAAACCATTGGCTCAACAATTAGCACAATCTTAGACTATTGCCTAATGGCCCCCCATTTTGTCATGAGAAAAATTTTCCCGGAGGACCAACATATTTCAAGAATCTTGATTCTAAATCCTTATTCTATATGTAGGTGATGCTGTGCTTCTTAGAACTCGTGTATAAAATACTAAACCCTGCTTGAAAGTTGGTATTTATCACAGCTGATGAATGATGAGTCTACATATTAATATGTTCAACTACGGTACAAAATGGACATTCATTTCAAAATGTCACCAGGAATAGAGTAGTAGCACCAACAGAATTAGAGCAATGTCAACCTAATCACCTACCCCTTGTGCAGGTGCGCATGATGGAATCCAAAGTAGAAAGTTGTCTTTCTGATCCCATACTATATAAGAGTGCTCTAAATATACAGCAGGTAGCTGAACAAAAACCCACTGTGTAAGATTGAGATCCTGATCCTTACTGATCTAAAAACATTGTTGATCGTGTGCTTATGTTTTGCATCATTTTCTACACAAGTGCAAAATCAACACCCTAAGATCATCTGAGGATCCTATATCCAATTTCGCCCTCAACTTAAACTTCCACATGAAGTAAATGAAAGCTTGCGCTTCCACCTCCGTAGTTCCGTGGCTCCAGCAGCATCATCATTTTCCAAAAAATATTCTGCAGTAGATTTTTCCTGTACGGCAGGCCATCGTTTCTGGTATGTTTTCGAATCTGGGATGTGTGTGGGGCTGTGTCTCTTTGGGAATTGAATGCTGCTGGTTATTGCCCATTTGTAGGTGCCGAACAAGGGAAAGAGAATATTGAACAAGGCATAAGATTCTCCAGAAACGATGCGCAAAAGACCTATTCAGTATCAAACAACTGAGATTAACCTTCTTTTTGTTCTTTAAAATCTCAAACATTGTTGCCATGTTCAAGTCTGTATCTTCGCCTCCTTCATTATTGATCTGTTGTGCATAAACCACAAGTATATAGCATTAACAAAAGCAGGACACTACGTTTTAACTACTTAAACCTACTCCTGCCATGAATACTCTTCATACAACACACAATATACACGACTAAAATGACTTTACCTCAGGCAGATGAGCTGTGGTAGGTTTTGTACGCCGGCCAGCGGCGTTCCTTTGCATGATCTCAACATGCATCGGTTCAGGCCTATCAAACGTGTAATCAATCCTGTAATGAAATCGGTTGCCGTAGTTTCTACATTAGAATGTGACATAACAGAGTCCACTACTGTTTTACTAATGTCCAAAAGTGCTTGCGCATCAGCTACTTATTCCCGCGGAAGCTGAACTGAAAATTCCCAAAAGGGTATTGCCAAATCTATCAATAAAACTCAAGATCATGGTATCGAAATTCATTTCTACTTCTACAACTAATCAGATCCAAAAGCATAACAAAAGCTCAATGATACCTTGCTCGTGCAATTTGTCAATGATAACATTAAACTTCTTCGAGTCCGGGCTCACTAAGTCGTCACTTTTCTCTGAAACATAGATCAAAACCAAAATATTTAACAAACATAACCTTGATAACATGTACGTTTTCTTTAGAATAGGGCAAGTATAAACCACTGGTTCGGTTGGTGACTCAGTTCGACCGGGCTTTGTTACCCTTGGCAACCCAATTGGTACTAGTTCAAGAAAGGAAGTCTCCAGTTCCAAGTTCAAGTTGCAGATTGCTCTAGCGTTACGTAATGGTCATGTTTTTGAAACAATAGAATTAAAATGTTGGAAGTGGATTGGTGCAATTCATGGTTCTTGATCCTTCTTGGACACTTGAAGACATTGAATCGATCGATGCTTAATTTTCGTCTACCTTCTACACGACGAAAATTTTGTAGCTGAAGTCATTACATTTTGGTAATAGCATAACTTAGTTTTCAATGCCATTTTCTGTCTTGTAAATATGGAATGCCCTTTGAAGACCACTCGATCAATATCAGTTCCAGAACAC
Organism: Comarum palustre; assembly: GCA_951800085.1. NCBI lineage: Eukaryota > Viridiplantae > Streptophyta > Magnoliopsida > Rosales > Rosaceae > Comarum > Comarum palustre. The sequence continues at coordinate 758,860 of OX637587.1, forward strand.
ATGCAAATTTAAATTTTCTTTGAAAATGGTGGTTAGGAAGGAAAAGCAGGTTTGATGGAGAATATAATGCTAATGGCACAAGTCAGAAAGCTCGAAAAGGACCAGAGCAGTGTGAAAACCAAGCTGAAAAGGACCAGAGCAGTGTGAAAACCAAGCTGATGAAAAACATAATCTATTCTACCTAATCCTATATACAAGCAAAAACCTGAACACATGGTGATAACTGAATAAATACAGCAGGGCTAGGATATTCCAAAATCACTAAAGCTTGCGCTTAGACCTGCGAAATGTGCCTCCACCATTACCATTATCATATTCAGGGGATTCTTCTACAATAGCATCTTCCTGCACAATCCGGCCACGATTCCTGGAAAGCTTCCTAATTGGAGTTGTGTGGCCTGTTTGGGAACTGTATGCGGCTGGTTCCTCCTGAGAGGCAGGTTCGGAGTTAGCAGGGACTCTATGTGGCATTAGCTCCTCACCATAAGGCACCATATCCTTCATCAACTGTAAGAATATAAGAAACAATATGTTCAAAAACAGATCATCAACAGATCAGAGGCATATAAAGGACAAGTCAACAAGCCTCTAGTTTAGAATTTAGATGCCTGCTTTCTTTCGATTTCATAGTGAAAGGATGTAGGGAGTCATATATACAAACAAGAAAAGAAGTGGTGACCTTTTGTTCACATCGTAAACTATCTTGCTCCAAAGCAATCATTCCAAAATTGATATTTTTAAAACTGGAATGTTTGCCATTAATAGACTACATCAAATATATGATTCTTTTATGACTCAACTGCAAGCTGTAACACTAAAAGAATGAAAACTAGATTATACCTTCCAGTCCTTGAAATCAAATCGGAATACAAAGTGTCTATAAACCACCTCACGAGATGCCACTTCAGTGGCCTTGGCAGCATTCCTTGGTGCTGAAGAAGAGAAAAAAATTAAATAAAATGATAAAAACACATATATAAACAAGAAAATGGTTAGAGTTCTGTCTAACAAACTTACCAACAAAATGACAACGATTCGCATCAACTATGATTTCAGCCCGGCCATCTTTCACAAGGAATGAAAGAGCAAATAAATTCTCAACTGTCTGTGCAAAGAACAGTCTGTTTAATATTAACCATTCCAGTCGTATGCGTCTCTTCCTTTTTAAAATCTCAAACATGGTTGACATATTCCTATCCGTATCAGTTTTTCCTTCTTCTTGTGCATCAATCTGTTGCAAAAATAACACAAATAAGAAATATAATAGTCCTTGGAATAAAACTAATAATTTCCAGCATAAGGACATCATTACCTCCTCAGGCTCATCAGTCGTAGTAGGCTTTGTTCGTCTAGTACGAACACCAACCTTCCTTTCCTTGTACTCGGTATTCATGGGTCCAAGCCTTCAGGAAAGTAACAAATTACAGGTTAGTACATAAACAATGTAAATTATACAGAAGTACTTTACAAATTCAACTTCACAACAAACAACTCACATTGTACAGCACCCATGAGCCCTCCTGAAAGTCAGCGCCACACCAAGCCCGACATCTTTCCACCGAATTGAGGCATTCCCATTCCTTAACTGCCCAAAATCTTGAATCAAACAGGTAATGAAGTCCGATGGGGTAATGCCGGCACTGGACTGTGATTTCACAGATGTTACCAGTGTGTTGGTTATATCCAACAATGCCTCTGCATCTGCCACTTGCTCTCTAGGCTTCTGAACTGAAAAAAAACGCAACGAAAATCGCAAATTTATAAGAACAAGTAAATATCCGAAAATTGTCAAACAACACAGTGAAATTCAATCAAACTAGCAGTATATACATTTACAGAACCTCAGTAAATAATGACTTTTCTAAGGAAAGGTTCAAACCTTCATTTGATTTTCACCGTTTTGAAATTTGAAAAGTAATTTTCAGAGTAAATGGAGTACCTTGCTTATGCAACTTCTCAACTCTATCAATGATGACGCCAAATTTCTCCGACTCCGGCTTCAACAAATCGTTCCTCTTCTCTGCAACAACCACAAACCCCAGAAATTAAACAATAAATTCGAAATTAAATTCAAAATTTAAAAACATGAATTTCAATTTAGGATAATTAGAGACACACACCACTGATTAGGTTGAGGACATCATTGTAGTCAGATCGGAGCGCTCGCCGTTGACCGGCGTCTTGCTCGGTTGATTCATTCTCATCCTGCTCAACGTTGAGCCGCTCACGCTTCACGGATCGGAGCCGCTCTGCCTCCTCTGCGTCGTCGACGCCGCAGCCTAGGGCGGCGCTCCGGTCATGTTTCGCGGACCTCGGCATTCTAAATCTGAAAAGCCCTAAATTCCTAAGAAACCCTAATTTTGAAAGAGAGAGTGTTAAATTTGGAAAATGAGGTATGAATTTTTGGGTTTTGAAACTTAAAACGTCGCGGTGGTTTTTCCCGCTCGTGATAATTTGAGATTTTGGATTTGGGAGGTTTTGAGATTATGAACCAATTTTTTATAGATGAATTTGACTTTAAATGGAAATAATTATGGTGAAACGAGCTGTTTGTTGGGCCTCTTGGGCTGTGATACATTGGGCCTTAATCAGTTGTTTTTGTTTGGGCTCTTTGCATCATTATCCAATGTCTTTTTATAATTATGATATTTTTCATTATTGCCAACACGACAAGGAGATTTTTGGCAAAATGTTGGGTTAAAAAATGTGTTCGTTACTTATTGGGAGATGGTTGAAAATCAGCTTTCTAAACTTTTGTATTATCCTAATCAAAAGGTAATTCGAGGTGAAATTAAGAGGTCGTAACGCCCGAGCAAATAAAATCTAAATCTAATGATTGTTCGTTGATGAGTATCGGTTGCCTTGCTTGTTTGACTCACGTTCATAATTAATATACAAACCGACGCCCTCTTCTATATGTGGCATTCACTATCTTCCCTTATAACTTGAGATTGAATCTTTATATCATAATTATCTTCGATATTTATTGCTTCCAAAGAAAATAAAATCTTTACTTTTTCCAATCATGTATAACGGTAATTTGTATTTCGCGCTACATATGTTAATGCAAAGATACAAAATGTCTCAACAGATCTACTGCGCCTTCTAACACTCCGACCAACCATAACTATTCAAAATTCCGACCATACCAATGCAATTCCTCGATCAGAAAAGGCATTTTTACGGAGGGTAGAAGCTGTTAATCTCGGAATTTTGTTACAAAAACAATGAGAATAAGAATCCAATTCGAATTTCAGGCCCAAAGCGGTGGAGCGAGGCCGCGAGCTTTACGAAGTGGAACCACACAAATTTGACCCAATATAAAAGGAGGGGCACAGGGCACTCTAGTATGAAATATAAAAGCGACGAACAAACATTATAGATTCATCACCTCCCATCCATTTGTGTGTTACAAAAAACAAATGAAAATCATCTTGATCGTATGAAACCAAAAACCCTAATTTTTTTTGAAAACTCGAAAGGAGGATGAAATGAGAGGAGCATGGCTAGTAGGGAACACGAAACAAGCGCGCAACCGTGGGGGACGTTAGAGGAGCTTTTGCTCGTGTGCGCCGTCAACCGCCACGGCCCCAACCGCTGGGACTCCGTCGCGACGGAACTTCAGTCCCGAACCTCCTCTTCCGCGGCGGCCCTCAGTCCTCACAGCTGTAGGGACAAGTTCGACGACCTCAGACGCAGATACGACGCCGCCGACGGCGGCGTCGATGTCATGGTTGACGAGCTCCGCAGGCTCCGAGTCGAGGAGCTCCGCCGCGAGGTCCGCCGCCGCGACGTTTCGATCGTGTAATTTTCTCCTTGATTGAGATCTGACTGTGAAACGTCGTCGTTTTGATGGCCTTGGAGATCTGAGTGTGCTTGTTTTGTATGTGTTGCAGGTCGTTGCAGTTGAAGGTGAAGAAGATGGAGGAGGACAGATACCGGAGCTTCAATCCGCCGCCTCCTCCTCCGGCGGCAGAGGATCTCCATCTAGGCGGCGGAGGTGCTGAGAAATCGGAGTTGCCGGAGAAACAAACCGGAAAATCAAACTCCGGCGAAGACTTCGTCTCCAATTCCTCCGAGCGCGAGAACCGATCCTTCAACGAGTCCAATTCCACAAGTCACCGAAGCGACGCGAGACCAAACGACGTCGTCGAGAAAAAAGCGGAAGCCGACGTGGAGCCTAACCAATCAGATCCGACCCAGCCTCAGACCCGATCCGAGCCGCCCTCCGCCAACGGTAAAGTGATTGACGATGACCACGTGGACGGTGGAGAGCCGTCGGGTCGACCCGACGAGCCGGACGAGTTGGTTGGGGCGAAACGGGAGGTGAAAAAGCAGAACAGCAGCGACGTGCAAAGCTCGGCCAGCTTGTCAAGGAAGAGGAAACGACGTCGTAAAGGTGGCGAGAGTAGCAGCGGCGTAGATCCCGAGGGTGGTGAGGAAGTTTCTCCCGCCACCACGAAACGGGTTAAGCTCGTTAAACTTGAGCCGTTGGTCAAGGTCCTCAGGCTCGTCCGCTCGCATCGGCTCGGCTCTGTTTTCCAGCGCCGGCTTCGGAGCCAGGTATTATTAAGTACATTCAACACAAAAATTATATTTTATCTCATCAAATTTAATTAGTTAATCACGTTTACTGGACGAGTGGGGGACTCTGTTAGATTAGGCTGTTCTGCGAGGCTGAACCAATCACGGTGTGGTATTTCCCGGTGAGAATGGTGAAATTGTCATTCCGAATTTGTGATGAGGGTGTTTTCGTACATTAGGAGAATAGGATTAATGAGCGGATTATGGGAGTGTGTGAGATGATGTAACGCTGTAACAGAGTAATTAAGTTTTAGCGAGGATGGGCATTAACTTGGTGATACAGTACAAAAACATTAGTCATTATGGAGATGAGTTGGTTTAGGTGGTTGTGGGAGGGGGGCTTGGGGTGGGAGTTTAAATTTTGAGTTAACACCAAAGTCGAGCTCCGGCAGGGACGTTACGTTTTGGCACTCGTGTATGTGTGTGTAACTGTCGATCTTTGGTTGGTATTTTAATTGAATTTTTTGATATAGTGGTAATCTACCTAATGATAAATTTCACTGATAGAAACAACGGGACGGTGTTCACTTAGTCAGCAACTGATTAACGATGCTCAATCACTCTTGGTGTAAATCTGATACTGTTAAAGAAGGTGGTTGAGCAATATTTGTGCGGTTGGTAACTGACAAGGTGAACACATAGTATTAGGTATTAATAGAATAATAAAAAATTGCACTTATACAATGAACCTATTCAGTAATAATGAGAAATTCTTATTTGTTGGGGTGATATTTTTAGTTAGGTTTCACACTATTATAGAATATAGTAATTTGCGTATGCGAAACTCAACCATGAATATATGAATCTTTTTAGTCCCTCAATTTAAGTTCCAACTTACTAAGCTCTATCATTTATGATACTAGTGTTTCTATATTTTTCCAAAATTATGTACTCAATTTTTTGGTGTAAAATTTTGAGTAATCTATGATGTTCCGCCCGCCCCAAACATAGAGAATGTTTCACTTACACATGCGCGAGTGGTACAACCTGAAGCTCCAAAATATAAGTGGTGGGCCACAATTATTTATTTGGGCCCTCATTCCTCTCTTTCTGCAAATTTGTTGCCCAATTACTATAAAGCCCCTAGATTTTAAGCGTTTGATTTTTCTTGTTTGTAGGAGTCACAAAGGTACAAGAACTTGATAAGAGAACACGTGGATCTCCGCGTGGTCCAATCACGGCTCGACAAAGGGGCCTACAAAGACTCCACCCACAAGTTCTTCCGCGACCTTCTCCTAATTTTCAGCAACGCCGTCGTCTTCTACCGTAAGGCCGCGCCGGAACACGCAGCGGCTCTAGAGCTACGCTCTCTGGTGTTGAAGGAAATGAACGACCACCGACCGAGAGTTCAAAGCTTCGTGAGTGCAGTGAAGCCCAAGGCCAATGTAGAGTTGGATATCACTACTACTACAACTTCCAGGAGACCCAGCAAGTCGTCTTCGATGGTTTTGTGTGGTAAACGTGGTTCCATAAATGCATTATCGGAGAACAAGAAAGGAACTGTTCGGAAGGTGGAGGTGGAAGAAAAAGAAGCGAAGGTGAAGGTTGAAGACATTGCTCCGGGAAAGGTGGAGGAAAAGGGTGCGAGGAAGAGAAGGTCGACTCAAGAAAGAAGGGGAGGGGGAAGGCGGAGGATGACGACGACTAACAGGAAGAATGTAGACGCGACGACAAAGAATGAGTCCGAGGGTAATGAGGTCAGTGTGCATGAGGGTTTGGATATGGCGGTGAAGACAGAAGACGTGAGGAAGAAGCAAGGCGCGGCGGGCTTCTTGAAGAGAATGAAGCAGAATGGTGGGAGAGGAGTTGGGCAGGGTAGTAATGGGTCGGATGTTTGGGAGGACGAGAGCCAGGATAGCGTGGTAGATGAAGAAGAGGATGAGGTGGAGGAAGAGAAGGACGAGGACGAGAAAAAGAGGACAGGTAGGAAGAAGTCGGATCAGGTGGAGAAGAAAGAGAGAGTGACTATAAGCGCTAGTGGAAATCGGGGAAGGCGAGGGGGAAGAGGTCAGGAGAGCGGTGGTAGGGGGAGGAGAGGGGTTGGACGACCGCCTAAGAAACCAGAGACGGCGGCCGGTGGAAGTGGAAAGAGGGGGAGAGACAATGGCGAGGCGGATCAGGTGGGAAGTGCAGGGAGGCCAAGGAAACGAATGAGGTGATTGCCCTGGAGTGTTGTATTATGTAAATTAAGCTTAGAGCCTGCTTTTGTTTGTTTTTATTTTCCTTGTTTTCATGTTGCTAGATAATGCTGTAGGATGCTTAGGTTCAGTTTGGTCTTAGTTTTACTTCCGCCCAAAGAAGGCAAAAGAGAATGGGGGTATTTACAAGAGGGGGGATATAGAGACGTATTGTGAACTTGTAGAATGATTTTGGGCATCCATTGCATATACAGAGTTTCTTCTTTTCTTCAAACACTGTCATTATCGGACAAAACTTGTCGCCAAATAGAACTTTTCTTTTCTACAAACACCGTCATTACCTAAATATGTTATCGGACAAAACTTGTCGCCAAATACAACTTTCCATAAATAGAAATTATTCGTTAATGCTCTTTGCAATTTTGCATGCTTGAGTCTTGGTTTTTCAACTATGAATCCTAATTATGAATCCATCATTCTTTACTTCTTTGGTAGAATTGTTACGTCTCACGCATGAATGATAGCATTGCTTTTGAGATTACATTATTTGTTGACATGAATGGAAAATAATAATGGATAACATGAAAAATAGAACAAGTACAAAAAAATAATTTGATATGGTTTGAAATACTTCGATGTATTATTATTCTCTAAATAGAAGGGTTTATATAGAGATACAATCATAATGTTAATATAAAAAAAATATAAACTACATCTACAAAGAAAGTAAATAGTTACATAATATTCTATACTCCCATTTAAGTTGGTGCATAGATATTTATCATGTCCAACTTGTCAACTGAGTTGTCAAACACTTTCCTTGACACTCATTTTGTGAGAACATCTGCTAATTGATCTTCCGTATACACGAAAAGGAAACGAATGATCTTTCTGTCCATGTTTTTCTTAATGAAATGTCGATCTATTTCCACATTCTTAGTCCGATCAGGTTGAACAGGATTATGAGCAATTTCAATAGCAGACGTGCTATCACAATGCAAGTCCATGAGTTTCTTGAGTTTTAAACCCAATTTCTTCAATACATTACGAATCCAAAGCATGTGAAAGTCGTTAGGTGAAGTTTTTGCATGTTGAAGGCTAGTTCTTAAGTTGATGGGTGAATATGTTTTAGGTTATATAATATTCTAAATATAATACCTAAAAAATTGATTTTACAATTTTATGTCTAACAGGTATGTCATTGATACTAAAAGAAAAATTTAAGTACTACATTGATCATTTTGTGAGTTCAGATACTGTATTGACAATGCTCTAATAGTCGTGCCCATCCAAAAATACTGATAAGTTGTGATTTCACCAATATTTGCTACAGTTCTGTCAATTCGAAACGAGAGCTGTCCAAATCTAAATCCAGCCTTCACAATCCCAAATGGCCAAATCCAACTCCGTGAGATATGTTGGAAAAACCTGCACGGGGAAGCACCACCACTTTTCTGACGGCAGATAGATATCTGGTTAGCCCTGCCAGAAAAATCCACATGTTTTGAGAAGGTGTGTTATTGAGTTACGGAAACATCGACATGTAACTTATTTTCTTAGGTCCTTCGACATAAACCAGTTTCCTTCACTCTGATTCATTCACAAATCACAACACCACCACCAAACCCAACACGACTCTCTTTTTTCAGTTCCCCAACCAAACACACCCAGAAGTCCACAACCCATTTCTAACTATGTCAAACTGTACTGTTGAGACCAGTGATGGAGCCAAGCTCAACACAAGGCTCTTCAGACCCAGAGAAGCCAAAGAGGGCAATGATCCTGTAGTGGTTCTGGTCCACCCCTACTCTGTCCTTGGTGGCTGTCAAGGCCTTTTGAGAGGCATAGCAACTGGGTTAGCTGAGAAAGGCTTGCAAGCTGTCACCTTTGACATGAGAGGAGTTGGGAGGTCAACTGGGAAGGCTTCTCTTACTGGGTTTGCTGAAGTCAAAGATGTCATTGCTGTCTGCAAATGGGTCTCTGACAATTTGGATGCCAATAGAATTTTTCTTGTGGGTTCTTCTGCAGGTATTGTTTGTTTTGTGTATTGTGTGTAGTGATTATATTATGTGTTTAGTTCTTTTTTGGTGGATTAAGTGTGTTTATGGTTAAGAATTGTGCCGACAATGTGTATGTGGTGATGCATTTTTGTTGAATCAAGTGTGTTGTGGAATAAAGGAGAGGTTTTTATATCGGTAGTTTGTGCATTTGATTGTTTAATTTGTTTAGGTGGGTGAACTTGTGAATCTGTGGATTGTGTGCTAGGAACAATGATAGTTTTTGCTTAGGTAGAAGTGTTCTTGTGGTAGTTTCTAGATTGATTCTTTATTGATGGGGATTGATGAGTTGAGTGTAATTACTAGTTACTACTAGAAGTGATCTTACTCATCTTTGAATAGAAGGTAATGGCTGTGTTAGTTTATCCTTGTATCAAGGTGAACTGACTGCTTCGTGCTGGAGATGTGATACGCTAACAGTTTTGAAAAACTCATATTTTGTTTTACCTTGCTGATTTTTGAATTTTAATAATTTTTCTTTTGCTCAACTCAACTGTCCAATCGTCCAAAGTTGGGATTTTGACAAGTGATAATAAGTGGGAATCCTTGGGTCTTTTTCTGCTACAGGAGTGAATTTTCTTTCTAGTTTGCAGATGAACTCTATATGTTCTTTGCATCGCATCATTGGTGAAATGAAGGTTATGTACTTATTCTAAGCAGAAGTATATAGAGGCGTTGGTTTTGGTTTATGACTCTAAATCTGGAGACTTATTGAAAAGACATGAAATAGTTCCACTACTGAAAAGGGTTACCGAGTTTTATCATTCTAATGTCTTGCATACAATCATCAGAGAATCACATATCACCACTTAGACCAAAAGAAATAGAACAAAATATAGCAATAAACTGGTAAGTAGATGTGTCTGAATTAAAAAAGGGCATGTTATTGAGAAGCCTGATATTCGAATAAGGTTGTTAGAATGTGAGATAAGGGTATGATGCAGACTTTTGTGCAATTTACTTAATTATAAAAGTTTTGATTTGGGAACTACTGTGTAAATGTGGCCAAAAGTTAGATATTTAGTCTTAGGGGTTAATTTGTATGTACTTCTTACTGCTGCCTCTATAGCTTGCACCTTCACTTGTATAAAATTTTACAGCTTACACAATTCTTAGTTATGTGTGTCTTGATTATACTATTGTGTAATATTAACTATAAAGCTCATCGACAGGAGAAAATAAGTAACAAGTAAAACACTAGGAGAACTAAATGGCTTTTCCTGAAGAATGTGGTGCTCAAACTATATCATTCATGTCAATAGGACTCGCTTTAGGATTGTTCTGTTATGGAATGTCTGAAGTATTTCTGAACCTTTGATAAAATATGTTGAGCCTAGTCACCTAGTCCACTTTGTTTGTTCGTCAGTTTTATGTATCTCTGAAGCCAATTTCATTATTATTATCAGAATGAATCCAGTGCTCATGTTTATAATCACCCCCCCCCATTTTCTGGTGTAGGTGCCCCAATTGCAGGCTCAGCAGTTGATCAGATTGAACAGGTTGTGGGATATGTTAGTCTGGGGTATCCTTTTGGCATGGCTGCCTCGATTCTTTTTGGGAGACACCACAAAGCCATCCTACAATCCCCGAAACCAAAACTTTTTGTAATGGGGACTCGAGATGGGTTTACGAGTGTGAAGCAACTGAAGAACAAGCTAAGTTTTGCAGCAGGGCGTGTTGAAACACACCTCATTGAAGGAGTTAGCCACTTCCAAATGGAAGGCGCAGCTTATGATACACAGATGGTGAACCTTATCCTTGAATTTATTGTGTCATTGTAGAGATAATCAACCATTTGAATGGGGTCATCGTGTGTTAAAATTCTTCAGATTCTCCTCTTGGACTTGAGCTGCTGAATGTTGTGCATATGCTTTGCATGCTCAGCTGTAGTCCTGCTTGTAATTTGAATGAGCTTATTGCTTTTTATTTTCTCACGGGTCACAAACAATGGATATTTGAGAGTTCCATCAATAAAACAATCTTTACACATGGTCAAGCGTCATTCGTTGCTCCAAAAAGAAAAGAGAAGGCAAAAGGGCCATTACAGAAGATTATATCTGGCTTAAGGTTACACTAAAATGAAATGGCACCTAAAGCTTACCACTAACCAATAAACAGAAAAGACAGGTAGGACTACAACTGAGCATTACAGAGCTCAGAAGATCATATGCCATCGTCTACAAAACGTTGGTCATCAGATGCCATTCTACCATCTCTCATGATTTTGGTACCATTTGAACCATCTACTGCCTGACCTTCTGCCATTTCATCATATTGCCGTTTTCTCCATCCTCGTTCTTGGTCCATTGGTTGTCTTTGGGAGAATGTATGCTCATCTGTTTTGCAAGCCAATATTAGAAAGATTGTAGTGTCATCAACAAAATAAAACTTTGTGCAGCTCTGGTGCCACCTAGATACATTAACTGCAACAATATACATTCATTGAAATTCGTGGACAAGCTAGTGTAATTCAGGTATTCCACCTCACTATGACAGAAAATAGGTGTTTGTATCTACCCTTCCTTATCTTAAGATGGGAAAAGATGAACAAAGATGGTACCACAAGGATACACAGCTTTAGACAACCATTTTGGGAGCCTTGCAAACAAATTTTAATAGAAAAAGTTGCACTGAGTGAGTAACAGTCAAATCTGACCAACAATGACCAAGAATACGATAAAGGCAGGGGAGATTTATTATGTAAAAGTGGAAATGGGTTATATATATTTAGTTATTACCACTTTCACCATCTGATGCATCTTCAAGCGTTGCAATTGCATCGATCAATGCCTGTTCATGCTCCTGCAATTTAAAGAACCCATCATAATCCCAGCAACAAAAAGCTTGATGTAATGCAAATAAAAGAATAGTTGTTCTTACTTTGAGAACTTTCTTTGCTTTTTCAATCTCCATGGGGTCGGGATGGCTCGCACCGAAAACCTTCTCCACCTGTAGTTTCAAGCAAAGAGGGATATAAAGTGGCCACCAGCTAATTGGGGAACACGGAAAAACTTGTTACAAGTTTGCTTACCTCTTTAATCAATGAGTCTGTATGAAGTATTTCAATGTCACTCAATGCCTTCCTGCCAATGCAATTTTGTTGTGGAGAGAAATCCTTCTTAGAATGACCCTTTATGCTCCCTCTACCCCTTCCTGCACCTGGAAATGCACCACCGCGTCCAATGGCCTTCTTAGTCCCTCGACCAGGTCCAGGCCGACCACCCCTACGAGAAAACCCAGGATCATCACCATCCCACCGAATATCTTCAGGAGATATCTACCATTTGAAGGTACACTAGTTAGAGTTGGAAAAATGAGCATGGATCATAAAGTGACCAAATTTGGTCAAGTATTGGGTTCTCTGAGAACCTAGTAGCATGAATAGAGTTGATTGCATACTATATATTCAGCTAGTCCTCTCTTAGGGATACACAAGCATATGCATAAACAATAAAGGATACAGACAACTAGTTGGTTTAAGTGTGCAACTATCCCTTTTGCAAAAACATTTGATAAAATTTTTCATTATTTCATGGAAGTAAGCCAACCATGTTAGTATATCTTATACGTTCTAATTTTACCACTGTCTTTGCAGCTCAACTATGTTATAATAGCTATAGGGAGAAGAAAATGCCAAGCATAGGACTGTTACAATAATGCAAGAATGGTTATCCAAACCCTTCAAATAGTTACATCTAATTTCCATACTAATACAGCCATCACAATTCCATATTTACCTATGTACTGCATGTTGACAATTTGATATACATGACATGCATCATATGTTTTCATGGTCCTAATTATCATGTGTCTACACATTGCACAGGGGAGGACATGACTTGAATGCCTTCAATGGGTCCGTGGGAAAAGTCTACAATATTATAAATTTTTTGATGTAGTGCTCAGGGCCAAAGAGCAAGAGTTTTTTTCATGAAATATATTTGTGGTGATATCAAGGTAACTCAAATAAATGTTGACCAAAATAATGAAGTAAATGAAAAAACTTCACATTGGACATTTTTTGGACATTTGTTCAAATAAATAACCATGACAAGTAATAGCATGATGCCAGCAGCCGTTCTTGCAAAGCAAAGCCAAACCAATGTTATTTACATATTTAATTGAATTGCAAAATGAACACAACAGATAAACAGATCATGAGAAATTGTCATTCATTTGTCATCGTGCAAATAAGGAAAAACTACGAAAGTTCGTACTCTTACTTTTCCAAATTATGAGACATGGATCTATTATAAAAGGAAATGGTTAGACCAATACATAAAACGGTAGAAATAGCAGCAGGTTTTACCTCTTTGAGGTTGACCCATTCCCATGTTTCATTCTCAGTATTCATATCATAAACCAAAGCATGTAGGCCCTGTCGACAACTATAAGATTAGGAACATATCCTGTTGCGGTACAGTATGATCAAAGCTGCTAATTGCTAAGCTTGCTCTAAGTCAAGAGTATATACCTGAATACGGTTGTAATCAGTTATTGTAGCCTCATAGAAATTGTTGTCCTCAGGCCACTTTGTCCATACTTTTCTTCCTATTAATGGATCATAAGATGTTCCCTCAGCAGGCTCAGTAGCCACAAAGCCACCTGAAGAACCTCGAGTTGGGGGTTGGGGCCTTCCAGTAATACTTGTAGAAGGGAACTGTGTAGACTTCAGAGGGAAGAAGTAGCATACTCCATTTTAGTAAAAACAGATTAATAACTCCTAAACTTCATATAGCCACAAATTGTTAGTTAAATTTATTTCTACATACTGATTTTGACTTCTTGCTCCGAGCTCCTGGAGGAGGACCTCGTCTCAAGGCTGATGAAGAAGGTTGCATGGATGGAGGCAGCACTGGAGATGCAGCACCACCATGTGATAAAGAAGCTACAGACTGTGACGTTTTCTGTTTCTTACGTGATGCCGAAACAGTCGGACTAGGTATAGGGTCATGAACAGGCTGAGAAGGATTAAGTGTACTGCGCTGAGGACCACTGGTTTTTCTCCACTCCCTATTATGATATTTCACATGAGAAAAAAAACATTCAGAGCAGAACAAAAGTATAACAGATTTGCTGCTGAGAGAAATATTCCCCTACATAATCAAACCTTATTCTTCGGATCATGTCATCGGCATTGACCCTGGACAAAAGTTCTCTGTGTTCCTCATCCGACACTCTCAGCTCCTTTCTAAGTTCTGTTATTAAACTTTCCTTCTCCTGAAAATTACGTAAGGATACCGACTTTCAAATATACTTGATATATAAAAAAACAAGAAACAATAACATGATCAAACAAACACCTACCCATGTGATGGCATCAGATTGGGCTTTAAATGCCCGCAGGACTGAACAGTATGCTTCTTGTTCAATGTGGTGGATCTGTGTTTCCATATCACCGTGCATCCTAGGTAATGGAGCAGAACCAACAGCTGTAGATCTTCCATTCCCAGAATTTCGGCATCCTCTTTGAAATCGGTTTTGATGAGATGGAGGAAGGTCATCATCCGTTCCTGTACAAGGTTACACAGATTATGCACAACTAATGTTTTCTAGAAACATGGCCCTTGGATATTGCATTACTTTGCATAGAAAAAGATTAAATCTTCTTTCAATCCTATCCAGAGAAAATAACCTCATTTAATTATGTACATGTCAAATACTGCATGCAAAATACAACAGGACACTCCTTTAATCTGAGTCTCATAACACAGGCATAAAACATATGTACAAAGAACAAGCAGGGATCTTTTAATGCAGACAAACCACCTCTAAGAAAAGGTTCTAAAACCATACAGTCTATCAAAAAAATTTACTTTTACCATCTAACTGCAGCATCAATGTAAAACAAACAAGAAAAGATGAAAGAGATCACACTTTCTCCAACAGTCAGTGTACATTACATACAACAGCCATTGCATGTTAATAACATAAACAGAAATAGAAGCTTCATTCTTAGAATACACCTTCCGACCACTGTCACTATTCCTACACTAAATTTCAGCCTCATCAACTTTTCTAGCATATCCCCCAAACAAACCATCACAAAGCACATGTATCACAATCTCTATCCAAACTCTCAATGCTAATCTGCCTCTTCTTTCTCACATTACAGCTCCTTTCTCGAAACATCGACAATGGCTAGAATATAAAAAAGCTGGCTTATAGTAATCAAATTCAACACAAAAACCACAAAAATTCCTTCAAACACTAGCACAAACCATCACCCTCAAACTTTATCATATTTCTACCTACAAAGCCTATCACCAACATTACCTCAATTCAATCATTCTAAGCCCAAGCAAACCCAAAACTAACCAAATGCCATCAAAATCAGTACTTGAATAGCATTTATCAAACAACCCAAAACAACAATGACTCCAAAATTCAATCACATTAACATAAACAAAATTGGAGCTCAAGAAAAACTAAGAAACCCCAAAAAGCACGAATCTTTACACCGAAAAATTCAACTCACCACTGCTATCTGAGAGCTCGTAGGCCATCACAGCCCCCTTCAAGACTCAACCTTTCACTAATTCCAAACCAAACCCACGTCGAATTCACTCACACTCGTCGGCAAATTCGTCGGCAACTAGAGCTGGGACCCATCGGTACAATGCAAACCATGCGAATTCGTTGAAATTGGACCCGAATTTAGGACGGGAGGGTTGTGCGAGCACGGAGAAGTTGAATTTTGGGCTCGCCGATCGATTAGGGTTGATGGGGGGAGAGGGATTGGGGAATACCTGTTCTAGATTTGGGGCGGAATTGCAATTTTGAAAAGTTGAGGGGTGGGAAAAAGAGTGTGGGATTGGAGGGGTCGCGGACTTCAAACCAGTTCTTCCGGCACCCTCCAGGTTTTTAATTTATGATGCAGTTTGAGTTCCGCGCTTCCTATTGGTGGCTAATGATTTTTTTTTTAAAATTTTTGTAAGGGTGACCTCCCAGCCCGACCCGGCCCACCATTATCCAACCGCCTCGGCCCGTACCGTCCCAGCTCGCACCATTTTTTATTAATTTTTTTTGCATAAAGCCTGTCACCGGTCCATTGACTTGGTCCATATTCTAATGTCTGTTTATACAAATAAAATTCACATTGTTTAGATAGTGCATGCATGGTAGATAACTCAAGAATCAAGATCATTGCATCCTTTATAAGCCCACAAATGGAGGCTTCTTGTACATCCATTTTGAAAGAAAACTTATAGCCTGTTTGTATTCTCTGATCTGCAGTCCACTTCTTAATTCCCACGTTCTTATTCTGCTAGTTTGGAAGCAGCTAGGGAAGAGGCTTCAATCCCTAAAGCCTATTTCTTTCAGCTGCTTCAGTAATGCTGCTTTAGCTGCCTCTTCCTCATATCGCTCCATATGTTTTGTCTTGAGATAGAGCTGGCTGACAATCATCATCCCACCCTGTCTTTGCTGGATGAAAATGGCTAGGAAACATGAGAGCTTCGTGTCTATCGTCATCATCCACTTAAAAAGAAAAAAACAGTAGGACTTGGGATCATTCTATTTACGTGCAGAAGATAATTAACGTTATAAAAGCTACAAATTATGAGAGAGAGAGTCACGAAAATGCACATAATCACAAAGTTAGCTACAACAAAGAAAATTTCACTACAGCACAATTTCTTCTTTCTATTCTCTCATTCTTAAGAATTTAACAATGTATTTAAAAGCGCGCATGTGGCTGCTCTAAAAGCGTGAGGAGCAGAGGTAGAAGCTCCTGGAATTGGAATTAATCTAGTTTAGTAAGAAATAATTTAGGTTTTAGGGTGCTGATGGATTCTCAAGAGATGAAGCAGAACTATGGGATTCTAGTAGATGTAGGACTACGAGGAAGATACAATTCTTTTGAACTTAAAAAAACAGGAAGATGTAGATATATAACAAAATGTCTAAAACAAATGGGATAGAGATTGAGTTCACATAACTTGTTGGTTAACAATATATTTACTTATGGTATCAAGTGAGTATTGCAGGGGCCAATGTGACATTTAGGAAAAGCCGGTGGACCTCAATTGTTTGAGAGATTGACCGGACGGCCTCCGGGAAGTTAGAGCCGTGTTTGGGTGACGTTAAATGTCCCTCAGGTGCACCACCACCATGCTTTATGGTGATGCTAGATCCCCAATGTCTTCTCTTTGGTAGGAAGAATTGATGTCTATGAGAATTTCTTAAAAATTCGGATTATCATATCTCTTTCAAGGTAACCAAATCGGTCAAACCAAAACATATACGAGTTGGTGTCCTAAATATCATGTTTGATGACAACACTCGACTGCAACCTCGCCTTTCTTCATTTGCTTGACTTCTTTTTCCTTGTTCTCACTCTCCAAACGAGTAGCAATGACCATCTCATCCAGACTCATGAAAGGTCCCGGTGTTATGACTTATGACGCTATTCCCCATATGGCGGTGAAGATCTGGACTTAGGACATGGATGATTTCAGCTATACAACTCTTATTGCCACTCCTTTTCAAACAAGAACTCTTAATCCCACTCCTAGTACTATATTAAGGAATTTTACTTTGAATCCTATGAACGAAAAAATGGTAACCAATCACCAAGTCTAAAATTAGTGTTTCCCTTACAGATGGTTTTAGACTTTTATGGGGTGTATTGTATTTGGATTCATACAGTTTTTCATTGATTTATTTTAATCGACAGACGTTTTTAAAAAGTTTATAGACTTTCACTGATTTCTTAAAATCATCGATTTTTAATCACATACTTTCACTGATTTATTAAATTTGTAGATTTCAAATGAATGACTTATGTAGATTTTCAAATATATACTTGTAGAGTTATAGGAAAGAAACAACAAAGGTGCAATGACCAACACATAATGACACTAGTTATAAGTTTAGTGTTTATCTATCGAATTTTGATACATACAGTTGTAATATTTGATTGAGATACATAAACATAGGTAACAAAAAAGATTATATTAAGTTACCGACATGCATACTTATATGTGAACCAAAGACTGCTAGGCACATGTTCTAAAGTGGGACAATATATATAGTTGTTCACAAGTTTTATTCATGTATGCAAATATAATATAATGTATGATCATGTAGTTCTAATATCAAGAGTTAACAGATAATATTTTGGTTATTGAGCGTTCCAACCATTACAATTGAAAAACAAATAAAAAAGTTAACATTCAACAAACATTAAGAATAATAGGAGAATATGTTGATAACACAACATATTATTAAAAACAAAGAAAAAAATGAATAAGAAAAGATTATATACGAGATTAACCTATTCACATGTAAAGAGAAAGTCTATGTAGACTTTTCCAAATTTTTGCTCAAGTGGGTGGAAAAATATGAGAGTTTGGTGTGTTTAATTTACACTACAAAATCCATAATTATCCATGAGTTACTAGTTCCATAAGTATGAATGATATTTTGAATACATCTAAACTTCTATTAATTTTAAAAAGTCTCAATTGAATACATTTGAACTTTGGTGGAATTCATAATGATTTTTTAAAATATAGTTGAATACAACTAGATTTTTATGGACTACTAAATTTTTTTATTTAATACACCCAAACTTTTCAGATTTCATAGACTTCTTTAAAATTGTCACTAATTCCAGATACAATACACCCCTTAGTTACACTTCTCATCAATTTACTTTGTATGTCTATATTATGAAGTTAACCAGAGTTGAGACCAACTTTTTGGTTATTTCTTTGCCTCTTTACTGTTCAACTTGTATGTCAATGTAGATCATATCTTAAATTTTTTTAGCTAATTTAAAATCAATTTGTTGTATCAAAATAACGAATAAATTGAATCTATTCAACAAAAAATATTTATGTTTATAAGTAATAAAAGTATTGTTATTAGCACATCATATTTTGTTATTAACACACTTTATTTATTTTTAAATTTATCTATATTTACAAAATTACCTTTAAAATTTGCTCTATAATTGACTCTTATCATGAAAAAAATGTGTGAATAGAAAATTAAAATATGTTGATAGCATCGCTCTTAATAAATTATATATCTTGATACCCAAACCATCATCAAAATTTGTTCAAAAAAATACTCATCATCAAATTGCATAAAAGCCATTTTTTTCCAAAGATAAGTTATTTACCTTTATAATTACATTTCAAGACAAAAAAAAGAGAAAAAACGTGTTTTTGAAGCCCAACAAAACAGAAATAGAAATTAGAAATTCTTATAAGAAAAACAGTCAGAAAATATAATGCAAATCCTTTCGCATTTCTCTTCCAAAGCCTCACCATCTCTCCTCCTTCCCTCTCTTCTCACCTCCGCCCTCACCTTCCGCCGTCGCCCTCCCAATTTCCATTTCTACCCCTCCCCTCCCTTCAAATTCCCCACCCTCGCTTGCCACCTCAGCTCCGTCCACGATAGCCAACCCGCTCCAATGGACTCGCCGCCGCCGGAGCAGCCCTCCGTCGACTCCGTCACGCACGATTTGCGCCACCAGAGCTTGGCCGCAGATGCGCCGCGATCAAAGTTGAAGCTTGAGGATCTCAACTGGGATAACTCCTTCGTCAGAGAGCTTCCTGGTGATCCGAGGACCGATACGCTTCCTCGAGAGGTCAGAGCTCGTTTCTGCTTTGTGTTTTGAGTTAGGGTTTGGGTGAGAGATTGATTGGAGTAAATGGAATGTTTAATTGTTGTGTTAAACCTATGGCTGTGAAGTAGCTCAATGACTTTGGATAGTTTTGTTGAATTTTAAACACCTGAGAAATTAGTACTATTTTCGATAGAGAAATGCCGAAATTAGTTACCGAAACTGTGTTGTTAGTTTTATATGGGCTAATTTTAGCTATGAATCTTAATGATCAGATACAATCTTGAGCTCTTGAGTTACACGTTTAGGTAATTTTTCACTGTATTGTATATCCTGTTATGTGTAGCTTTTGTTTTATTTACTAGCTTAAAGGCATGACAACTATGAAAATGTAGTAAAGTTAATCGAGAACTGGCTGAGTCAGTATGGAACATTGAGTTTTGGTGATTTTGATTCTGATACCGTTTGTTTCGGTGAGATATCGGTTGTAATTTTAGTAGCATTGGGGGTGTTTTTTGTGAGTTTTGACTTTATACGTTGGGTTTTGTTTATCCAGGTGTTGCATGCCTGCTTTACAAAAGTAACTCCATCAGCTTCAGTTGACGATCCTCAGCTCGTTGCCTGGTCACAGTCAGTTGCTGAATTTCTTGAATTGGATCCTCAAGAGTGAGTATTCTTGTTTCTTGTGGTCTGTGAAGCATCAAGTGTAATGCTTTTATAGAACATGAATTAGAAAATAAGCTTGAAAACTTTGATACATTGGGGGTGATGGTATTAAATGTTTTGATGGGAGTTAAAGAAAGTAATGGGCACCCTTCTGAATCAGTGTGACAGTGTCTTGCTAATATCTACACTAGATCCTTTCTGTTGGTACTTACTACCAAGTGTGGAAGTCATGACTACTAACAGAATTCTCATGTGGAAAAATAGTAAATTAGGCCCCCTAAAGATCTAAATTTTATTTTTAGTCCAGCGACAGTTATGGGCATAGACTTGTTGAAGTCACCACAATTTTTGGATGTTTTAGGTCATCAAGATTCCTGTTCTCGATTGAATTTTACTTTTTATCGGAGGTTTGACATATCAATGGGCATTATATTGGTATTAATCTGTAGTGAATGGGTTCCTTTTATATTCTGTTCCATTAATGCC
Source organism: Comarum palustre (assembly GCA_951800085.1). NCBI lineage: Eukaryota > Viridiplantae > Streptophyta > Magnoliopsida > Rosales > Rosaceae > Comarum > Comarum palustre. Next base: position 779,367 of record OX637587.1, read on the forward strand.
CAACTGATATTACATATATTAGCACGTCAGTATTGGTGAGATGCATGATTTCATTTTTTGCACGAATGGTGTATTATATTTCATGTGACTAATTTGGCATCTCTTGGATTCACAGATTTGAAAGGCCAGATTTTACTCTTTTATTTTCTGGAGCGTCTCCTTTAGTCGGATCGTAAGTATTGCTCTGAATGTTTTGCATTAGCCTCAACTTAGGGGTTTTGTCAATTTTGCATACAGCATGAACGTTAATATATAAATATTTATACAGGTCACCCTATGCTCAGTGCTATGGAGGACATCAGTTCGGCATGTGGGCGGGACAGTTGGGAGATGGTCGGGCTATTACACTTGGGGAGGTTCGTAACTCTAAATCTGAAAGGTGGGAACTGCAGCTTAAAGGTGCTGGGAAGACCCCTTACAGCCGGTTTTCAGACGGCCTTGCTGTTCTTCGTAGTAGCATTCGGGAATTCCTCTGCAGTGAAGCAATGCATAGTCTTGGTATTCCAACGACTCGTGCTCTTTGTCTTGTGACAACTGGAAAACTTGTCACCCGTGACATGTTTTATGAGTATGTTCAATACATCTTTAATTTAATAAGTAGTTTCTCTGGACTAATGAATATGTATCTCATCTCGCACATTGTTTTGACTGGTCCAAAAAATATCTCGCACATTGTTTTGACTTGTCCAAAAAAATTGAGGACACACACACAAGTTCAAGGTTTGATAAGTTGATCACTCGTTTTAGCCTTTTTTTCCATTGGTTTTTCAAATTTCTAAACAGTTTACATCTGATGGTAATCTTGTTCATCCTGAAAGATTGGTGAGCTAAAGGAACTGTAGACTTTCCAGGGTGCATGTTGCAACTTAGACTGTAAACTTGGTTCTAGGACCTCGTATGTTATAAAACATATATGTTCCCTATTATATTTAAAGTTCTTTTTCCTCAATTTGCAGTGGCAATCCAAAGGAGGAGCCAGGTGCAATTGTTTGCAGGGTTGCTCCATCCTTCCTGCGCTTTGGATCTTACCAAATACATGCCTCTAGGGAAAAAGAAGACCTTACCATTCTACGTACTCTGGCAGACTATGCCATTAAGCATCACTTCCCACATATAGAGAACATGAGTAAAAGTGAGAGCTTATCGTTCAATACGGGCAATGAAGAACATGAGGTCGTTGATCTGACCTCTAATAAGTATGCAGGTAATCATCTTTATTGGTTCACAAAGATGCATGCTAATTTTTTCATCCCAAGTTCGTACGAAATTTGCTGGTCATAATTTCCTTATCTTGTCCTTTCCTACATCTATGTCAGGCCATTGTAGTAGGAGTTAACTCTTACTCTTTTCCTTGTCTAAAAAATTATAGCGTACTCATGCACACAATGTTAGTAGTGAGTAGTGACCGATCTAGTAGTTCCCCTGCAAACATATTTGGACAGTAGTTTTCTCGAAGTTTTCAAAACTCATCTAGTGCTGTACTCTCCATGGGGCATGAAAAGTGACTGATGAAATTGAGTGCTTCTTCTGTCCAACTGATATTTTGGTGTAAAAGAATAGCAATTATATGCCCTTTTATGTCCAGCCTTTCAGGGATTTATCTAGTGGCAGAGATGTGTCCATGCATTTTCATCATGCATGTGAGTTCAATTAGATGTCTGTTGTTGATCTTGGTCCATTTTAACATGAACTTGTAGAAGCTGTGGATTTTGGAGAAGAAAACACTTGATTTATCATGAACTTCTATCTTGTGCATTTTCATTGCTATGTTTGCCACGTGGGGTACTGATTTTTAGAGAAATCTCCTTCGTGCAAAGTGTTGGTCTTTTAGTTACATCTGATGCAAATGTTCCACATGGAATACTGATCAACTGTTTTGTTGTCATTTTACTTGCATGATGGTTACAGCCTGGGTGGTGGAGATTGCTGAACGTACCGCTTCCTTGGTTGCCAAATGGCAGGGGGTTGGCTTTACTCATGGTGTGTTGAACACTGACAATATGAGCATTTTGGGCCTCACCATTGATTATGGTCCTTTTGGATTTCTTGATGCATTTGATCCTAGTTACACCCCCAATACAACGGATCTTCCTGGGAGGAGATATTGTTTTGCAAATCAACCTGATATTGGCTTATGGAATATTATGCAATTAACAAGAACCTTGTCATCTGCCAAGTTGATAAATGAGAAGGAGGCAAACTATGCAATGGAAAGGTAGTTGTGATCCCATACCTTCTTTTGTTACCTAGTCCAAATGTATTGGAGAGATTAATAATTTAACTCTTGCATTTCTTGCAGGTATGGAACCAGATTCATGGATGATTATCAAGCTATAATGACAAAAAAAATTGGTCTCCCCAAGTATGTTAAGCAGTTGATTAGTAAACTTCTTAATAATATGGCCATTGACAAAGTGGATTACACAAACTTTTTCCGGTTGCTGTCCAATATCAAAGCTGACCCCAGCATTCCAGATGAGGAGTTGTTAAATCCACTAAAGGCTGTTCTATTAGATATTGGGCAGGAGAGGAAGGAGGCATGGATCAGCTGGGTGAGAATCTACATAGAGGAGGTACAGATACTATGACTCTGGTTTTCGTATGCTCCCATCTTAGTATATCATTTTGATACCAGTATCTTCTGGAGTTGACTGTTATATATGTCAAAAAAAAAGAACAATTATTCTGATCTGAAATATTTCGTTTTCACACAATGTGGCTTTGGCTTTTGCAGCTATCTGCTAGTGGCATCCCAGATGGGGAGAGGAAGGCCTCAATGAATGCAGTGAACCCTAAGTATGTTCTCAGAAACTACTTGTGCCAGAGTGCCATTGATGCAGCTGAACAAGGTGATTTTGGAGAGGTCCGAAGGGTGCTTAAAGTGATGGAACGACCATTTGATGAGCAACCGGGAATGGAAAAGTATGCTCGCCTGCCCCCAGCGTGGGCTTATCGGCCTGGAGTTTGCATGCTTTCTTGCTCATCATGAGTTGTTATGTGACCATAATGTTATACAGATGACAAAAGCAGACTCCCTTTAATAGTTTTTGTCCCAACAGTTTCTCTTTGGTCATAGCCTCAGCCCCACATGAAACAATGTTACAGGAAAAGGTTGAATCTCATAATTCATGTATATTCGGTCGGCAGATTCATTTGTCTCCAGCAAACCAAATATTGGAAATATAATAACCAGGAAAAAGAAAGAAAAAAAGAAAAAAAGAGATGGAAAAAAAGCGATGAGAAACAAGCAAAAACAGTGGGCCGCTCGGAACCTCGAAGATTTTGCTTCGTCTTTGGTGATTTGATATCTATAGGTATGAAATTCAATGATTTTCTTCACTAAGATTTTGATATATAAGCAGTTTCTTGTTCAATTCTTTACCCAATTGCTTAAAATTAAATGCCCACCACCTGTTCGAATGCGTCAATGAGTTTCTGGGCAACAATAGTTCTATCCCATCTGCCATTTTGATTGGTTTTACCTCTGTATTCCGTTTTCATTGTCATACCCAATAACAATTATTGGTTTATTGTCTTGGTTTTTCGATTTATGAACATGTTGTAACCTGAAAACAACAATGTATGATGATGTCGAGGGATGAAGTTATAAACTAATGAGCTGGTGCTCTGCAGGAAATGAGAGTTCAGCGGACGCTTGAGGTCTGGAAGCTGGGGACTGTCAACTATCTGCGGGCAGGAGAAGCTGGAGGTTCATAAGATTCTGGATACTCTCCTGGCCCTGCACTCCTGCAGCATTCTCCGACATATACGCTTGGCAAGCGGACTGATCATAATCTGTTAGTCACTGAGGATGAACTAAAAGGAATAGGTGCTGAGCTGCATTACACGCAAAGAGGCGACATTACGTTTCATGGTCCAAGACATGCCATTTTGTATCAATCTAAAGATTTTGATACTTGAATAAACGTGCTTACAAATGAGAGGCGATTACACCAACATATATACAAATCGTAGAAGGGTACAAACCCTAACCCTAACTGTACAAGGAAATTATAATCCTTGAAAGTAAGGGATTGCAACTTGATTACAATCCTATCAAATACCGAAGTGTTAGGGAGAATGAATAATATCCTTTCCTTTAATACTTCCCTCAAGCTAGAATGTATGTCAATTACACCCAACTTGTGAAGGAGTGTGTTGAACTGAGCTGATCCGAGTGGCTTAGTGAACTAATCCGCTGGCTGCTCTCTGGTTTCAATGTTCATGGCTTTGAGAAAACCTCTTTGAATCTTCTTACAGATTACATGATAGTCGATCTCGATGTGTTTGGTCTTTTCGTGAAAGACTGGGTTAGTTGCAATGTGTAATGCAGCCTGGTTGTCACAATACATTTTGATCTGATTGAGTTGCCTCACTCTTAAATCATTAAGCAAGCTTATGAGCCAAGTCACCTCACAACTTGTTGTTGTCATGGAATGATACTCTGCCTCTGCGTTAGCTCGAGCCACAGTGCTTTGCTTCTTAGTCCTCCATGAAACTGGCGCAAAACCTAATAAAACATAATAACCCGTAATGGAACATCTTGTGTCCTTGCAGCGCGCCCAGTCTGCATCATAATAAGCAGTGAGTTCAATGCTTCCTGTAGATGGAAGAAGAATACCCTGACCTGACGCTTTCTTGATATAGCGGAGCACCTGATGAGCAGCTGCAAGATGAGGTTGCCGTGGCTTTTCCATAAACTGGCTTAGGATGTGCACAACATAAGCCAAGTCTGACCGTGTGATGGTCAGATAAATTAACATCCCTACAAGTCGTTGATATTGAGAAGGATCAATAAGCTAAGTCTAGATGTGCACAACATAAGCCAAGTCTGGTCGTGTGATGGTCAGATAAATTAACATTCCTACAAGTCGTCGATATTGAGAATGATCAATAAGTAGCTCTCCTCCTTCTTAATTCAATGATATGTTTTGATCTACTGGAAACGAGAAAGGTCTGGCTCCAAGAAATCCGGTGTTCTCTAGTATCTCCAATGTATATATTCTCTGACAAAGTGTTATTCCTCTCTTTGACCGAGCCACTTCTATCCTAAGGAAGTACTTAAGCTCTCCAAGGTCTTTGAGCTTAAATTGGTTCAAAAGGAACAACTTTGTAGCTGTGATTTCATCCAAACTGTTGCCTGCCAGAATCACATCATCAACATACACTAGTAGCATAGTGAGCTTTCCAATATGAGCCTTAACAAACAGGGAATAGTCACACCATGACTGAGTGAACCCTGCTGCCTTGAGTGCTATAAAGAGTTTGATGAACCATTGCCTACTATCTTACTTCAAACCATAGAGACTCTTGTGCAATCGACAAACTCTAGTCTCCCTCTTCCCTCCAAATCCGAGAGGAAGTTTTATGTATACTTCTTCAGTGAGGTCACCATGAAGGAAAGCGTTGTCCACATCAAGTTGGTGAAGGTACCATACTTTAAGAGAGGCAAGACCAAGAAGGACACGGATAGTAGTGAGCTTAGCCACCGGTGCAAAGGTCTCACGATAATCCACTCCCTCGATCTGACTATAACTTTTGGCAACGAGTCTCGTCTTGTATCTGTCAACACGACCATCAGCCTTAAGCTTGATTTTATAGACACACTTGCAGCCTATAGGTCTTTTATGAGGGGGAAAAGTTACGGGACTCCATGTGCGATTACTTTGGAGCGCATCAATTTCTTTCCGCATGACATCTCTCCATTATGGGATTTGAATAACCTATGTGAAAGAGGTAGATTCTTTGTGGACAGACAAGTTAGCAGTAAAGATTCGATGTGGAGAGGAAAAACGATGATAAGACAAAACATGAGAGAGGGAATGAGGAATACCTTGTTCCATGGAAGATGGTGGAAGGGACCGAGTGGGAAGTGCTGCCTCAACATGAAAATCCTGCAAGTATGTGGTGTCCTTGTGAGTCAAGAAGAACGTCTAGGTGAAGGAACATGATGTGGAACGATTTCTAGGACAAGGGTTTGTCTGTCAGGATTTTGGGAGGTTGGAGTTTGAGGTGGTGAGTCAAGTACAATAGGGTGTGTGTGATCAATGATTGGTGTTTACAGCGGAAGAGCATGAGGAGTATTAACCCTAACACTATTGTCCAAAGTATCAGCTGGATCTGAAACCCTAGGAGTCATAGGTTCATTGCTATTCCTAGTGAAACATGAAGGGTCTCGGGAAACAAAGACCCTTCCTGTTTCGATTTCATACACTCGGTATTCCTTTTGCTCTTGTGGATATCCTAGGAAGATACATTTGGTTGCTCTAGGATCAAATTTGCTGGGCTTAGATGGGTGTGTAGATGGAAAACACATGCGTCCGAAAACCCTTAAATGCGAGTGGTTTGGAGGTTTGTTAAATATCCTTTCGAAAGGAGTTTGACCTGAAAGCAAAGGTGTAGGAGTGCGATTTATAAGATATGCAGATGTAAGGATGGCATCCCCCAAAACATTTTTGGAAGATTTGCTTGAAAAAGGAGAGCACGAGCAACGTTGAGTAAGTGACGATGCTTGCGTTCAACAACACCATTTTTTGTTGTGGTGTGTTGACACAATGTACAATCTTAACCCTTTTGTCAAACTGATTTTCGACAAGTATAATGAAATCCATGAGAAGGTTATGAGTTTCAGACTTTTGTACCATCAAGTAAACCCAAGTAGACCTGCTGTAATCATCACCAATGATGAGAAAATATTTTGCTCCAGAAATTAAAGGTTCATGATATCCTCCCCAAATATCAACATGAATTAAAACAAAAGGTGACATACTTGAAATAGAACTTAATGGAAAAGGATTCCTGGTTTGTTTAGCCAAATGACATACTAAGCACTTGTTTGAGTCACAAACTTTATTGGAAAGAAAGGGAAAGAAAGAAGAGACTCTACTGGAAGGATGACCGAGGCGTTGATGCCATATGTTTGTCAAAATGTTGCTAACAACATTGCATATTCCTTGCTTGGTTTAGTCGAGGCAGTATAAACCGTCCCTCTCATACCCCATCTCAATCATCTTCCCGGATCGAAGGTCTTGTACAAAACAAATTTGTTTGAGAAAGATGGTGACACAAAATGAATCATGTGCTAGTTTACTAATAGATATGAGATTGAGGTAGAACATTGGGACATGTAGCATTTTGTAACATGATCTGGGATGAGAAGGCCATTGTGCCTATATGGCTGAATTTAGCTGTATTACCATCAGGAAATTTGACAAAAAGATTTTGTGCTGGTTTGATATGCGTAAGGAGGTTAAGGTTAGAAACCATATGGTCAGTGGTACCACTGCCCAATATCCACACACTAGACTTTTCATGGTTATCAAAATGAAAGGCTTTACCTGAGAGATTTTCATAAAGTGAGGTGTTACCAGTATTATTTGCGGACATTATTTTGTCTTTGTTCAATATCTCCATGATCTTCTCACAATCTTCCTTTGACAATGGGAAGTTGCTGGTACGTTCTTCATTAAACGTTGTTGCATTGTTGCCTCTAGCATAATTTTGAAGCCCTTCCATTGCCGCCTTCCTCTTTTGACATGTTTCAGCTAGATATCCTTTGAATCCACAGAAGCTGCACTTTAAGTGCGCCTTACAGTCCTTAGTGAGGTGATTGTTTCTGTTGCACTTGACACATTGTTGCTCATTCCGGACCTGATCCTTCTCCCGGTTGATATTGCGCACAAAGAATGATGCTCCTTCAGGTTGAGTAGCCAGTTTGATCCCAGCAGAAACTTCTGCTTGCTTTATCAGTGTGCAAACCATAGCAAATACAATGTTCAATGATGGCAGTGGACCTGATCCTTCTCCGGTTGATATTGCGCACAAAGAATGATGCTCCTTCAGGTTGAGTAGCCAGTTTGATCCCAGCAGAAACTTCTGATTGCTTTATCAGTGTGCAAAGCCATAGCAAATACAATGTTCAATGATGGCAGTGGATCGATGACCACTACAGCTCCTCGCATGGTTGTAAAGTTCTCATTTAATCTTATGAGAAATTGCATTGTTTTCTGATTCCTGACATAATCACTTATCTTGGATCCTTCTTCACAATCACAAGGTTTTAGGTCACATAGAGCATCTCTCTCGTCCCACAAAGCTTTGAGTTTGTTGAAGAAGGTGGTGACTGTTTCTGTGCCTTGTTCACAACTATGGATATCGTTTTCGATATTGAATAGTTAAACGGTTGTTGCTTGTGAGAAGCGCTCCTGCAGTTCAATCCAGATCGTCCTTACTATTTTGTGGTGCTTGACACTGCCAGATATGCTCTTTCTCATGGATGCGATGAGCCAAGTTTTTACCAAGGTATCACAACGTTCCCATTGAAGCTTTTCTGCCTCATTGATCGTTGTTTGTTTAACAGATCCATTTATGAATCCAATTTTGATTGTCAATGCTATGCTGATTAACCGACTCCACTCTGTGCAGTTATCTTCCATCAGCGGCTGTGCTACAAGGATCACAGCAGGCTGGTCTGAATGATGAAGATAAAGAATATGGTTCGGGTTTTTCCGAGGTTCAGGTGTTCTGGAGGTGCCATTGTTGGTCTTCGTCTCCTCATCTTTTGCCATGGGTGTGTATGTGTGTTTGCCTAGATCAGTAAATGCTCTAGTACCATAAAGATTTTGATACTTGAATAAACTTGTATTCTTATAAATGAGAGGCGATTACACCAACATATGTACAAATCATAGAAGGGTACAAACCCTAGCTGTACAAAGGAAATAATAATCCCTGAAAGTAAGGGATTGCAACTACAATCCTATCAAATACCGAAGTGTTAGGGAGATGGAACAATATCCTTTCCTTTAATACAATCTTTGGAAAACCATATGAGCTTCTAGATTCAGTCTACAGTGTTCTATCAATTGGTTAGATGTGATCACCGTGTTCTATCATAGTCCTGCTGAGTGCTGACATAGATCACATGCTTTTATCTACAGAAAGATTCTTTAATTCACATGTACTCATGAATCAAGCAGATGGAAATCGTCTTAAGATAATTTCACCAAACATATTCTAATACAAGTCCCAGGAGTTCATTGACTAGATCTAGTGATACCACAGGTACAATCTTCTTCAACCTCCTATATTAATTGACTTCTGTCGACTATGGAGTTGAAGAGATACTGAAACTTTAGACGTCAGCCATCACATACATGAACAGATTGAAAACCTATCGGCTAAACAAGCAAGTGATAGAAAATGATCAATTTCCAGATGCGTGATGGGGCTATTGCAGATTGATGCTTTAAAAATATTGAGCTTTCTCCTTATTGCTAAAAACTAAAATCATGTTCTCATTTCAACCTATTTCTGAACTAAGGAGAACAATTAACTCAAGTTTTATATGGAGTACATTAGAAGCAGGGAAGCTGAAATGCTTGAAATACGGCTAGAGGGCCTAGATGTGTTGAGAGAGGGACTTCAAAAATGCTGTTGTTGACGATTTCTTCAAAGAGATTTAAGACAAGTTGTTTGATGAATTGTCTCAAAGTGACTAAAACTAAGACAACCGAGTCTCTTTGTCTTGGCGCAAAATCAGAAGTTTATGGATCGGATACACGAAAATGTTCTGGTAAAAACTGATAAAGTAGTCTGGGGTTCAACTCCAAAACCAATTGGCAATAGAGAGAGTAGCCCAAACCCTTATAAACCCACAGGCAAGGTCCCATATTCCCGATGTGGGATATATTTCTCAACACGCCCCCGCACGTGTGGCGAATCTTTAAGCCTAACACGTGGACAACAACTTGGGTGGTCGTGGAGTTTGTGTGGCCTTTGAGCTTCACACGTGTACGTGGTAACCCGCTCTGATACCATGATAAAGTAGTCTGGGGTTCAACTCCAAAACCAATTGGCAATAGAGAGAGTAGCCTAAACCCTTATAAACCCACAGACAAGGTCCCATATTCCCGATGTGGGATATATTTCTCAACCTTCACAGATTACATTGTTTTCTAGCCTTAATTTTCATGAAGGATCTGAACATATGAAGGCTAGAAGAATAGAAGATTGTAAAACATAAAAGTCGAAAGAAGAAGACAGTTTCTTAGAAGATTTAGGGTGTTTCACGTTTGGAAAGCAAGCTTAACCAGCCAACTTTAGCTGTGTTTGTTAACACCTAACATTGAATACTAATTTTCCATTAAACAAAAACCAAGCAAGGACAGGGAATGAATGAGGCATCTGATTTGGTTTTCATCAATTTCATGTGATTAGTCAAATGAGATATTTTGTAAAATATTTAAGTTTGCAGAGAAGTCATGGAAAGAAGCTCAGCATCACATGATCAGCTGCTTCCAAGTCCCAACCTATTACAAAACAAAGAACAAGTCGGTTAAATCTCTGAAACAGAACATGTTCAGTGTATAATTTCCTTCTTAGTATCAATAATCTAACTTGTAAGATCGAGTTTTGGTCAAAGTTTGATTTCATGGAGTGGAATTCTCCCTCGAGTTTGTCATCAGCTTTCTGAATCAAATTTGAGCTTACTTCAGTTCAGTTTGAGGTAGCCTAGTTTAGTCTCGGATTAAGAACAACCTATGATCAGCTCTTCTGCTAGAAAAGAAATGGTAAATTATGTTTTCCAATCGTCTAGTTAGTTAATTCGCTTATAATTTGTGAATTATACGCATATACATATTATTTTCGAATTATACACATGTTTCCATATTATTTCAAATATACGAAAAAATTTACGTATTTTTAAAGCTAACCGAATTATTTATGTATACGTGTTTTTCTCGTATTTTTAAACGAAAAAAGCCAAAATAAAAAAACATTTTTTGTTCAATTTTTTCTGGTCAAATGTATTTTTTGTTCAAGTAAGAAAGTTAATAAAGAAAAAATTGAATTTTGAATCCTTTATTATTATAGCATATTTACATTTCTTATTCATTAAATATTTACCATGTATTGATGTTTTTATATAAAACCATGACTATTTATATTTTAGATGTCATAAAAATATGTATAAATACTAGAAATGACAAATATATATTCATATTTTTCGGTTTATATTTTCATTACGTCCCTAATGAAACAAGTATAGTATTTTTAAATTTTCTGTATCTGTATTTTTTACCTGAATTTTTAAATATATTTTTCATTTATAATTTTTAAATTATACACGTACAAATTTTTAATGTATAATTTACGTATCATATTTTAGCCCTCAATAATATACGGTGTTTGACAACTTACGCATCAATTTGTTAGACCTACTTGTTTACTGAATCGATATACTAAAATTCACTATCACGGCGTGAGATTCCAAATGACACAAATCAAAGTCGTCATGAGCCGTGACATTAAAATTTTAACTATTTAGTAATTGACATGAAAACATGTGTAATGTGAAAAAATCAGGATGCAAAATGAAGGTAGCCCAAAAAGTTACCATACATTTGTAACTAGTAATTTGTGGTTTGGTTAAGTAAACCACTACTCAGTAATCTATGTATATTACTAACCAAAGCATGCACTGTGAGTCTCCTCGATTCTCTCTTCAATCTCCACCATGAAACCCAGAACTCAAAGACTGTTCCTTTCCTTCTTCACACTCATTCTCATGCTCCACATTTCCCAAAGCTCCCAACTTTCACGCCTGCAAACCCATCTGATCACACCCAGAAACCAACCCAGAAGATTGCTCACTTCATTGGTCACCTTTTCTTCCAAACCCAACAAAGCAATGGAGGATCAACACAAACCCATAGAGACGAGCTTGAAGAAGGCCCCACCCAGCAGATCGAATCCGACCCACAACCGGTAACGAAGACATTGACATTTGTTTATGGAAATCAGAACCCAATTTTGCAGCTTTTGTTGATTTTCGTTGTTATATAGATAGAAAGATCCGATCTTTATACATTTGATTTGTTTTGATTCGTTTGTTGTTTACATTTTTCACTTTGTGAAGTTGTTTTGGTTTTAAGTGTTAGATTTAGGAGGAGAAGACAGAACATGTACTTACAGAGGAACCTTGTTAGTGATAGTGTTGATTTGTTTTAGGAAATTGCCAGTTTCCTTTTTTGGAAATTGGTTTTAGCCATTGAAATGGTAGTTTTTCTGTAACGTGTCAGTCATTTTGTTATTGTTTATAACCTCGTATGTACATAGTTGATGTTGCTTCAGTTGTAGTTTTATCTGCAAGCATAATGAAATGAACCTGTCTGGTAAAAGTAGAGCGTTTTCGGATTTTTTTTTAAAATTTATGTCTCTTTTCATTTATTACTGTTATTTACTTTGGCTCCATTTTGATTCCACAAGTTTGCTTGTTAAAATTTGTTGGATCAAAAATGAACCGTTGCACATCATCCCCGTGTTTTATGTTTAGAAGGTGGGGAGAATAGTTAACCAAACCATTGTTCTTTGAAAGAGACCTAGGGGTGTCACAGATAGAATGAGAATACTGTATTTAACTTTTAAGTTTTTTTTTTATGGCAAAAAGTAATGAGGTTATGTAGATTATGTTTTGTTAGGGCTGCCTGTCTCTTGAGTGATCTCGTGTGCTTGATGTTCCTATGTGGTGCTAGTGATTTGAACCCTTAAGTAACATATAACATGAGAGTGTTCAAACGGAGCAACAAACAGGAGAATTGGATCCAGGACTCATAATTGATTAAAAGCCTTGTACATATGCTTCTCAAACTGGGAAGCATTGACTTGATTTAGAATTAAACAAAACTGTATCAGATGGGGGAAAAAATTCAAGTCCTTGTTACAGACTTTACTTTGCAACAGTTTCTTTCTCCTTCGGGATATGATTAGTTTCTGCCTGCAGTTGCAAGTCTTGTGATAGTCAAACTTTTGTTAATCTCTCGATTATGATGAAGTACAACGGCTATAAACTTTAGACTAGATCCTGAACTGTTACCCCAGGAGTAACTGCATTTGAGCAATGCACACATAGATAATCAAAAAGGGGCCCCATATTTTAGTCAGATTTGCTGTCTCCCCAGTGAGAATACATAGTTTTTAAGTATTGAATGTGCTCATAGCATTCCCTAGCCTGTAACATCCCTCAGAAAACTTCTGTTACAAATTTACATCTTATCCTCCCAGTTTACTAAATAAAGATGAGAATTTGAATAGCCGACCTAGTTTCTATCAACCTGTGACCATAGCCAGGCAGCTCATCGCTGTTCTCAACAAGGCTCGCATAATAACCACATCGTATTTGAAGAAGAGTATATGAATGCTAATTGGTCTGGTAATCCAATGTAAATTCTTCTGGTCAAGTTTTAAGGAAGAATCAATTTCATGATGAAATGAAACAGAACATAGATTAGGCCTTGAACCTTGTTGGCAAGGAGAGACACAATAGCATTGCATGGAAAGAAGTACAATACTTTAGTCAACGCTCCACTTTTACTTTGGAAATATGCATTTTCCCAGATCAATTTTGTTATGCCTTTTTTATACATAAATACTTGCAAAACACCTGAAAAGCTCAGTTCACTTTGTAAAGACTTCATTAGTGTTTCAAAAGGTATGATTTTAACGTTGTGCTCATTTAGGTTTCACAAGGGAAGATTCAGGAGAAGCAGATGAAAGCTCAGTTCACTTTGTAAAGACTTCATTAATGTTTCAAAAGGTATGATTTTAACGTTGTGCTCATTTAGGTTTCACATGGGAAGATTCAGGAGAAGCAGATGAAAGGAATAGTTCTCTTTATATACTGGTTTTGCCAGGCTAAATTTCTTGTCCTTTCTCACCCCTTTCATCTGCTGAGGTTCTGTAACTGCCAATAACTATATTTCCTGATCTGCCATTTGATATGCATTGAATCAATCAACAAATCTTGATTTTCTCTGTTTGAATCAATCAACAAATCTTGATTTTCTCTGTTTGAATCATACATCCTGTGTGTTTATGCATTTGTTCTAATGAGATTAAAGACTATCTGAATCGTTTTATTTGTTACTTGCCTACTCGTAAGATGAACTCCAAGTTAAGTTCTCTTATGCTTATTGCTATTGGATTACAGAATCTTGAACATGAGGTCTTGTAAATTTAACTAACTGACCTTTTGTCAGGACTTGAGTAAGTGTAGCTGCTGCAGTTACTGCTGTACATTTCCTCAACAAGGTAAACTATTTTGTTGTTTAAGTTAGAAACCCAATAATAAAAAACAGTTTGGAAGGTTTCTCCGTTTCTGTAGATCTACATGAACAATGTCGTGTGGGCATTAAAGAAAGGTGATATCCTGAATGATCATCAATTTGTATGATTACTTTAGAAGTTAAAAAGTTTTGGTGCTATTATATGGATCAATTTACTCGTTGTTGATGGTTATTTGCTCACAAATTTGAAAAGATCCAGTAGTAGAGGCATACAATTCCACCCCAAAAAATGAAAAAGAAAGGAAAGATAAATATTCATACTGTTGAATAGTTGAGTACATCAAATATAGTCATCTGATGCTAATCCATGGGCAAGGCCTATGCCAATTGCCCAACTATGTCTTTAGGAAAGTTCAAATGAACATAAGCAATGCTCTATGATTAACCGGTTAAAGAGTATTATAATCTGCATGTTGTTTGGTTTCAGATAAATTCTGTAATGATAATTTCTCTGATAAACACTGGACGCTAGATTAATTAAAAGTAAACAAACGTAGTAGAGCAGAAGAGGTCTGCTTCTGGTTAGCGACTAATAATGATATATGTCATCTGGGAAGCGAATCTTTCTTTCTATGTCTTGCAAAGGTGAATGATGTCAGGTTCTTGCTTGGGATAAGGAGTAAACGTATGGTTTTGTTGACCCTTATCTAGCATGACTGTGCAGATGAATTGAGAAATAAAAGCACTAATTGTCTGGCCTTTCTTTTTTGCAAGTAATATTCACTTTTTGGCGATTATGACCAAATTATGCATGATTCATCTAAATTGGTTGATTTTAAAATTAATCATCTAAATTGGTTGATTTTAAAATTAATGTCTTAAACACTTGGATAATTTGTCCTTTGTTTTCTGCAGACATTTGAGGACAAGTTTTTTGGTATCATCATTAAGTTACCTAATATTTTAATATGTAGAAATTGCCAATTAGATGTAACTATATTTTCCGGATACTCATTATGCTTTAAATGGGAATGCAGTTATGTAAATTTAGTGACTTCTATTTATCACATATAATTCTTTTGAGTTTTGACAGATCACAGATGAATGGCAGCATATGTACCTAATGAGGTGATTTTATGTCAGGCCCTCCACCCTGTGTAAATAATTAATTCCAAAATAAGTCTAATAGTTCACCTCCGCTGCCACCCCCACTCTCTCTCTCTCTCTCTCTATCTCTCTCCCTCTCTCTCTCTCCCTTCCTCTCTTGCTGTTTCAGAACAAAAAACTGGGACTTCATGTATAATCATCTCATGGAGTCATGGTAGAAACTTTTATTTGGTGCACTCTTACCTTTGTTCTTCCAAAATCGGTGAGAATTGTTGCCATCCTTTAAAGTAATTTTGATTGCTTACTTTGCAGTTTGAAACTGATTCCAATCAACTCAAGAGGTGTAACAACATATTAAGCCTGTAGGGGTTTTAGAGGGAAAACATGCATTTGCCTATGAGGAGTTAGTGTGGTACAATTTGCATTGTTTGGTCTCTGATTACTCTACATGTTCCTTTTTGTTTGATGATTATCATTCTTCTTTATAAGAAAGCCAAGAATAAAGATTTTCATTCTGTAAAGCATCTTCATTCTCCTAGAAAAACAAAAAACCCCATCTTCGCTGTTATAATCTTCCTTATTTTTCCATCTTTTCTTGGTATTTTCTGAGACAGAAAATGAGAATCAGAAAGCACTGGAAGCCTCCCCTCTCCTCCATCTAGCTCGGTGAGTTCATCAAATTATCTCTTGGCACACAAAGAACAGCCTGAGGTTTCATCAGCTGTTGTGCATACATGCGCCACATGGGTACCTTTTTTTGGGCCTGCCAAGCATCTCTTGCACCAGATAAACAATCTGATAACAGAGGGACCTTAAGGTAATTTTTACTGTAAACCCAAGTCTTCTTAACATGATCTCTTGTTCGAGGAGGGCGCCATATTATGGCTAAACCTTGATATAGAGACGTAGTATCATTGTTGTCACTGTGTCCATTTGATTTATTTAATCAGTCAACTCATCTTAAGCTTAGTATATGTAAAGTAAAGAAAGGGTTCCCATTTTGCATGCAACAGGGGTGTAAAATTAAATTATCCATGTAACATGGACCTACATATTCTGGATGATGTCAAGTATAAAATTGGTGCTTATAAATTCAAACCGATCTTTTGATGGAAATAAGTTTTGTTTTGATCACGAGAACAATTAAATGACTGGTGACACGTAAAGTTTACTTCATGCTGGTTAAATTAATTGCCTTATTGATGCTCTTACAGGAAAAGTAAAAAGTTAACAGCAGCTGAATTTTCCGAAGGGATTATGGCTTCATTATCTCGTAATCAAGGTATCAGAAAGTTTATAAATCTTCTACCAGGTACTCTGTTATGTATTTTGTGATCGAGTATACTTATAAAGCCTTGATGATAGATGTTGAAAAAAATTCTCTCAGTGGAATGAATTATTTTAGGCAGTGTCTTTGCTAGTAACACTGATCGCTGGTAGTAGGAACTAGGAACCATGTGCCTGACATGTTCTTAACACTATCTGGGCCTTGCATTGTCTTGTAATTTCTTTTTAATCTTTATATAACAAGCAAAGAATTGATCATTAATTTGTTCTCTATATACATTCCCATTTTATATTGAAGGTTTATATATATTACCATGAAAAAACAGATGAAACACCTGGACTGAAGCAACGTAAGGTGTGCAAATTCTTCATGAAAAAGAGTTGCAGGATGGAAAGACCTAAATGCATCTGTAATCAGATGACACAGGTCAGGCAATAGGTCTGCACATCTTACCTGAGGGAACTACTCCAGGCATTACTTTTACGTCTCGAAGTCTTGAACTTTCAAAGAAGCATGCATATGTCCATGGTCCACATTATCAAGAAATATAGCTACCCGGATGGTACTGTAATTGCTCAATCACATTTTCTTTGTAGCAAATGCAAATGGCTTCTAGTGTACGGCTGCTTCTGCTTCTTTGCTCATTGTTTCTGGTTCCAGAATGTCTTTTGGCCCAGACTGATGATGGCAAACTACCTGTGGGTGCTGCTCTCACTGCAACTGCAGGTAACAGCTCCTCATGGTTTTCCTCTCCTGGTGATTTTGCCTTTGGTTTTCGACAACTTGAAAACAATGATCTTTTCCTGCTTTCTGTTTGGTATGTCAAGATTCCGGACAGAACCGTAGTTTGGTATGCAATTGGGGATAGTCCTGCAGTTGTAGCTAAAGGGTCAGTTGTGAATTTGACTGCTGATAATGGACTAGTGCTTACTAGTCCTCAGGGTGTTGAGCTTTGGAAATCTGAGTCGATTTCTGGAGTTGTTGCCTTTGGGGTCTTGAATGACACATGCAACTTTCTTCTTCAACATGGCAATTCTGAGAGCTTATGGGAGACCTTCAACAATCCAACTCATACCATTTTACCTGAACAAGATGTCGAAAAAGGAGGGAAGCTTTGGTCTCAACAATCCGAGACTAACTTTACCAAAGGAAGATTCCACCTACGTATGCAAGAAGATGGGAATCTTGTGCTTGTCACAGTTAACCTGCTAACAGAGTTTGCGAACAGGGCTTATTATGCAAGCGGCACTAATGGCGACACAAATTCTTCTACTGCTGTTACAAAGCTGGAGTTCAATAGCTCAGGCAACTTGTATGTTTTAAGAGAGAACGGTGGAAAACTCAATATCAAAGACGCCGTCACAGTCTCGGCTAGCAGCTTCTATCTTAGAGCAACCCTCAACTTTTATGGGGTTTTCGCGCTGTATTCTTACCCGAAAAGGCCCTCTTGGAAATGTTAGCTGGAGTCTTGTTTGGTCAGTGCCAGATAACATTTGTAAAATGGAGGTTGATGCAGGTCTTGGTGTATGTGGCTACAACAGTATCTGCACTCTACAAAATCAGAGGCAAACCTGTGAATGCCCAAAAAAATTACTCTTTGCTGGATCCGAATGATCCATATGGGAATTGCAAACCAGATTTCATACAAGGCTGTCAGGAAGATGAGCTGACTGTTACAAAAGATTTATTTGAGGTTCAGGTGCTGACAAATACTGATTGGCCAACCTCTGACTATATGCAGTTATATCCTTCTACTGCAGTAAGTTGCAATGAATCTTGCTTTGGAGATTGTTTGTGTGCTGTTCCTATTTAAAGAGCTGATACCTGCTGGAAAAAGAAGTTACCTCTTTAAAATGGGGAGTGGATACGGGGCTTAATTCACAGGCCTTCATCATTGTCAGGAAGGGTAACTTTACTCTTCCAATTCCTCCACAGCCATATCCGAATGACAAGAAGAGGAAGGACCAGACCACTCTGATACGCGTGGGATCAGCGCTTCTTGGTACCTGTCTTTGCTAACTTAATGTTGAGAGCTATAGTTTGTTTGGGATTTTTCTTCATTTACAGGATGAAACATGTGAGGCCTAACCATTATGTTTTGGACTCGAATCTGCTCTCTTTTAGTTATGAAGAGCTAAAAGAAGCAACAAATGGATTTACCGAAGAATTAGGAAAGGGTGCTTTTGGAGTTGTTTACAAGGGAATATTGCAAATTGGTTCTGGTGTCCCGGTGGCAGTGAAGAAGCTAAATTTTGTGGTACAAGATAGTGAGAAGGAATTCAAGACTGAACTGAACATAATTGGTCAGACGCATCACAAGAATCTGGTTAGGCTTGTTGGATATTGTGAAGAGGGACAAGAGCTAGTATATGAGCTCTTGAGCAATGGCACATTAGCAAACTTTCTTTTTGCTGATACCAAACCAAGTTGGAGGCAAAGGATTGATATTGCTTATGGAGTTGCGAAAGGACTTCTATACTTACATGAAGAGTGCAGCACACAGATCATCCACTGTGACATTAAGCCGCAGAACATTCTGCTAGATGATTACTGCAATGCTCGGACAGCTGACTTTGGATTGGCAAAGCTTTTAATGATGAACCAGAGCCAGACTCAAACAGCCATAAGAGGAACAAAAGGTTATGTTGCACCTGAGTGGTTTCGGAACATGCTAATCACAACAAAAGTCGATGTGTACAGCTTTGGTGTGGTGCTGCTAGAGTGCATTTGCTGCAGAAGTGTGGATATGGAAAATGTGTCCGAAGAGAGTGCCATTTTAACCTTTGGGTTTATGATTGCTACCTAGGAGCCTTGGATGCTGTTGTAAATTATGAAGTTAAGGCCTTACATGAGAAAACAAAACTGGAAAGACTTGTCATGGTTGCTCTATGGTGCATTCAGGAAGACCCTTCTCTTCGGCCGACTATGAAGAAGGTCATTCAGATGCTTGAAGGATTAGTGGAAGTACATGCTCCACGGTGCCCATCACCATACAGCAGAACAGTCTGAAACTGACTTTGTTTAGCTAGCATTGTGATCAACTCCTTTGCATTGAGTTCTTTCAGAACACTCAATTTTTCATTAGTAGTTGAAACTTTTGGTGTCAAACCATGGGGATAAAACAATGAACCATGACAGTGTATATTACTAAATAGCTAGGTTCTTCATTCTCAAACAGTCCCCAAGCCTGAATTGAATAGGGTTAGTATTTAATACAAAGCACATTATTCGTTGGAGGGTTAAAAGGAGTTGATAAGTATTTAAAAATGAAAAAACGTCGCCCGCAGGTTTCGAACCTACGCAGACAAAGCCCAACAGATTTCGCGTACGTCTCCTTAACCACTCGGACAAATAGACACTCTTTTCCCAAAATTGCAAGTTTAGGATTTAAATTCTTATCATTTCACTTATTTTTTTATATTTTTTTACTATCATGAACTTAGATATGAAGATTCTGGAGTGTTATATGTGCTCTTCAATTCGTTTATTCATGGGTGAGCCTGAATATGGCTTCTAAATCAAAACTGGTAAAAATGAGCATATAACATAGCCTAATTCTGGGTTTTCAGAACTATCCAGAACCAAAAGGTTGTTGCAACAAATTTAAACCTATACAATCATACTGATCGATATTCTTCCTAAGAAACTATCATCGATAGCGCTTATTGACCCGCTCGCATTCTTCGATCCATTCCTTGTTGACCTTCTCGCATGCGTCGATCCATTCACTGTAAATGTCGATGGGTTCACTGAGATGCGTGACATCATGATCAGTACTAAACTGCTCTTTGCAAACATAGCACTCGGCAGTGCCAACCCATTTCTCCACGACTTTCGGCGGCAAAGAATCGTCAAGTACTTGCGCCTTGTAAACTCTGCACTCGACGTTGCGGCCGTAGTTGCAGAAAGGGCAAGTGAAGACAGTCTCAAGCTTCTCCACTCTCTTCTTCTCTGGCTTACTCCTCGACTTTCTCTTCCCCATTTTTTCTTGGTCTGTATTTCAGACTCCGGTTTCCAATTGTGGGATCCCAACATGCCACTGGGTCCTATTTATAATCCTCCTCCGGCTTCAGTGTTTCCCATTCCTAATAGGATTTGGATAAACCCCTATGCCCAATTACAAAGGGAAACAATAAATCCAGCTGGCTTTATAATTCAAGAAATTAATCCTTAGAGAACAAGGATTGTGATGTCAGCCGTTCATGTTCAAATCTCATCCACGGTCCAGAATTTTTGAGCTTTCACTCCTTCAAAGTTTAAACCGCCCAAATCTCACTTGAGAGTATCATTGTGTATGTGAAATATGTGTTGAACTTTAAATCTTTAAGCCAATTATGAACGAGGGTCTATCTTTTATCACAATTTAACAAGAAAGCTCTAGCGTTCAAAGCTAAGCTGAAATTTGATTCATTTTGAAAGATAATATGTCGATACTTTTTTTCAATCAACGTATGTTATTATTACTAGTCTCTTAACATGTGCATCACATATATCAATTTTATTTTCTAAAAATATATATAAAAAAATCAAATAAATATGTAGTGGGGTAACTGTACAAATAAATATTTAGTTAGGTAAAAATATAAATTGTAATAGATAAACCATATTTACGTATATAACCTTGTTTTATATTATCAGGTTTTTCAACAGTGTATAATATTCACGATAAATGAGAAAGTTCAAGTTTTTGGTAAAATTTTGATACCAAAACGTGGACTTCCCATTAATGGAGCTTAGATTTAGATTTTGTTTTTCGTTGAGCATATGTTTTGATACACTAGCTAGATGATCTTTAGGGTACGTTTGCTACCTGGGATTGTCTTCGCTCACCTTAATTTCTACCATAGCAAGGGACTACTGTAACTCGGGCTTATTCTTCGTTAAGCCGGACTCATGTTTGGTGCTAAGGTGGTATTGATACTAAGCATGGACACCAAAAATCATTTCACCTGCGAAGTAAGAAACCAGATGCAAAGATAGCATTCATTTGGAAAATGCATCAAGTTCAAGTATAACATCTACATCTTAACTTTCAGGTCTGCTAAATGTCTTCATCTTTGAACAAATTGGAAGGAAAAAAAGACTTCAAGGTCTGCATATTTTATATACAAATGCAGATCAGCACTTTACTTTAGGTATGTAAAATAAATGAAATAAACTTCTCTTCTCCTCTTTCTGATATACCTAATTCAAATCAACTGGTCCTATAATCAAAACCAACCGATAATTCATGTTATCCCATGTAGATTGCAATTCCATGTTTCTGTAGCAACAGCCAACAAGACAGTTGAGCTTATGAAATTAGGCCCAACCAGCCCAATCAAAAAGGGTTTAATTACTTTCATTAGTTGTCACCTGGTTTGATCAGAGTTCAGATTCCTCAGAAAACCCGAAGTAATGTTCTTCATTTGGTCGGAGAAACCAGAAGCAAAATGGGAGAGACGAATTCTTCTCTTTCATTACTCCATTTCACCATTGCATTGGACTCCGGTTAGCTATCAATTTATAATCTTTATTCCGTTGTCTTTATTTATATCCTTGCTATCTTGAAATAACTAAACCAAAGATCAGAACTTTGGATCTTCATGCTAATTGGGTATTTGATTTTCATGCTATTAATGGGAGTTGTGTTGGAAGTGGAAGAAGGTAAGATAGTTGTGAGGTGGGTGGATGTGGATTTAGAATCAGTTCTGGTTTTGGTAGTGATCATGACTCATGAGGGCTCTCTCTCAAAGTTTAGTGCTTTATTCTCAGCTTGAATTGAGCAACGGTAGATGAGTGTTATTTATCATAATAAAATTGTAGACAAGTGTGTGGGAGTTCTTATCATATTACAACAGTGTTATTTTATGTAGTATGAAATGATGTTCATTAGTTGATTACGTATGTGTATGTGTTGAGACATATGATAATTAGCAGGTAACTGGTCCTTCTCAGATAGCCACTAGCTGCAAATCAGACTTTGTCTTTGATCGATTGTATCTGGCCATCCCATTGTGCAAGTAGTTTCTTACATTTTTATACAGTTTCTATATCAACTTGACAAAAACTTAAATTTCCTGTATGGTCACTTGGTCAGCAGTAAATTTCTAGACCCCATTACACCCAATGCCAGAAAGCTACCGTTCAGTTGCTGAAAGGATAGAGATAACTTTCATGATGACTTCTTTAGCCATCTTTGGATGCATTAACTTTCAGTCTTTCTTTGTTGCGTTAGGACTTAGGAGTGCATGAACCTGCAATCATGCACTGTATGTTTGGGTTTTTTTAAGAAGCCAGGTTCTCGCATCAGGCGTGAAACTTGTCCTGTTATTACTGAGTCTTGCAGCATTGACAGAAACGGTTTACTTGACCTTGGCCTGCCAGAATACACCTTTGATTCATTCTCATCAATTCTGATATTCTGAGAGTATTCTAAGGCTTGTTTATCCTTTCCCCACAAAGTCTTAGTCTACTTGGAGTCCTAAATTTTATTACATTGCATTTGAAGAAGTGGTTTAGAATGTCACCAGTTGTACAATATAATAAGGTCATTTTTCCCACTTCTGTCTATACGGACTCATTCTATCTGTTAAGATGTAATGATCAGTTGATTTAGTTGATAATTACCATAGTTTTAGTTGGATAATTAGTTGGTTAGTTACTTGTTTTCTAGTTGACAAGTGGCAGTGCCGGCTGTGGTTTTTCTGTCAAGCATTGCTGTATATAAGCTCTGCTTCTGTAACTGAGTATTTGATCAGTTTTACTATCTGGACTCTTACTTCCCACCTTTCTTATTTTGTTTCTGGTTTAAATAAGGTAATTGCTTAACCACATTGGTGGTCGCAGATGGCAATGGCTTTTGCTGTGTGTTTGTTTCTTCTTTCTTCATTGCTTCTGCTACCAACTTATGTGCTTGTACAAACTAATGGTAGCATAGCTGTGGGTGCTTCTCTCTCCACAGCAGGAAATTCCTCATGGATTTCTCCCTTGGGTGATTTTGCCTTTGGGTTTCGGCAACTTGAAAGCAATGATCTTTTCTTGCTTTCTATATGGTTCGCCAAGATACCAGACAGAACCATAGTTTGGTATGCAAATGGGGATAAGCCTGCACCTAGTGGTTCACTTGTGACTTTGACTGCTAACAGTGGTCTAGTTCTTACAAGTCCCCAGGGTGAGCAATTATGGAAATCCAATCAAACCACAGCTGGCATTGTTGCTCATGGGGTTATGAGTGATACAGGTAACTTTGTTCTGGAAGACGAGAAGTTAGCAAAGTTATGGGAGACGTTCAAGAATCCTACTGATACCATGTTGCCTGGGCAAATACTGGAAAGACGAGGGAAACTTTCTTCACGAAGATCAGAGACTGACTATTCGAGAGGAAGCTTCCAGCTAGATTTTCAAGACGATGGGAATCTTGTGTTCACTGCTGAAAAACCTTTCTATTCAACTGCAACCACCTCAGGTACTGTTCCAGGTAGTGAAGGTTTACAGTTGGTTTTCAATGTCTCAGGTGACTTCTATATCCTGCGAGTGAATGGTGGACACTATACCTTCACAGCGGAGAAACGTGAAGCAAGGGACTACTATCTCCGGTCAACTCTCAGCTTTGATGGGGTTTTGGCTCAATATTTCCTCCCAAAGACTTTCATTGGCAATATAACGTGGGTTCCTCTTTGGTCAGATCCACCAAATATTTGCCTAGAAATGAATGCTGATTCAGGTCCTAGTATTTGTGGATACAACAGTATCTGCACTCTCCAAGCAAACAAGAGGCCTGCCTGTCTATGCCCTCCAGGGTACTCTTTGCTTGATCCAGAGGACCCATCCGGGGGCTGCTATCCAGATTTTAAACAAGGCTGTAAAAATGAGCTTGGTTATGCACAAGCTCTGTATGATGTGCAGTTGCTAGCAAACACTGACTGGCTCACCTCCAGCTATATGCAGTTAAATGATTCTACTGCTGATTTATGCAGTCAATCTTGCTTGCAAGATTGTGTATGTGCTGTTGCCATTTACAGCAACCAAACCTGTCTGAAAAAGAAGTTTCCGCTCTCATATGGGAGAGAAGATAGAAACTTGAATGCGACAACTTTCATCAAATTGACGACAGTTAAGAAGAAGAAGAACAGGACCACTTGGGTACATATGGGATCAATTCTTCTGGGCACCTCTGTCTTTGTTAATATATTGTTAGGTACAGCAGTTTGTCTGGGACTTTCCTTTGGTTTCCGGATGAAACATGCAAGGATTTCACAAAATGATTTGGACACAAATTTGCACTCCTTCAGTTACAAAGAGCTTGAAGAAGCAACAAATGGATTTAAGGAAGAATTAGGGAGGGGTTCTTTTGGAGTTGTTTACAAAGGGATAATAGAAATTGGCCCGAGTGTCCAAGTTGCAGTGAAGATGCTCAACAACTATGTGGTACAAGATGGTGAGAAGGAATTCAAGATGGAACTGAACACAATTGGTCGGACACATCACAAGAACCTGGTTCACTTGGTTGGATATTGTGATGAGGGACAACAGCGATCACTAGTTTATGAATTCTTGAGCAACGGAACATTAGCAAGCTTCCTTTTTGGTGATAGAAAACCCAGTTGGAGGCAGCGAATGGAAATTGCTTATGGTGTTGCCAGAGGGCTTCTGTATTTGCATGAAGAGTGTACCACACAAATCATCCATTGTGATATAAAACCTCAGAACATTCTTCTTGATGATAATTTCATTGCTCGGATCTCTGATTTTGGCTTGGCAAAACTTTTGATGACGAATAAGAGCCAGACGCTTACCGCCATTAGAGGAACAAAAGGGTATGTTGCACCTGAGTGGTTTAGGAACATGGCAATCACTACCAAAGTTGATGTGTATAGCTTTGGCGTTGTGCTGCTAGAGATCATTTGCTGCAGGAGAAGTGTTGAAATGGAAAATAAATGTGAAGAGAAAGCAATTTTAACTGATTGGGTTTATGACTGCTACCGAGAGGGAGTATTAGAGTCAATTCTGGATCAAGAAGTCGACGCCTTGAATGGTGAATTGAAGCTGGAAGAGGCTGTCATGATTGCTCTTTGGTGTATTCAAGAAGATCCATCTCTTCGACCCATGATGAGGAAGGTTTTGCAGATGCTTGAAGGGTCAGTGGAAGTACATGTTCCACCATGCCCATCCCCATATAACAGAGTGGTGTGAAACATGTTTGGTTTGTGTTAAAGTCAAAGATTCACAGCCAGTACTAGCTAGCATTTCATGTTTATTTGCTGTGTTTTCATTTGTGCGTCTTTCTGTGATCACTTGGTTTCTGTTTGTCCTTCAGCATAAGAGATCATTATGATTTCATTAGGAATAATGTGTGTTAGTGAAACATATACCTTCAGGTTTTCATTAGAAATCAGAGCCTCAAGCCTATAAGTTGCTATTCTGGTGTATTGTGAGTTCTTTGTTTCAATTGTTAAGAGTTTCCTTTTGGTGTATTATGTTTTGCTTTCATGGAAAGCACTCTTGGTGTATATCTTCGAAGACAATTAAACTAAACAATAAATACCATTAGTCATATGAAATAAATAATTAAGAAAAACAGCCTCTCTTCTTTAGCCGAATAGGGTATCATTCTGCGCATGAACACAAATAATTAAGAAAAATAGCCTCTCTTCTTTAGCCGAATAGCCTCTCACTGATGTTGCAACAGGCAAACACACAAACATTGCCAAAATTAAAAAAAAAAAACAAACAAACAAACAAACATTGCTGAATGCTGATGATCAGTCTAAGGATAATGGAGTTGCCTATGCAGCCATGCTGGACACAGGAAATTTCATTCTGGCAACCCGAGATTCAACCTATTTGTGGCAGAGTTTTGACCCTGAACATAAACAGCAGTCTCCTTGCCAAACTTAAAGCAACAAATTACACAGAAGGAAGATTCAAGTTTAAGCTCGGATCTTGTGGAAACCTTATGCCTTATAGTTTTTACACTGTTATCCATTCAAGAGTATTATTTCTGCGTACTGGTCACTTCAAACTGGGGGTGGCTTTCAACCAATCTGGCTCTATTTACCTCGCAGCACAAAATGAAAGCATACTTGGTTCGGTCTCACCAGAAACAGTTGAGACACAAGACGTCTACCAGAGAGCAACTCTTGACTATGATGAAGTTTTGAGGCACTATACCTACCAGAAAGAAACCGACTCTTCAATTTCTTGGTACACTTTTAGCTTCATGCCTCCAAATATTTGTACAGCAATTAAGGAATCAATAGGTGGTGGTGCATGTGGCTTTAACCGCTTATGTAAACATGAAGATGCATCTTATACTAATTGCTTGTGCCCTCCGAGTTACATCCCTGTTGACCAGGATGATGAGAGGAAAGGGTGCAAGCAAAACTTTGTTCCCTACAGTTGTGATAAAGCCTCATCAGAATCTGACCTCTTTGAATTTCAAGAGCTTCCAAGCACCCATTGGCCTGGTGGAAATTATGAGCATTTGCAACCAGTGAATAAGGAACAGTGCAGGCAAAGTTTCTTAGTCGATTGTTTCTGTGCGACCGTCATTTTCCATAAGGGAAGCAGTGATTGTTGGAAAAAGGCAATCCCTCTTACGAATGGGAAGATCAGCGATGATGTTAGCGCTCCGGTGAAGATCAAGAAATACGATGGGAAGCTCAAGGTACAAACTTTTCAAGTCGACTAAATAATAAGAAAAAACTGAATTTCTAGAAAATGACTTTCATGGGGTTGTTTGGGAGACCATTCGCGCCATCTTTCAAGGTTTCTTTGGCCGTTCGCTTCATCAATACTTCAAGTATATATATTGTACTACATTCTCAAGCCAAGAATCAATCAGAATCATCATTCGAGCATGGTGCAAATCGTGCCTAAAGTTGATCACTTGAACAACAAAATGTCATCAGTTTTTTGACGAAGTTTATTTTGGGGCTGGTTTCTTAGTCTTCTTGAAAGTTCTTTTTGAGAATGTTGGTTCATCTTGGAGGCTATAATGTTGAAGGACAACATCAAATTATTAAACGACCAGTAAGTTGTTAGTTCAAGTTCTTCTTATTCATCTAGAGTGGAGTACAAGTGTGTCTACCTTAGAGCTAAGTTTTCTTGGTTCATTGCCATCAATTATCATCGAGATCAATGCTTGTGGTCTTGCTACCATTTTTAATTAAGCATGGAGGCTTATTATCTGCATCTAGTTGGTCAACGTGAACCCTTAAGGCATGTTTTTGTCAGAACGTGTTTCATCATCTTCGAAGACAAGGTATTCAAGTTGATTACATGATTATCATGTTGGTAATTAATTGTGCTACTATATGGGCTACCTAGCTACTATTCATTATTGTCGAAGCTTCAAGAGTCAAGACCTACGTTTGAAATTAGTGTTTTTCAGTTGAGTCAGTGAGTGGCTTTCGCCGGTATGAATGATGCATGAGGACTATAGGTCTTTTCAGTTAAGACGCATGACTTTTCCTTCAAGACTTGGGGGGCTATATTTGGGTCAAAATAATATCTCTTAGCGAATGTTGACTTCTCGAGCTCAGTGGACCGATTCTTGCGGTCTACGTTATTATTAATGTGTTTCATTTCGACTGGAAATCATGATTGGCAAGGATTTGTGGTTGCTTAAGGAATCCTTCGAAGATCTGAGAAGATTTGATATGCCTTGATCCGCAAGAAAGAACAAACCCTAGTGTTCACTATATAAAGGGGTCAAGATACAAAGACATGACACATCTCAACGTTTCAATACAACTTTTGCACATTGCAAAACAAGCCTCTTCAGAGCACCTCTACCAGAAAGATTCCTCGAGTCTTTTTGTCCACCAAAGCCCTATCCGTAGGCATTCCCCGCTGCTACTCACCAAAGCCCGACCCGTCGGCATTACCTGCTGCTACCTCACCAAAGCCTCATCCGTGAGCACTATGCGCTTCTACTCACAAAGCTTCATCCGTGAGCGAACAGTCCACCACCGCTTCATAAAGCTCTATCTGTAGGCGAATACCTGTAAAAACCATTGTTGGAGTGAGAACTCTAGCAAATATCTCCGGTTTGCCAAGGAACCCTTTAGCGAACACATTACTCTCCTGATTTTTAGCTCTGCTCAACCACACCGGTCTAAGTAGGAACATCCACTTCGCATGAGGAGGAGAAAAAAGATAAAAGAATAATTTGATTTGTGTTTCAATATGTTGTGTTGTTGTGATTCATTCACCCCTCAAGGGGTATTTATAGTGATACAAGAGTTAGAGAGCTTATTCTAAACGTACAAGGAAAAGGATACCCATAATTACAAGGTTTCCTACTAATATTAGTAATCCTAATTTGACAGCTTTTCTACACTCCCCCTCAAGTTGGGCGCGTGGATGTCAATCATGCCCAACTTGTCAATTGAGCTGTCAAACAATTTTTTTTTGATACTCCTTTAGTAAGAACACATGATGATTCGCCTTGACCTATAGAGTCTGTCGAGCGCTTCGATTATCCAGCTATAATCCTTCGGTGGCGATAAGTTGTCTTCCAAATCTGTTATCTTTCTTTGCACTTTTTGCTTCAGAGTAGCTTCAAGCTTAAGAGATACTTTATGAGCTTGGTAACGGTTGAAGTAGTGATTGTAACGAACTAGGTCCTTCTTGGTTTGTTCATGGTCCTCTGTCTCGTCTTCTTTGAATCTTCCACACTCATGACCTTCAATGGAATTCCATGTATGACGCAAACCAGTTGCGCCACCACAGAGCCAACAGAATGGTTGTCCACAGATGCAAGCAACTAGATTGCATCCTCCGTTCTTTTTCGACCAGCTTGCCACATTTTGGACAAGGCTTAGTGTAGACTGCAATGTATTTATCAGATTGCTGTCCAACCGTGAAGGCTCGGAAATTGTCTTGAAAATGGGATTTGAAGGATCCTCTTCAGGAAGGGGTTCTTCCCCAGCAGCCTTCCGTGCCATGTTCTCAGTCCTTCTCTTTTGAAGCCAGGCCGAAATGCAAAGGTTGGTGGATCAAGTAGGGCCAACTCTGTAGTCAGGTCTTCTACTCCTGGAAAGAAAGACACCCGATCTGGAAAATCTAGCAAGGCAGATTCAGTGAATGGTGATGCTGAGGATAGAAAGCCGAAGAGGCAGTGAGGGACCTGATCCTGATTTGGTTGAAATGTTTGAAAGGGATGTACTGGAAACCAGCCCTAGAGTGAGATGGGATGATGTTGCTGGTCTGACTGAAGAAAAAAGACTTCTGGAGGAAGCCGTTGTTCTTCCTCTTTGGATGCCAGAATATTTTCAGGAGACCATGGAAGGGTGTTCTTATGTTTGGTCCTCCTGGAACTGGAAAGACATTACTTGCTAAAGCTGTTGCTACCGAGTGTGGCACAACTTTTTATCAATGTCTCCTTGGCTACATTAGCTTCAAAGTGGCGTGGAGAAAGTGAACGAATGGTTGACGGTCCGAGTACAATCTTCATAGATGAAATTGATTCTCTCTGCAATTCCCAGGGGGCATCAGGAGAGCATGAGTCATCCAGAAGGGTGAAATCTGAACTACTGGTCCAGGTTGACGGTGATCTGTGTTAGAGCATGGATAAGGATGAAGAAGAGGGACTACTGCCGCTGGTGCCTGATGCTACCGCTGGTGCTCTGCTGGTGCGCGTGAGGTGCACGGGGCGTGCGCGTCTGGTGCCTGGTGAGGTGCCCTGCTGGTGGTGCACGCTGGTGCACGTCTGGGTGCACGTCTGCTGGTGCACGTCTGGGTGCACGTCTGCAGGTGCACGTCTGGGTGCACGTCTGCTGGTGCTGCGTGAGGTGCACGGGGCGTGCGCGTCTGGTGCCTGGTGAGGTGCCCTGCTGGTGGTGCACGCTGGTGCACGTCTGCGTTTTTCTTTTTCTGTTCTCTCCTTTGTTTCTCGCCAACTCTTGTCTGCCCTTTCTGTGGTGTGATGTGTTTGCCTTTTGTGGTATGTCTTCCCACTAACTGTGGTGTGATGTGTTTGCCTTTTGTGGTGCGTCTTCCCACTAACTGTGGTGTGATGTGTTTGTGTCTTCCCACTAATTGTGGTGTGATGTGTTTGCCTTTTGTGGTGCGTCTTTCCACTAACTGTGGTGTGATGTGTTTGTGTCTTCCCACTAATTGTGGTGTGATGTGTTTGTGTTTTGGGATTCGGTATTTGAGAAATATGATTATTTGGGGTTTTGGTGGTGGTGGATATACTGAAGATGGAGGGTATGGTGCAGGAGGGTATGAAGCTGCCGGAGGGGGATATCCACCGTACGGGGATGGTGGATATCCCCCTGGTGCTGGATTTGGTATGGTATTTGATTCAGTAATAATGCAGCGGATTTGTGATTTTCAGATGCAGGATTGAACCTGCTCTGATACCAAGATAAAAGAATAATTTGATTTGTGTTTCAATATGTTGTGTTGTTGTGATTCATTCACCCCTCAAGGGGTATTTATAGTGATACAAGAGTTAGAGAGCTTATTCTAAACATACAAGGAAAAGGATACCCATAATTACAAGGTTTCCTACTAATATTAGTAATCCTAATTTAACAGCTTTTCTACAAAAAATCCTAGTTGCTTTTCAGCTAGGTCTAAAATGAATCTAAGTGCGAACAAGCATCAAAATCAAGATTGTACCTGACCCATAGGTACTGGCACGCTCTCAAGCTTGATTGTTCGAAAAAATACATTTTCACACCGAACAATATATTCCTTCATGTCCGATGAAAACTACACCAAATTAGATCATACGTTGAGACAATTCATCGAACATCAGTCAATTACTTTCAATAATTCCCCTTAACTACGCTATACTAGTTTTTATAAAACAGCCTTTACGTGTTTATATGCTACATCGATCCCAACTTGGGTTGTCTTGCACGCCCCAATTATGAGTTTCCTTAGACTCGTTAATCGTTATAGAGGAATGATTGTTTATGTCGAGCATTTGCTTTGAATCAAAGGAAGAGTAGCATTTGACCATGAGCTTGCGAATCGATACTATTATTGGCATTATAACACGACTGAGATGCGAGAACGATATAATATTACAACTAAATTAAATGAAACAGATAAATATAACAGCTGCGCCGTTAAAATTATTTTCATTGTAATTTTTTAAAGATGAACAACAAAAGCATCACACTTTTTGCATGTGGGGGTTGACAAATCAACACGCTGCTTTGTTTGGTTGCTTCAGAAAGTTAATTTTTGCTTAAGATAATTAGTATATAAGGCAGAGTAGTAATAATAAAACAACGAAGCAAGTGAACCAACTAATGAAGAAAATGCTAAACCTCTCCTAGATCCTACATTAGATCAAAGAGTTGTTTGTTATTTCCAGACATGCCCTTGTTGAAGTCCCCATTTGGTCCCCGCTGTAGCACCATGCTTTCGCAATATTCACTTGATTACAGAAAAGCAAGACAATGAGTGTTTGGAAGGTTTTGGATATTTCTGTCACAATGTCCACTGCTTCCCTTCGGCACTTGGACAGCTCAAACTTCTTTTAGGTAAAAGCACATATCTATGATGCTCATTTAGGCATCTTAGAAAGCATCTTGTGCTTTTTGCAGAGAAAATTAACCAAATTAAACCCAGTTTTTGAGGAACTCTGCAAACAAACACTAGTCTTTTTCAAGATCTGAGTGGTATTACATATCATCATGTAACTATTATACTCATCATAATTCCAACATGAACACCAAGAAAAGGAAAGCATGTGCAGTCAAAATATGCAATTGAACTTCAAAATAAAGTTGAAGACTTAGAAATTGAAACACCATTAGCAACAGTAGTACACCTTGTAGTAGCACCACCACCAAAACCAATCATGTTCACAGTAGCACCACCACCAGCAGTTCACCACCACCTCATGCTTGGCTACATGGGCATTTTGGTAATCCGGTCATTTATGAACCATACTGCTTGTAATGTATTGAGTGAGAAATACTCTTTCCTTTCTCTGCTTCACATGCTCTCTCCCCTTTCTATCAAAAAAATCCATTAACAACACACCAAGCCAAAACCAACTCATTGTCTTCAAGCTTTTGTGTTCCTCCTCTTTCTCTATATTCTATCTCTCTCTTACAAACCAAATCCAAGCATTGGATTACCACCCACTAGTTCATCATCCTCTTAATTTGTTCTGTTTCTCTGAGTGAATAAGAATTTCCCACCCACTTCTTCCTTTTGTTGTTTCCTTTGTTCCGTTCATGGCTACTGACACCAGAATTTTCCCAGACCAAAATAACAACAGCATCAAAAACAGTGAGATTAACAGAGTGGAAATCCAAGCAGCCATTGCCAAAGCTGTGGAGCTTAGAGCTCTTCATGCTGCTTTGGTTCAAGGAAGCAGCCCTGCAAATCTCAGCTTCCCTTCTTCTGCTTCCCCAGCTAACTCACGCCATGCTTCTCACTTCTCTGCTCAGGATTACCCTGTTTTCACGCCTGTGAGTTAATTCTCTTTGACCCTTGTTTCTTGCTTTTTACTCAAAAAGTTTGGAGCTTTTGTACGTGTTATGTTTGTTCTTGTGAAACAGTTAATTCATTGCTACTCTAATGTGTCTCCTCACTTTATCATTTAGTTTCAGTTCACAGTCTTAAGAACAAAAAGTTCAATATTTGTAGGGACTAGTTTTAGTGAAAAAAAATCACTAACTGTAATTTTTCTTATGATTGAACTACCTCAAGAGTCAAGACCTTCTAGGACTAGGAATGCATTCCTGTTCTAGAAATAGATTTGAGGTTGTTTTTGGTTGAATACATAACATTGGAGAAGTACATATCAAATTTGTAGACATTTTTAAGTTTTCTATGTAATGTGTCTAATAACTAACATTATAAAGTTGGAATCTTGACCTGGATTTTATCAAATGCATGAGCAATGTTCTGAGTTACTGTTGAAGTTTACTAAATTTGGAGTCATTTTGCAGAGTTATGAGGACGACCCTTCATCAGGGTATCTTAAAAATCCGATGAAAAACAGAACGTTATCCGAAAGTTGGGACGAGTATGGGCTAGAAGGAAATGGGGCTGAATCAGTTGTGTCAAATTACAAGGAAAACTCATCTTCAAGAAAAGGGTTTCCTTCTGATTTATCGATCTTTGAATCCCACATTTGTCCAGCTGAGGATAACAAATCTGTGACTGGCTCATGTGCAAACAACATCACTGTGCTTCAAACATCACCAGGTACTGAGTACTTCAGGTCAAGTAGGAGAAACAGTTTGGGGGATTTCAACTCAATCTCATCTTGTAATAGGTGCAAGCCTGCAACTATATCCAGTGAACCCGAAAACACAACCAGGAATAGCAGGAATTCTAACATTGTTGTGCCCTTAACAGATTCTCATGTATCCACTACGCAGTCACAACCAAAAAGTAGGGGAGTGATGTCTTGGTTGATTCCGCGGTTGAAGAAAAAGCACAAGAATGCAAGCTCTCCGACAAGGACAGAATCTGAGGAAGTTTCTCAAGTCTACAAGGATTTTAGGATAATGTCAGTGGAAGTATTGAAGAAGGAGCTCATACATGCAAATGAAAAAAGAGACTCGGCATTGAAGGAGGTTTCTGATATGAGATCTTCGCTTGGAGAGCTGAAGCAGAAGCTGGAGTACTTGGAAACTTACTGTGAAGAGCTGAAGAAGGCTTTGAGACAAGCAACACATGCTAATAAGAATTTCCAAATGCCAGAAACTATTGGAAATTTCCCAAACAGACCAGGAAAGTCAAGTAATGGGATTGCAGAAAACTTAATGCCGGTTAGCGAGGAAGTAATGGTAGAAGGTTTCCTACAGATAGTATCAGAAGCAAGACTCTCAGTACGACAGTTCTGTAAAATCCTTGTAGCACAAATTGATCTAGCAGATAACACCTTGGTTGAGAATTTGAACATGCTCCTCCAACCGTTCAAATTGTCATTGGATTCCAAGTACTCGAAAGCTGTGTCATACCACTTGGAAGCCATCATAAACCAGTCACTCTACCAGGACTTTGAGAACTGTGTGTTCCAGAAGCATGGCTCACCTAAGCTTCTAGATCCTCAACAAGCTCGCCAAGCGCAGTTTTCTTCATTCGTGGCTCTAAGAAACTTAAGCTGGAATGAAGTGTTGAGGAAAGGAACAAAGTACTACTGTGAGGAATTCAGCAAGTTCTGTGATCAGAAGATGAGTTGCATCATTACAACATTAAATTGGACTAGGCCATGGCCTGAGCAAGTTCTTCAAGCATTTTTTGTAGCTACCAAATGCATTTGGTTGCTTCATTTGCTTGCATTTTCATTCCATCCGCCGTTGGGGATTTTGAGGGTGGAAGAGAATATGAGCTTTGATCCACATTACATGGAAGACATGTTTATGGAGAGGCAGAGATCACATAGTTCAAGCAGGGTTAAGATTATGCTAATGCCAGGGTTTTATGTTCAGGATAGGGTTTTAAGGTGCAAAGTTCTTTGCAGGTATAAGTCTGCAGGTCAAGCAAGTTGACTTTCAGTTTTCTTTTCTTTTTCTCTTTTCAATTTCTACATCAAACAAGAGGGTGTTACCATATCAACAAGTTAGATATGTAATTTGGGTGTTCATATTAATTCTTCAAATACTTTTCCATTGAAAAACGTATAGAACATGGGATAGTGTAGCGTACACTGCAACCATTGCTTAAGCAACAAATAACATCTTGCTCATTAACTTCTATTGTACAAAATTTGGGGACAGCTTCAAATCGGGTACACAATAAAATTCAGTAACTTTACTTTCCAAACTCTCAAAAATTTCCTTCTGTCATGAAATAAACAGTTCCAAGCATCAAGCCCGATCACAACCGTTTGACATGATTTCATATGACAGTTCCTTGTTACACGCAACAGTCTTCAAACAAGCCAATTATAAATATGGCAAGGGATCATCTCAACTATTACACAATACTACTACAAACATACTGACGGTAGAGAAAGGGAAAGCACTGTCCTAACTAGTGTTTCTGCAATGGCATATTTTAATCCCATTGAGTCAGACACAAGCAGAACCTGGATGTCTACGGCCATTTGAAACCTAGCTGCTTTAAGGTTGATCCCTCAATTAGTTGCTGAGTGCAGATATTTCTCATGCATTTACTTTCACTCTCTTCATCAGCTCAATGAATTCTCTAAAAGCTGCAATAAATAAGTTTCAAAAGTGAAATTCATTTTCATGTACATTGTGCAGGATGTGTTATTCTTAAAACTGGTATTGGGTTTGTGAGCTAAGAAAACAGTTGGAAAGAAGCAACAAAGCAATTGATACTCATGCTATGAGCTAGACCTTCACCTTTCAGATGATAATGGTGTTGTTCCTAGATATTTTATGAAAAGTTTATCACTAAGAGAGTTCTGTTCCATTGGTGCAAGCACCCATGTCATTAATGTGATATCGGTAAACTTGATAGTTGTCTATCAGTATATAGAAGTATAATTAAATTACCATAATCTGAATCATGAGGTCCTGGGGATGCTTCAGGGTGGTACTGGATAGACATTATGTTTCGTGCAGGATAAGCAAGGCCAGCACAGCTTTTATCGTTGAGATTGACATGAGTTACTTCTACACCGTCTGGGAGTGATTTAGGGTCAACTGCATAGTTGTGATTCTGCCACAAAAAGAAAGTAGAAACGTCAATAAGTGGTCTTAACTTAATTGAGCAAAATAGGTCACTCATATGTTTACTTCAGGAGGCATTTCAGTTCTTTCAACCTTCTAATACAGTTCAATAAATGAATCACATTCTACAAGGGATTGATAGAATTTACACACCTGAGCGCTTATCTCAACATGTCCAGTACGAAGATTACAGACTGGATGATTTCCTCCGTGGTGACCAAACTTCATTTTAAAAGTTGTACCACCTAATGCCAAGCCAATCAACTGATGGCCCATGCAAATTCCAAAGACAGGAACCTTTCCAAGAATCTTCTTGACCGTTTCAACAGCATATGGAACAGCAGATGGGTCTCCAGGGCCATTGCTGAAAAGGACACCATCTGGTTTCATCTTAAGTGTCTCTGATGCTGGCCATGTTGAAGGCACCACAGTAATTTTGCAACCAAAGGAAGCCAATCGCCTAAGTATGTTGCTCTTGATTCCAAAATCATATGCAACAACCTTCAATTCATAACCATAGAAAAAAGTCAGTTAAGGCTTTTAAACAGAAATGTAATGGGAAGAGCATGTGAGAAGGGAGGGATGAGATTTAGAGGAGTCAGAATATTAGGTAAAACTAAAACTGAAAAGGCTTTTTTTTGTTTCAAAAACTATAAAAATTCTTCTATATATCATCTACTCATTCTGCCATCTCAGTACTTCTCATACTTGTATCTTTTTCCTTCCTCTTTTAGTTTAATACCAAAAGAAAGAACCAAATATACCGAACGAGACTAAAAACTGGAACTTAATGCAGACTTACATGAAAAGCCTCTCCATCATTTCTATTGGACTTGAATTCCCATTCAGAATCAGTTTTATCAACCCATTCATAAGGGGCCTTGCATGAAACACCACTTATTAAGTCAACCCCTGCAAAGTGCAAGGTTAAATTTAGAAAATATGAAGTTTTAACATATGCATAATTTTAACCAACTCCATGACATCCTTACCAACAATGTCCCATGATCGAGACGTTGCCAATAGTTCCTCATCTGATTTTGTCTCTTCTGTGCTCAAAACACCAATAAGGCTTCCATCTTGTCTTAATCTGCGGGTGATAGCTCGTGTGTCAACATCATCTGTAGAATAATCAGTCAGCATCAAAGATCAACAGCAGAAGTTATTACATGATTGTGAAAATATCAGTGCCTTCAAGACTAAAGAAATGGTCTTACAAATTCCCATGATATTCCTTGCTGCTAAATAATCACCAAGAGTCTCTGCACATCTATAATTAGAAGTACTGCAAAACGATAAACAGAAGAAGTTGATTGAAATGAATGAGAACAGTTCAATAAGTGAAGCTTCCAATATTGATGTCTCTACAGAAATATTAAACAAGGATGCGTACCTGATACTTAAACTTCTGATCACTAGACCACCAAGAAAGCACTGCCTTGATTCTTCATCATCTGATATGGAAAGTAGTATCATCAGACTTCAACATATTGAAAACGGTATAAATGTCAAATATTACGAAAGGAAACTCTACTCACCAAAATTTACTCCAGTATTTCCAATTTGGGGGTTTGTCATCAGCACAAATTGGCCAGCATAACTTGGGTCTGTTATAATTTCTTGATACCTGCAAAACATGTACCATAGACTATGTATGAACAACATGAACTGATGATTCCCAACTAAAGCTAAGATGACTAGTTGACTACTTCAATTAATGCACATATCTCCTTCATCCCTACAAAAGTGGACTTCCCTTCACTCTCATATGCAAAAAGTTATCAGACTTGTGTAAATTCTATTAAGGGGAGGCAAACTCCTGTGTTTCTTGTGGGGTATAAGTGATGCACCATTGGAGACTGGAAGCCCCCCAACCCACATGACAGTTGACATGTTAATAGAAGTTAGAATGTGCATGAATATTATAAGCCAACCCACCCGGTCAAGGATGTATTGAATACAACTTCACCAACTTGGGTTCCTGAAGCACCAAATGATTTTGCTTTCCAGATTGAACCATCTTCAAGCACAAGTCTAGCATCTGAAGTCTTCCAAGGTCTTTCCGACAAGTCTGAAGCACATCAACTAAAATACATAAGTACGTAAATAAAACACCTGCTAAGGGCCTAACATGCAGTAGTTCTGTTGTTCTGGACTATTCAAATTTAACTTGCAGTAAACCACAACTTGTCAAAGTTAAAGATTAACGCACCCAAACATGTTAACTAAAGCTCTGTATCTTTATCTGACATGTACAGTAACAAGAACACTCACAAAATCCCTGACTTCAAGTTTTCAATCCTAAGTTTTCAAATCCCATCACGAAGACGATACACCTCCAAAGTCAGACTCAGACAATCAATGAGAACCAAACCCAGGAACAAAAGAAAAGAAAAAACAGAAAAGCTACAGCAATTTACCAATAATTAAGAAATTCCAACACTAAGTATCAAACTTTTCAACACAGAACGAAACTAAAGCAAAAATGGCCAAAACCCAAAAGCGTTGAGATACTAATGTGCACTAACACAACAACACTGAGCCCAAAAACACAAAACCAACATCAACTGTTGCATGGCAGCCAATCGGCTTCCTCTTCACTCTAATCACCAATAAATCAACCTCACAGTAAATTGGAAACCATTATCACATAAAAATTGAATCTTTACAAGTCCTAGAGAACAATGAGAGCAGAGTAGCAAAAGTGGGTATACCTGAGACGGTGTTAGCGGCGGCGGAGGAGCACCGGAGAGTGAAAACCCTGAGCTTTGAAGGGGTTTGAGACTTGGGAACAGAGAAAGGTGAAGGCTTTACGAGGCCCAAGTTAATAGCTGCGGTGGCCATTCTCTCTCTCTGTTTCTCTTTTTTGTGTTTCTAATTAGGCTATTAGGCTTATGGAAAAGTCCTAATAAAATGAATCTGGACCATCCAATCATAATGGATGGCCAGGATTTCTCTTACATCATTTTAGGTGGTCATTTTGGTCCATCTCCCTTCTCTTCTCAAATCCTCGTGTTCCCATCTCTCTGTTTCCTCTCTCAGAATTCATGAACAAAACTCAGGAAGAAACCACTTCCTCTCCGCCTCCATCACCAAGTACGTTCCTTTCCTTATATTTCATGCTCATAATCTTTAATTCACTGTTGGGTTTTTGGGTATTGATTGGTTTTGGTGTTTGGAATTGGGACTGGTATTGGGTTTGGGATAGTTGCTTTAGCTCTATTTTGCATTGGTATCAATTCTGTGAAATTGGGTCTACATTTTTGAATTGGAATATTTTTTTTTGTAGTAACAAAGTTGGGTGCTTTTGTTGATTAGTATGGTTGGGTTAGTGCTTTGTTTGTGTTCGGTTTCTGAAGTGTGTACGGAGTCATTTAGGTTTAGCTGTTAACTCTTAAGATTTTTGTGGAGTCATTTATCTCCTTAAGTTACTTGGCTTGCTGTCAGTATTGAAGTTTCAGTTGCATCTGTAACTGTAAGTAGCTTCTGACTAATTTCAGCTTTGGTTTCTTCCTGAGTTCTGTTCATGAATTCCTCTTCATTCTGAGAGAGGAGAGGGAAATGATAGGACGAAAATTTGAAAAGAAAAGGAGATGGACCATATATTGCCTAGAATAATGTAATGCTCAGCCAAGGTTTGTGTTGATAGAGAACTAGTAGGATGTGATGAATATTTGACAACATATACCATCGCTATAGGTTGTGAAATAACCACCACAGCCTACTAGTTTGACTTGCCATAACTCTATCCGATTAATATTTTATACTGTTCAGTTCAGACTTCAGAGTTCATACTCCAACAGCTACTTTCATTCGAATCCCCTCAATGCCTATCCGTGGGTTTTCTCATTTTGGCTATTGCAGTTTCTTCTTAGCTGCCAGACCTTGTTCTTGCAGTTTCTTGTTTCATGTTCTTGATTGCCTCTGGTTTTGATTTGGTGGTTTTCATATGGCCTCCAGCTCCCAGTCCCAGATAGCCTTTGCATCTCCTCCTTTATCATATATATGTTGGAAGTATGATGTGTTTTTGAGTTTCAGGGGTGCTGACACTCGCAAGGGGATAACATTTGACATATACAATCGACTTAATAGCAGAGGAATTAAAACGTTCATGGATCAGCAGGGACTTCAAGTAGGGGATGTTATTACTCCCTCTCTGTTAGCAGAAACCAAGCAATCAAGGTTTGCCATCGTTGTTCTCTTCCTAAATTATGCTTCTTCTGTTTGGTGTTTGGAAGAACTTCTGGAGATTTGTCTATCCATGGAAGACAACAGAATTTTGCCACTTTTTTTATCATGTTAATCCTAGTGATGTTTGATATCAAAAGAGGAGTTTTGAAGAAGCTTTCTCTAACCACGAAACCTCTAGGCTACATGAATCAGAGAGGGTGAAGCAATGGAAAACTACTCTAAACTAAGTAGCAAATATTTCAGGGGGGAATACAACTGATTACAATGCTTAATACAACTGATTACAATTAAGCATTGTGCCTTTAATTTCGTATCTATATAGTGAACTAATTTTTGACCCAAAGTTAATTTTTGCTTCTAGGACTCGCAAAGAACTTGTTGACGTCATTTTGGAATTTATCCACGGTAAAGTATTGCCAGAAGCAATTTATTACTCAGGAGATTTCGAAGAATATTGAAGCAACAAGAAGCATGGATGACGTTATGAAGGCTCTGAAAGATGAGAAGGTCACTTCCATTGGTGTCTACGTACAGCATGGGAGGCGTCGGCAAGACAACCCCGACAAAATCCTATTGTTTCTATTGTTGCATTCTTAATACAATGTTTCTATTGTTGCATTCTTAATACACACAGAACCAATGATCAAAAGTTGTGATTTGCTGTTTGTTGATTCTCAACCCCAAATGGGCGGAACCAAATAGGCTCCACCCATTATGAGTTACTATCAACTATTATACTTTTGTCGTGGTCTCATGGATAATGAAGTTTATAATTATTTTCATTTTGTCTCTCTGTATCTTCTTCCTGGTTATCTCAGTGAATTTTGCAGTCAACATTTGGCGTCAATATGTAACTGCTTGAATGAAAATGAGATGAGTTTTGTCTTTTGTACTATTTAAAGGGTAGCCCGTCTGCCATCTGATTTAGGATTGGAATTTTTATATGGGATCTATAGAAATCAAAACATGCTTAAATCCTTCATGCTTGTGTATATAAAACTTTTTGAGATGTACCTGACTACAGATTTGAAGCGATAACAGGAAACGATTTTTTATGAGATGTATCTGATAACCTGATTAAAGAATATCTTTTTTTTCGTGAAGTACCTGAGTACAGATTTGAAGCATTAATATGAAACAAGTTTCGTTGAGGCGGGATAGTCGTGCGGGACGAAACGGCAACAACCATCTGATATTTAATGAATTGATCATGTCTGTTTAAGTCTGTTTGATCACTTCATTAAAGATCAGACGACTATCATCATTTCGTTCCGCACGGCTATCCCGCGAATGAGCAAACCCGTATGAAACAATTACAATATCAATGTCACCGTTTAGAGTCATGTCAGTTTACCTTGATGGTAGAATCACTAACAGTTTTGCTGGCTAAACAGAACAGCGCTCCAAAACCAAGGTCAAGGTCGTAGGACCAACAACACCAATAATTGCGTCAAGCTTTATTTTTGATTGGGGCCGTGGAAATGCAAATGGAGAAATTATGTGTTGGATCAGTGACTTGAGTCCCACATTGCTTGTGGACATTATAACGTCAATTCCTCAAGTCTCCTCCCTACTGGAAATTAGTTTCTTCTTTCTTGGAGCCTTTCATGGCGTGGATGAGAATTCAAGTTTGCAGAGTGGATCAGTAAATCTCCTATTAACTTGGTTTTCTTAGTGGAGTTGGGCATACATGGACATATTTCTCGGCTTCCATCTCTGGTAAAGCGGTAATTAAGTTTTCTTGTTCTAAAGTTCATATTTCTCGGCTTCCATCTCTGGTAGTACGGGTTGACATGGATGCCTCTGCATCTCTTCCCCGGCTTCCGGCAGTTGTGCCGTCAAACAAACCAAGAGACCACGGTTACAGACAGAAAATTTGAAACATCCATAGTTCCATACTAGTAATCTACTGTTAAACCACTAAGCAAAGCTAACCC
Source organism: Comarum palustre (assembly GCA_951800085.1). Classification (NCBI taxonomy): domain Eukaryota; kingdom Viridiplantae; phylum Streptophyta; class Magnoliopsida; order Rosales; family Rosaceae; genus Comarum; species Comarum palustre. Next base: position 821,566 of record OX637587.1, read on the forward strand.
TTCCTTTACAAAATGAAAACCTTTTCAATCTTTGCTTTCCTTACCAGAGAATAAGCTCATCATTCAAAACCCATTAACCTAACATTTCAGCCAAAAACAGAGACCTAGCTAGCTATCTTTAGGGTTTAATGGGATTGTTGTGATGGTGAAGAGGGTTTGGTCCAGTTGGAACTAGCCTGTCTGAGTTACCCACAGTGCTGAAGAACTTAGCTTCATTCCCAAATGCTCTATCAGCCCCCTTGATTTGAATCCCCTGTTTTGAAATGTGAGACATTTTTAGGACAGTCACATAGCAGATACCCAATTCAATCATGAACTTGTAAAAGGACAAAAGTCCACAAATGGCTAACTCTGTATTTTTACAAAAAAGATGGGTCCTTCAAAACTAATAAAGGTGAGAACTTCTAGACTAGTTTAAGCTTAGACATCTATATACCCCTGTTTTCTGCAATGTCTACATGTAGAAAATGAGAGAGGCCCCGAGTTTTGAACTTGTTAAGGCAAAAACTATAGAAGTCATACAAAAGGGTATTACAATCTCAGCACGAACATGACAAATCCAAAAGATGTACACTTTGAGAGCCATTTAAGCTTATATGTCTAAGGGCCTCTGTTTTCTTCATTGTTTGCTTGTGAAAGTGAAAAAAAATAATAATAATTAAAAAATATCGCAGAAACACACAAATGGGTGGTGTAAACCTCCACAACAAGATGAAAAACAGAATAGGGTAGTTTAAAATGTGAAAAAAGATGACAACTTTGACTGTAGAATTTAAAAAGATAACAACTTTGGGAGCAGTTTGAGTTTCTTTTACCTGTGTTTCTCTGTTTTCTGAGGTTGTTGATGTTCCTACTTGGAGACCTGAAATGGGGTAAGCCAAAAACCATCAGTGACATCTAAATCTAAGAGAGAAGAACAGAGAGAGATAAGAGAGGAGCTAAGCTTACACTTGCGAGAAGATTCGACAGATGAGATTGAAGCCACCAATAGAGCAAGAACCAAGATTGGAACCCAGTTGAGAGCAAGCTTGCTATGCTCCATTTTTTATTTTGTTGATAAAAAACAATAAGTAAAAGCCTCTCCAGTTCACAAGTGACACAGACACAAACAGTGAAAGCGAGACTGGGTACGTCGTCTGAACCAGCTCCTGATATAGGAGCCAATGCGGATGGAAATACCACTCACACCATATAGGTGCCAGTGACAGGAGAAGTTAACGAGGGCAGAGTTGTCTTTTGAAGAACTGGTTAGTTTTGGAGGTTATGAGAGGGCTCCAGGTGTAGAGCAAGACATCCTGTACGGAAAGCCTACGGAGTAAAAGACAGGAGAGTGACAAGTGGCGAAGTGGGATTGGAGGATAGGAGGGGATTAAGGACAGGTCTGAGAGTCTACAACAGTGCAGACGATGATGCTTTGCTCGGGGATCTGTCTCTGTTTCAAGACAACGTAGTGAAAAGCATGGCCTCTTTGTCACCGCAGAATCCTTGTCTTTGAGACTAGATTACTATAATAACCTCATAACAGTCGGCCAATTATGATGCAAACAGAAATATTGGAGAGTTTAAATATGAGGATGCCAAGAACAAACCGATCATAAAAAAACGGCCAAAATAAGGTGCGGATCACGGCCAAAACGAGCCGGCGATCACTGCCAAATCGGACCTTCCATTCCAACAATGCATAACCAAGATGCATTCTAGTTGCTTTCTCACATCTTCTCTATGATTTTTCATTTCCCTATACCGTCAGTACGAGGTTCGCAAAATCCCAAGTCCATGATCCTAAGGATCATCTATAACTGAACAAATGCAGAACCTGTTATCACCTAGCACTGCGAATTGACCCTAAGATCATCTATTTCTAACAGAATCAATTAAAAATAAAAGGTATAGAACCACGGATGGAGTATAAAGCACAGATGGCAGACCCTGTCCTCAACTAACTAGGTGTTAAGAAAATAGGCTCAATTTGTTGTGGCAAGATACTGCAACATCATCACAGCAAGTACCCTTAGATATAAAGGACGTCATTCTAGGCTGAATATTGGCAACAAATGGAACTAATAAAGAAACTATAGGAAAAACAAGAAATTAGATGCAGTATAAATAGAAGCAACAGAAAGAATACCATAGGACTATTCACCAAATAATCATAGATAGGACATTTATCCAGCTTAAAAAATTGATTATTTACATGAACCCCAGCTGGGTTTTCATTCTTATTGTGAAAGGAAACTATAACACTAAATACCATCATTCCCTTGACTTTTCTTTTTTCCCTTCCTAAAAGAAAATGATCATGATGAATTCTGACACAGATTTTAAATATGGTGGCATACAAGAGAGAAATATGGCTTACATTCTAAGCTATGTGGCTCAAAATCTTGCAAGTTATGCTGCAAAGTGTGCCATCAGTTCAGCCAAGCCCATTTCATCAAAATCTAATGAAGCATTGCCATCAGTTCCAAGGTCAGGTCGCAATGGGCTGTCCAATAGTCCCCCATAATGTGCTCCATAATCTAATGACAGATCAATTGGAGAACCAAAGTTGGGATCGACCATTCTGTCTTGCTCACTCTGAAATGTGTCTTTTGTATAGAATGGCAAATCTCCTCCAGTAATGTCATTTCCATTTATAATTGTTTGTACATCAGCTGGTCCAATTTGCGGTTCATTTATCACAATTTGAGACTGCTGCCTGTCATGACCCGGCACATATTCTGCAGATGGATTATAAACGTTAAACACATTTCCATGATGCATCTCAGCACTTTGCACCCCATGACAAAGCATGGGTGTTCCACCCACATGCATGCTCTGTGTCGTTGCAAGTACACTGTCAGAAGGTATATCAGCATAGTAGTTAAACACAGATGGTAATGCCTTGATACCAAGATCTTGCTCTGGTGGCCCTAAAGTTGTGACAGAAACATTTTCCTGAGGATAATCATGAATTGGAAATCCAGTCATCCGTGCATCAGTGTGGTTTATATCAAGCAGAGCATTTGTTGGTTCAACATGCAAATGCTCATTGTGAATTGGTGCAGGAAGTTGAACACCGAAGCTTGATCTTGCAGGAGCCCCTTTTATCTTCCTTCGCTTTTGACCTTTCACATAATTAGTCAGAGCATTAATGTGTACATTACTAGATGGCTCTACATCCATCAGGTCAGTCCTCCTGTCATCTTTAGATGAAACAGATCCTGCATCGATTAGCTCCTTATCAGTACCATCAACATCATAGTCACTGTTACCACTAGCAGTAGCATGCTTTTTGCCACGACCACGACCCGGCATCTCAGTTATGCCAGATGTCCCGTTATCACTACTGGGCTGCCGCATGAGGGATTCTTCTCGGCTTAAAACCCCCAACCAAATTGCACTCTCCTTTGCTGTCATCTTATCCTGTAAGCATTTTGAATGGCGGACATGCTGCCTTATCTTTGCAATATCAGGGGACATGTGCTTTATCACAGCTGTTAACACCCCAACTTTCCACATTTTCTTTAAGTCATGCGGTTTCTTATAAGGACTCTGACCATGGGGTATCCCTAATTTCACCCACCAATCTTCATTTCCTGTTGGCCACCAAGGGGGAGGAACTCCCTTTTCTAAGGGATACTTCCTTTGAGGGGGGTCACAATGTTGTATCAACGCAGACAGTAGAGAACCAAGAGTTGCATCTTGTAGATCTTGGAGGATGCTCTGGGAATTACCATTTCGGTTATCGTCTGCAACAGTCATGGCAAGAATCTCAGCTTCATACTTGGCTATGGCTGCAGGGCCATTCTTATCAAACTTCACTTTTTCCTTCCACCAACCTCTGATGTTATCAGAAGCACCACTCACTGGTTTGCCCTTCTCAGGAATTATACCATACACAAATCCACGAGCTTTGCACACTTCCATTAGTTTCAACATATACTTTAGAATCCCATCTTGTGCTCTTGACATTTTCTTCCTTCGAGCCTGATCAGATGACTGCTTGGGCTTCTGCCTTTCTGCAGCCTGTTGAGCCTCAAGCCTCTGTTTTTCCTTGATCCTTTTGAGTTTGATTCGATCCTTCCACATTCGTCTCTCCAGATCTTCCGGATCAATTTCCTCATCACTGACATCTTTCTCCGCTATATTATCACACCTCAAGTCCTCTTCTATATCCGAACTGCCACCACAGGAAGAACAACAATCAGAGAATGCTCCTATCAACAATATCGCAGCAACACTGTTTAGCTGCTGAGAACATTGTCGCGATAAATTCTTAGCAGCTGAACTGACATCACTTGGAAAGCACACGCTTTCGTTCCATTTGGCTCAAACAGCCAACACAAAACAACTAAAAACCTCTCAACCTTCCTTCCTCAGCAGCCAAACAAAGTGGGCATCGATATAAACAAAATTCCAATAATCCTCAACCCAATAACCATATCTATGATTGCAAAATGATCTAAATCACAACAAGTAATACTAACATATCAAAACAAAAAGGCAGAATCCCAATAAGAATTGAAAACAAAACACCACAGTCTGATTAACAATTTCATAAAGATTGAAACTTTACAAAACACACAAACATCCAAATCAATCCAAAAAACACCATGGATGAAAAAACTATTGACAAAAACAAAGAAACCCCAATACAATTGAACTAGTGGGAACCCCAAAATCTCACCTAATTTCAGGTCCAACCTCTCCAAGGTCACCCATTTCAGCACAATCTGCATGCAGAGAATACCAAATCCTAATAAAAATTGGGGCTTTTTTGGTCCCTCTGTCACTTTAAAGATGATGAAGAAGAAGAAAGTGCTAAATATAAGAGATGGGTGAATCCGTTAAGGGTTTTACTTGGAAGAACAAAAGGAATGAATTGGGTTGTAGATTTCAATGCGAAATTAATTCAGAGAGAGAAAGGTTGAAGGTGGCACAAATGGATCACAACAACACCTCTGCTCTGTGATAGAGCGCTGCCAATACGGAGGCGCGTTCTCCTGCGCCGCGCCTTATTTTATACATGTCTCTTTGGACTGTGTGAACGTCCTTGTCTCTTGTCTTTCATGGATTCGAACTCATTCAACTCTTGTTAATTTAGCAATCGAAAAAACTTGTTAATTTCACTAGTCTCCCCAATGGTTTTCTTGTATTTATTTTCGGTATATTGACGATCATAACTATAATTAACGAATTTAAAAGATTCTTAGACATTTTATGATTTTACATAAAAAGTATAACGCATCTTATTCTCAATGAGATAAATTTGGTTAATCTTTGATATCATTAAAGATGGTGATTTAGTACTATTGATTCATGTTCATACTTTTTGACGTGCTTTACATTACCGTTTTTGAAATATGCGGAGGTAGCACTTACATATTTGAAAGGGGAAGGATGCATAACCTATATGATGGATAAGGGGTTTTTGTTTTTAGTAAATCACACTTTAAGTCACGATCAATTTTCATGTTACAAATATATCATTTATATATTATCTTATATATTTAAGGACAAATATTAACAAATTAAGACAAACTGATGTTCACATGTCATTTGTCATTATATGAAAAGTGCTACTGCCCGAGTTGAAAGGTGCTACTACCGATGATATTGCAATTTTTTCATGCAATTCTCTGATGCTGATGTGGCACGTGCTACTGCCGAGTTTAAATGTGCTACTGTCGGGTCAGAAGGTGCTACTGCCGATACTATTCCAATTTGTTCCGACAATTCTTTGATGTTGTCGCACTACTACTGCCTGACTTTGTTGCTGGTGCATTGTTACTACCAGATCCTAATGCTAGTGCGCTGCTACTGTCAACTCTAATGCTAGCGACTTTAGATTCGTCTGTTGCTACTACCGACTGAATAACTCTTATTTTGGTCTGCTTCTGTTAAATGAACAGTAGAAACACTTATTATCACAGCTCATTCGATCCAATTTTAAACTTGATATATCACTACCAAAAGCCCCACAATCCCAACCTCAATTCAACAACCCTCAGATCAAACTACTCAAATTTCTCCAATCATAAAATTCACATAACCTGAAGATTTGCAGCAGTAACAACAAAACATGAATATCTACTACTGCTGAAACTTGCTGCATATCTGCTACTGCTGAAACCTGTTACATATCTGCTACTGCTAAAACCTACTACAGCTCTGTTACTGCTGAATGTACAGTAGCAACACTCATTATCACTCCTAATTTGATTTTATTCCAAATCCCACAGATCTAACCCGAAGCTTGGAATGGTACAGAGATAGAGAGAGAGAATAATAATAATAATAATAATAATAATAAGAAAAAGAATAAAATGATGATATGCGTGGTGAGGGAGAGATAATATGAGAGAGGAATGTGGTGATATATTTTACTAAGAATGGGAACATTTTGCTCAATTATATGTGAAATTTAGGTCAACCCATCTATTGTCTCATGTTGGGCATGACTCATGTCTTAATTTATATAAATATTATGATAAGTGGTTGTTTTGTGTATAGATATTTGGTCAATAACTTAAATGTAATTCTTCGTTTTGTTTTCTTAAATTGGGTTTTAAGGAGAAAATTCGTTTTATTACAAAATACAAGGAGAAATTCGTTTTGTCCACTCTTTGTTGTGGACACTATCAAAAGTACATGATTTAGTTTTATTTATTTATGGAAACAAAAAACAAAATATAGACTGTTCCACTGTACAAACTACAAATCCAATATGAATTAAATGACCAGATTCATTGATGTGAGAATTCCCTTTTTAATTAGGAAACCTTAATTGGATTTTTTTGACTGAATATTAGACTTAATTGGAATTCGTAGTACGTATATCTCTAGCTAAAAAAAGATGGAGAATAATGAAAAGGCAACACGTACTGTGATCAAATAGATGAGTTTTCATTATATCATGCCATCGTCTAAAATGATATTTTGATACACAAGAGTTGTATTCAATCCATCAACCAAGTTGATACACTTAAAACTTTGGAAAAGGTGACACTTCGATAAAAATGATGGAAATTGGCAAATGACATTAGTTGCAGGTAAATTTGAAGTCGATGGGGAACGACTTGCGAAGTTTACAAGAGAAAGTCGACAATGTTCTGGCTGTGAATTTGTATCCTATTCGTTAGTTGTTGATGACACCATATTATCTGGACGAAATTATGTGCCTGCAAGTTGGCAACTAAGGTTAAAAGCTGCAGTACTCGAATAATACGATCACAAAGATAACAACAACATAGCCTAATTGATCATGTTCCAGGTTCCACTACAAATATTCTCCAACTGATCAAGCTTATTCTTGGATTTGGGCTTGGTGTTTGATGAATCGAGTTTCTGAAACACAAAGGTTGCGATACATTGCATGAACTTGAAGCATTACGAGTACTTTGATCAGTTGATATAGAAACTAGACAGAGAGGAATTAAGAACTTGACCTTTTAATTTTATATATTGAGCTTGCCTTGTTCAAAATTTCCAGCCATACTATGTAGCGCTATGCAACAAAGGGTTGCAACCCTTCACTTATCAAAGTAAATGTCAGCTTGATTCTGTCTATTCTCTACCTTGGCTTGATAATTTATTCTTTCATGACCAGAGAGAGCACTAAGACTGCCTCCACTCTCAACTATCACCCGTGGCATTGCTACTGCTCTACTCCCTACAAATCCACCGGTGTAAAGTATATTTTTCTGTATGGACCGTGTTCCAAACCAGTTTAGTGATTCATTGAAGATTTAATCGAGGATCTTGGGACATATCCGTGATATGGACCATATAAGGCTATCTTAGAGGCCAAGTCGTTTTAGTCCATATTCGGGCAATTATCATAGTATTGAGGATTTGAGATTAATTATGACTTGCTTGGTGATCAAGTTTGAGCAATATTGAAGAATCTTGCATTATAGAAGGATGTGGACGTGATAATTGAATTGCCTTCAAGAGATTTGATATGTCTTGATCCGCAAGTAAGAACAAATCCTAGTGTTCACTATATAAAGGGGTCAAGGTGTATGATTCAGAGACATCTCACATCTACATCTCAATCAATCAATACACTTTTATACACTGCAAAACAAGCTTCCCCAGAGCACCTCTACTAGAAAGATTTCTCGAGTCTTTTTGTACTACCAAAGCCCTATCCGTAGGCATTACCCGCTGCTACTCATCAAAGCCTCATCCGTGAGCGAACAGTCCACCACCGCTTTATAAAGATCGATCCGTCGGCGAATATCTACAAAACCATTGTTAGGGTGAATAACCTTAGCAAATATCTCAAGTTTGTCAGAGAATTCTTTGGTAAACGACCTGTAATCCTTGATTATTACTCTTCTCAACCACACGGGTCCAAGTAAGATACGTCCGCTTCGCGAGAAGAGGATGAAAATCCTAGTTGTTCTTCAGCTTGGTCTAAGAAGAACCTAAATGCAGGCCTGACCAACGCCTGTATAACAGTTGTTTAAAGAGAAATCAGAAGGCGAACAAACGTCGAAGATCAAGGTTGTACCTGACCCATATGTATTAGCACTCCTCAAGCTTGGTTGTTCAAGAAAATCCATTTTCACCCCAAACATTTGGCATGCCCAGTGGGACATAACGTGTCAGGATTGTAGAAGAAACGATTGCGCGTTTCGGATGATTACCAGTCAAGTGGTTGTAGTGAGGTGATCATAGACGACGAGTAGAAACGGAAATTGAAGGCTCTCATTAAGCAAGTTGAGAAAATCAATGTAACCGCGAACCGAATAAATGTTTCCATGGATCAGCATAACCAAGAAATTAAAGCAGCCAATGAGAAGACAACAAAGCTGCAAGATGAAACAAACCATGATGTTTGCAATACTAACCAAGAGGTTTTACAATCCCAAGAAGTAAAAACTTAAAACTGACGAAGATATTCTCGCCAAAGAGGTTGAATCGATTTTTGATCAATCTACTGGTGAAATCTTTTCTCTGGTCATGTCAGAAAAAATTGATTTATCAATTTATGGTGAATAAGTTGACAACCAACAAAGCTACTCCAAAGACGAAGTCATTCCATTCGCCCATGATACTGTGTATATGGACACAGACCAAACCTTACAGATGGTCCTCAATGATGTTTATAGCAGGAATATGTCATTGTCTGAGGCAAAAGTTAAGTCATCAATATGTGGTGATTGTTATTTTGATATTGACACAGAGACAACCTACGATGAATACGATAATTTCCGATGAACGTATTCCGTCGGCTAACAGGTTCTTAGTCGACGTACTTGTTCTCCTAACCGACGGAACTGTTACCGTCGGTTAAGAAAATCATAGCCGATGGAACAGTATAAATTCTGTCGGTTAAGAATGCAAATCCACTAGTGACTGTTTGAATTTTGATTTCACTTGTAGCAAATAAAAATTGGTCTCTACAATAGTTTGCTGTGAAGAATACTTTCCTTAATGGAAACTTGGAGGAAGAGGTGTATAAGGACATGCTGTCAGGAGTCAAATGTAGACCTTGCAATGCTAACAAGGTTTGTAAGTTGAAGAAGTCCTTGTATGAACTAAAACAATCTCCTAGAGCATGGTTTGAGAGATTCTCCAAATCAATGAAGACGTTTGGTTACAGACAAAACAACTCGGATCACACTTTGTTCATTAAGCATAGTCAGGGTAAGATCACCGCTCTGATTGTGTATGTTGATAATATGATTGTCACATGAGATGACCCAAATGAGATGGAGGCTTTACAGAAGTATCTGTCGAAGGAAATTAAGATGAAGGACCTTAGACAGCTGAAGTATTTTCTTGGAATTGAAGTTACAGGATCAAAGAAGGGTATTTGTTTATCTCAACAAAAATATATACTTGACTTGTTAGTTGAGACTAGACTGCTTGACTGCAAGCTTGGTGAGACACCGATTGAGATGAATCACAACCTCGTCATTTATCCAGATCAAGTCTCGACTGATAAAAGGAGGTACCAACATCTAGTAGGGAGACTTATTTATCTTTCTCATACTAGACATGATATTGCTTATGTTGTTAGTAAATTTATGCATTGTCCTAGTGACGAGCATATGAATGCAATGTATCGTATTTTGAAGTACTTGAAGATGACACTAGGTAAAGGATTATTATTTGACAAAAAGGAGAACTAGATGTTGTTGGATACACTTATGCAGATTGGGCTGGTGATAAAACTGACAGACGGTCTACATCTGAGTATTTTACATTTGTTGGAGGAAATCTTGTGACTTGACAAAGTAAGAAGCAGAAAGTTGTAGTCAGGTCAAGTGCTGAAGCAGAGTTTTGAAGTATGGTACATGGTAATGTGTTGAAAGAATTAGGCTTCAAACTCAAGAAATCTATGGACTTGCGTTATGATAGCTCGTCTGTTATTGAAATTGCTCATGACCGGACAAAACTTGTAGAGGTAGATCGACATTTCATTAAGGAAAACTTGGACAAGAAAATTATTTGTTTCCCTTTCGTGTATACAGAAGACCAATTAGCAGATATTCTTATGAAAGGAGTGTCAAGGAAAGTATTTGACAATTCGGTTAGCAAGTTGGACATGATAGATATCTATGCACCAGCTTGAGGGGGAGTGTAGAATATTCTGTAAATATTTACTTTTCTTGTAGGTATATGTTATATTATTTCTACTAACATTATGATTGTATCTCTATATATACCCTCTTATTTAGAGGAGAATAATATATAGAAGTATTCTAAAACATATCAAATTATTCTTTTCTACTATTATAGCACCCTTTATCAAGTTAACAACAACATAATATAGAAACAAACGAGTGAGTGAGAGAAAATTACAAATTGTGTGTGAGAGAGAAATTGATCCATCTTGGTGGAGGAGCTAGTGTGCAGCATTAAGAAGAGGGTGGACGACATGGAGGGAGCAGGGGTTAGGGTGTTGTACAGGGTGTCGGAGACTCTGGCGGCAAGAGTGTTGGATGAGATGAAGACGTCATTGAAGGATGATCAAATTCTAGAGATCTCGCCAGCTAATTCGATGTTGTTCAGATGGATGCATGTTAGCACATATGGAGACGGCTTTCGACTCGATCATAAGGTTATGGAAGGAGCATAGAATCGCTGGAAAATCAGGATTTTCTTAGTATGAGGGCTCGAGGAGATGCCAAGAAACCAAAACTTAATTATTTAGAAGACTAGAATTTTGGCCGATTTGGGTTTGGCGTTGGGGTTTAGGTTGGGATTGTTAGTCTAGGAGGGTGATAATTTGAGGGTTTTTATGTTTAAATTGGGATGAAAAATGATCTGGAAAACATGAGATTACAGTAACTTCACTATACAGTAGGTGTTTGGGTTTGAGGGGTGAGTTCAAGACTTTATGGGTTTCGGGGTAGTGGAAAGAACATGGTGATGAATTGTAGCCTAGATACAGTAAAATAAATAAATAAATGGATTAAGACATGGAATGACGAAATAACTTTTGAAAATAAGTCACGTTTTAATGATGTTACTGAGTTAATGGACTATAGGTATGGATGTTCAGTCGAGATCCAAATTTGAAGTACCAACCTGATGTTTCTGAAAGTTGATGTACCAAAATTTATAAGCACCGAAAATTAGTATACTGTTCAGACGAATTTCTCTTATCGCTGCTTTTCTATGTAGTTGGGCTTCCAGGTCTTGCACTAAACTTCAAGTGACCCATCAAAGATAGGACTTGGCCTGTTTCTCAAAGCCTAATTGTGAGCCCGATAAAATTGACTTATGCCCTAGAATTTGACCATCCTTTCCCGCCTTATTACCCTGAAAACTATCCTTGAAGATTCACCCTAACTCCTTTATTCTATTCTCATCGACAATCATTCGAGGATTCTCTCTATCTTTTCTGCCAACACTTACAACAGTTAACAACGGATCAGAAACTGTAGGGTTTGACCTATTACTGCCCTGCTCTAAAATTTACGTTATTGAAACTGCTTATTTCTCCACCTTCATTTTTCTAAAAAATTCCCTGCCCTATCTACTATATATCCTTGACTTCGGACGACAATTAATGCTATAGATTTCGTTTGAGGGATTTCCGCCATCTCAATTGTCTTCTCCGCTGGCCGGAGACCGCAATTGCTGCCAAATCTTCGTCTCTTACCACTTCGCACATCCAAAGCAGCTTGATCGAGACCACTATCCACATCCATCCCTATCTCCTCACCCCCAGGATCACTCTGCTCCTCTTTCATCTCTGATCGGGATCTGACCAAACCAATTGATTGCAACTCCGGTGCACTCATAACCCATCCTGTTTTTTATGCAGGATGAAACGGCACCCTTCGGTGGGGGACAACTACTCTCTCTCCTTCTCCTTGTTCCTTAATTGAGCTAGCAGTCATTCCTCTTTATGATCTGCATGGAGCAAAGCATCATACGTTGGATCTGTTAATTTTCGTGCCTCTCTTCTTGGGCATTTTCCACCAGTATGCCCTAGCATCCTACAGAAGAAACAAAAGTGTGGAAGCCGCTCATACTCGAGCGCAGAGCGTCCACTTTTCGGCCATCCCACTGGTCTGAAACTCACCCCCTTTCGGAGAGGTTTTGTGAGATCTATCCCCACCCTCATCTTCATAAACTCCCCCAAGCACGAGTTAGAACAGCCACGCTCCGCTTGGACGAATACTCTGATTGGTTGTCCCAAACAATGATCGGTGCTCTTTACAGTCCCATCCTATAAATACGCTGGCATCAGACCTCTAACTCGTATCCAAAAGTATTGGATGCAAAGATCGATCTCATCTGGGTCCTCCTTGTCGTCAGTCACCGCCAAAGCTAACATAGATTTGTCAAAAGTCCACGAACACCCTCTTTTAGCCCTCTTTAGGTCCGCCACATTCTTAAAGGTGAAAAAGATTCTTCCCATCTCTCCCACCCGGCTCACTACAATCTTGTTTCGATCTGGGAGTTCATCTTTCTGGATCCATAAATTCTTCATCGTATTGGCAAGGGCCTCCAGCCTGAAACTTTTCTGAGAAAAGAGCTCACCAGCCATGAACCATCACCGGAAACCCATCTAACTATATTTAGGGTAGCTTCCTTCCTTCCTTCCTTCCTTCCTTCTCCAGCCTCTTACTTCAACAGAAGCGGTCAATGCTCAAGGATTTATTTGTGAAATCCTTGAAAAGGGTCAATGGTAATTTGAATGTCCAATGAAAGCAGTATCGTAATTCCCCGATTTGCTGATCCGTTGTCACCAAACCATAATTCAGATAAGGATAAAGTACAACAACAATCTTGACAAATAATGTGTTAGTACATTAATTTGGCATTCCTACATCAAAGGACATCAAATCTTTCAGATCCTAATTGACAATCTTTTAATTAAGATATTTCCTAATAGGAAGTCAATTGGGGTTAGGACTCCATCAGGGTTAGGACTCCAAAGTGAGGGAGAGTGTCGACACTCTCTATATAGTTGCCGTGTACAAGACTTCGGGCATGCTTTTCAAATCAAGAAAAAGGAGATTAGTTGTGTATCTCTAAAGGAAGTGTGCTTGTTTTGTTGATTCACTGATCCATGGTTGAGTGAATAGAATTGAGGTTTGATTTGTATAGTTCAATCCCTCAAAAAAGTGATTATTGTGAGAGAAGATTAGTGAGTGATTCATAGACTAGATTAGTCTGTAATTGTAATTGTTCAATTGTAATCTTCTCATAGTGGATTGAAGTTCTTCTAGGTTTGTGCCTCGCAGTGATATTTCCTCAAATTTGAGGTTTACACTGCGTAAACATTTTATTGTGTTCTTACAAGTTTCTGTCTTCCAGCATCTTTGGGATTGTTAGTGTTTGATCAATCCCTGTCACACGTTCCAGCTTAACATAATCGTATCTAATAATTTTATATTGATTGTAAAACTAATACATAGATTTATTACAGATCGACGTATGTTATATATTTTCGTATATTTCATATATTTACAAGAGAAAAGAAAATGCAGAAACTGTGTATAATATTTTTATTTAAAGTAACATATAGTTAAATACACAAAGCTTATATGTTCATTGAATCATTATTAATTAGGTATGGCGCGACAGGTCCAAATGTCTTAACTAGTTTCCAAGAAAATTCTTGAACCAGTGTGCTGAGAGTTTAGGGTATCTCTTGAACCCATCATTGTAATCCACATAGTTGATGCCAAACCTAACACTGAAACCCATATTCCATTCGAAGTTGTCAAACAATGACCATGCAAAATATCCCTTCACGTTAACGCCTTCCCTGCTCGATCAAAATTAATGGACACCAGTTAAATATGAACTATAGTAGTAGTAAATAATTAGGACCATTCATGTTAATTAGAACTTACTTGATCGCTTCATGAAGATAATGAAGATGTTGATAGTAAAAGTCGATGCGGTAAGTATCCGCTAGGGCTTCCTCAAGTGATAATTTGGGATCATTGTGTTCATCCCTTCCTACAATACAAAAAGCATGTACCATCTTTAATCTAATAGCGTACATAGAATGAAATTAAATCACATAAGATTGATAATACTAATTACCATTTTCAGTGATGTAAATGAGTGGATTATTGTACTTTTCCTTCGTGTAAAGCAAAAGTTCTCGAATTCCTTCTGGATAAACATAGAGCCAGTCCGAAGCAGACTGAAAAATCATTTGAATCAAGTTAATCAGGGATTATTATTTTCATAAAGTTTTGTAAGCAAACTTCAATTCATTAACAAAATAAATATGTTAATGAATTCATACCTCTGGACCAATAGGAATACCATCACGCTCGGCTGCAACAACATACATGATCCAAACCTTGTTAGAAATTTAGTTGCAATTGCAATCTTAAATAATTACACTTCTGAATTAGTATAATGTTGAACTCACTGGAAAGAATAGCGACAGCATCTGTAATGTAGCTAGGGTTTGCAGCATTCTTGAGTTGAGGTGCATAAGTAGCATAGTTAGCGGTGTAGTAATTCAATCCTAGAAAATCAAATGAACCTTTTAACATCTCGGATTGCTCTTTCGTGAACTCAGGTAACCGATCTCCGACAAGAGATCTCATGCTGTGCGGATAATCACCATTTGTTAAGGGATCCATATACCTACAAAATCAGTACAAATAAAGATTCCAATTAATTAAATTATAATTAGCCCTAAAATTTGATACGTTTATTAAAATTAGATTGCATACCATCCAAACATAAAATCCAATGCTCGTAGAGCAGCTTCTTTTTGGTGCTTGGCATCAGAAATGGGTACAAACCAGTGGGAGAGTATTGTTATCCCAATCACACCTTTCTGATCAGTCTGCATATTTATATATACTTAAGTTTTAGTATACACTCGTATATAAAACAAAGATTAAGACATTGCAAATACGTAGGTTTATGAAGAACTGCTTACCTGATACTTCAATCTGTATGACTTTACGGCGGCTGCGTGAGCTAGAAGCTGGTAGTGTGAGGCCAGATATGGCTCTGTTCCTGAATCTCCACCGGTGCAATTCAGGTTTTGCCAATCAGAACATCGGCACGGTGCAAACGTCCCGATTACATAACCACCACGGGCGTAGCTCCATGGCTCGTTTAATGTGATCCAGTCTTTAACTCTATCACCAAATTCCTTAAAGCAGAGCTCTGCGTAGTCTTTGAAATGATCTCTACATAAGAAGAAAGACATCGGATAAAAAAAATTAGGTACAAATTTACACTAGTTATTTAAGACTTAAAAGATAATTGCACTTACACAATTTTAGGGCTTAAGAAGCCACCATATGCATCTTCTAAAGCTTGTGGAAGATCCCAATGGAAGAGGGTGACAAAGGGTTTTAGACCTGCAATATTAATCAACAATTAACCATCAATATACAGAAATTGCATGATAAGAAATTCTTAGTGAATATAATGATAAATTAGATTATAACTATGTACCATTGGCTAGAAGCTCGTTGATGAGGTTGTTATAGTATTCGATTCCTTCCTTATTCACACCCCCACTTAGCGTTCCATCTGGCCAAGAACGTTCGTTTCATTATAGTCATGAAAAACAATTCAATCAATTTAATGGAATAACCAGTTAAAAGTGACACTGGAATATGGTATTTGCAAAACAGTGATGTACGTAGTCGATTTGATCATCTTACTTGGTAACAATCTAGACCACGAGATGGAGAATCTGTAAGCATCAAAACCCATATCTTTCATGATGCTAACATCCTCCTATGAAACACAAAACAATTAGAAGAAAACAATCAAATTATGTCCAGGAAAAACAAACAAAAAACATTCTTAAGGTAATTAGTCACTAGTACAAGTTTCTACATTTCATATATATTGTACCTTGTAACGGTGATATGCATCAATAGCTACATCTCCAGTGCTGCGGTCATTTATCTTATCTGGTTTTTCAATTAACACGTACTTGATCATTAATAATGATGAGCAAAATTAAAAATAATGTAATTCATATATATATATATATATATATATATATATATATATATATATATATATATTCCATGCGTCTGAACTAGTTTAGACACACTCGTCCGGACTATTTCTTATTTGCATATGTTTTTTAATGTAAATTAAAATTTTAACCATTCAAAAGTTGAACTAACCAATAATGATCACATCTGTGAAAAATCAATGAAAAAAAATCGTTTGCTCAATCAAATGTATCAAACCAATGGACAGTTCTAGTGAAAGTTAGTAGTCTCATAATCAACCGTTCATTTGTTTGATGCATTTAATTGATTGAACGATTTTTGTTTACATTGATTTTTCACAGAGATGATCTTTATTGGTTAGTTTAACTTTTGAAATATTAAGATTACAATTTATATTGAAAACGTATACCAATAAGAAAGGGTTTGGACGAGTACGTCTAAACTATGTCGGACGTAAGTATTTTTCATGATGGAATACATGAATTATTGAAAAGTACATGTACAAAATGTGAAAGTAAGTAAGAACTCTTTGGAGACTATATTGTGTTATACGTGTGAAATTGCAAGTCTTCTTTTTTGAGAACTATTGACAACAGTATTCCCCTTCTCAAAAATTGAAATTGACGATCAACCAATTACGAGCTCTCCAAATCATGGGATCGACAAAAATATATGCCTCCTAGTTAGCTTGCAATTTGTAAATATTCACACCCGTGTTATTGTATACCAAATGCAACGTTGACAAGTGACTATACGTGAACATATATATGCATGCCTTTCAAACAACTTAATTATGTGGACGATTTTTTCTTACGTTACACATATACACTGTTTTAAATGCCCCTCAAATTTGGCCAAGTTCTAAATTTCTCGTACTCAAAATGTTCCAATGTGATGCAAATTTCTAAATTTATGACATTCTACTTTTATTGCAAGCTGGAGTCACAGTCTATATCTTTTGGTTTCTTCTATATTTTATTTTGTTTTTCATAGTTTAGGTTGTGTTATGATTTTTCGTTGTAATTTCTTTTCTTGTAATGAAAAAAAATATAAAATGTGATGCACATTTCTAAGAAAATCTTCCTCTATCTCTTATGAATCACATCAATAATGAAGTATGTTCAATCTCTCTAAAACACGTATCTATACATTAATCGGCATGCAAAGACAAATCACATATGAGAAAGCAGGGGGAGAATGGAAGAGACCTGGAAATGTGTGAGTGTATGTGTCCCATATGCTTGGTCCTCTTCCATCTTCTTTTGCAGCACCTTCGTACTATAATTCAAGCACTAATTGATGAGTGAACACCACCATATACATTAACATGAATTATACTTAAGTGACATCTTTTCTAGGATTCAACCTTCAAAGAACTAACTAAAAAGCGAAGCTAGTGGTACCTGGTAAGCCGAAGAAGCTGTCCCGAATATGAAACCTGCCGGAAAGGTGCTCCGGTTGATGGAAGTAACATCGAAATGGCTTGGGGAGGTAGCTATACTAGTTGCCAATCCACAGCTAGAAACAAGTAGGATTACAAAGACGAGAGTGCCTTGAAGTGCCATAACTGATCGACTATATTTTCTGGCTCTTTACTTGACCCTTTATATAGAGGGAATCGTGACAATAGAGATAAACATGAAACACATGGTCCAAGACTTTCACTGTCACATGTTTCATTTCAAAGGCATTGTATGCTCAAGATAAACTCTTTGCATATGGCATGAGGTCAAGTAATTTGAATGCCAAATACGTACAACTAAACAGTGGGTTTTCTAAAAAAACTAAACTAAACGGTGGGTAGTCAATGGATACAATAACCATGCAATTTTCTTGGCTAACTAGATCTCCTTAAATATTATCTAAATTGGTTAACTAAGAAAGAAGATGATTGTAAATTTGGTGTGTGCGGGCGAATCAGTTGATTTCATATAGTTGTGTAACGGTAATATTAAGATTTGAAAACTTTTTAGGCGCTCCCGCCGCGTAAGTGGGTTGATCAATCTTGTTTTAGAACACTAGATAAAGTTTAAAAAATCGTTAGGCGCTAACTATTAGAACAGATAAGTGACTTCGAACGTCTAAACTCAGTCTAAACGCAGGAGGAGCTCCTTTTTTTGGTAATAGATTGTAGTAGATTGCTTATGATAAGATCGAAATATACATTGGAATAAAGTATAAAACAGAAAACCACAAAGGATTGCAAATGCAATTCAAACATCAGAACTGTCCATTTTTCCCTTGCTCATGGATCATTCGTACGTACACACTAAGAAATGCATGTATACGTACATGGAAGTGATACGGAGACTGTGGTGGGATCGACTTACAGTACGTCTTAATGTCTTATCACTATGATCCAAATCTTGTAGGCCTGCTATCTCACAGCGTTAGGCAATCGATTGTGATGGATTTGATGGATATATACATGACCAAGTTCAACGAATTTCGGACGTACTATATACAGTAGATGCTACTAGAACAACCCCGAAATAATATTCTCCTTAAATTGTATTCCAATTAAGACTTCAAAATTAAAATGTGAAAGTACAAGCGATAAACGTGGTCTGTAGATCTTTCTTGTATCGATATTATCCTAATTTAATCATCTTTAAGGTGTTAGGTTTATCTATAAAAGGTGTCGATACAAATAAAAATGATTCACTCATACATACGTTTTATTTTATTGTCACTTTTCTGATATGAGATCTATTCTCTTCAACAGAAAACTCATCCATCCATCGTATCTAACACTTTGAAAACTGGGGGCATGGGAGAGTAAGTACGTACTTAGACGACCTTTATATATTGCCTGCATTTTCGATAAACCGAAACGAAAAGTCATCAAGTTCATGTTTATCTTCTGAGTTTCTGTATCTCTGATGCTGCAGTGAGAGACTTACAGCCATGCATATATATGTATAGATTCATAATTTCTGCACTAACTTTTCACAGTAAACGTGTTTTATAAATTTCTTTTGGTTGACCTAGCTGGTGTGTATCCATGCAGTGCGTATAATATGTGGTCAATTTTGATGGTTAGACAAGAAGGAATTGCAATATGAGCCCCAGTTTTTGATTTGGGATATCACTAGCTAGCTGGTTGTATATACTACCCGTGATATATATATATATTTAGGATTTTGTAAGAGAAATAAAGCAAAGTCGTGGACAACTTATGGCCTAATCTGCAATCCTAGAATTAGCAACCAAACTTTTCTTTTCTTCGATAATAAAATACAAAAGAAAGAGAGAAACCCTAATACAAGCTAAGAAAATCAAAATTATAAACGGCAAACACAGACAAAGGAAGTTCATTCAGCAATCTGAGTTGAGTAAGCAGTATGCGCAATTTTACCTTTTCGATCTACGCTGAGTTACGTGTTCTCTAAGACAAGAGTGCAGTTCCGTTTCCTAGTAATAGATTGTCGAGTGAAGGATTCTTGTTCTCCATTTTATCTTTGTTCTTTTTTCTTTTCTTTCTCTTCTATTGTAGTCTATTCGAAGGGTACGTTCTCCCATTCTCCTTCTCAATGTCAGAATATTTCTTTGAATGGATTATCCCAGTCTCATTAGATATGTTATTCCTAGCGATTTGTTGCTTCAAGTTTTGTGAATTACGTGTAGAGAAATAAAGAACAGTGAATGTGTAGAGTATGAAACAGAGTAATGATATATAGGAAGAATGCATACGAAACAAAGCTCTGGAACAGAGCAAATGAATTTCTTATTTGATTTGTGACCGTAAGTAATATTCGGATATGATTTACTCAACAGAAGTTAATATTTCCTCAACATGAAATAGTAAGTTACCTTATTGATCAAGGAACAGATAGAAAAACAGAGACAAGTGATCTTCAATGCAAATTACAAGTTTATTACATATAAATGGCCAAAAATTTCTTTACAATTTCTTCAGAAAACCTTTGAACCAATGTGCAGAAAGTTTTGGGTGCCTAGCCTACCCATATTTGTAATCGACATAGTTGATACCAAATCGGACGGCATAACCAGAATTCCATTCAAAATTGTCTAGCAATGACCATGCAAAGTATCCTTTCACATTCACACCGTCCATACAAAACAGAAGAGTAGTAAGTGAAATGATTAACATATATATATATATATACAAAAACAAAATCATAACCACAACATTTTAGTTTCGCACTTCCTATATTCAATCACAGAGTTGATAAATTTCATAAGAACTGAGATCTGGATTTTTACCTTGACGTCTGCATCACTTATCTGCAATCAAAATCAGCGGAAGCAAAACAAAAACATACACCCAACAATTTGTAATCTGATTCTAAGCTTCTGGGTTTGAATCCCATCTGAGGTGATTAGCCTCATATGCAAAAGAGACTATGCTATTATCAGAAACCAAAAGGAAGAACGACTAAATAAAGGACACCAGGTTGAGTTTTAAACCGGGTTCTTAAATGGGCTCGGGTTTTAGGCCAAAGCTGTAGGCCCAAAAAAATGAACAATGAATTTTCTGTATTGGTTTTTGCCGAATTGAAGACCTTAATCAATTTGTGAAAATTGTGAAGAGCTGATGGCTCTGATACCATTATTGGTATGTTTATTTGACTGAAGATTGAAATGCATAATAACTGAAGTTAAGATCGTTTCACAATGAATCATAAATACAATACTGTATAAAACCAAAACTATATAAGAGTTCATAGCCAAAAAAAAAGATGGCAAGAGTTCCCTTCTCTCTCTCTCTAGGGTGTGAGTAAGGGTTTCGGGTAGTTCCTTGGCAGTCCCTTGACAGCAGCTGAGTGAACCCGTTTTTTAAGGTGACTCATGTCCCTTGTCCTCAAAGTTATATTGAGAGTGTGGTGGTGTGTCTCGGAGAAGCTTTGTGCCATGGAAGACGTAGTCGGTGATATGGTGAGGAAGCTATCCCTGTCGGAGACCGAGGTGGAGGTGGTGATCCCTGAAGAGGTGGAGGAGGAGGCCCCCCAACGGAGCTTTCTGGTTGGAGAACTTCTCACTTCCAGAGCATACCGGGTAGAATCTTTGATTAACACAATGAGAGGTTTGTGGATCCCTCGGATTGAACCTCCTGATCGAGCTCGCTTAACGGCCAGGCGACTTGAGGATGGTCGCCGAATCTTGTTCGCCTTCAAGCATGCAGCGGATCTGAGGGAAGTGATGAGGAGATGCCCGTGGTCGTTTGAAAACAACCTATTGGCGGTGGCGGTCACAGATGGCCGAGAGGACCCTCTGATGGTGGACCTTTCGATCCAATACTTTTGGGTTCGAGTCCGAGGCCTGCCCCCATTGTATATGGAGAAGGAAAGATTAGCGAGGACAGGACGGAACATAGGGGAGGCGATCGGAGTTTTTGTGTCCGCAGCCAGAGGAGGAGGTTGTCTAGGAGAATATCTAAGAATTAGAGTGGGAATCGATGCTGAGATGTCCTTGAAGAAATGGGTGCTGTTTAAACCGGCGGGATGGCCAGAGAGTAAGCGGTTTGACATAGAGTACGAGCGACTCCCACACTTCTGCTTCTTCTGTGGTGTCCTCTGCCATATCAGTAAAAATTGTCCCAGGAAGGAATCCAAGGAGCTGTCTGTGGCAACATATGATGTGCTGCTCAATGCGGAGAAAAAAGAAGAATGGCTGCTGGAGCAAAGAAAGAAAGAGCAGAAGGCCAGGGAATCGATTATTGAGGGCTCGAACAGTGGCGGTGGTGGATGGAGATTTGGATTGAAGCCGAGAAGACATTTAGGCTGGGGTATGGCAGCGCCGGACATGCCAGTGACAGGATCCACCCGCACTCGGGATGAACGGGACGAAAGTTCGGAGCCTAGTAAGCTGATTCAAAATGATGTCATGGAGATTGATGCAGCTGACCGGGAGGGACAACTGCAGTCCGAAAGACCGGAAAAGAGGCGGCGTCTGTTCGGAGAGGAACAGGCCAGCAGAGAGTTAACGGTGGCCGGCGCCCAGTCTACAAAAACCCTAGCTCAGCCTGCATTGGAAACTGTGAGCGGTGAGGATCGGATAGGGGATTCTGCATTAATGACGCGTGATGCGGAGAAGACTTTGGTGGCGAAAAAGCCACAAATCCTGGACCTCAGTTCAGACCCAAATCCTGAACAAAATCTGACTTTTCCAAGAAATATGCGGCGAAGTGCAGGTCCTCTTCTTTTCAAACAGCTGGATGGGCGGCAGGCACGTGAGGCGGGCGAGACTAAGAAAAAGCCGGTCAAACAGATGAAGGGACCCGCCAAAAGTGGAGGGGGGAAGAAAAAAAGCAAAGGAGCTGTTGGGCCGGATCCAATTGAGAAGGAGAGAGAAGCTCGTGCTCGTGGGCCAAGGGGAAAAGGAAAAGAAAAGGCCTCACCGAGGAAGCCTGTTGGGCTAAGTCTTCGTAGAGTGCTGGTACATGGTTTGTCTCCGACTAAGAGTCAAGACGGTACTCCAAAACGTCTTTCCGTGATGGGCCCGGATTTGGCCCATCACGAGAAATGAATGTGTTAAGCTGGAACTGCCAAGGGATCGGGAACCCTTGGACAGTGGATGCGCTTATAGGGCTGTGTGCCTTCAACATTCCCGATATAATTTTCTTAAGTGAAACAAGGTGTTTGGAGAAAGAGTTGGATAGAGTCAAGTTACAAGTGGGCTTCAAAAATATGATAGCTGTGGCCTGCAAATTCAAGAAAAAGGATGATGGGCGTATATGTAGGTCCGGTGGGCTGGGCTTGTTGTGGAAAGATGATGTGGTAGTTGAGCTGAAGTCTTATTCTCAATCTCATATCGATGTCATGGTTGGAGACGCTGCCGATCCCCATCGATGGAGATTCACGGGCATCTATGGTAAACCAAAGGTGGAAGACCGGCATCTCACATGGGATCTCCTTCGTCACCTCAGTCGCGAGAGATGCGGTCCGTGGGTGATGGGAGGAGACTGTAACGAGATCTTGAGGTTGTGTGAAAAGGAAGGTGGTCCGCCCAGAAGCTTGCGGCAGATGGAGGAGTTCAGTCGCTGCTTGCAGGATTGTGGTCTGGAGGACCTCTATTACTCGGGTCCGTGCTTCACCTGGAAAGGTACCCGAGGTGGCGAGCTGATTAAGGTGCGTCTAGATCGCTTTACGGCATCTAGGGATTGGTCTGATTACTTTCTGGCTTCGAGAGTCCGTCACCTAAATCCGTCCAAATCTGACCACCTGCCGATCCTGCTTGAAGTTCGGTGTAGGCGATCAAGACGGAAGAAGAAGAAGAAAAGATTCCGCATCGAAGAATTCTGGCTGCAGGATGCAGAGTGTCGTTCAGTGATTGAGCAAAGCTGGAAAGGGGTGTCCGATCCGGACCCCTATGCGGCAGTGCGACGGAAGATTGAGCTTACCCGGCAGAGTCTAATTAAATGGAGTAAGGAGAAATTTGGAAACATTCGGGAAGAAATTGAGAGGACCCGATCAAAACTGGCTGTGTTCTATGAGAGGGGAGAATCTGATAGCGAGATGGTTCGGATGGATTTGGAGGAGAGGTTGAATGAGCTTCTTAAACAAGAACATTCTTATTGGAAGCAGAGGGCCAAGGTTTTATGGTTAAAAGAAGGGGATCTGAACACGAAATATTTCCACTAGAAAGCCAGCAATCGAAGAAGGCGAAACAACATCAAAGGCTTGTCAGACCGAGATGGTCATTGGTGTACTGACGACGGCGACCTGGAGAGAATTGTTCTGAATTACTTCGGTGAGCTGTTCAAATCTAGCAATCTAGTTAATCTGAATTTGTTTACTGAACTGTTTTCACCGATTGTCACTAGGGAGATGAATAGTGAGTTAACCAGGGAAATTGAAGCTGGGGAGGTGTTGCAAGCTCTAAACCAAATGCAGCCGCTCAAAGCACCTGGCCCGGATGGTTTTGCCCCTTGTTTTTACCAGAAATTCTGGCCGATTGTGGGTGATGATGTGGTGAAAGCTATCTGGGTGTTCATGGAATCTGATGATCTCATGAGACAGGTTAACCATACTCATGTTGCTTTGATCCCGAAAGTAAAGAAGTTGGAGACGATGCAGCAGCTGCGCCCTATAAGCTTGTGTAACGTCATCTACAAGATGGGATCAAAAGTATTGGCCAACAGATTGAAAGGGTTACTTCAAAACATCATTGCGCCAAACCAGAGCGCCTTCGTGCCGGGAAGACAGATAACTGATAATTCTCTCCTAGCCTTTGAAATTTCCCACCACTTAAAGAGGTGCTACGGGAGTTCGCAGAGATATGGTGCTTTAAAGCTCGATATGAGCAAAGCATACGATCGAGTTGAATGGCCTTTTCTTGAGCAGGTGATGTTGAGTATGGGATTTGAGAGGAAATGGGTGGAGTTGATTATGCGATGCGTCAAGACGGTTTCTTACTCTTTCATTGTGAATGGGGAACCGAGAGGGAGGCTGGTCCCATCAAGGGGAGTGAGACAAGGGGATTCTATCTCTCCCTATTTGTTTCTTCTTTGTGCGGAAGGGCTGTCTCGTATGTTGGCAAAGGCGGAAGTTGAGGGGCGAATCCACGGGGTGACCATTGCCCCGAATGCTCCTTCCATAAATCATTTGTTTTTTGCGGATGACTCTTTTATCTTCATGAGGGCTGATGAGGCTGAGTGTGGGCAAGTCAGTAGCATTCTTCGCCAGTACGAGGAGGCGTCGGGCCAAAGTGTTAGTCTCCCTAAAAGCAGTATATGTTTCTCTAAAAATGTGGAGTTAAATAGACAGGAAGAATTGGCGAATGTTCTGGGGGTGGCAAGGGTGGAAAAGCATGATAAGTACCTTGGTCTCCCTACCGAAGTGAGTTACTCGAAGACCGAGGCGTTCCAGTTCATAATGGAAAAAACGAGAAACAAAATGAAGGGATGGAAAGATAAGATGTTAAGCACGGCGGGTAAGGAGATAATGATTAAGGCGGTGGTTCAGGCAGTTCCAAATTATGTGATGAGTTGTTTCGAATTACCAAAACACATGTGTATTGAGATGCATAGATGTATGGCAGAGTTCTGGTGGGGAGATTCGGAGAAGGGGAAGAAGATACACTGGATGGCTTGGGATAAGTTGTGTGTGCATAAGGAGGAAGGAGGTTTGGGCTTTAGAAACATGTGGCAATTCAACTACGCTCTACTGGCTAAACAGGGGTGGAGGTTAATCCGCTTCCCTGATTCTCTTCTTGCAAGATGCTTAAAAGCGAAGTACTATCCTGATACAGATTTTTTACACGCTCAAATAAAGGCGGGGGACTCGTATGCGTGGCGGAGCTTGATGAGAGGTCAAGAAGTGTTGAATAGGGGCACCAGGTTTTTGATTGGAAATGGCATGAATGTTTCTGTGTGGAACGACAGATGGCTCCCTAGACCGCATACCTTCCGTCCTAGCTTACCCATGATGGAGGGTCTTGAAAACCTGATGGTGGCAGATTTGATCGATGAAGATATGAGTTCTTGGTGTCTTGATTGGTTGGAAGAGATCTTTACACCGGAAGAGGTGAATATGATCCACAGGATTCCTTTGAGTAGCCGAAGGGTGGAAGATCGAATCATATGACACTTTGAAAAAACTGGAGAGTACACTGTCAAGAGTGGTTATAGGGTGGCTCGGACTGCTGAGAATATGTGTGCGCAAGCCTCCTCCTCGGCCGGAGCTGGTGCACATCAAGACTTCTGGCAGAAGGTGTGGAAGTCCAGGACCCCCCCAAAGGTGAGAGCATTCATTTGGCGTCTTCTAAAGCAGATTATTCCCACTAGAGATGCACTTTTAAAGAAACGAGTCCACTTGGAGGATGCATGTTGCCTCTTTTGCAGAGGTGAAGTTGAGACTACTATGCACCTTTTTAAAAACTGCAATGTTACAGCTTGTCTCTGGTTGCAATCCCCGATTGGTTTGAGAGCTCGACATCATGATGCTCAGACGATTTGGGACTGGATTCAAGATATGATGTCCAACTTATGACAAGGTGAGCTTGACATTTTTTTCACCTGTTTATGGACAATTTGGGAGGAGCGAAATAAGTTATTATGGAATGGAGGTCTGTTTGATCCCATGGGGGCCTTGGCATGGTCCATGAAGCTGCTTCATGAGTTCCAGGCTATTCATCCGGCTAAAATGGGAAAGAAGAACAAGGCCAGAGTGCTATAAAAATGGGAAGCTCCCCCAAGTGGAAGACTCAAGATCAATTGTGATGGTTCCTTCTTCAGAGACAAGGGTGAGGGGGGTATTGGTGTGGTGATCCGAAATGCTAATGGGGACTGCGTTGCTGCTGTGTCTAAATTTTTGCCGTATCTCAACTCTGCTTTCCATTGTGAGGCCGAAGCGTGTAGACTGGGTTTGAAGTTGGCAGCTGAAAAGGGATGGAGGCAGCTGGAGATAGAAAGCGACTCTAGCCTACTGGTCTTGGCTCTAAATAGTAAGAGTGATAGCTCAACTGAGGTTAGAAGTATTATTGATGATTGTTTAAGTGTGATGAACACGATGGATTTTTGTGTGGTTCGTCATATTCATAGAGAAGCAAATGGTGTGGCCGATAGATTGGCACACCTTGCTAGTAGAGGTCATGTTATCGACCTTTGTTTAGATGAGGCTCCTGGTGTTATAAGGGATGTTCTCTTTGAGGATCTTTGTAATGTTGTTCCGAGTCAAGAGGCAAGCGTCATGCTCCCTTGATTAGGAACGACCTCTGGTTTTCTTCTATAATATATCTTCTTCTGCTAAAAAAAAAGAGTTCATAGCCAATAGGTGATTACCATATCTACTGGGATCGTTGGGAATACCATTCACGGTGGTCATCCTTGACAGCAACACAACAACACAATGTGCAATTTCACAAAACACAGTACCAAGGAAAATTTTCTATGTTATGCTACTTTTTCTCACAGAATGGGACTACTTGATCTCAATAAAAAGTGTGTAGCTAGCATATGGACTTTCTGCTGGTATATATAGAGGCCTAGAAAACAAACTCGTCCTCATCCCATAAGGAGTCCAAGTTTTACTTAATGTTTAACAAATACAAGTCTTTAGGTTTATCTCAAAAACTTAATGTTGATCAGGTTAATCAACTTGATAAGTCTCAAACTTCTAGTGATAGACATACACCTCAATAGATAACAAGATAGAGTTTAAATATATGTTTCTACTAATTATATTCAAGTTATCAAAAAAATATTTATTTAGACAAAAATAATATAGAGTCCAATATTGTTTTCCAACATCATCAACAACTCACTTGGTAACCGTCTTGACCATGAGATAGAGAACCTACAAGCATCCAGATTCATATCCTTCATAATACCCACATCTTCCTACAATCATAATACACAATAACGAAGGGCAAATTATTCCCATCTTGGTGTTCTAGCTTCTACCAACAAGCTAGGGCTCCATCTTCATGGTAAACTAATGCCAAACAAAACCTTATAGTGGTGATATTTATCATTAGCTACATCTCAATTGCTTCCATCCGCGATCCTTTCTGCAATTAGTCATAGAACACATCAAATTGTTTAGATACTTCATAAACCTCCTTCTCGTAAATGATTTAATGAATTAAGAATTAGACAGAGTATTAATTAAATTTGATGTAGAACGAAAGGGAGTCGCTTTCTGACGAAAAATAAAGATTAGAGAATCGTTTGATCGTGAAAAATTATTTACGGATATCTAAATTCGTTAGACTTCTAGAAAACTGTTTTAATTATTTTTTCGAGTTTTATTATTTTGTTTTATTTTAATTAATTTGTTTTGGACTTTATTTTATTTTATTTTAATCCATGGACTCTTAGGTTTTATTGTTAGTTGCCCTAGGGTTTGTTTGCTCCTATATTAAGAGCCTCTATCAGTTGTATTTGATAACCTAGATTTTATAAAAAAAACCCTTTGAGTTTATCTCAATTCCTGATGGATTCCAGAATCTCTTGTGGATTCGAGATCAAAAATAGATTGATGGATTTCAATCTCCTATCCATTTATTTTTCGTTGTGTTCTTGCCCATTCACTACTGCTAGAATTTTTTTATTTGAAAATGTAAACTCAAGTTTTTGGTTGTTTCGTATAAAAAATACAGTCTCTACATAATATTTTATTAAAATAAAATAAAACGAAGAAGAGAAACAAAGAGCCGAACGAAGACCTTTCTGACAATCAATTAGTTTGTTTGGTAAGTAAGAATAAGACAAGTTAAGTTTGACATGTAGGATAATGACTAATGAGAAAACACAGGAGACTTTCCCTGGCAAACTCTAGTAGGCTATGATCCCAATGAAATATTTGTTGTAGGACATATAACATGTGCGTGTGTGCACTTGGTCTTATGCCATGTATATGGACTTAGCCCATGGGCCTTATGCGTGTGCCCTAGTTGTAATAGGTTTACATTATCCCAATCCATAAAGGATTGTGTCATTGTACTTAGAGTGAGTCTCTATATAAAGAGCTCCTCTCTATTCATAATAAGAGATTTGATTCCATTCATTATCTATCAGCACATATATTCTACAAGACGTTATCAGTCACGTTTTGCTCTAGAAAACCCTAGCTAATATCGGCCAACCCACTACAGAAAACAAAACCCTAAAAACCCAAAATTTGTTTTCGGCTGCCCTTACCTGCGCACTGCCGCGAGCACCGATGTGCACCCTCCCTGTGCACCGCCGCGCACCTACCGGACACCAGCGCGCACCCACCGGACACCAGCGCGCACCACTGCGCACAGACGTGCACCACCGCGCACAGCTGATTTTTTGCTGCGCACAGCCGCTGCTCAAGCATCAAAAACAAGAATCCCAAGCTTTTTGGAGAATTTTTTCGAAAAAGGTATGTACTTTGAAACCCTAATCTCATTCAAAGTTCACTAAACTCGGGGGGGGATAAAGTCCTTTCCTCCCTTCTCCATCTCCCTTCTATGCTTGGGACGTTTGTCTTTGCAGGTATAATTTGTTAAATAAAACCCTAGAGGAGTGATTGCATATGTCTGCCATGCTGCCGCTGTGCACTGCCGAGCACCGCTGCCGGGGCCTGCCCCTGTGCGCGGGTGCACGCTGCTGCCGGCGCGCATGCGCACCTTCTGTGTACTGACGTGCTCTGCTGCCGGGGATCGACCCTGTGCACGTGCACTGCTGTCAGGCACCATATGTGCACCGGATGGGCTACTGACGAGCGCTGCTGCCGGGGATTGGCCCTGTGCACGCGCACGCTGCCACCGGGCACCACACGTGCACCTACTGTGCACCTGCCGAGCACTGCTGCCGAGGTTGGGCCTTGGCACGTGCACGCGGCTGTAAACATATACATATGCACTATATATCCTCTCTAGGTCAGCATGGTGTTGTATCCATGGCTGTTTGATTTAAGAATTAAGCATCAAATCCAATTGGTCTCGAACTAACTGCTTGAATTCTTGTATGCAGAGTCAATGGACAAACACTTGCAGTTTGATCCCTTGGACGCCCAAGGCCGTGAGTATCACCGCTGGGTCCTCGACATGAGACAGACTTTTATTGGCAAGGACTTTATCTCCACCATTGTTTCCGGGTAAACTCGCGGCCCCCTTTAGCGGGTTGCACGGTTCCAAAAATAGCGAACTTCCTTGTACTCCGAGTTTTCCTGTGTAAAGAACAAACACGTCAAAGGGGCGTCCCCGGGTTTACCGAGGGAAGCCACTCCGATGCTTAAGTCAGACACTGTCAGATAAGCAGAAAACTCAAGAGTAGTTAAGAAGTCTCGTCCTTTTACCGGGAGGTCCGCGCCGGTATTTATAGTAGCATTAAAGGCAGTACTTTGTCTTTTTCCAATGTGGGAATAAACTCCCTTGTTTTTCCTCAACTTTACAATGAACTGGGCCCTGACAAAGGACCCATAGTGGCTTCTCAAATCTGACTGGGCTTTTACCCTGTAAACAGTACTTCAAGCATAATAAACGATGGACATTTAATAATCGACCACACTTACGTGTTATTTCTTGAATTGTAACCCGGTAAAGGAGAAATATTAGGTTCCACCTATAAACAAGTCCCCCAAGTCCTCAGTCAAGGGGTACGCTTGGGTGGGGACTTGAAATCATTTCTTTACCGGGTTACAAAGTTATCATCCAGACCCGGTGTGCCCAGTCCCCCAAGTCCGTACGCAAGGGTACCCCGCAGACACGTTCACTTTGAGAATTGAAAACGACGTCTCCGGGTTGTAGTGGGGGAAACTGAAAAGTTTTCAGTTTGAAGTGGGGGAAACTGAAAAGTTTTTCGGTTTTGGGACGCGGCATGCATGACACGTGGCGATTTTCTCGAAAAACCGAAACGTCCCTTCAGTGTACGCCTTTAACTGTATAAATAGGGGTTGAGGGTGACAGTTTTGTCTCACCTTCGAAACCGATAACTTTTTCGTGCTTTTGCTCTCATTCTCTGTTGTCGCTGTGCTTGTTGGATTCCCAAACTCAAATCGATCTCAAAAGCCCTTCAAACCCTCACAAGTAAGGTACTGTTTCCTCTTCCGTTGTTTTTGAGTGTTTTGGATCGATTATGTGTACTGTTTCTGGGTTCCAATCTGGGTTTCTGCGTTAGTGTGTGAATTTATCCTTGTGGTCGCCGGGTTATCTGGGTTTCTGACGACGTTCCCGTGTTTCTTGTTTTGCAGATGACAAACCCCGCAATGGACACTCACGTCCTCGAGTTTGCCTCTGTAACCTTCACTGATGGGACCGCTCTCGACCCTCCCGGGTACTCACTGACCGCGGAGGAAATTGTGGAGCTAAGGAGCAACTGGAAGATTTCCGAGTCTGTGGAAATTCGGACTTTAGAACCCGAGGATCAGTTCTTCGCTCCCGGGGATGGGTGGACGCTATGCCACGAGTACCAGCTACGCTGCGGCCTGTCACTCCCGCTAAAGGTGGAGGTGCAGTATCTCCTGGCTGCGAGCAACTTCGCCATCGGGCAAGTTGGCCCGAACATGTGGAGGCAACTACTAGGGTTGTGCGTTATGTACAAGGTGCTGAAGCAGCAGATGCCCACCTATCACGAGTTACACGCCATGTACCGGGCCGAGTACTCCCGGAAGGCGGGTTTCAGTGGGACCATCCAACTGAAGTCCAAAGCGGTTTTCAAGAAGATCATCGAGGACTTGCCAACCTCCGTGAGCCGGACCTGGAGGGAAAAAAGTTTCTTGATAAGAAACTTTCGAGACCCGGGACACGCGCTTCAAGTACCGGGTGACTTCCAACCACTGATGAGTAAGTCCTCTCCCTTAGGGTTTCTTTTTTTCTCCGTCCCGAGTTATACTTATGTTATTTGTGTTGCAGACGTCCCCGACATTCCTTTGGAGCCGGTGATGGAGAAGAGGATCCGGAGGATGCTATGGGCCTTCCGGGGTCAAGATGACCAGAGTTCGTACCGGCTTTGTAGGCTGTATGTGTACAGCAGGTGCCGGTTGATGGAGCTCCCAGGTTTGTCTCGTGTCCTTTCAAAATTTTGGTCACATGCTCTTGTCTAACGGGTTATGTCTTTTGTTGCAGCTCTTCTCCCGATGGAGTTCACGAAACGCAATAACCCGGGAATATACGACGGCTTCGAGGACAAAGCTGTATGGGCCGGGATCCGGACGCAAGGGGCGGAGGGTCTAGCATATGATATCGACCTGACGACAAAAGCGGCATTCCTGCGCCCAGACGCCGAGCAAGGGGATGTTCAGCAGTTCCATGTTGACGCCTTGCACTACAACGAGGTCCCCGAGTACTTGGCTGAGGTTCTCGGGCCAGAGGTTTTCCAGGAGGGAGAGGAAGTTGAAGGGAATCCCTCGGAGGCGGATTATAACCCGTTATTTGAAGAACCGGGAAGGGGATCTTCCATCGCCGATGAAGAGACTGAAGAACCGGTGATGAGCGCGGTTCCCTCGTCTGTGCTCCCCGGTGAGGAGTTTACTGAAGAGGATGACGACGGGGGTGAAGAGGTTGGAGGGTTGGAAAGGGGGATAGGGAGTGAGAACCCGGAGGGGAGTGGCGGGAGTGACGAAGTTCACGAAGTGGAGCCCGTTCCCTCTCGTAAACGCACCCGGGAGGCATCCAGCTCGGGGAGGTCCGAGAGGAGGAAGAGAAGGAAGGAGAGGAAAGAGAGGAGGGAGAGAAAGCAGCACCGGGACACTACTGAAATAATGGAGGAGTTGGCGAGCGCGGGAATGGCGGACGTGGCCATCCAGAGGATGGTAGCGGACTTGAAGAACTGCGTCGCCGACTCCTATGTCCTGGAGCATGAGGACCCGTTGATTGTAGCCCGGAGGACGCAGGAGAAACTGATGCGGGTAAGTTTGTCTTCTTGCTTAACCCGTTCCTCTTTTTTTTTTTTTTTCTTTGTACTAACCCGTTATTTGTTTTATGTAGGCTGTCAGGTTGTCGTACTTGGCAACTGACCGGCTCATAAACGAAGGCATCCCCGAGCGAGAGAGAGTGCTCAGGGACGACCTCCGGGCCGCCCGGGACCAGGTGACGGCGAGCGAAGAATGCCTGGCTCGGGTCCGGGAAGACGCAAGCGCATCAGCCGTCGCGTCGTGTGCGGAGTTGGCCAAGGCCGAAGAGCAAATAGCAGGCTTGGTGGCCAAGAACTCGGAGTTGGAGAGAGTCATTGAGGGTCACCGGGAGGACCGGTGTGCTCAAGATGCCGCCATTGCTCAGCTTACTGAACAGAATCAAGCGCTGTAGCAACAAGTGACTTCTGTGGAGCAGCAAAAAGGAGAGTTGGTGCAGGCTGTTTCCCGGGCCAGGGACTCCGCTGTCTCCGAGTTTTTAGCGAGTCCCGAGTTTGACCTGAAGCTGCGGACGGCAAGAGCCGAGGCTCGTGCCGAAATTGTTAGCGCTGGGATTCGCCAAGGCTGGCTCGACAAGGCTGGTTATGATGGTCACCAAGGTCATGTCAGACCCGACGAGGCTGCAGGAACCTCCCGGTCGACTCCTGCCATGGCTGCAAACCCTAGGGCTCCTGCGAACCCGGCTCGGAGTCCCCCGGTTCGTTTTTCAGTAGCTGGGAGAGGTATTTCCCGTGGTGGGATTGTGGGTGGTCCTCGAAACCGGCCACCTCTCCGTAGGGGTCAGTTCATCATACAGCCCCGGGGAGGTAGCGCCATGAATTGGAGCCCTAAGCTTTTTTGTTTTTGCTGTAATAGATTAGTTTACCTGTAGCGGTTCGCTACTTTTTGTAATTGATTTTTTTTTGA
The DNA here is from genome assembly GCA_951800085.1 of Comarum palustre. Lineage (NCBI taxonomy): Eukaryota > Viridiplantae > Streptophyta > Magnoliopsida > Rosales > Rosaceae > Comarum > Comarum palustre. Next base: position 855,170 of record OX637587.1, read on the forward strand.
AGTAATCAAATTTTTCCTTCGCATAACTCTTCCTGTGACAAAACACGGTAACCTGATACACAGTACAAAAATTTACATATAATGCCGGTTTGACATGTGAATAAATATAGTGCCGCTAGGATATATGGGTCTGTTAGGATTTTCATGGGCCGCTAAGGCCTTGCGGGGGAATGTCTTTCTATAACACTTGTTCCCTGTAAAATAACAAGTTGAGTTGATGCGTATCTCACAAGTGTAGATAAAATTTACACATAGTGCCGGTCTGGCATGTTATCGTCATAAAATAACAATAGGCCCGGTAGGGCTGTACCGGTTCGTTATGGCTTCCTGTCGAATAACACGGTATTTGTGATGCATAATATACAAGTGTTGACAAAATGTACGCATATTGCCGGTTTGGCATGTTTAATAAGGCTGTACGGGTCCGTTAGGACTTTCAAAGATTGAAATAAGGCTGTAAAAGGCTTGCAATATTTCAAGTTAAGGAGATTACCAGAGATTATCGGAGAATGCCGAGTTTGACAGTGAAATAAGGCCGTTAAGGCTTGCAATATTTCACGTCATGTAGACCGGAGATTATCGGAGAATGCCGAGTTTGACAGTGAAATAAGGCCGTTAAGGCTTGCAATATTTCACGTCATGTAGACCGGAGATTATCGGAGATTATCGGAGAATGCCGAGTTTGACAGTGAAATAAGGCCGCTAAGGCTTGCAATATTTCACGTCATGTAGACCGGAGATTATCGGAGATTATCGGAGAATGCCGAGTTTGACAGTGAAATAAGGCCGCTAAGGCTTGCAATATTTCACATCATGTAGACCGGAGATTATCGGAGATTATCGGAGAATGCCGAGTTTGACAGTGAAATAAGGCCGTTAAGGCTTGCAATATTTCACGTCATGTAGACCGGAGATTATCGGAGATTATCGGAGAATGCCGAGTTTGACAGTGAAATAAGGCCGCTAAGGCTTGTAATATTTCACGTCATATAGACCGGAGATTATCGGAGATTATCGGAGAATGCCGGTTAAGGCATACAAGTAGGGCCGCTAAAGGCTGCATTCACTTCAACAAACTGTTTAATAAACATAACCCGGTAGGGGGTTTCATGCATTGTGGGCCTGAAAGGCTTTATATATAACATCATAAACAATAAATTTGGACATTCATAGATAACTTGGTACCTATTTGGGGAAGAGATGTAGATGTTGGGCGTTCCATGGTCGTGGAAGCGTAACTCCATCTGTACCCCTGATGTAAAACGTTGCCGGGCCCACGACTTCAACAATTTCATATGGACCCTCCCATAGAGCTTTGAACCCCGTTGGCTTAGGGATAACCTCCTTCATTACCCAATCCCCGAGTTTGAGTGGACGCTTGATAACCCGGGAATTGTAATGTTTAGCCACTTTTTACTTCTTGTTGATATTTCGGAGATGTGCACGCTCCCGGCGTTCCTCCAGGAGGTCCAAGTTAAGGCGGATGCCTTCATTGTTGGTTTCTCTGTCAAACAGTTGTACCCGGTCACTCGGGACTTCCATCTCTACCGGGATCACTGTCTCAGAGCCAAAGGTCATAAGAAATGGGCTCTCCCCATTGGCTTCTGTTGGAGTTGTCCTAAGTGCCCACAAAACCTCTAGAAGTTTCTCGGCCCATAAACCCTTTGCGTCCTCCAGCTTTTTCTTCAGAACTTGCTTGATGAGCTTGTTAACAGCTTCAGTTTGTCCATTAGTCTGCGGGTGTGCAGGGGAGGCATATAGCACCTTTGTCCCATTGGAATGTAAGAATTCCCGGAACTCATCATTGTCAAACTGCGTCCCGTTATCTGTGATAAACGTCTATGGGATTCCAAACCGGCAAAAGACATTGTTCCAAAGGAATTTCTTAACATTTGCAGTTGTGATCCGTGCCAGGGGTTGAGCTTCTATCCACTTGGAATTATAGTCCACTGAGACAATGACGTGTTTGAGCTGTCCCGGAGCTGTGGGTAGAGGCCCGATGAAATCAATCCCCCACATGCAAAATGGATATGGAGAAATGATTACTGATAGTGGGACCGATGGGGCACGGGGAAAGCTTGCAAATCGGTGACATTGAAGACAGGAATCTACGACGACTCTGGCATCGTGTTCCAGAGAAGGCCAGTAATATCCCATTCTTAGGGTTTTGAAAGCCAGGTTACGGGCTCCAAAGTGATTTCCACATACCCCGCTATGAAGCGACTGCAAAACCCGGTCTCCTTCCTCGGGTGTAATACACTTCAAATCAGGGAAAGTATGTCCTCGTCGATACAGTTTACCATCACGGATACTATACTGCGCCGCTCGAACCCGTAGTCGTTTGGCCGCTACCGGGTCCTCAGGTAGGGTTCCATGTTGGATGAAGTTAATGAACTCATCCATCAAGATGGTGGCGGGTTTGCTTCCACTGCGAAAATCTCAGAAAAGGAGAGTGAGATGCTTGGTTTCTCCAATGTCTCGACTAGTAAGCCTTTAAACTCGGTATTGGAATCGTCCCCTGTTGCAATCCTAGCCAGAGTATCTGCTCTCACATTCTGCTGCCTCGGTATCTGAGTAACCTCAAAGGTGTCAAATTTTTCCAGCAAGAAAGCCGCTAACTTTTGATAGGACGAAAGATGTGCTTCCTTTGCCTGAAATTCGCCGTTAACCTGCTGCACTACCAGTTGTGAATCACTCAGTATGCGGAGATGCCGGGCGCCCATATCTTTAGCGAGCTGGAGTCCTTTGATTAAGGCTTCGTACTCAGCCGTGTTGTTTGATGCTTTGAAGTTAAAGCGTAGAGCATAATCAAACATGTTACCCTCCGGGTCTACCAATGTAATGCCTGCTCCACATTGCCTCTGATTGACTGATCTATCTACAAATATTTGCCAACTCTCCGGTTCAGCTTGTGTAGGAAGAGTTTCAGCAACTGATGAATCTGCTGGGATTAACTCGGCAATGAAGTCTGCTGCTGCCTGCCCTTTGATTGCCGTTCGCGGTTTAAAGTGCAAGTCATGCTCCCCCAACTCAATTGCCCACTTGACCAGTCTTCCTGAAGTCGCCGGCTTTTGCAGAACCTGCCGTAGTGGTTGGTTGGTGAGCACATGGATAGAATGTGCTTGAAAATAGGGTCTTAACTTCCTTGCTGCTACAACCAAGGCCAGGGCCAGTTTTTCAATATCTGGATAACGAGTTTCAGGATCATTGAATCATTTTCCAGTATAGTAGACCGGCAGTTCTTCAGACTCTGGCTTTCTTATCAAGGCACAGCTGACAGCCGTTTGAGATACCGCCAAGTATAGATAGAGTATTTCCCCCGGGTTAGGTCTGGATAAGGAAGGAACTGACGCCAAGTATTCCTTCAACTTTTCAAAAGCTTGATTGTGCTCTTCCTGCCATGTAATCCGCTCGCGGTGTTGACTCTTGAAAATTTTGAAGAAGGGGGCACATTTATCTGTTAACCTGGATATAAACCGGGATAAGGCTACCAGCCTGCCAGTAAGTTGCTGGACTTCATTCCTGGTTTTTGGCGGTTCCATGGCCAAGACGGCTTGAATTTTGTCGGGGTTTGCCTCAATTCCCCGAGCGCTGACCATAAACCCGAGAAACTTTCCTCCTGAAACACCGAACACACACTTCTCCGGGTTTAATCTCATTCCCTTGCTCAAGGCAATGTCGATAACGGTCTCCAAGTCATCCGGGTGTTTGCTTGTTTCCCGGCTTTTGACCAGCATATCATCTATATAAACCTCCATAGTTTCCCCGAGTTGGTTTGCAAACATGCCCACTACGAGGCGCTGGAACGTGGCTCCTGCATTCCGGAGTCCAAAAGGCATCACTTTGTAATAATACATCCCCTTGTCTGTTGTAAAAGATGTGTGCTGTTGATCCGCGGGATCCATCAGAACTTGGTTAAATCCCGAGTATGCATCTATAAAGCTCAACTGGGGGTGGCCCGCTGTTGAATCCACCAGTTGATCAATCTTTGGAAGGGGAAAACTATCCTTCGGGCAAGCCTTATTCAGATCTGTGTAGTCGACGCACATCCTCCACTTTCCGTTTGCCTTCTTGACCATTACCACATTGGCCAACCAATCCGGGTATGTTGCATCTTCAATGAACCCGATGTCTTTAAGACGTTTAACTTCTGCTTGAATGGCCTTGTACTTCTCTGCGCAAAATGCACGACGCTTCTGTCTTACCGGTTTAACACCCGGGATAATATTGAGGGAATGCGTCATAACTTCTGGAGAAATCCCGGGCATGTCTGCATATGACCATGCAAACACCTTCTGTTTCCGGGTTAGCAGCTCAATCATCCGGGTTCTGACCTCTGGGTCAAGGCCTGTGCCAATGCAAATCTTCCTCTCCGGGTATTCTTCTGAAATCTGAATCCATTCTGTTGCTTCGATTGGGGCTGGCCGGGGGAACTTGGCAGGATACTTCTGGCTCTTCTTTTGTGCCGTCTTACTGATGGGCAAAGAATCCGGGTCATCTCTGGGGTCATCGGGTTTGTCAAATGGGGACAGAGAAAAACCGGCCGAAAACATCTCATGCTGGGACTGAGTTGTTGCTATCGCGTTGCATCTGACAGCGGCTTCTTGGTCTCCGTGAATTGTAACCCAGCCCCCGGGTGTAGGTACCTTCATAAGCAGCATATGACCCGCTATAAAACTTTGTAGGCCCCAAAGTGCGTCTCTCCCAAGTATGGCATTGTAGGATGATGGGCAGTCCACAATTATGAAAGGAACTACAATTCTTGTGGATTGGTGCCCGGTCCCAACTGTAACCGTTAGCTGATCAGACCCCAACGGTTGAGTTGTCTCACCTGAAAAACTGATCAATAGCTCGTGGTTTCTATAGAGCTTGTCTCTTCCTCTTTTAAACCCCTTATAGCAACTGCTGAACATGACGCTGACAGCGGCTCCCGTGTCTATTAGAATCCTTCGAGTTCTCCAATGGTCAATCTGAAGAGTGATAATGAAAGGATCATTGTGATGCATTTTCAGCGTGTCTTCAGACTGAGAAAATGACACGGTATCCCAAGGAACCAGCTCCTTGCGGCATTCCTGACGAAGCTGCATTATCTCTAACTCCGGGCCTCTTGGGCAGAGTCTTTTGGCCCGGTGACCGGACACTCCTTGGGTGCCACCCCCGTGAATCGTCATTATCTCCCCATATACTTCAATCAGGTTGACACCTGTAGCGGGTGACTTATACTGCTGTAACTTGTCGTTCTGGATCATGTATTCAATGGTGTTCTGAAGGGAAAAACACCGGTCGGTAGTGTGGCCAGACTCGTTGTGGTAGGCACAATGTTGCCCGTTGTCCGGCCCTGCCCTTTTGGGAAACTTCCTTTTTGGAGCCGGGGGAATGTCATTCCTATGGCGGTTCTAAATTTCTTCATAGGAGACAGTCAAATTGGTTAACACTTCATATCGCGGGACGTAAGGAGTTTTTGCTTCCTGGGCTGGAGGTCTCGGGTATGGAGCTTCTCTTGACTTCTCCCTTGATCTGTTTGAACATTTGCCGTAGTATCCCTGGCCACTCTTATTCTGCCCTTCCTTTCTCCATCCATCAGCTCGCTGGCTTGTGAATCCGGTATTCGTCCGGCGTTCCCCGAAGGTGTCATACTCGGCTTGAGCTTGCCGAGTTACTTTATTAATTAAATCATCGTAGCACCGAAACCGCTGCTTCCTGAGCTCCACCACAAAGCGGGTTGGCTTGAGCGCCTGCAGGAACGCCTCTGATGCCACTGACTCATCCAAGTGCCCACATTTGGAAGTCGTGGATAGCCAACGGGTTACAAAGACTTTCAAGCTCTCATCATCCCTTTGCTGGACTTTGAATAATGAAGTGGTGCTTCGGTTGGCACTAGACAACAGGATAAACCGGGACAGGAACTTCTGTGTCAGCTGACCATAGGTTTCTATTGACAAAGCCGGTAACTTGAGGAACCAACTCAATGCCTCCTCGCTGAGTGTTTCCTGGAAAGCATGGCATGCTTGGGCATCTGTGAACCGGGTTGAATCCAATTGAGACTGGAACAACTCTAGGTGTGCATAAGGGCACCCCGTTCCGGCATATCTCTTAATCTTAAATGGCTTTGCTTCCGATGGCTTTTTGTCCGCTTGAACCCGGGTGGAGAATGGGCTTGCACGGGTAACAAAGGGTTGGTACTGCTGTGGTCCTGTTCCCGAGTTAAGACGCTGCTCCAGTTGGGTCACAGTTTGCGTCAACTGTAAGAGCAGCTGGGTCTGGGCATCGGCTGGGGGAAGTGGTTGATTTAACACCGGCTCTGGAGGTGGAGGAGGTCCGCTAAGATTGTGATTAAACAAAGGATTAGAGAGATGGATAATTTGTGGATTTGGGTTAGGGTGGGCAGTGGGTGGTAGAATAGCGGGTGGTATGTATGCACTGTCAAAAGTTCGCGGGTTTCCATAACCCGGAGGATTCCCTTCTGGGGTAATGATATCAGCAAGTCTGGCTGACGTCCCAACGGTATTCGCCCTTTGAGTTAGGGTTGCTTGAAGAAGCCCATGCTCGGCCTGGATAGTCGCTAATTGCTCCCTTACCGTCATTAACTCGTCATGTTCTCGAGTAGATTACTCCTTCTGAGCGAGGAAATCCTTTTTCAAGAGCTCAAATGCTGCTGCTAAATCTGTTTGGCCAAACTGGGTCCCGGAGGTCCCCGGGTTATCATCCCCTGAGAAATTAAGCCTCCTAGTTGGATCTTGTTCTCCTGCCATTTCCACCGTCCTTCAAAATATTAATCGGGAGGTCTTGAGTTCGACTCTCAACGAGAGCACCAATTGTTTCCGGGTAAACTCGCGGCCCCTTTTAGCGGGTTGCACGGTTCTAGAAATAGCGAACTTCCTTGTACTCCGAGTTTTCCTGTGTAAAGAACAAACACGTCAAAGGGGCGTCCCCGGGTTTACCGAGGGAAGCCACTCCGATGCTTAAGTCAGACACTGTCAGATAAGCAGAAAACTCAAGAGTAGTTAAGAAGTCTCGTCCTTTTACCGGGAGGTCCGCGCCGGTATTTATAGTAGCATTAAAGGCAGTACTTTGTCCTTTTCCAATGTGGGAATAAACTCCCTTGCTTTTCCTCAACTTTACAATGAACTGGGCCCTGACAAAGGACCCAGAGTGGCTTCTCAAATCTGACTGGGCTTTTACCCTGTAAACAGTACTTCAAGCATAATAAACGATGGACATTTAATAATCGACCACACTTACGTGTTATTTCTTGAATTGTAACCCGGTAAAGGAGAAATATTAGGTTCCACCTATAAACAACCATCGATCCTCCCACGGAACCCCTTGCAGAGGGTGTTGAGCTGCCGGACAACAAAACAAAGTCCAAGGCGCTTATGTTTATCCGTCGGCACCTGGATTCCACATTGAGGTGGCAATACCAGCAAGTAGCCGATCCGCTGGAGCTATGGAACAAGCTCGCGACAAGATTTGGTAATGTTCATGTTGCGCTTCTACCAGAGCTGCAGGCTGAATGGGCTTCCATCAGGCTAATGGATTACAAATCTGTAGAGGAGTACCAGACAGACATGCTTGCACTACGTGCTCGTCTGCATTTTTGTGGAGTTGAGAAGTCCGAGGATGATCTCATAGAGAAGACATTGCTCACTTTCCCAGGTCATCATCTACTTTGATGAAACAGTATAGACATGACTATAAGAGTGGTCTTACTCCAACGTTTGACTCTCTTATGACGTTGTTGCTAACTGAGGAAAAGGATTGTAAAATCTTGACTAAAAACACTGCTCGGCCTGTTGGGACACTCGTTGTTCCAGAGACTAATTACAACAGAGCCAGAGGCGGGAAAGTCACGAAACATAGAGCACGAGATCATTATGAACCATATCACCGTGAGCAAGGCTCTGGTAAAGGCACCCGGACTAGGAGAGGCACTAGAGGTTCTAAACGCTCTAAGGGCCAACCTAATGTCTGGAAGAAGGATGATGCACCCGCCCCTAGGGGCCGAGCTCCCAAGCCGGTTCAGAAATTCGCCAAGAAAAATGCTAAGGCAAATATATGCTACCGTTGTGGATCACAGGACCACTGGATAAAGTAATGCCGAGCATCTGCCGACATAGTTGTTGCGTACAAGAAATATAAGGAAACTGTGGAGAGTCACGTCACTGTGGAAGTGGACAAAGTGCCGAATGCCAACCTTACGGTTGAGGATTTTCGGGAACAAACCGACTTAGATGCACCCGACTTTTAGAAGTTGTTGAGCTCTTGTTTGTTTTACCTCCATGTTTGTTGTTTTTCCTTTCAAGCATATGTAATAAGGCATGTTTATGCCATAATTAGTTCGAATGTTCTTGAGACCCTTGGCTGTAAACCATTATGCGTATAATAAATTCGATGTTCTTAACTATTGTGTTCGATATGTTTATACATACACTTGACAATATCCGATGCACTTGACCATTTTTATGCCGCTCTAAGACTCTCCAATAGAGTTTAGAAGCATGGCAACACTGTTTTGAGCCTAAGGCAAGCAGCTATTAAGCGCTGCCTAGGAGCTGCGTGCACTACACATGCTGCCGGCATGGTTGCCGAGCTGCTGTGCACTGCTGCCGAGCACATGTGCACCTGGCTGCCGGCTGCCGACAGTCACGCGCCTGTTGCCGCCCAATGTGCCTGTTGCTACTCTGTACGCTACCTACTGCCCCTAGATCGTTTTTGCGCCAATTGTGTGTCAATTGCCGCCCATGTATGCCAATTGCTTTGTTTTTGTGTGAAGAATGCCATCACTTTTGTGCCAGATGTTGACAAGATTTGTGTGTCCTACACATGAACTGTCGTGCACTGTGTATGAAGTGTTGAGCACTAAGCACTAGATGTTAGCATTGGACACAAGGGCATGTGCACTGATCACCAATTGATGTGCACTTACATCAAGGACAAGCATTAAGTGAGCTACATAGCACAGAACACTCGAGGCCGTGCATAGGACACCGACTGCCGAGCACCGGGCACCAGGGCCGAGCTCTGGGTGGCATTTGCCGAAGCTCTGTGCACCTAATACCATGCACTAGTGATGAGATGCCGAGCCCCCTCCTTACTGCCCCATATCGTGCGCCATGGGCGCCAATGAGTGTGCAGCCAACGATTGTTGCCGAGTGCTCTGTGCACCGGCATATGTATGGCTCCTCATGCACTACCAAGTTGCCAAATGCTTAGTGCAATGGCATATATGTAGATGCAATGCGCTGCCGAAAGTTGCCAAGGGCCTATGACATTGGCATACGAGCAAGCTGCAATTCAGGGCATTCAAAAACGAAAACAGTGAATCTGCCGCTTTCGGTATAGTAACTTCCGAAGAGCTTTGTGAACAACTCCGGATGAAATAGAACGCAAACCACATATCACTGGAAAGCTACGTCTGTCTAGTTTCCAACAGTTTTTGCGGTTCGTTCATATCCATCCTAACGAAGGAGTTATGACCGTTTTAGTGAGCAAAGGTCAGGCTGCCAGGAATTCTGCAAAGCACACCGTTGCCTTCGATTGTTGCCTTCGGTTGTTGCCTTCGATTTTTATATCTTTTTCTCACGTATCTACCTTGTTTGATAGGTATGTCACGTGGAGAAATCGAGTGCCTTGCAGACAGTGGGACGACCCACACGATCCTGAGGAATCGGCTGCTCTTTACAGAGCTGACGCCGTGTCAAACTTCCGTGAAGACTTTGATCGGTTCATCTCCTGTCATTCAAGGGCGCGGACCTGCTAGGTTCCTGCTGCCGAATGGAACCTTGATCATTGTTTCCGATGCCTTGTATGCGCCTACGGGCCTTCGAACACTACTGAGTTTCAAGGACATCCGCGCCAATGGTTTCCACTTGGAGACGCATTGTGAGAATGGACGTGAGTTCCTCTGTGTAACCTCCAATGAGTGCGGCTCTAAGCGCATCTTGGAGAAGCTAATGAGTCAATCTTGTGGTTTGTACCTCACCACCATAAGGGTTATTGAATCCTATACGGTCGCCAAACATTATTATTGGGACCATGACTCGTACAAGCTATGGCATGACCGCCTCGGTCACCCCGGAAGAGATATGATGATAAGGATTCTACGAAACTCGTATGGACATCCTTTCTTCCGTACAAAACGAAAAGGTTTGGGACACATGCTCCCCAAAAAGGGTAGAGATGCAGTGGTCGCCAAAGTGAGCTCCCGGCCGACACTTGTGTCGCCAGAGGACAGCTCCGCCGATCCTCACTCGGTCATGAGGATTCGGACCCTTCCTGATGCGTCACTGACTATGTCTGATGCTCATAAATCGTTTTGTAAAGCTTGTGCAATGGCTAAGTTGGTGGCCAGACCTTCTTATGCTAAAGCAAACACAGAGAACATACCATTTCTCCAGCGTATTCAAGGTGATATTTGTGGACCCATCCATCCAGAATGTGGACCATTTAGATACTTCATGGTTCTGGTGGATGCATCGATACGCTGGTCGCATGTCGCCTTATTGTCCACAAGGAATGCTGCTTTCCCCAAACTCCTGGCACAGATTATTAAGCTGAGGGCTAACCACCCTGATCATCCAATCAAGTCGATTCGGATGGATAATGCCGGTGAGTTCACGTCAAAGACTTTTGACGACTATTGCATGTCGGTTGGAATAAAGATTGAGTATTCTGTTCCACACGTGCATACGCAAAATGGTTTAGCTGAAGCTATGATAAAGAGACTTCAGTTGATAGCTAGAGCACTGGTCATGGGCTCAAAGCTCCCTATTGCGTCTTGGGGTTATGCTATATTGCATGCAGCCTTGTTAGTTCGTTTCCGACCCGCCTCCAACCAAGCGTTTAGTGCATACCAGTTGGTTACTGGATATGAGCCTGACATTTCGCACTTACGCATATTCGGTTGTGGAGTATATGTGCCTATTACGCCACCACTGCGTAAGAAAATGGGTCCGCAACGACGTTTGGGTATCTTTGTTGGCTATGATTCCCCAACTATCATAAGATACCTAGAGCCTTTGACATGTGATCTATTTAAGGCCCGATTCGCTGATTGTCACTTTGATGAGGCTGTCTTCCCGTCGTTAGGGGGAGATGAGAGCATACATGCTCGGCGTGAACGACAGGAATTGGCCTGGTCAGTTCCAACGCTTGCTCATTATGATCCCCGTACTTCTCATGCCGAGAAGGAAGTAAGGCGAATCCTTGAGCTCCAGCAAGTGACGGATTCGATGCCCGACTCTTTTGCTGAGATTGCTAAGGTCACGAGATCGGACATACCAGCTGTTAATGTCCCTGCAAGGCTAGAAGTCCCAAAGATGGGCATGGACACCCCGGGTCCGAGCACCGCTGCCCCTAGCATGGGCGCTGCCGACCCTAGTGGACGGGTGGAGGCCGTGGCTCCTCAAAAGAAGAGGGGGAGGCCACTTGGTTCGAAAGATGTGCAGCCCAGGAAGAAAAGGGCTCCTCTGGCACAATCCAATCTCTTACTCATCGATACTGAGAATCCTTCTCACGAGATTGTCTCTGATTACACCTATGTCCTAGAAACGATGTCGGTGTGCTTGGGGGACGCCCCGGGACCCGAATCGGTAATCGAGAACATGGAAATCTCGATGTGTTATGAGAACACAGTATCATTGCAGGACCGATCATCCATGCATATCGATGATGTATTTGCTTATGCCGTGGCTCTTGAGATAATTGAGCACGATGATATCGAACCACGCTCCGTCAATGAATGTGAACGTAGAGCGGATTGGCCTAAATGGAAAGTTGCTATCCAGGAGGAATTGAATTTCCTAACAAAACGACAGGTGTTTGGACTGGTTATGCTAACACCGCCAAGTGTAAAGCCTGTGGGACATAAATGGGTCTTTGTTAGAAAACGTAATGAGAAGAACGAGATACTAAGGTATAAAGCTCGCCTTGTGGCGCAAGGTTTCTCACAACGCCCTGGAATAGACTACGAGGACACATATTCTCCCGTAATGGACATAATCACTTTCCGCTACCTTGTCAGTTTGGTAGTATCTGAAAAACTGGACATGCAGCTCATGGACGTGGTTACAGCATATCTCTATGGGGATCTTGATTCAGAGATATATATGAAATTACCTGATGGCTTCCAGGTGCCTAAGTCAAGTGACTCTAAACCACGGAGTGCGTACTGCATTAAGTTGCAACGCTCACTATACGGATTGAAGCAATCCGGACGGATGTGGTATACCCGTCTTAGTGACTACTTGATTAGGAAGGGTTATAAGAACAATGAGTTGTGCCCTTGCGTGTTCATAAGGAAAACGAGTTCCGGATTTGCGATAGTCGCCGTTTATGTGGATGATATGAATATCACAGGGACTCTTGATGAAATCAATGAGACCGCGGCACATCTGAAGTCCGAGTTTGAGATGAAGGACATGGGGAAGACTCGGTTTTGCCTAGGCATTGAGCTAGAGCACCGAGCCTCTGGAATCTTAGTACATCAGAGTGCATATGTTCACAAGATGCTCAGGCGCTTCAATATGGATAAAATGCATCTAGTTAGCACCCCCATGGTAGTCCGGAGTTTGGATGTTAAGAAAGATCCATTCCGTCCTAAAGAGGATGGCGAGGATGTACTTGGAGCCGAGGTACCATATCTTAGTGCAATCGGTGCGCTACTATATTTGGCTCAGTGCACTCGGCCAGACATTGCTTTCTCTGTAAACTTGCTAGCTAGATATAGCTCTGCGCCAACGCAACGTCATTGGACCGGTGTCAAGAACATATTTCGATACCCTAAAGGGTCAATGGACATGGGCCTGTTCTTTCCATATAAGGATTCAAGATGGACTGCAAAAGAGTGCAGAGTTCCTGAGAATCTAGGCGCTGGTCACTTAAGGAACCAAGCTGCCGGGTACGGTGCACCTTGCTGCCGTGCGCTGTGCACAGCTGCCGAGAGCTGTGTGCACGCTGCCGAGCACAGTGCTGCCCCTGCCGAGCACCAGACACTGCCGGCTGTGCACTGGGTGCACACTGCCGAGCACTGCATGCAGAATGCCAAGAGGTGCACGCTGCCGGCTGGGCACTGCCTGCTGCCTGCCGAGCGGTGCACGCTGGCCACCGAGCGCTGCGCTGCAGCTGCCGGGCACTACGTGCACATGCTGCCGAGCATGATGCAGCAGCCGAAAGGGGCTGTGCACATGACTGCCGAGCGCTGTGCATGCATGCATACTTAGATGCCGAGAAGCATTACTCTCCCAATGTACTTGGCACCGCTTGCTGCCCTTATAACGAAACACCTAATGATATCTTGGTTGGTTTCGCGGATGCTGGATACTTATCAGATCCACATAAGGGGCGCTCCCAAACTGGTTATGTCTTCACCATTGGGAATACAGCGATATCTTGGAGATCCACAAAGCAGACATTAGTGGCGACATCCTCCAACCATGCAGAGATTATAGCGCTACATGAAGCTGTTCGCGAATGTGTTTGGCTCAGATCAGTTATAGAACACATTAGAGGGACTAGTGGATTGAGCTCCACCACAAACAAGCCGACTTGTATTTATGAAGACAATGCCGCATGTATTGAACAAATGAGGCAAGGCTACATCAAGGGTGATCATACGAAGCACATCTCACCAAAGTTCTTCTATAATCAGCAACAGCAAGCCCTCCTCAACATTCAAGTTAATCAAGTGAGTTCAGAGGCAAACGTAGCGGACTTGTTTACTAAATCTCTGCCCAAGTCTACTCTCGAGAAGCATATGAAGAGCATTGGAATGCGACGACTATCGAGCCTCCCTAAGTGAGCTACTCATCAGGGGGAGCCACGCTCTCGATCGAGAAGCATGGTGTGTTGTACTCTTTTTCCTTCGACCAAGGTTGTTTTTTTCCCACAGGGTTTTTATTACTTGGCAAGGTTTTAACGAGGCAACATTGTAAGCACCATTTGGCATTTCGACGCGCGGCACAAGGGGGAGTGTTGTAGGACATATAACATGTGCGTGTGTGCACTTGGTCTTATGCCATGTATATGGGCTTAGCCCATGGGCCTTATGCGTGTGCCCTAGTTGTAATAGGTTTACATTATCCCAATCCATAAAGGATTATGTCATTGTACTTAGAGTGAGTCTCTATATAAAGAGCTCTTCCCTATTCATAATAAGAGATTTGATTCCATTCATTATCTATCAGCACATATATTCTACAAGAATATTCATCATTTTTATACTCTTCTATTGGGGTTTTATTTGCAAGTGGAGGTAATGGACCAACAAATTCTTGTTCCTTTGGTGTGAACACCGTACCACTCGCCATAAACTAAAGTTTACCACACATGTCACATTACGGAATGAAATAAAAATTACTTTTTTAAATAAAAATTACTTTTTTAAATAAAAATTAAACATTATAAGTGTTTCATTAATTAAGGTTTTACAAATTTTTAAAAAATATTAAAAAAACAAATTAAATATTGCTTATTAATGGAAAGTTCATTGTGTTTTCAAGTCCATAGATAAGATTGTTGTATGTCTTCTTTGTATGTGATCATCGTTTCACACATAATGTTTCCTTTTGTGAGCAATGTTTGACATAAAACAAATAGTTGATTTTATTGTCGTACCTATCAATTTCTCAAATCACAAAAGAATGAGAGAACTCATGACTCTACTCATATCTGACAACATATGAATCCGAAATACGGAAGAAAACAAAAATCAAAATACGACTCCCACAACTCTTCTTTTAGATCGAGTAGAACTAAAATGGGAGTAACATAAATTTAGAAAGAAAATTAATTCACGTGTAGAACAAAGATAACGGTATTAATTAATTTGAACCAAATTGTCGATGAGTCGTGATGTGGTTAGTTAAATGTCATGTGTTCAAACCTTATGGACATATAAATGTGTGAGTTATTAATATTTTATTTAAAAAATAATTTGAACCTAATTATAATACTTTCTATACAAATTTGTTAAACAATTAATGAATTTTCTTCTTTACTAAAATGATTCCGTCATTAATTAATTAATGGCACACCCAACAAAGTAACAAACTGCATTAGTTGTTACTTTGACTTACAGGATTAACCGTAAGGATCCAGCTCTTAACGTTGTCAGATTAAGTTGAATTTTTTCCTATATACATATTTCAACATAATGATCATATCAGACGGTCGGAATTTTGTTTCTCAACTTTGATCATCGGAATCACAACATGCGTACTAATGTTGTATAACTTGTTTACTAAGCTTTAAGTAATGTTTCGTTTCTAAAACAAACTGTACGTAGAAACTTCAAACGCAAAATAGTCGTGAAATAAGATATGACCGGAATGGTGAAATACGCCTACGGTTGAAAAATCACGTAATTCCGGTAAAGTCTCGGTGCCGATAGTTGCAGTCAATACAATATAGAGGTTTGACTTACGAGATTGACCGTCTAGATGAAGTCCTTAAATTTATCGGATAAAGTTGAATTTTTAACCAGAGATATATTTTAACATATTGATGATATCTGACGATCGTATTTATGTTTGTGAATTTTGATGACCGGAATCACAACATGCCTACTATTTACCATTATTTATCTATATGGGGGAGACCTATCATGGAAGGGTAAATGTCTCAAAATTTTTAGATGGACAGTTGCGCCTCATTATGGTGAGTTTTTGTTGTGTTGAAGGTTCTGCCAAAATACCTCATATAGGTGTAGATATGGACATTTTCGTGTGTTAAGCTTTTTGAAAAACTTCATTTTGAAGCTATAAACGAACTCGGATGGCCAAAAAAGCCTGTATGTCATGGCATAAGCGATGAGTTTTACTCGTAGGGCCGTTCTGCTTCCAGATTGGTATCACAATAGTCAATCGGACACCGAAATATCCGTAGTGCAATTTTATAACTAAAAGTTACTTTAGCCGACGAAATACCCTAATTTCGTCGGCTAAACTTTTCAAATTTCATCGGCTAAAGTTCACATACTATAGCCGACGAAAAAAACACTTTAGCCAACGAAATTTTAACTTAGCCGACAAAAAAAATTCGTCGGCTAAAGTCCACTTTAGCCGACTAAAAAAATTTTCGTCGGCCTGTTTGTAGATATTTCATCGGCTATAGTTTTTTTTTTCTGGTAGTATTTTCTAAACACTTAACACACGAAAATATCCATATTTACACCTATATGAGGTATTTTGGTCAAAACTTCAACACAACAAACACTCACCATAATGAGACGCAACTGTCCATATAAAAATTTTGAGACATTTAACCCTCAATGATAGGGCTCCCTATATAAATAAATAATGGTAAATAGTAGGCATGTTGTGATTCCGGTCATCAAAATTCACAAACAAAAATACGACCGTCAGATATCATCAATATGTTGAAATATATCTATGGTAAAAAATTCAACTTTATCCGATAAATTTAAGGACTTCATCTAGACGGTCAATCTCGTAAGTTAAACCCTTAAATTTATTGACAGCAACTATCGACACCGAGACTTTACCGGAATTACGTGATTTTTCAACCGTAAACGTATTTCACCATTCCGGTCATATCTTATTTCATTACTTTTTTGCGTTTGAAGTTTCTACGTAGAGTTTGTTTTAGAAACGGAACATTTACATAAAGCTTAGTAAACATGTTAGACAACATTAGTACGCATGTTGTGATTCGATGATCAAAGTTGAGAAACAAAATTCCGACCGTCAGATATAATTATTATGTTGAAATATGTCTATAGGAAAAAATTCAATTTAATCTGACAACGTTAAGGGCTCGATCCTTACGGTCAATCCCGTAAGTCAAACCCTTTAACGCACGAAAACGGTCATTTGACCGTCTAAATTACGTATTTTTCCCGGACCTTCAACTGAAAATAGTTTCAAATCGATGAGACGCAACCAGTGGTATACAAATTTTATGAAAAATAACCACCGGAGATAGGGCTACCGCTAGGGAGAAAAAATGGAAAATTGCGTTACCCGCAACTATCGGCACCGAGACATTACCAGAATTACGTGATTTTTCAAAAGTAGACGTATTTAACCATTCCAGTCATATCTTATTTCATGACTTTTTTTCGTTTGAAACTTCTACGTATAGGGTTTAGGGTTTTAGCCGACGAAATTAGGGTAATTCGTCTGTTAAAGTTAAATAAAATAAATAACTATAGCCGACAAAATTAAGGTAATTCTTCGGCTAAGGTTAAATAAATAAATAAATAAATAACTATAGCCGACGAATTACCCTAATTTTGTCGGCTAAAGTTAAATAAATAAATAAATAACTATAGCCGACGAAATTTATTAAAATTCGTCTGCTAAAGTTAATTAAAAATTCAAATTTTTTTGCGGGGTTTTTAAAAATTTTTCGAATAAAATTTTGAACTTTAGCCGACGAAATTTCGTTGGCTAAAGTTCAAAATTTTCTATATCTTTCATTTTTCTCCTCCTCCTCTTCATCTTCCTTCCTCCTCCTCTTCATCTTCCTTCCTCCTCCTCCTACTCTGGTGGCAACAATGTACTCCTCATCCTACCTCCTCTCCTCCTCCTTCTCCTCCTCTAAATTATTCTCCTCCTTCCTCCTCTAAATTATTCTCCTCCTCCTCCTCCTCTCTCTTTCCTAACCTTTTCCTCCTCTCCTAGCTTCTCTCTCCTCCTTCTAGCCTTGCTTCTATCCTTTTCTCCTCCTCCTCTTGTCCTTCTCCACCACCGGTGTAAAAAAGAAAAAGAAGTAAAAAAATTTAATCAAAAATACATTTTAATAAAAAAGAAAAAAATAACCATAGCCGATTTTTTTTTCTTTTTTTAACCATACCCTAAAATTCGTCGGCTAAAGTTTAAAAAAGAAAAAAATTAAAAAAAATAATAACTTTAGTCGACGAATTTTAGGGTAATTCATCGGCTATAGTTAAATAAATAAAAAAATAAAAATAATAGCTATAGCCGACGAAATTTAATAAAAATTCGTCGGCTAAAGTCCAGAAATTAAGTGACGAAAAATTTCTTCGTCGGCTAAATAAATGACTTTAGCCGTCGATGAACAGTAATTTCGTCGGCTAAAGTCTTGGCCGACGACCTCTTAGCCGATGACGTTTCGTCGGCTAAGACTTTAGCCGACGAAAATGGTTGTTCTGGTAGTGACTGTGTCAACTTTGTCTCCATTTCTCCAAAAGATATCACATGGCAAATGTTAAAATTTCTATTTTTGTATCAGCTCCATACTCATAATGTACTCACAAAACCACTCAAAAAGTTGTTTGTGATTGACACGACGATATATATAGGTCACAGCTTGCAGCCCCTAGTATGGACTTGATTATAAGAAATGGTTATTGGTCTTCTTCTTCTTCATTGCGGTAACAAATGCTATAAGACTAGTCATAAATCGATTTTTACTCTATGCAAGAAACCCTAAAGAAAGCTGCAGACTCACTTCCACCATCTTGCTATGAATGTAACATTAAACACACCATGACTTCTTTGAAAATCTTTGAACCTTTTGGTAAATATGCAGCAACACACATTTGCTGCTGCTAGATGGACATCTGCTGTGCATGAAGCTTTATGAATACCGGAGAAGTTAATTCTCATATGATCACAAACTTGGCTAGTAAGTTGGTCTAACATCTTTTCCTTCTCAAACGGTAGCCATGCTTGTAATTATACAATGTTTGCAAGTCTCCACTGATGTATGACACATGAGATATGCCAAGAAATATGGTACTAGTGCCTCTTCCATCTGTATTCATGCATCATTACTCAACAAACTCGATTTAACGTATGTCATACCTTCACTGCAATTTAGCTTCGATGCTTAGTTCTGCTTCACTGTTTAGTAATATTCTAGGACACCATTATGCATAAGGCTCTTTTCTTAAATCCACTTTCCTGACTTATGCCACAATAATTGGCATGATCAATAAAAATCTTGTCCTCTTGGCAGCTCCTTCTAGTAATCATCTCATCTTAAGTAGGATCATTCTTTTGGATATATCCATCCATACACACCACTCAGAACCACTATATACCAGGTTACACTAATCGACTTACAATATTCAGCGAATGAAGTAGCTCTGCATGATCCATTATGTTAAAGCGTGCTAATAATCTCCTCGAATTTATAGCCACAAGTCTTCGCTTAATAAAGGAGTTGTTGTCCCTCTTCATCTCTTCTGATGTAAGAAACTTAATCATGCCATTGTAAGCACAAATATAGTATTGCTAAAACCATTAAGATTGGTCTTATATGCTCTCCAATATGGAAAAAAACTTGAATAAGCCTTGAACCTCTGCCCTCATGTAGTGGAAAGAAGCCGGAGATGTTCATCAACGCTTATTGAATTCTTAGGAGCTTGACAGCCTGCACATATATTTTTGCTTGTGTGCTTCCGGTATAAATCAAGATAGTTTTGGGACCATTCTCCTTCAATGGAACCTTAAAGCTTGCACAAGACATTTTGCCAGAGAGTAACACTTTTCATGTAATCGTAGAGCAACAGCTAACTCCCCTAGTATATGAACACCTCAGTAATACTTCTGGTCAATCACAACCCTAGATATGATAAAACATAAGCCACCGTAATTAACTATAAGAAACACATTGTTCTTTCAAAGGAATCCTGATTCCACAGTTCTGGTATCTGAATTGAGCAAATGGATGATGTCAAAACTTGAGTCTCAAGCCCCCCAAGTATGTAAGCATGAATATAGAGCATTCTTGTTTGCATTCGCCAAGCTATTAGTGCATGCAAGTCCGTTCGTCGTAGTCACAAACACAAGACACAGATTCTCGAGCATTCTGACCTTCCGGTACTCAAACTACCATAACTCTCTCATGGAGTGTCGAAATCACGAACCATAAATTACGTTAGAAACTAGACATCCATACCTTTCCACCAATATGTAGCTTGCTCATTGATTCGCTTGGGATCTTTCCAGGTATATCTGTAAAGTTACTACACATAAGCTGCCACTGAAATTGGTTGAACTGCAAACTGCTTGGTGTTGATGTCCATAATTAGGCGAAGGAGGATAACGAATATTGAGTGTCAAGATCCCTAAGCACATAAGAACATGTATAGAAGGCACAGGTATACATTCGCCAGCCAAACAAGACCTTCAATGCCCATTCCCCACGCATATATGCACGCTGTCAATTTTGTGTTCATCTTGACCTTCCTGCCTTCAAACTGCAATAATTTTTTACTGGAATGTCAGAATCACAAGCCGTAAAATCCATTAAAAACTAAACATTCAGGCTTTCCACTCATATGTAGTTCTTAGTAGATCATCACCAGTGATTCAGCGAAATTGCTACACAGTAGTATAGGCTGCTGAAAACATGTATTCTGACCTACAGGGACTCAAGCTGCCAAAACTCCTTCTTGGATCGTTGAAATTGCAAGTCGTAAATTGCGTTGGAATATAGACATTCAGAGATTTTCGTTCATATGAAGTTTGTCTTCTAACTCTTCATGGATATTCCCAGTTTATCCTGTGAAGTTGCAACACAGAAGCTGCTGCTGCAATTTTGCTGAATTGCACTCTTGCTTCAAATCTTCTTTTGTCTTGCGCTTCCTGGCAGTAGGGCAGGAATTTTCGAAACACATATACTGTTTCTTGCATTTAAGACCTCATAAATAGATCTCTAATATTATAGGACATAATTCAAACCTCTGTCAGGTAAGAACATTATCTTGCATTTCAGCAAAACACAGAATCTCTTTTTGTATTTTTATTTTTCAATGCAAGAATTGAATTGAAACTAAAAGACAAAGAATTAAAGTGAAGAAGGAAACTCAACATGATTAGTTAACCTTCGTATAGCCACGGGGGAGGCCGCCAATGCTTCACTCCAAGTTTTGACACCGTGATGTTTGCAGCAAGGTGTTCTCTTTGGCGAGAACTTCCAAGAACTGAGTACAGGTGCTTAGTATCAACGACTTGAAAACTTGTAAAAGGTTGTAGCTCATAGAGAATGCTGCATAGCCCCCCATGCATCTTCATAATTTGACTAAGCTTGACCTTCAACTGCATCTTTGCGGATGACAAGGAATAGAGATCAGACTTGTCACCGACTACCATGTCGTAGTGTATAGTGTAAACTGATGTAGCCACATATTGGTCTTCATTAAAAACCACTTGCTGGTTCATATCTTGTCACTAGATTGATCAAAAACCGATTCAACCTCTTTGGCGAGAGTATCTTCGTCAGCTTTAGGTTCTACTTATTGGGATTGTAAAACCTCTTGGTTAGTATTGCAAACAACATGGTTTGCTTCATCTTGCAGCTTTGTTGTTTTCTCATTGACTACTTTAACTTCTTTGTTAGGCTGATCTATGGAAGCATTCTGATCCGCGGTTGCATTGATTTTATCGATTTGCATAATGATAGCCTTCAATTTTTGCTTCAACTCGTCGTCGATGATCACCTCACTACAGCTAGTTGATTGTGTTAATTCTTCTAGTAATCATCCGAAACGCGAAATCGTTTCTTCTACAATCCTGACACGTTATATCCCACCGGGTGTGCCAAATGTTTGGCGTAAAAATGGATTTTCTTTGAACAACGAAGCTTGAGGCGTGCCAGTACCTATGGGTCAGATACAACCTTGATCTTTGACGCTTGTTCGTCTTCTGACTTCTCTTCAAACGATTGTTGTACATGCGTTGATCAGGCCTGCATTTAGGTTCTATAGACCTAGCTGAAGAATAACTAGGATTTTTCTCATCTCCTCGCGAAGCGGACGTATCTTACTCAGACCGGTGTGGCTGAGCAGAGCTATAAATCAGGATCGTAAGTCATTCGCCAAAGGGTTCCTTGACAAACCAGGGATATTTGCTAGAGTTCTCACTCCAACAATGGTTTTTAGGGTATTCGCATACGAATAGGGCTTTATGAAGTGATGATGGACTGTTCGCTCATGGATGAGGCTTGGTGAGGTAGAAGCTGGTAATACCCACGGATGAGACTTTGGTGAGGTAGCAACGTGTAATGCCTACGGATAGGGCTTTGGTGAGGTAGCAGTGGGTAATACCTACGGATAGGGCTTTGATGAACAAAAAGACTCAAGGAATCTTTCTAGTAGAGGTGCTCCGGAGAGGCTTGTTTTGCAGTGTGCAAAAGTTGTATTGAATCGTTGAGATGTGTATTGATAGATGTCTTGACCCCTTTATATAGTGAACACTAGATATTGTTCTTTCTTGCGGATCAAGACATATCAAATCTTCTTCGGATCTTTAGAGGATTCCTTAAGCAACCACAAATCCTTGCCAATCATGACTTCCATTCGAAAGGAAACATATTAATAATAACGTAGACCGTGGCTCAAACAGAGACTTTCCCCTGTTACAAGCGTGGCCCGTGGATCACCATTATACCGATACTGTCACAACTTAACCACCTTTAAGGTGTTGGGTTTTAATCATAAAAAGTCTCGGTACAATTGGATACAATCTATCCAATTATAAGTTATGTTTTATTTTTTTCTTTTCTGATATGAGATCTTTCCTTTCTAACAGTAAACTCAATGACTATCCAAACTGCAAAAAAATCACATCAGAAATGCAGCACTGCCATCTTCAGCAATAACGTTAGTATCATTGTTGAAATATCAATCTCCTTTCTTTTCATATTTAGAGTAGAAACATCGAAGTTCTTTATTTCGTCTTCAACAATATCAACCACTACCATGAACCCACATTTGGTGCATAAGGGGCCACAGACAAGTAAGCTTTCCCTCAATTCGCTAAAGTTAAAATGTCATTACATCACAACAATAGCTCAATTCGCTAAAGTTTAAAATGTCAATACAATCTAATACCAAGTCAGTACAAGTAGAGTGGCCATACAAATTCTTCTAAATAGGAGCACTTTGTAATGTATTTACCTTTCCAGGTTCGAGTAGCCATGAATATCAACACTCAGAAACCAACCATTTGAGATTCTGAAGATGACTATTTAGTTTCCTACCCACAAAGTCACTCTTATAACTAGGGCCGGAGATGAGACAGGATTCACCGAATCTCGTGCGAATCTCCTTCCGTCCCAAAAATATATTATTGAGATATGACGAGATTGCATTTTTAGAAACGTATCTCGTATGAGACGATCTTGTTCAGTACCGGGACGGGACCGGGATCCCATAACAATAGAAAAAAAAATTAAAAAAACATAGAAGGGATAAATTGATCTTAAATTCTTCAAGAAATTTTATATCTATTTTTATAAAGTTAATATGAACTCATCCAATATTGATGAGGGTTTTATTGTGTATTAATTTCTCATATATATATATATATATGGTGATACTTTTTCATGGTATAATTGTCCTAATTCTAAAGTTCTAACTATATATATATAAGTACAAGACGGAAAAAAAATTGTAAAAATAAAAAGGGAATTAATAACCAATTAATTAAATGCTTGTAATTTGTATCTAACTGATTAATTAAGATCTCGAGAAAACTTTTAAGTTTGAAAAATCAAAGGAGCTCCAATTAGCACTACATAACTTCGTTGTGGCGGTCAATATCTTTCATATGATCATCATCATCAAATGTGAATGAATTATCTAACTCTTGTTGTATGGAACTAGTACTGTGAATTTATATTTAGGTTTTAGAAGTCTCATTGTGTGTTTTGAGTTCATTGTAAGATATTATACACTCTAAAAATCAGACGGTTATAATTAGATACAAATACATTTATACTTTCGGGATGGTCTCGTCATGTCCCGATCCCGTCCCGTCTAGTTTTCAAACTATCGGGATGGGACGGTACAACCATTTTAAAATTTTGTCCCGTCCCGTCTCGTTAATTTTCGATACAGAGCCGGGACGAAATCAGAATTGGGGTACGAAGTGTCCGGCCCTACTTATAACATGCAAAAACCATTTGCTACAATCCAAGCATTCATCATATCAGCCCAAATCCTATTCATGATCCAATGTTAATAGTCAGGCAAGCAGCTCTTGAGGCCTCAAGCATCTCAATTTACATAAAATCGTCATATACCATAGTTACTAGTTACTACTAGCACTACCGGATAAACTTATGTACAATACTTTAAGGTAACTTAAATATGAAGGGCAAACCTAATCTGGTTTTTTACCAACAGATGAGTACTGCAACAGGGAAAAAAACAGAGCTAAATGTAAACTGAACACAGGTCCAAATTCAACCTTCAATTCACTGAGTTAAGTCCATTAGATAGGAATTGTAAAGTTAAAATGTGATTTATCATGTGCAACATGGAGAACTACGGCCCTGTATTTTGTTAGCCTACGAAGAAAGAAGAAAGTATGTCCTGTAAACTACCCCCCCCCCAAGGCTCACCAAGGCCCCTGCATCCTCTTCGCTTCAGTTGCACCTTTTATAGAAAGCACATGAGTTCTATGGAGCCTCCTAAGTAAATGAAGTTTCCACTATTTTAAAGTCCTTTAACGCTTAGATTATCAAAAGACATACAGATGTAGTCTAGAGTGAATGTGTGTCTGTGTATATGCACACGCCATTTCAGGCATTCATGTGTTTGAGGAGTCAAGTTTGGGGACAGACAAAACAGTCAACGATACAAGGTGAGCAATGAAGTGGAAAGAAATTAACACAAGGGACTGATATTGCAAGAGTTCAGTTCTCAATCCTGCAATCCAAAGCCAATTACGGAAGACAATAGAAGATACGAAGATGACCTACACAAATGCCTTAATAAAGTTGAGAGAGAAGCATATATATTTTTAACAAAGAAAAGTTAAAGATGGTGGAAATCAACCTATTTAATTATAATTAGAATGCTGAATATTGTAGACTTCCAAACTAGAAACACCCTTAAGTGTATATACACAGCTACTAACAGTTAAGAACATCCAAACGGATAATAATTCTACAACATCTGCTTAGTGTTGTTACTCATACAGAGAATAATGCTACCCTAACAGTTAACAAAAACTAGCAAACACGACATAAGACAATCTGAGAGACAGAAACTGCTTAAATATGTTCTGCGAATTATACAAGACAAGACAAAGAAATCAGATAGTCAATTTAAAATATCAGAGTGCACTTGGGAAAACTACATCCATCAGAATGCATTCCGAATTTCACAAATAAATCAAAAACGAATCAGGTACAAAATTACCAAAGAAAGAACAATTAACCAGAAAAAAGAAGAAAAACTAGAGTTTTACTAGGTCTCACTTCCTATCACGTGGGCTCTGGCAATGTAGAAACCAGAAGCCAGCGCAATCACGCCCTTACTTGCATTCAACCCCAGCTTCAGCAGCTCGATGGGGTTTATTTTTCCGCCTGCTCCCATTATGCCGAAATCCATTAGATTTAGTTGAGTCATCTGTACTTGATCGTGTTCCATTACCGTTTTCCTCCTTCGCTGAATCTGACTTCTCCTTGGCCTGTGAGTTCCGCTTCCTCTTCTTTCCATTCTCTGCTGCAAAGGGGCTTTTTGTTTCTTTGCTTGCGATACCAGTTTTTGCATTCTCAATGTCATCTGGTTCTACTTTTTCTACTTCTTCTTCTTCATCAATTTCATCCTTTAAAGGCTTTAGTGGTCTTCCTCTTCTCTTTTGTGTGGGTATTTTCTCTTCCTCGCCACTTCCAGGATCATCATGATTGGTGACAGTTAACCTCTTTCCCTTTCCTCTACCTCTCCCCATATCTCAAAACTCCACAGAAGAAAAGTTCATGCAATAGAAGATTTATGCTACAAAGAAAACACAAAAGATGTGATCTTCAAAAATGTTTATGTACGAAACAAAGGAACTTGTGACTATTATTCATCACACAACACAAATAGTGCAATATTAACATGTGGTGGCTTTTCAAAACATATTTGGATCGCATTACAGATGCTTAGGTTGCATATCAACCAACAAAAGGAGCAAGACATTGGGATAAAAATAGAGGAACAATCAGCAGCTTCTTCAAATGAATGCTCCTTCACATAGCCAAATTTAATGGCTACAAGCAAAGCAACCCCCCATGCGAAAACGTCTAGGAATTCAAAATTGAATATGTTTCAGTTCCTTAAACATATGAATAAAAGCCATTTGTTTCACATTCAAATACTCCTAAAACTTCCAATATGCACAAAGCATCTTATGAGAAGTCTATCAAGCAAAGTACTTCCAGCATCATTTGAAGTAAAGGAAAGTCACCACTCTAGGTCACTTTACCCTGTTGTTTACACTTCCAATGGTATTCTCAACTTAAGAACTCCACAAGGTAATAGCCCCAGTTAGTAAGAACTATATTTCTGAAAAACCTCAAACACCTCAATATGAAAAGACAGAAAAGTGCTTCTGTGATTTCATCCAAATCTGATCTTGCATGTCTGGAATCGGGTTCAAGATATGAACTATGAACACAAAGATTCATACTTTCCACCCAATCAACTTGAAATCCATGTGGGTTTACTCATTACAACTGGAAACCACATCAGAACTAATAACAAAAACTCAAACTTCGGAAACATGTAAAACGAAAGCAATAAACTTAACTATCCAGAAACCACATAACTCCAAACCCAACAGGAACAGAAAGATTGAACTTCCAAAACAAACACAAAATCTCCAAAAACCAATACAAGCAAGATCCACCAAACACAACCAGCATGAACAGCAAACATGATGAACTCAATATCACAATACGCTTCAACGTCATGAACATCACAAAGCAAATAAAACAGACGCACATTCCAATCCACAAAACATAAAAGAAAGAAGAAAAGAGAGATACGACACTGACCTTATATGAAATAAAGTGTTTGTTGCATCTTCAAGAAGAAACCCAACACTTTGAATCCGTTAGAGAAGTCATAGCAGACTTGGAAATGACCAGAAACGATGTGGGTTTTGCCTCAGTCAGTAGATTTGTACAGTTAGAGAGCTATAAAAGAAAAAAGAAATGGAAGACATCAAAAACTATGATCTAAAGGGGAAGAAGAAACATAAGGTACCCAGATCAGCAAACTTTGAGATTCGAAGAGATTAAGGATTGGCATGTGAGAGTGGCAGAGACCAAAGAAACTGGCCCAAACTGAAACACAGAGAGAGAAGAGAGAAGAGGAGAGAGTTTTAAAGAGATATTTGTTGATTGGTTGTGTAGTCTGCGACTGTAAACTGTGATGTGTGTATTGTAGGTTTGAATGTGTAACAAGCTCGAGACATGGAGGTGGGTTTGGTAATTGCGCCTTGGTTAAACTAGGTTTGAAAAGTCATATACTTGGCATCACTGTTCTTCACTTTGTAAAAAAATGGGTTTGAGTATGGTATTGTCCTATGAAATCTGTGTGCTTTACACTGCTAAAAATGTCAACAAGAACATTTGCTTTGTGTCTCCATGAGTGTAAACCCAACTACAACTATCAATTCCTGTTATTTTATTAATAAAAATATAAAAAAGTTAGACAATAGATGAATCTAGATTTGTCGTTATTTTTAATTTCTTACATACGTTTAATTTTTAAATCGTAACATAATTATTAAATTAAAATAACTCAAATAAAACACTAGAAGACATAGTTTCATGAACAAAATTATTTATGCCAAAGCAATGAGAATAATTTCTTGGGTTATTAAATAAGGAGAGTCGTATCGAGTTATTAAAAACTCCCTCTATATTTTACGTTAGTTTCAAAATAAAAGTTATTTGCACCCGTTTACTTCAACATAAAGAACCAAAATAAAAACAAAAGTGTTGCTTTTTTTTTCCTCTTTGTTCTGTTGTGCACCTTTGAAAATAGGTCAATGGATTCCACAAGACTTTGCTTCTTTTTAGCTAGTAGAGAGGTAACAAACCTTATCTGCTCGATTAAATTTGCCAAAGCCATCATCCCTATCTTTGTCTTCACTAGCCGTTATTCTAACTCATTTCAAGCCACATTTTATATGCCCTTCATGAAAAAAGAGGAAGGGATCCCAAGTTCTCAACGATTGGGATGTACCCAAAAGGCTCCATTTATAAAGGGTACAGTACCATTTAAGGCCTAGTATCCCATACTCTTCTTTTATGAAACTTCTGAGACCTAAAGATGATGACACTTAATTGGCCAACATAACTTGATCAAACCTATAGTACCTTGCCACAATTTCATAGAATATAATTTCTTTTTCATGGCCCAAATGGTAAAAACAAACATGTGACTATGGTAACAAAGTCAGAAGAAGTAATCTTCTTCACTACAAGGACATGTTCTTCAGGTCATTCTGATCGCAGTAGAAAAAGATCCTTTCTTGGCCTGATTGTTTACAGAAGCTCATTCTCAACTAGGTAAAAAATACTCCTTCCATTTCCTATTTAGGGGTTTCCAAAGAAGCTTCAAAACCCTGCAAGAGAATGCAACAACAACTCACACCTTCACTCAGATTGGGAAGCTTCATCCTCACTTGAAAATGTGGGTGTAAATGTGAGAGTAAATAATGGGGGTGATTCTAAATTACCAACACAAAAACTGGGTGGGTGCTTAAATTTTTCTACACAAAACGGAATGGACTTGGTAGCAACAAGAATCCACCATCATATCATTGCTTCCCACATAAACTAGAGCATTTGATGCATGTGGGACTTGGAAAGAAAACAAAATAACGCGTGGGGGCTCATAAAGGGTGGTCCAAGAAGCCCCCCATGACCCTCCAGGACATGGACAACAACCAAAGTCTTATGCAGGGCATGGTTTCTTCTACTTCAAGCTTGTGTCTTTAGCCAATGCAATTATTGGGAGAGTTGGTGAATTTGGGCTCTTTTCAATGGTTAGGTTTATGACCCTTTACTTTCCTAGCTGTGCTAATTGCTTAGTCTATTCTATTCTTGGACTCTATTGAGCTTTCTTCACAAGCATCTGACCCTAACTCCACATTGAACATAGTAGTAAATACTTCAGCAAAGACATGTAAATCTCGAGCTATATATCCAATGATCAAAGTAGACAATGCTATTGCTAAGATGATAGATCGGCTGAAAAGGCAGGACTCAGCATTCGGAAGAAAGCCGAGAGAAAAGCTCCCTTGCTTCTGAACAAGTTTACTAATCACTCATTCCATGCTTCAAGAGTATTTCTACGGACTTTCTTATGTCATAGTTGGAGGGTTATGGATTTCTGAACAAGAAGTAAGTTACACTTCATCTTGAGAAATGGATAACTACAACATGTTGCCAACTTTTTTTGAAACAACTCTGACTTCAAGCCTAAAAGGTTATAATTCGTAATCTAACTATATACAGGGAAGGTTCAAGGGATATATAAACTAAGGAAAGAAAGAAAGTGGTACCAACATTTGAAGCTGTTAACCTGCAGTTCCAGTTGAAGTAGTATCTCAATTTGTTCAACCATCAACTCCAGTACTATCTCTCATCTAAGAAACTCCATGGTCCTGTTGTCTGCATATGAAGAAGAAGGAGAACACAACATTCAGATTGGAATATGAGGAGCATGAAGGGAAAAGAGTATCAATAAACTCAACCAATAAGCATTTAGATTATGAATCTCTATTATTTATCTTCTGTAAAGTATATATTCCTATTTCATAACCAGAGAACAGAAATATATACATCAGAAGTTTGCTATTGGTGGTCAAATATTTGATCTTTCCATTATATTGACTAATCCCATGCTCTATATTGAAAGTCGAATGGCTGGACATACACAAAAGTTGGAATCTCATTTCAGCTGTACTGGAGTATCTGTTTAGAAGCTGGAACTTAGTCTTACTGAACTGATTGTATTTTCATAAAGCCCACCCAGGACATTTTGTTCATGTCTTTTCCAACTTCCACTGCGACAAGCTTTCCTTTTAGTCAAGCCAACTAAATCCAGGTTTCTTAAGGACCTTCCTCTCCTTCATCACCTTCCTTACAAACTCAACTTCTTCCCACACTCCATCAGCAGCATAGATATGTGAAAGTGTTACAAAACCTCCAGGTCTCTTTAACTCCATTTTCAGAATATCCTCAGACATCAATTTAGCAAGATCTCTCCTTTCATGGACTTTACACCCGTTGAAAAAAACTCCGATCATGGATTCGATGACTTCTATAGGAATGGACTTCACAAACTCGTAAGCTTCTACGATCTTCCTTGAACGGCACAAGAGATCAACAACACACCCATAGTGTTCTTTACTCCCCACAATTCCATGGCTCTCTTTCATGGACCTGAATATCTCTAAACCCTTTTCTACAGAACCACTTTGGCTGCATACAGATATTACAGAAGTTAACGTCACTACATTAGCCTGAACTCCTTCCTCTTGCATTCTTTCGAAAAGCTCTACCGCAGAATCAAGCATACCATGCTTGCCATAACATCCAATCATTGCATTCCACGACGCAACATTGTTTACAGGAGTCCAGTTAAATACACTTCGAGAATATTTCACAGTGCCACATTTCGAGTACATGTCAATAAGAGCACTAGCAACAAAGACGTTGATGTCAAACCCCATCCTACATATCAATCCATGAATCTCTCTCCCTCTTTCAACTGAACCTAGCAATCCACAAGGTGGGAGCAAACCTGTGATAGTGACAAGGTTGGGTTTAACTCCAGTACATAGCACTGAAAAACGTAAAAGCTTCACCTGCCTCCTGGCTTTGCACAAAACCTGAAATTATTGCATTCCATGTAACCAAATCAGGAACAAATCCTTCTTTAGTCATCCTTGATAGCAGCACATATACTCGATTCCTATCTCCTCTCCGAGCATACCCGGCTATCACTGCATTCCAAGTGAAATCATTCGGTTCCAATCCCTCCAACTTCATCCTCTCAAACAACACTGCCCCTTGATCCGTCCTTCCCACATTACAATACCCACATATCATACATGTCCAAGAAGCCACATCTCTTTCGTGCATTCTAACAAAAACTCTATGACCATAACACAAGCTTCCACATTTGCAATACATATCAACCAATGCATTCCCCAAAGCAACATCCTTTTCAAACCCCATCTTATACACCACAGCATGAACTTCCTTCCCCTTATTCAAGTCCATCAAACCAACACAAACCTTAAGCATCACCGGAAAACTGAACTTATTCCCAACCATTCCCAGCTCTTGCATCAAAGAAAAGTACCCAATTGCTTTCTCAAACCACCCATTAAACGCCGAAGCAAGAACCATCCAATTCAATGAGAACACATTTGGGTTGGGAATTTCATCAAACACCTTCCGTGTGTGAAAATAATAAGACTAACACACTAAAGATTGAAAGAGAATTTGTTGAAGTTCTCAGATAATATTCATTGACCGGAAGCAACCTTTAAATAGAAAGACAACTAAACAAACTTGCAGAAAAGACGGGAAACAATCTCATGACCAATGGACTCCTACTACTAGCTGAAATATCCCAACACAATAGAAAATAACAACTGACCCTTCCTAATGAATAGGACAACAAGACTTATTCAAACTGAACTAATAAACTCAACTGCACTAAAATCAAAACTTATCAGCCTCCCTTAAACTGATGTCCTAAAACATCAGTTTACACAAGAAGCTCCAGCAGCAAATTTCTGGTGTTCCAGCAACATCACAAACAACTTCCTTCCTTGAACACACTCCAAGCATATCTTGAAGCTTCACAAACACAGCAGCCTTGTGAGGCTTCGTCAGGATGTCTGCCGCTTGTTCTTCACTTTTGCAATAAACCAAATCAATGACACCATCCTTGCAGAGATCACGCAAGAAATGGTATCTCACATCTATATATTTGCTTCTCCCGTGCAAAAACTAGATTCTTTGACAACTTAATGGTGGAAACATTGTCACAGAAAACTGATGTAGGACCTTCCTGACAGCAATCAAGTTTTCCCAGTAACCTTCTCAACCATATGGCTTGGCAAGCACAAGATGCAGCTGCAACAAATTCAGCTTCAATTGTTGACAAGGTCACAATTTGTTGTTTTTTAGATGACCAAGAGATAGCTCCTGACCCCATCATAAAAACATACCCTGACGTGCTCTTTCTATCATCTTCATCTCCAGCATAGTCACTATCAGTGAAACCAAACAAGTCCTGTTGTGCTCCTGTTTTATATATAATACCAAAATCACTTGTACCTTGTAAGTAGCGAAAGATTCGCTTAGCAGCTAGAAGATGAGCTTCAACTGGATTCTCCATATAGCGACTTATAAGGCTGACTGCATGCATTATATCAGGCTTGGTAGCAGTTAAGTACATTAAACTCCCCACCATTTGCTTGGACAACGTGTTATTAACCTTCTGTCCTCCAAAATTCTTCTTGAGCTTTGAACCAAACTCTGTTGGAGTGGTGACTGGATTGCAACCATTCATCCGAAATTTCTCCAAGACCTCCAGAACATATCTTTGTTGTGTAATGAAAATGCTACCAGCAGACTGTATAACTTCAATTCCCAGGAAATAATGCATCTTTCCAAGGTCTGTCATGTCATACTCAGTCATCATGGATTGTTTAAAGACATCAAACATAGACTGATCATTACCTGTGAAAATCAAATCGTCCACATACAAGCACACCATGAGTATTTTTCCTCTGTCTCCAACTTTTGTGAAAAGTGTATGCTCATATGGACACTTCTCGAAGCCTTCTCTTGTAAAGTAGGACTCTATACGACTGTACCAAGCTCTGGGTGCTTGTTTTAGTCCATATAGTGTCTTCTTTAGTTTGTATACCTTCTTCTCATTTCCTTCTTGTACATACCCTGGGGGTTGCTCAACAAATACCTCTTCCTGTAGCTCACCATGCAGGAAAGCTGATTTTACATCTAACTGGAAAATAGACCATGAATTTTGTGCTGCCATGGCAATAACTAGCCGGATAGTATCTAGCCTTGCAACTGGAGCGAACACTTCTTTGTAATCTACACCAAACTGTTGCTTGTATCCTTTTGCCACCAATCTTGCCTTGTATTTATCGACTTCTCCCTTCTCATTCAACTTGGTCTTGTATACCCACTTGACACCAATTATTTTGTGCTCCTTTGGTGGATCTGACAGCTCCCAAGTTTGGTTTTTCTCAATTGCTTTAATCTCCTCATCCATGGCTTTCTTCCATTTTGATTCTTTCACTGCATCTTGGAATGCTAATGGATCACAATCTGCAAATAAAGCCAAGTGAATGAGTGCATCATCATCAGATAACTCATCTCCACTTACATAATCTGTCATCCAATATGGCCTTTTCCTGATGCGTTGATCTCCTTCACTTAGTTGATCTTCAGCAGAGGAATCTGGTGAACTAAGTGTTTTTAGCTGTGAATCTGTCTCCTTTTCGGCCTCTATTTCTTCAGGAGTTAATGGAATTTGTTGTTGTACTGCACTATCCCAATTCCATATGTTTTCTTCATCGAACAGGACATCACGACTGATAATTATCGCCTTGGTGGTAGGATTGTACAGCCTATAAGCCTTGGATTGCTCACTGACTCCAACAAAAATGCACTTCATTCCTTTGTCATCAAGTTTTTTTCTTTTTTCATCTGGAACATGTGCATATGCAAGACATCCGAAGATTCGAAAGTGATCAACTGCTGGCTTATGCCCACTCCATGCTTCTTTAGGTGTCATATTGGTGACTGCAAAAGTTGGACTTCTATTCAGTACATGAATACTCCAGTTGACAGCTTCTGGCCAAAAACTCTTTGGAGTGCTTGTTTTTGCCAGCATACTTCTCACCATGTTTAGAATTGTGCGGTTTTTTCTCTCTGCTACTCCATTTTGCTGTGGGGTATAGGCAGTTGTAAGCTGTTTCCTGATTCCATGCATCTCACAGAACTTCACAAATTCATGTGAGTTGTATTCACCCCCACGATCAGTACGCAAGGTTTTAATGAGTCTTTCAGAGACTCTCTCAACCATAGCTTTAAAGCTTTTGAAACATTCAAAACCTTCAGACTTCTCTTGTAAGAAATACACCCATGTTTTCCTACTGTAATCATCAGTAAATGTAATGAAGTACCTCTTCTTGCTATTTGAAACTGGGTTGATGGGCCCACAGATGTCTGAATGAACTAACTGAAGTGGTTGCTGTGCTCTCCAGGCTTTGTTTTTGGGAAAGGATTGACGGTGTAGCTTGCCAACGACACATTCCTCACAGATTTGCGAGGGACATTGAATTTGAGGAAGGCCTGTCACCATTTTCTTTTGTTGTAGAGTCTTCAAACCACCAAAGTTGAGATGTCCATAACGGTAATGCCACAACCATGTTGAGTCTTGCAATTTCATGGAGAAACAAGTCTGAGCCTTGGTTTGAATTGGCAGTGGGAACATGCGATTTGCTGTCATACTGACCTGAGCAATTAATCCCCTCTTTGGATGATGGATTTGGCATTGACCTGCTTGAATAATAATTTTATATCCCCTTTCTTGCAACTGTCCCAAGCTAATCAGATTGCTCTTCAAGTCTGGAACATATAGGACACGACCAATTGTCTGCGCAATATTATCTTTCATTTGCAGTCTAATATCTCCCTTCCCCATGACACGCATGCTAGTATTATTCCCAAGCTTCACAGTGTCTTTAAAATTTTCATCCAACTCAGAAAATAAAGACTTGTCACCACACATATGATTACTACACCCAGAGTCTAAATACCACATGTTTGTTTGAGTTACCTCTTTGTCAAGGTATGTCATCAAAAGCATTTCTTCTTCTACTTCTGCAAAGTTAGTCTTCTCCTCCTTTGCTGAATTGAAATTGGCAGGGCATTCATATCGATAATGGCCTAACCTGTGGCAGCGGAAGCACTCAACACTGGATTTGTCAAAATTTTGTTCTTGATTGAAATAGCTTTTGCCTCTTCCTCGGTCCCAACCACGACCTCTTCCTGATCCTCTCCATGTGATTAGCTCCTCACGAGTTGAAATCTTCAAGGCCTGCTCCTCTATGACACTGCTGGTCATTCTTTGCTCATACACCAACAAAGAGCTCTGCAACTCATCAATTGACATCTCATCAATATCATTAGATTCTTCAATCGAACAGACCACATAATCAAATAATCATATAACTTCGACAGAAGATTATGATCAGTTCACAATAATCCGGGAGATGAATTTTATATCAACGGAATGCTTGAAGAGTCTACTTTCTAGAACTTTTTAAGGATCATCAATATCTATTTTCTAGAAGAAGTTATGATCATTTAAGTGCTTGAAGAACAAGTTTGCCGAAAATCTGTTAGTGGACCGAAACTTCAATTTCAGAGCCCAAACTATCTTGGTAAGCCCATGGATGAAAATTGATGATTCTCTAACCCTAATATCATCTGATACGCATGGGAGAGGGAGACATAATAGTTTGGAGAAGAAAAAAAGAACAAGACGACGCAGGCAGCAAGGAGATCAACATCTTCTCAAGATTCTTCCAATTTCAGTTTTTGTTGTCTTCCTCTTCTATGAACTCCTTTGTGTTTTCAATATTCATTATGTGTAGCTAAACTCATAGTACATAGGGGGCTGTTGAAGCATCTAGACATGATTCATAACATGCAATTAGAATCTCTTTATCCTCTATAAAAAGAACAATGAGTTAGTTTTAAATGTGTTAATGATAGATATTAGATGTCTGATGTGGAAAGCCTGTAATTTTATAGTGTCCGATTAAAATTTCATATGATTAGTGAAAAAAAACTTCAATATTCCATAATAGTATATAGATTAACAACCAGAAGCTACAAAAATGAAGATTGGAGAGGAAGAGTAAATGAATAGTGAGCTATTTCTTACCTTGTTTTTTTAGCCTTAAATTTTTTACCCCCACTAACGTGACTTCTTGCGTCCGCCACTGACAGCCGGACAGGCAAGGGGGCAACAGGTGGCGTCCTCTAGGTTTCTTACGATTTTAGGGTTTAGGGTTTCTATATCAAGTACTTTTGTGTTTGAAATGGGTTTCGAGCATTGAAAGCCTTAAAGTGAGACGAAATATTCTTCCTATATTAATCCAAGGACTCAGTAATGTGTCATTAAGGCCTGCTTTGGATCGGACATTGTTGTTTTCGAATCACTACTCCTAGATTAAGCATTATGGAAATTGTTGTTTTGAAAGTTGAAGTGTACGTCTTTCAGAGTTTCAGGTACTACTACTAGCAAATGGACACTTGTTGTTCTTTTGTAACTAGAGGTTTAGGTTGAGATGCAAGAAAGAAAGAAATGACTAATCACTTCAATAAATGCTTTGGGTTTGAAATCATGTTTTGTCAATAAAAAGTTCTAGCACTTGATCAATCAATCTATATTTCTAATCAATTCGATGCATATATGTAAACATTTATAGCTAGCTGCAAGACTAGTATGCATGATTAATAAAAGAAAAAAACCATATGATACTTCACCAAATTATTATGAACTAAAATATATTCATATTCATACCCAATTGCTAGAAAGTGCAAAATCATGGAATCTAAAAGAGGATTCCCCAGCTGTATCTCTCTCAAGCCTCTCTGATAACCTTTCATCATCAAGTTCTAATGGTAGAGGTTGTATTTGGTTCCCGATAGGCTGACGAGACAATTGAACTTCAGGCGGTAGCGGTAATGGTATAGTTGATGGAGAAGCACCCCTCCTTGTTTGGTTTGTATTTGAAGGAAACACTGTTCTATCCCAAAGGAAAACGTGAATTGGCACCGGAATCTTGGCATGACGGTGCAGCGAGAGCTTCTGGCTGAGTGAAACCGTATCGTAGCATCTAATTGCTCCTGTTGAAGAAACCATCCAAGGGAGCACCTTTTGGTTCGAGACCCTTGACACCACCAGCAGCCTTGATGCCTGCAAAGCTTCTTTGTACAGATTGCTCAACCCGGATCGGCTTGAAGGTGCATTTTCATCGCCATCAGCCACTGATGAAACGTATATAAACCCCTACAAATCACAAGGAACTCAGAAATTTAAAAGACAAGCTATCTAACTAGTAATCGGTAGTTAGGCACATCATCAACTATCACATAATGTGGTCGTGGGATCGGAAAATAAGAGAGAGATATGTTAATATGTGTATGGTACCTCTTCTGTGCGGCTAATGGCAAAACCAAGTTTGA
Organism: Comarum palustre; assembly: GCA_951800085.1. Lineage (NCBI taxonomy): Eukaryota > Viridiplantae > Streptophyta > Magnoliopsida > Rosales > Rosaceae > Comarum > Comarum palustre. Next base: position 892,202 of record OX637587.1, read on the forward strand.
CGTCTCCTTCTTGCAATTTGATTTCAACTGGAATTTCTGGACCAAGAGGAGCATACCATAGGCGAACAGCTCGAACTACACCAATGTCAACTCCATGGTAATCTTCAAAACCATACAAGCTTGCACTTGCAAGATTTGCCAAATCAGATAATGACCCTGCGTTTACAGTTGAAGAAGCTGTCTCTCCCGAAATCTAGCATGCAACAAAACCACAAATTATTGAGTTAACTATGTATATCAAGCTCGATATCAATTTATCATATGTATACGTACCTTGGTAAGAAGGGACTCGGTCTGGATGTTCATGAAGACGACGGGGACACCAGAAGCCTGGGAGGCATTGAGCCAGACATTTGCCCGAGCAAGGGTGTCATCCAAATCGTTGTAGCGAGATGCTGCGCGATCTGAAGCCTTTGGAAGGAAGAGTACTGAAAGGAAGCTACTAGAATTGGGAATGGGTAGCAACTCCTGCATTCTTCTTTCCCAAGGATATGCAACATATCCATCTTGAAGCTTAGTTCTGGTTAGTGCAGTAACCATCCGGTCGTTCCTTGATGCTGCAAAAATTATTTGTTGAATTAACGTCGTGCATGCAATGTGAAGTCTTATGATCCCCTTACTGGCCTTACATTTAGAGCTTTAAGCAAAGTAATCTAGCAACTTATAAACAAAAGACAATACCACTCGCGAGGCATTGAGGCCTGACCACAGCATCCCAACCTATAGTCATCAATTAATTTGCCGCATGCACTTCTGGTTTCTTGAATCTTAATAGAGCAGCCATGCCATTTATATGGTGAGGATGCTCACCATCACACGACACTGGTGCCCCATTGATGAAAAGTTTCTCTACCCAATCTCAAACTTTTATATGGATTAAGCATGTTAATCTTATTGTGTTAATCTTAATAGAGCAACATACTATTGATCGACATTTTTAATATTTTTTCTTTCCAATGTCTCTAAGAAACCCATTATATATACAGAAATGAAATGATTTCACTACTTTCTTCATATTGATGACCATATATTCTCATTCTGTTCCACTAACTTCACCTACAACTCCAATATAAGGCAAAGGAAATCCAATAACATTCTTCCCTACTGCAAATTATTACTCTAATTCTCCAAACCAATATAGTTATATATGCACAATAAGAAATTATATATGGAATAAGAAATTAAAGTTGCAAGCTTCGATTCCAATGATGCTGTCTAGCACCAATTTGGTCAATCTCCATTTTCAACAAATGAAAGAGGAAGTCATGAATGTCAGATGGGGGCAGCTTGAAAGGATCATCGCTTTCATACAAAAAAAGACATTCCTATAAATATTGGCCAAAAAACACAAACAAACAAAAAAAATCTTCCAACTCAATTATATTAAGCTAGGGTTCCACTAATTCGTAATTAACATGCCACTGGCCAACTAGCTAGGGCATCTCTTAATCCGGACACGTGTAAGTTTATCACTCGTCCAGAGATGCAGAAGAACAGTAAAGAATAATGCATACAAACCGGTCAACGTAAATGTCAATGGTTCGTCTCTCTTACCTTGTAGTTCAAAGCAGTCGGCTTCGGAACGATCGCAGAACCCGACGGCGTAGTTGGGATCCGAAATGGACCGGACCATGTACACCTTTTTCCCGGCGGAACCATTGGGGACGATACAAGCCTGTAACTCCGTGAAGTCGTCTCGGCCGCGGCGGACTCGGACCTGGATGGACGTGTCCTTGGCCTTGAAGGAAGCGTGAAGGATCTTCTGGACGCCGCTCCTGCCGTTCTTGAACGGCGACTTGACCGTGACGGAGGAGCCGATACGTAGCTCCTCAACTATGTCTCCGGTCTGGAGCATGTCGTTGGTCCACTCGTCGGCTTTGGAGGTTCCTTTGAGGCACTCGATGGAGAGAACGACAGGGGATTTCGGCTCTCGCGTCGGTGAGTCGGAGCTCGGTTGTGATCGGTCCATGGCCATCTGAAACAGGGTGCGTTCCACTCTCGTGTTAAACAGCCACAATAGTGACCCAATTGAGTGTGATTACATCTCAATTGACGAGCAATGAATGGATGCAGAGAGAAAGAGAAAGGGAGGGGGCATGGTTTGGTTAGATTAGGCGAAGCAATATAAAGTCAATGGTATTATTAAGGAAAGTATTAAGGAGAGCAATCCCAAATAATTAGGGATTCCTAGAATAGATTATGATGCTAATGTGCTACTACTGCCAACTCTAATAGCAAAGAGAATTCAGTAGCAATACAAATAACACACACAATAACAACACAAAGAGAGTGCAATAGCAGTCATATAACTGCATCATACAGTAACAATAACAACACAAAGAGCACGCAATAGCAGCATATAGCAGGATCATGCAGTAGCAGTAGCATTACAAAAAGCACGCAGTAGCAGCACGTAACAACAACAAGAACCAAATCAAATCTAGTCAGATTCATCGAAGAACCAAATCAGATCTGGTCTGATACATTTTTTGACGCGATCAGCTCGATGCCGCGACATTGGTGACGCTTCTCTTTCTCGATCAGGTCGTGGATCTCGGGGTCCATGGCATTCAGGGAGGTGTTGCCGCAATCGTTAACTGGATCCATTTTCAGAGAGATAGAGAAAGAGATAGAAATAGAAAAGAAGAAGAAAACGACAAAGAGGAAAAGGATGAGAGAGGGAGGGCAAAAAAATAGGGGACATTTAGATAAGGTCGGAGGATATTATAGTAAATTAATAGGTGAAATTTAGATAAAGTCTGATGGATTAAGTTTTGGGCTTGGGTTCATGGACTAATTTGTATAACAAATTATGAAAGTTGGGTTTTTATGTTTATAAATTTAGTTGATTCCTTATATGTAATTCTCCTTATATTAAATTCTATTTTCTATATGATTTTCATGGTACGATATATGTGATATATATATATAGTGTAGGGTTTGTTAGAATTTGGGTATCTTTATTTAAGTATTTTAAACAAAAATATGATTCACTGATCAATTCGTTGTGACATACGAGACAGAAGAAAACTTAGTTGAATATTCGAAGCAAATCGTTACAACCTTTGATATTTCTTATTTCTGGAATTCTTACAAAATACACAGGATTCTTACCTATTATATAGAGATCAAGATAACCTAAAAAGATCTAATTAAAAGATATACAAAAGATCTAATATTGTAATTTAATTACAAATATATAATTCATAGTTTGAGTGGATGTGAACAGTATAACAAGTGAAAGTAAATATATGCACTGAGTCATTACTTTTTTTGCAGTTTCCCAGTGATTCCAGAAAAGCATTAACTTCAACACTCCCTCTTAATGTTTTGCTTAAATACTCCTAGTGGGTCAATGAGGTATTCAAGCCTCTCTCTTGGCAGAGCTTTGATGAAGATATCTGCAACTTAGTCATTTGTATTGCAGTACACCAGATCAATCATATTCTCTTCAACTGCATCCTTGATGTAGTGGAATTTCAAGGCAATATTGTTTGCCCTAGTGTGATATACAAGATTCTTGCTCATGGCAATTGTAGACTTGTTATCATTAAGAATGGTTGTTACAGATCTTTGCTTCTCGCTAAAGTCTTCAATGACTCTTCTGAGCCAAATTGTTTGAAAAGTGACAATTGATGTAGATACATACTCTGCTTCAGTTGTAGAGAGTGCTACTGGTTTTGTAGATTCACTTCAAACCAATGACATCCTTGTTTATTAAATGGCTCCATATGTTGTTTTTCACAATCACATTTATTTCATCCTTCATTATCATTCGTCACTCATCTTCCATCACAGCTTCTTCAAATCTTTTAGGCTCAAATAAGAAGACATTATAGCTTTTATACACTTCATTCAAGTTTCTCATCCTTATTGGTGTTGAGCATGGTATAGATTGAGTATTAAGACTTTGAGTTGGAGTTTGTTGTGGTGGATTGAGTTCTAGCTCTTTTGGAACTTCTTCATCTTGAAGAGTGTTTTCTGGCACCAATTGTTGCTGGACTGAGTCTTGTTTCCAATTCTAAAATGAATTCTCACTGAAGAGAACATCTTTACATATAATCACTTTCTTCTTCTTCTTCTTCTTTTTTCAGATTAAAGAACCTATAATCTTTGTGTGCAAGTTGTATCACATGAACAAACACATTTCACTTGATTCATCAAGTTTCTTCCTCAATACTTTTGAGATGTGTGCATAACAGATTGAACCAAACACTCTCAAGTGATTTACACTTAGCTTTCTTCCACTTCATGCTTCAAAATGTGTCATTCACTGCACAACTATATTTGGAAGTCTGTTTATCAAATACACTGTAATATTTAATGTCTCTCCCCAGTATTCCAAATGCACTTTCTTGGCATGCAGCAGACTCTGTCATTTCAATAATAGTTCTATTTTTTCTTTCAGCTACCCTATTTTGTTGTGGTGTATAGGTTACTGTCAGTTGTCTTTCCAAGCCAATATCTGCACAGAGCTTCCCAAACTCATTTGATGTGTATTCGCCACCTTTATCTGATCTCAGCTTCTTGATTTTGAGATCAGATTGTCTCTCCACCATAACTTGAAACTTCTTGAACACAACGAATACATCTGACTTCCGTTTTAGGAAATAAACTCAAGTCATTCTTGAACAGTTATCAATGAATGTAAGAAAATATATGTTACCTCCTCCAGTAGTCATTTTCATAGAACCATAGACATTAGAATGGACCAACTCAAGTGGTGATTTTGCTCTCCAGAATTTTCCTTTAAGAAATGAGATAATGTGTTGTTTTCCCATTGCACATCCTTCACACACTTCATTTACTTCTTTGATTATTGACAATCCATGCACCATTTCATTTTGATGCAGTAGCTTCAGACTTTGAAAATTCAAATGTCTTAGTCTTTGATACCAGAGCTAAGGATCTTCCATCAGCTTCACTTTTACACTCTCAACAGCATACTTGAGAGTAGGAGAAACTTTTATTCCTCTTCATTTCAACTTCTACCATCAGCTTCTTACAACTCCCTCTCTCAAATATTTTACAAGTGTCATCACCAAAATGCAGGTGATACTTATGCTCAACAAGTTAATCAACACTTCAAAAATTTGAGTCAAGATTTGACACCAACATTACATCTCTAATGAACATTCACCCATTTTTGGTTTCAACAACAATGTTTCCCTTGCCTTTTGTATCTACCAAACTTCTATTCGCCGTCTTCACTTTTGTAATGTTGTTGTAGTCAATATCATATAGAAGATCAGCATTCGCTGTCATATGATTCTTACAGGCCACTGTCAACTAGCTACACATTTGCATTCGCCACAGTGTTTGTTGCATTCGCGGCTGAGGATGTCCCATTCGCAAATATGGAAATCTCATTCGTGGTACCATAAGTGACACAAAACATATTAGTTTCTTACTGTCTTTCACTATAGGTCGTCAGCTGATTATTCTTGTAGTCACAATCCTTCTTGACATGGTCAAACTTGTTGCAATTTGAACATTTTGATTTTTCTTTAAATCAACATTCGTTAGTGTGAAGCTTATTGCATATTGAATACTTTGAATAGATTGAACTGTTGCTGCCTGCCTGATTTTTCTTTCTTATTGATTGATCTAATCTACCCTCCCATTTCTTACATTTACCCTTCCAGTTCTTCTTTTGTTTGGAATTTGAACTAGATGGTTCACTACTTCTGGTGTTTAGGCTTAGTGTAAGAAAGGTTTTTTCTGTTGGTTCATCATCATGACTCATCAACCTCTGTTTGAAAACCTTAAGTTACCCCATCAAATCCTGCACACCAAGAGTGTCTATATCCATAATTTCCTCTATAATACTAGCTATAACATCATACTTCTTATTTAAACTCAAAAATCTTTTGTACTACTCTCTTCTCAGGTATGGGTTTGGCATAGGTTTTCTTCTGATTGACTAAATCAGTCAATGTAGTGCAGTAATCACTTAGCAACTCAGTTTCATTCATCCTTGTGTATTCAAAATCTTTCCTTAAGGATTAAACTTTTACGGCTCTCACCTTATTTGAGCCTTTGAACTTTAACTTCAGATTATCTTAAGCTCCTTTGGTTTTTCTCTTGTTTGCAATCCTTGGAAAGAACTTCTATGTGATTGATGTTTGCAAAGTACCAAGAGTTTTCGCATATTTCTTGATATTTTTCATCAGCTCAATTCGCTGAGCGTTTGACATCCCTTCAGCTGCTGGAACTGCATAACCTTCGTTCACATAGCTTAATAGATCTCGAGATATGAACATAGTCTCCATCTTAATAACCTAGAAATCAAAGTTCTCTCATGTGAAGATATGAACTCTAACCTCTGAACTATTTTCTTGTATCACCATCGTAATAGAAGAAAACTAAAGAAAAATGTTTTTTGTTTTTATCTAACAGATGGTATACCCAAGTTGATATTGATCAACAAAGCTCTGATACCATGTTAGAATTTGAGTGTCTTTACTTCAGTATTTTGAACAAAAGTATGATTCGCTAATCAATTCGTTGTGGCGAACGAGACAGAAGAAAACTCAGTTGAATAGTTGAAGCAAATCGTTGCAGCCTTTGATATTTCTTATTTCTGGAGTTCTTACAGAATACACATCGTTCTTGCCCATTATATAGAGATCAAGATAACCTAGCTAGAAAAGATCTAATTAAAAGATAAAAAAAACAACTAATGTTGTAATTTAATTACAAAGATCTAATTCATAGTTTGAGTGAAGGTGAACAGTAAAACAAGTGTAAGTAAATATTTTTCTACAATTTTCTAATGATCCCATAAAAACATTAACTTCAACAGAGTTGTAGAATTAGACGAAGGCATTATGTGATTACATACACAATCAATTATGATCGAGTATTCAACTATCACTAGCTTAATTAATGATGCTTTGGTTGAAACTATGAGCAATATTTCTTCGGCGTGCACTCACTCTTTCTCTCTCATTCCAACTGAGAAGGGCTGAACTTTTACCTCTCTTAAGAATTCTTTTAGCCAAATGTTCTACACTTATCAGCTTAGGTAATGGTAGTTGTTATTGCCGCCGGTATACCTCTAGCAGAACTCAAAATCAGATGTTTCAGAAGGTTTGGAAGGCACAAGATCGATCATGTGTTTATTAGAAGTTAACATTTGTGAGTTAAAAAGCGTTATTTGTCGATATATAATCGATAATACTATTAGCTATACGTGACTTTACCACCATGCCTATAGCTCATGTTTGACAGACTGACGGAGCTAGGATTCAACCCTTGAGGGGTCTAAATATAATACATAATTAGTGAAAAAATTTATGCATTCTCTCTTGTAAAGATGTTCATTTTCAATTTAAGCAGATACACCACCGCACAAAAATTAAAATTTTACAAACAAAGAAAGTAGTTTTTGAAAGATCTATTAATTTTCTGTTTACTAATTGAAAGAAATCAATTTTCTTACCTATTTCGAGTGAGATATAATGACGAATCAATTTAATAGATACATTTTTTAGTACAAATGACTTTTCATTCAAAATTGAGTGGTTTTGAGAAATTCTGAGGGAGTTTAGTGATAAAATCAAGCTCATTTTTAATGGTAATTAGCTAATTGAGGAACAAAATCTCAAAACTTTCTCTCTAATTCGTGGCCTCTGATCCTCTCAATATTCACTTTACAGAATCCATCAAACCTCACTTGGATTTTCACTTCTGTCCATCCCTGTTGGATTCCCAATAAAAACAGAGCACCTGTAACAAGTAAGCCTTTTCTTTTCTGGGTTTCATTTGTTTAGGTTACTTTGTTTTTCTTTGATGTGGGTTTGTGTTTGTTAGCTTAGTTCTGATGTTGGGTTTGTGGGTTTGTGTTGTGAAGGTTGATACGTACTGTGTCATGGTACAGCTACAATCATGTTGATGCATGGTTTATGCTCCAAGAGCTATTACATATCAAGATTCTCATATACTAAATGAGACAATATTACCATGTAAGATTACACAAGTTAATTCCTTGAACAATATTTCAATCTGTCTTGGCCGAATCCGAGCTCCTTGTAGTACTGTATTGTGTTAGTATTTTGGCATTCCTACATAAAAGGGAATTATATCTTTCGGATCCTAATGGACAAATCTTTCATTAAGTTGTTTCCTAGTAGGAAGTCCATTAGGGTTAGGATTCTAAAGTGAGGGGGAGTTTTGCCCTCTATTTAACAGCTGCCGCGCACAAGACTTATGGATGCCTTGGGAATCAAGAAAAAGAGATTAGTTGTGTATCTCTAACGTGAGCATGTTGAGTTCTTGTTCTTTCACTGTTCCATGTGTGAGTGAATAGAATTGAGGTTTGATTTGTGTAGTTCAATCCCTCAAGAAAGTGTTTCTTGTGAGAGAAGATTAGTGAGTGATTAATAGACTAGACGAGTCTGCAAGTGTAATCATACAATTGTAATCTTCTTATAGTGGATTGAAGTTCTTCTAGGCTTGTGCCTCGCAGTGATGTTTCCTCATGTTTGAGGTTTACACTGCGTAAACAAATTATTGTGTTCTTACAAGTTTCTGCTTTCAGTTTCATAGGGATTGATAGTACTTAAGCAAACCCTGATACACGTTCCAGTGTTTTCAATTGGTACCAGAGCCGGTTCTAGAAGTTTCTAGTAGATCAGATGGAACGTGATAGAGCTGCTGGATCGATCAACTGTCCTCCCCTTTTCAATGGTGAAGATTATCTTGAATGGAAGATTATGATGCGAGCCTTCTTGTATTCTCAAGATGAGAACATGTGGAACATTGTTGAGATAGGCTGGGAACATCCAACGAAAGCTAATGACAAAAAGGTGGAAGGAACTTCTGTCGCAACAATACTAAAGCCTAGGCATGAATGGACTGAAGCGGAAGTACATGATCGAAATTGTGACTTTAAGGCAAGAAACAGCTTGTTCACAGCCTTAAACAAAAGAGAAAGAACTCGTATCAGTCACTGTGACACTGCGAAGAAGGCATGGGATTTATTGGAGGCTACTTATGAAGGTAATAAAAAGGTACGCTCACAAAAGTTGCAGAGACTAACTCAAGAATTTGAAAACCTGACTATGGGAGAAGATGAACTAGTAGATGATTTTCATGCTCGTCTATTAAGGATATCTAGTCAATGTCAGAGTCTTGGTGATCCGATTGAAGATCACAAAATTGTCAAGAAGTTTCTCAGATCTCTTCCTTCAAAGTTTCAAGCTAAACAAACAGCGATTGAAGAAGCTCAAGACCTAGATATTTATCCTCTTGATGAACTGGTAGGCAACCTCAAGACCTTTGAAATGAGAATCAGACCAGATAAAAAGGTAAAAAGTGTTGCTTTTTCCTCCATTAAGAAGGAAAGTGATGAAGATGAGGTAATCGACTTAGCTTTGCTTACAAAAGAATTTAAAAAATTTTTGAAAAATAAAAATGTCTCTGGTCCTTCAAAAAATTTCTCTAATCAAAGGAAAGTTTTCAACTCTGAAAAAATAACTGATAAACCTTCTAGATTTACTCAAAAGAAAAATTTTTCAGAAAAAATAAAATGCTTTGAGTGTGGTGGTTTTGGTCATATGGCTGCTGAGTGTGCAAACAGGAAGCAAACCTTTAAGGATAGCAAAGCTTTGACATCCACATGGGATGATAGTGATGAGGAGTTCTTCGATGACCATGAGGTAAATGATCTTGCATTAACAACTTCTCTTAATCCAGAAACTTCAGATGATTCAGAGAGTGATGAAGATCATTCTGATGAAGAAGCAAACAATAAATATTTGAAACTGTACAATGCTACAAAAAGTGTACAGAAGAAAAATCTTGCTTTGGAAGAAGACATCAAACTTATCAGCAAAGAGAAAAGGAGAGTTGAGGTAAGTCTTGAATCAAATTTAAAATCTTGGGAAACTGAGAGGACAAATTTGCTTGAGAAAATTCAATTCTTGCAGCATAAAGCTACATCTCGTGTGGACAGTGATGGTAAGAATGAGCTTAATGATAAATTGAAAACCTTGCAAGTTGAGCTCAAAGCTCAAACAAATTTAAATGTCTTATTAACACAGGAGAATGAGAAATTGCAGGTTGAGCTTACGGAGGCAAGGACAAAATTCAGCAAGTTTGAAATTAGTTCAGAAAAGGTGTCAAAAATGATTGGGCTTGGTAGAACTTCATGTAACAGAAAAGGTCTCGGATATGAGAATGTCCACACAGGTGGTACACAATTTGTGAAGGAACATAATAGTGTGCTTGAAGAAAAGAATGACAACATACTTATGTCAAAACCTGAAATCAACTCTGGTCCAGAATTGGGATCGATGACATACTATCAATCCCCTCAGGTAAGCAAAGATACAAAGCTGAATGCTCATCAGTCCAGGTATGCTCTCAGACAACCATCTTTCACTCCTACATGTCATTTTTGTGGAAAACCTGGACATATTCGTCCTCGTTGTAATTTATTACGAAGAAAAATGCAAAATGAAACACATGGTTTGAAAATTAACTCTACTTCTTTATTACAAGCAGAATTAAAGGAACACTTAAGCATTTTAAATAGGATTGCAAAGATGGTTTCAATCCCAGAAAGTCTGGAATCAAAGACCAAGCAGACTTGGGTCAAGAAAGGATCACATAAGTGTTATTCAGCTAAGTTCAGTAAGTGTCATGCATCTACAGAATCAGTTGACGAAACGTGTTTGTTTTCTTCCTACAGGTGTCAAATTGACCATGATGATGCTACATGTCTTGTTGCCCTAACAGCCTTATCCGAAAGAAGAGAAGATATCTGGTATGTAGACAGTGGATGTTCAAGACACATGACTGGAAACAAAGGCTGGTTCACTACTCTATCAGACGAATTCACCAGCGGAACAGTCACATTTGGAGATGGAAGAAAAGCACCAGTAATGGGTAAGGGAACTATAAATACTCCAGGTATTCCAAATCTTCAAAATGTCTTACTTGTTGAAGGTCTTCAAGCAAATCTCATAAGTGTAAGTCAACTCACTGATGATTATGAAAATGTAAACTTCAACAAACTAAAATGTATAGTTCTTGATAATAATGGAAAAAGTGTCATGGGAGGATTAAGATCCAAGGATAACTGCTATCATGTTCATGCTAATATAAATGTGCAGACTTGTTTGAACACCAGATCATCCGATGTCAACCTTGAACTATGGCACAGACGCTTGGGTCATGTAAACTTCCAGGACTTAGTGAAACTTTCTAAGAAGGAAAGTGTGCGTGGAATGCCTTCTCTGAGTGGAAAAACTACTGTCATGTGTGAAGGATGCAAAATTGGTAAGCAAACTCGTGGTGCTCACAGTTCACTAAATTCTTTGACTACCTCTCGTCCTTTGGAGTTGATTCACATGGATCTTGTTGGACCTTCTTCAACTGAGACCATTGGAGGTAAGAAATATATCTTAGTGGTTGTGGATGATTTTTCTCGTTTTACCTGGGTAAACTTTCTTAGAGAAAGAAGTGATACATTTGAAAGCTGCAAATGTCTTTTCAAAAAGGTAATAAATGAGAAACAATCTTTACATTTGTCAATTGTACGAGTAAGAACTGATAATGGAACTGAGTTTAAGAATGTCAGGTTTTCGGATTTCTTTAGTGAACTTGGGATCTCTCATGAGTTTTCAGCACCTATAACTCCGCAACAAAATGGCATTGTGGAAAGGAAGAATAGGGTTCTACTTGACATGGGAAGAGTAATGCTTCACTCTGCTGGACTTAGTCTCAACTTCTGGGCAGAAGCCATAAGCACTGCCTGCTACACAATAAATCGAGCATTTCTTCGTCCAGGTAGTAACAAAACTCCATATGAATTATGGAAAGGTAAGAAACCCAATGTAAGTTACTTTCGTATTTTTGGAAGTCCTTGCTACATTTACAGAGATAGAGAATACCTTGCTAAATTTGACTCCAGAAGTGACAAAGGCATCTTCTTAGGCTACTCTCTAAACAGTAAAGCCTATAGGGTGTATAATAAAAGAACCATGTCTGTTATGGAATCTTATAATGTGTCTATTGATGATTCTTTCGTAAGAACAGGAAATGTCATTGAAGAAGAAGATGGATTCTCAAAAAGGAAGGTGACTGTGGAAGTAAATGAAGAGGAAGTTGATGAAGTTAATGATCCCATCTTTGATACTCAATCTAATGTAAGAACTGGGTTCAAGCAAGTTCAAAAAGATCATTCATCTCAAGATATCATTGGCAACATGGATGATGGAATCAGGACGCGGAGACAAGTCGTAAGTGAGGTAAGTAGAAATTCTGTTCTTGCATGTTTTTTGAATGATAACAAGAAGGATGTACACGTCATTAGTCATTTTGGTTTTGTTTCTCTTATTGAACCAAAAAATGTGAAAGAAGCCTTGCTTGATGATGATTGGATTAATGCTATGCAAGATGAACTGAATCAATTTACAAGAAATGATGTCTGGTATCTTGTACCTAGGCCTAGTAATTGCAATGTGATAGGTACTAAATGGATTTTTCGAAACAAACATGATGAATTTGGTAATATCACTAGAAACAAAGCCAGACTTGTGGCGCAGGGTTACACTCAAGTTGAAGGAATTGATTTTGATGAAACTTTTGCACCTGTAGCTAGACTTGAATCTGTTAGACTCTTGCTTGCTATTGCTTGTCATCTTCATTTTAAGCTATATCAAATGGATGTGAAAAGTGCCTTTTTGAATGGAGTCTTGCAAGAAGAAGTGTACGTTGAACAGCCACTGGGATTTCAAGATCCTCACAATCCCAGTCATGTTTACAGACTCAAAAAGGCTTTGTATGGGCTTAAACAAGCTCCAAGAGCTTGGTATGAACACCTATCCAACTTCCTGGTAAGCAAAGGGTATGTTAGAGGCTCTATTGATAAAACCTTGTTTGTAAAAAGGGATCAAACACATGTCATGATTGCTCAAGTTTATGTAGATGACATTGTTTTTGGTTCAACTTCTGAATCTTATGTTACTGAATTCACTAGAATCATGGAAAGTGAATTTGAAATGAGCATGTGTGGGGAATTAACTTACTTTCTTGGCCTTCAAGTTCGTCAACTAACTGATGGCATGTTTTTGTCTCAAACTAAATATGCTGAAAATCTTGTTAAAAAATTTGGTCTTGATTCTCCTAAACTCGTGACAAATCCCATGAGTACAACCACCAAGCTCAGTGAGGATCTTGATGGTAAGTCTGTTGATCAAAAGCTTTACAGAAGTATGATTGGAAGTCTCTTGTATCTTACTGCCAGCAGACCTGATATCTCCTACAGTGTAGGTGTGTGTGCTCGATTTCAGGCAAATCCCAAGGAATCACATCAAGAGGCTGTGAAGCGCATAATTCGATATGTTTCATGTACATCAGCTTGTGGTATCTTCTTTACCTTTGATACTAATGTTGAAATTGCAGGTTATTCAGATGCTGATTGGGGAGGAAATATGAAAGATAGAAGAAGCACATCAGGTGGCTGCTTCTTTGTGGGAAACAACATGGTTGCATGGCATAGTAAAAAGCAAAATTGCATATCCTTGTCAACTGCAGAGGCTGAATATGTAGCTGCCGGCAGTTGCTGCACTCAGATGCTCTGGATGAAGCAAATGCTCCAGGATTATGGTTTCACTCAAGGCAAGTTAAGTATATTCTGTGATAACACAAGTGCAATAAATATTTCAAAAAATCCTGTTCAACACTCACGTACAAAACATATTGATCTAAGATATCACTTTATACGTGATCTGGTTGAAAAAGATGTTTTAGAAGTATCCTTTGTATCTACTGAACATCAATTGGCTGATATCTTTACAAAACCACTGGATACTGAAAGATTTGAGACTCTTAGAAATGCAATTGGTATATGTCTCAAGCGCTGAAATATAAGAGCACACACTGCACCACTTGCATTCATTCTGTGTTATTTCATAGTAGCTTCGTAATTTTTATTTTTCTCCCCGGCTCAAGTATTTTCTTGTTACTGGGATTGCATACACGTTAAGTATCCCACACTACTCTGTAGAAATCAGTTGAACTTAGATTGACAAAGATGAACCTCTTAATCTTTTGAATGTGCGTTTTACAAGTTGTTTGTTTATTAAAAGTTTGTGTGCTCTGTCAATTTCTCTGAAGAATAGTCATGAATCTCTCACATTATACTCACTTACACATTGCACTCTCTTTTGGAAGACTCATGTGGGGTAAACACAATCTTAATGTCTCAAGTATTGAATATTCTATTTTGTTGGCTCCAGTTTTCAAATAAATACATTTTGGAGCTTGTGCAAACTATTCCCAAAGTAACTACGCCCTGGTCGTGATGAACGATATAGGGATTAGGCAGAAACAGGAATGGTTTGATGGTCAGACTATTCCCAAAGTAACTAGGCCCTGGTCGTGATGAACGATATAGGGATTAGGCAGAAAAGGGAATGGTTTGATGGCCAGGCTATTCCTAAAGTAATCAGGCCTTGGTCGTGATGAACGATATAAGGATTGAGCAGAAAAGGGAATGGTTTGGTCACCCCGGTGATAGTTGATTAAGTTAATCCTTGACAAAAGTCAAGAGTTCAAAAAAAAAAAAATATATATGGAGATATAAGGAGAATTGTTACAAATATAAGGAGATATAAGGAGAATTTGTTACAAATATACTGTTACTTGAGACTTACTGGTTGATGTGTGTCCCATTGTTTCTGACAAATCACTCTCATCACTCACCCATTGAGATGACTGAAAATTCCTCCTTGTTGAATTGTTGAGCACATGACTCATGGTGAACTTAAAACTTGTCTTGCTCACATGATGTGATTATGGTTATTCTTTGTTTAAAAGCTTTGCCTCTGTTCTCAGGTATACGTGTGGGTACTTCTCTTGGCATTGTGTGGTTCCACAATTGATTTGATTTTCATAAGCATACACAATCTTATTCTTTTCAGCTCTTGGACTTTATCATGTTGTTTTTCTTTAAGAGTGATTTTTGTCAAAATGGTAGCATTAACAAAAAAAAAGAAAAAAAAACAAAAAAAAAAAAAAAACAAAATTCAAAAAAAAAAAAAAAAAAACAAAATTAAAAAAAAAAAAAAAAATTCTTGTTTATTTCTTTGTTTTCGTTTGTGGTTTCTTCTGTTTTTCTGTTTTTCTGTTTTTCTTTCTCAGATTTCAGATCCGATTTTGTTGTTCATGACTCCCAAAATGCGTAACTCCGGACTCCAGACTACTCCTCCGCGTCGATCCGGTCGTCTCCGTCGTCTCGGACCACCATCCGGTCCTCCCACCTCTGCTGCATCTCCTCAGGTTCTTGAAGACTCTCCTTCCGCCTCGGCTGCTGAAGGTTCTCCTGTTCACTCGTCCGCTCACAGTGGACCTTCGACTCATAGTGGATCCGTGTCCCATAGTGGGCCGTCGTCTCCTCCCAATGGACCATCATCTTCGCCACCTATCAATGCTGGTGCACCTTCTTCTTCCCCTGTGGAGTCTCCATTAGAGGCTGTTCTCAATCAGGCATATCGCAGTCGCACTCTCCATCATGTTTTTCCAGCTCCCACTTGCTTCTTCCTCACAAGAAGATTCCGCCGCCACTCTCACTCCTGCTGTTGGGTGCTCTCAAAAGCGCAAGGCTCCCTCGAAGCCTTCGAAGTCCTCGAAGCCTTCAAAGCCATCCAAGCCTTCAAAGTCTTCCAAGCCTCCTGCCAAAAGGCTCAGGCCGTCAACTGGTTCACAACATCCTTCTTCAGTCAAGACACAGTCAAAATCCGCAGTCTGTAAGCGTGCTCCACCCTTGACTTGCTTTGTCAATTCTACTGCTCGCACCTTATACATGAACATTACATGCAATCGTCCTTGTGTTTTTGAGCGGACATTTGATTTCTCCTCTCTGCCACAATTATTCGTCACCTTAGTTGCACGCTTGGGATGGCAAGAGGGTCTGCAATCCCTACCTCGACCAAATCTATCTATTGTGCATGAATTTTATGCTAACTTTCCTAGATCATTGCCTGAGTCTATGGATTTGTTCACCTCTTCTAGTGGGGTATTTGTTCGGGGTTCCTACATTCTGGTTTCCCCTACTGTGATTCGTCATATACTGCATCTTCCTTTACCTTCTGAAGACGCAGCTGATAAAGCTACTCAGTTTCTCTCTACTTGTGATATGTCCCTGTTAGTGGACAAAATGTATGCTAACATTCCTCGCATTCCTCCGGCATTTCTCTCAAGTGGACACATGGATGAATGGTTTAGGCTGCTTGGCTTTCTGGTTCGATCTCTTTTGCATCCAACTTCCCAGACCAGCAAGATTACAAGGGAGATAGGTGCCAAGATATATGCTATTCATAGTCACAAGGGTCCTTATCTTCCACCTGAGTTCTTCATTTATACTGCCATTCGTTATGCTGCAATTGTTGATCAACGCAATTCTCAAGGTGCCTTAGTGTTTCCATCTATCATCACCTTGCTGTGCAGTTCATTTGGTGTTGACTATCAGGATGGAGATATCCTTGGCCCTCCTCTCACTCCAGTTACTTCCTCCACTCTTGTAAGAGGGTCTAGTCAGGCATTAGATGGTGGTGTGTCTGTTGAGACCACTATGCTGATGAAATGGATGGAAGACAAGTTCAATACTCTATATGCAGACCTGGACACTCGTATTACTGGACTTGAACGTTTGCTCAACACCTACATTGCATCTTCTGCTCCTCCTGTTGTGTCTCCACCTGTTTCTACTACTGCTCCTTCTACTGCTGATGATGAGTTTCCTTTCCATATTCATGTCAAGCCTTTCTGCGTGGATGTTGGTTATGGTTATAAGTGTTTTCCTTCTGGGATCTTTCTTGATTATTTGGACTGACCCTTTGTCATTCCTAGACAAAAAGGGGGAGAGTACTTCTGATTTCTATGTACTTCTGTTTATGTGGCTCTATGTCTATGTTTATCTTGGGATTATGTACTTTATTTAAGTACTGTGGTGGTGTACCTTTGCCTATGCTCTCTTTTGGAAATTATTGTCTTGTGGTGTGTATTTTTGTGATTCTGTGTGTTTTGTGTAGGAATGCCAAAGGGGGAGATTGTTAGTATTTTGGCATTCCTACATAAAAGGGAATTATATCTTTCGGATCCTAATGGACAAATCTTTCATTAAGTTGTTTCCTAGTAGGAAGTCCATTAGGGTTAGGATTCTAAAGTGAGGGGGAGTTTTGCCCTCTATTTAACAGCTGCCGCGCACAAGACTTATGGATGCCTTGGGAATCAAGAAAAAGAGATTAGTTGTGTATCTCTAACGTGAGCATGTTGAGTTCTTGTTCTTTCACTGTTCCATGTGTGAGTGAATAGAATTGAGGTTTGATTTGTGTAGTTCAATCCCTCAAGAAAGTGTTTCTTGTGAGAGAAGATTAGTGAGTGATTAATAGACTAGACGAGTCTGCAAGTGTAATCATACAATTGTAATCTTCTTATAGTGGATTGAAGTTCTTCTAGGCTTGTGCCTCGCAGTGATGTTTCCTCATGTTTGAGGTTTACACTGCGTAAACAAATTATTGTGTTCTTACAAGTTTCTGCTTTCAGTTTCATAGGGATTGATAGTACTTAAGCAAACCCTGATACACGTTCCAGTGTTTTCATATTGTCTGCTTCTTCGTTTTATTGGAAGAGTCAAAATCAGCAGAACGTCACCAAGAAATGGCTAGTAAGTGATGAAGTGTTTATGCAAGTTCATCAGGCTTCTTTTTTTATGTATTTTGGTGTTGTCAATTACAGTGCCAGATGCATGATTCAATTCCATATCAAATGCTTATTACTAAATGATGAAAGGCTCGAGTGGAAAGGCTTTTGTGCTTAGCAAATGCTTATTACTTGAGGGGAATGGCATGGTAAGATGTTTTCATCTTATGATATATACCTTGAGCTTATCATGCTAGTATTTAAAGTTTATGGGAATTCATTATATTCATGTTCAAGCATATCATTAGCCACGTAGCCAGTCGCGATTTCGTGTGATGCACTTAGGAAGTTCTATATTTTCCTCAACTACTTCATACTAGGATTAAAGTATCTTACTGCAGTTGGCCTTTGTCTGTATTCATAGTTTGTGATGATGGTGTACCATTTTTCTTCATTATTTCTTGTTGTTGTTGAAGGCTTCCTGTTAAGACTCTTCAACTAGAGCAAATGGCAGTAGTTGGACATGCAAGTCGAATGAGATTAGTGTTTAGCACACTCGAGGTTTGTGGATATGCGATCTTTTCCGAGTAAACTAAATGTAAACTGTTTGTTTGAAAATGAGGTCTGTTGTTGTAGTCCAGATTCTCTAGTTTTCGAACATGAGGTCTGTTTGATGGCCTTATTGTCAAATTTGTAATTTAGTGTAGCCTAAGCATTTTCCTCTAGAAGAAGGGAACCCAAAAAAGAAAATGAAAACAGTGGGAAAGAATTAGCTCTAAATTTGAACTTTTGTAATTGTAAACTGCCAGTGCTCTTCAAGTGTTCAGAAAATTCAAATTTGGCTGCTGTTCCAATTATTGTTTTTCAAATTATTCCATCAATGGAACATTTAGGGTACAAAGCAAGTCATCATCATTCTTACTCCCCTCTCTCTCTATAGAACATCTGACCAAATTGTACCAGATTTGACTTGCGACACAAGTTTCCACAACAATGCTGCTGTATGAACCATAATGAAACAGCTTTAATAATGATCATCTTCAACTCAAACAGAGCCATGTAACGCTGATCTAAGTAAAAGATGTCCACCTAAGTACTGCTGCAGCTCTTCAATTCTATGTTTTACCAGCAACATCATCTTAACATTATGGCATAAGTCCCAACACCTATAATATATACTAGCCTGATTCCATATATATATATATATATATATATACTAAAAAAGCATGTTCAACTGGGATGAACAACCTCCGAATTGTGCATGTATCAACCTGCAAAAGGCAAATAAAACTAGATGAGAATAGATTTCTGTAACAGCATACATTTTACATTTGTCAATGGTTTGCATAACATGGAACATTGCAGGTATATGTTATCAAAGTTCCTGAAAGAGTTCAAAACTTTCAACCCTGTTCTTGAATAAATTTGTTTTAAGAAATTTTACTAAATTGATAACACTCGGTTTCAAGGTTCAATTGTTCAATAAAATGATATTGAAAGAAAGTTTGAAAGAGAAATACCAAATTGACATAGATTCAGCTTAGTATTGAACACAGTAAAAGCATGCTACCTTATTAAGTCCATCTCTTCTGTGGAGTAGCATTTTTTGATTCCTTCCGCAGAGGCAAAGAACGCCTTTTACTAATTTTTGAATCTCCACTAGCTGATAACTGCCTTGGCCTCAAAGTTTGGGATGTACTGGGTCTTTTAATAGCACTGGCTGGCTGAGGTTTTTTCAATAAGGGGGATAAGGGACTTGCTGGTCGGGAACTTGGACTCAATGATTGCCGTCTTGGTCTCACTGTTTGAGATTTTGTGTTTACTGATTGCAAATGCCTTGAATTCATAGTTATCTCTTTAAAAGGAGTCACTGATGTGCACCTTCTAGTTAGTTGATCCACCATAGAAATTGAAGCTTTTTCTGGCACTACTTTCTGGCATGCTCGGTTCACAGGGGAGGAACAATATGAATCAGAAGGACTAGTAGTACTATCCATATCATAAAGAAGATTGTCTGACATGTGCGGAACTTTTGGAAAAGCGTCTGCAAAGTCTGAATCATCCGAGCTCAAAGAAGAAGAGTAAGAGGACCTCTGAAGCCTTGCATTGTGTACTACCTGTATTTATACAAAACACGCAATTAACTCATTCAACATTCCTTTCCAAAATTCTAAAACTCATATTTCTCACTCAGGAATGTCTTACCTTCTGCTCTAGAACCGCCATGTCCCTTTTTAGTCTTGTAATTGTTGAATTTTTTCTACCAATTATGTCCTCCAACTGTGCAATCCTCTGTCAAAATTGAAGAGGATAAATCAGATCAATCATAAGAAATTTTGAAATGAATGAAGAATGATACAACATGAGAGTTAAGTTACCTTCGAACCAGCAGTTTCAGATGAGTGGAGTAAAGAGGTTAGCTCCCTTATGGTCCCATCTTTCTCTTCACAATCCCTTTTGAGATTGTACATGTCTTGTTCAATAGCTAAGTTGTTCAGCTGTGTAAATTACAACAAAACACATCAATAACATGATACGTGATACATTGGCAATCTTGTATAGTCTTATCAGTTCTTTAACTAATTCATCACCATCGGGTAGTCAACTTGCATGTTCCAGACAGGTAAAGAAAATGAAAGTTTTTACTCCATTTTCAATACTTTTTGCAGGCAGATGGAGTAAGGAGTTGATTAGAAATTATGATTATGGGGAATTAACATCCAAAATAAAATAGAAGAAGCAAATGAACAGACAGTTCTGAGATCTCCCAAGATTTCAAAAGGGGGAAGCTTATATTTCAGTTTCATTCACTGAAGTTACTCACTGTAATGTCATGCACATTCTTGTCTTAAATTGTATTCCTGTTTCAGTTTCAGTTTCAGTTTCGGTGTCAGAATTTTGATGGTCCTTAACCAATCCATTGCAACTCATAGACTTGGCATATCAACACAGTTGCGATTAACTAAATAAGCAACAACCGCTACTGCTAGCCTACAGGACACATTCAACATCAGTACACCATTTCAACTAGGAAAAATTTAAGGGCATAGTTAGAATTACAACCAACTATGAAGAACAACTCCTACCTAGCATCAATGGAAAAGTTGTTTCAAAAACGTATACCTACCAGCAACGTAGTCACTAGACTTCGCAATCTTGGTTGATAAACTAAGGGATCTCTAACTATTGGTACTCACAAACTAATTTATCAAGGCAATGCTTTATCAAAAGATCTTTAAAATTACAGTGTTATATACCTGAAAGTCAGCAGCAGATGTGACACTTGATGCAATGTCTGATAAATCAGACATGCGGCGCTCCTCTTGCTCTGCTACATGGTCGATAGACATTTTATATTGTAGTATCTCATACCCATTGGATCCTTTCATGTCATTCCTACCCTGTTACAAAATGAAGAGATGATTCAAGACTTGTAATGAACTAGCAAAACCGTGATACATTGGACAAGATAACACATTTAGTCATTTACCAACCAGACAAACCAATCCAACTTGTATGAAGAAACTCTTACCACCAAACCATTAGAAACATCGCGATGCTGATCACAAAGCCAACAACCACAATCAACGAATTTGATTTTATCACAACCAAAAGCTTCATCAGATTGCATTTCTATGTCCTTCATTGGGGACATGACCGGAGTCTCAGTCCCCCGGTGGTCCTTTATGTTACTTATCTGTGCGCATAGACTGTCAAGCTTGTGCTGCATGTTCGACAACACCTGATCCTGATAATAGAGTTCCAACAAAACATTAAAAGTTAAAACCAAGTAGACAATAAACTTTCATCACACACAAAAGAATCACAGAATCAGCTAATTATGCAGTACCAATTCTATTTACACGTCTGAATACTACTAAAACAACAATGTTCCAAACAAACAAGTATCTGATACATCATACATACAAAGACCAAATTTCTTAAAGCATTTAATCCAATATGAGATTGTATTAAGTCTTAATAACCAAAACCCCAAAAGCATTTAACAGAAGAGTGAGATGTACCATACAAACCAAGCTTGTAGATTATAGACCTTAAAGAAATTTATGATATTAATTCAAGGACCCAAATTCAAAACCAATGTTTGATATAAACACATAGAACCGTTAAAATTAATCAAATTCTCACATAAATACTCAAAATCAAAACCATCAAGAACCAATCTTTAACCCAAAAACCGTTAAAATTTTCTCAATTCAATCAAAAACCCAAAATTCAAATCCACAATTAAAGAAAACCCCAATTATAAAAATCTCAGTTCTTTACAAACCCTAAACTCCACAGATTTCTTCAGCTGCGCAATGATGCGGTTCTTCCTGGACTCAGCGGCGGCGACGCTTATAACGGCGACGAAGAGAATCCTCTGGATTGGGGTAAAGAGCTCCCAAGCCAAGGCTTGTTCCAACTCCAAGCCTCCCTTTATGGCTCGTGCCGACGTGCCGTCGTCCGCGTCGGCCAGCCATCCCTGAAGAGACAGCCACGAAAGCTGTCGAGCCGCCGCGTATGAGTTGTTACGTCTGCGGCGACTCGGCCACTCGGCCTCTCCGATAGAGAGGGGCCGCGTGGAGGGGGAGGGCCTTAGAGAAGCCGAGCCGAGACGGAGCCGAGCCGATTCGAAGCCGAATCGGAGCTCTTGGAAGGGGGAGTCTGCCATGGCATGAAGGGCGGAGAGAGAGAGATGGACGACGTTGATTTGCAGGGTTGAATGGGAGTGAAATCAGTTTCTTTCTTTGTTGGATTTTTGTTTGGTTGGTTTTTTGGTGGTTTGTGATTCAAAAGTTTTTGAAATGAGAGGGAAACCGTAATAACCGTTGGCTCAAGGTTCGAGAGGAGCCATTTTGAATTTTTCTTGTTTCTTGTTGTTCTTCTTCAATGACACTATCTGAATTTTTCTCTTGGAATAGTTCAATTTTGCTTAGGTAAATTCAAGTCTTGAATTGTGTCTTGGGTGAAAGAAGTTCAGTTTTTCATCATACTAGTTACCATACGTTTTGTTATTATGAAGGTGTTGTAGGATGGATGTGAAACGTAACAGATTTGTTGTTAGTTCATGAATTTATAAAAATGAACCAGATCTATGAATATGCTAAGGTGTTTTGATTTTCTATCGATTTTCTATAAATAGAATGACAAATTTCTTGCTAATTGAAACAAATCCTTTGAATCTATGATTTCGTGTTTTAATTTGGTAAGTCTGGAAATGATGTTGGATGAAAATCTGAATTATTTCTTGATATATGAATTTGGTTTCTCTATTAGAAGTATGCCTACTAGTTTAGATACGACTTGAAACGCGTATGAATAATGTGAATTGAACTTGCACGATTACAAAGCAAGAGTCATTAACAAGTGGATACATTAGCAACTCATATATGGAAGGAAAATGAACATTTCATTAAATTTTAAAGGTCAGAATAACAACGTACAATAATCGCATAGAATCATATAATTCAGGACCGCTCAGGCGTGGGATAGCCATGCGGGACAAAACGGCGACAACCGTCCAATCTTTAATGAATTGATCATGTCCGTTTAAGTCCGTTTGATCAATTCATTAAAAATCAAACGGTTGTCGCCGTTTCGTCCGGTTTTGTCTTGCACGGCTATCCCGCGCTTAAACAAACCCGTCATATAATACTTAATCTTAAAACCTGTATCTCTTCCTTAGGTAAAAAAGAAGAAGGAAATGTGCACGTGGTTCATCTATTGGATCACAAAACAAAACTCCACCACATAGTAACAAGGTTTCCAGAGAGGAAGTGTTGAGTGTTATCTACCTCCAAGCCTTATCCGAAGGGCAAAAATAAAGTGTAGTAACATTTCGAGTTTGGAATAGGTTGGCAGACTATGATTCTTAGCTACATATAGATGGTTGTGTATTGCTTGATAATTGAGGCTATGACAATATGCTTCTATGATATCTTTTTGTTTCAGTTTTTGTACTCTTTTGCTAAACTCTTTAATAAGTGAGGAAAAACCGTAAGCAATGGTGTTATATGACCGTTTGCGGTTACTGTAGATGTCCATCATGACCTTGTCACACCATTTTTTTAGGTGCGACGCCTATCAAAATTATGAAATAGAATTTCTATAATCTGAATATGAAAAAAATAGAAAAGAACAACTCAATACTAAACTGAAAGTTAACTTTATTACAATAGATTATCATATCAAAATTTACATGAGAAAACTCTCTTTCTAAGTAATGCCCTTATATAAATAGAACTTCAACTAACTCTAGTGGCTTCCGGTCACTAATGCTTGTAGTTTTTGTGTTAAATAACCTGCAAGACTATAAAGGGTAAGCTTAATCTGCGGCTTAGTAAGCGGCTAATCCTCTCAAACAGAGATAACCAAACAATCATCAAATGATATGCATAAATGAACGTTCTACTCCAGTTAATCTATGTAGAACAATAAGCTGAGCCTACATATCTCATACCATGTATTTTACCAAGAATGTGACTTAGCATACTCAACTATATGAACAACTTAACCGAAATTATTCTGTAACCTTCTTTTACTAGTCATCTTGTTTATTCCCCTTACTTCAGCGCTGAATTACCCTTATCATTCATATTCTAATTGCGCAATAATCACAAGCATGTCTGGGTACATGGTTCATGTTGAGCTAATGGACTCAACTACGCAAACATATCAATTTCAACTTCACATTTCCTTCGCCACCCTTATACCTTAAATGTCTTTACAAAATGATGCTTCGAATTATAAACAACTACTTTAGACATGTAATTCACCCCAATACCAAATCATTCCACAAACAAACATATCAATCAACATATATGCGCACAATACAAATCAACATATATACACACAATACAAATAAGTAGAAGTTCCCTAAACCCTCTTACCTGAAGTCCAAGCTATGGCATATGTACATGTTCCTTGCATACGCACACATTTAATTTTAAATACAAAACGATCATATATCCTAAGAACATATTTCAATATAAAGCTTATGTAGTTCCTAATATCTCAGGTCACTCGGATATCATTTAAAGTGTCAACTAACCAACTAAGATGTTATGTTGATCATTTGAAGAAAAATGATTTCAAAATGCAATAAATATCTCAACTAGAGTCTGAGAATGGTGTTCGTATGTTATAGTGAAAAGTATAAGAATGTATATGTTCAATTTGTATGAATATGAACAAGTTTGAATGAGGGTAACCATTGAAATCAAAATGACCAAACAATAAATAAATCAGTATTTTTTTGATGCAGACTCTCAACTTCAGAAATTCATATCTTAATCTAAAAAAATAAATTGTTAGAGATTTCAGTTGTGAGATGACCTTTAAGATGTATACTAAACTAAATATAAAGAACTCATTTTTAAGTGATTCAAATTCTATAATAACTTTTATGAAGAAACCTACTTCAAATAACAAATCAAGTGACTGACTCCAAACTCAAGAAAAACTGAATTGGAGAATGCATACCTCTACTTTTAGCCGCAAAAGACCAACAAAGACTTAATGAAACTGAATGAAATTATACATATATAAAACCTAAAGCACAAGCTTTCAATACATGAAAATGGTGTAGCATATGAATGTCTAAAACAAAGGATATGATTGCTCAAAGTAAACCAAATGATCATGTTACAGGAATTTCAAAATCAAATACTGGAGCAGCATATGCAAAGTCTAAGGTTTGTTATCAGTTCTATGGATGTTTAATTGCTCATATAGGTTTCTTAGTCACTCTAAACTCTTGCTGTGTGAGACAAAACAAGCAATCTAATTCAAACAACAACATTGCCAATTACTCAGGACACCCAAATTTGTAGACTATAACTTGTTGGCCATCTCAATATAATCTATGCTTAAGCTCTTAGAACAGAACTAGGCTAACCATGACAAAAAGGATATAAATCGAATAGTAGATTAAAGGATTGAATTCACCCTGAATCCCAACACCAAATGGACTGAACTAAGCCTATAGCTACTTTGTCATTCCTTCATTTCAGATACCACTTAGGTTCCTCCTCACCTTTCTCTTCTGATCTTAACTTAATCTCTTCTCTTCTCTCTGTATTTCTAATTCTAAACTCTTACCCTCTCGACACTCTTAGGTACAACGAAGAACTAACTAAAAAGCACATTATACTAACTTCTAATTATAGGATCAGGAATGATAAAACGTGGAGTTATGACTGAAAGAAGCAAAATCGAGCACTGCAACCTATGTTGCACAGACACTCCTAGAGGTGGAGTGTCGTAGTGTCCGACACACTAGACACGGCGGCACGCACCTGACACGCCTTGAAAAGTGTCTGATACGCCACGTGGCATGTCGGAAAGTGTTGACTTTTCCGACACGACCTGACACTCCACATCAACCTCATACAAGCCACGTCATCAACTTCCTAGTCTCTTCTTTTAGCCGAAACAGAAGAATAAAAATAGGATTGATCCTCGCGTCAAGATCCTCTTCTCAGCCTCCAAGAGCGACAAACCTCTTCTCGCGTAAGTTCCCGTTAAGATCCTCTTTGCCGAAGGGTTCTCTACCAAAAGCCGGTGGCGGTCATCAAATACGAGAGTTATATCATTTCACTTATATGTTATGGTCTCTGAATCGTGTCTTGGTCCGGTATTTCTCAAAGGTGACTACCACTAGCACACAGCCTTTCAGATATTCTAGTATTCTGCATTACAACCTAAGGACATTGTTTGGTCTTCATCACACAAAGATTAGATTGCTGTTTTTCGGTTGTCATCAGTTGGCGTGAAAGGAGGCAGTAGCTGCATCATGTTGCTAGAAGAAAAGGAAAAAAAGTCCCCCACTTCAAAAGTCACGTGACTTCATGATACCCTCAGTAGAATACAGCTGTGCTGTTCTCTCTTCCTCTCATTGTGGCCAAGATCACCAAATGCCAAGTAAGAACAAGAACAATAAGGCACTCTTCCACAAAAAAAACAATAAAACAAGTAGACAAAGTAATTTTTCTTTCACTGGTAACCAAAAAAAAGGAATTTTTCTTTCATTGGTAAGGAAAGGCATTTTGGGAGGACATGGACATGACATCAGTTATGACATGGCAATCACTTGAATTTTGGAGCCAAATAGGGATATATGGCGACTCAACACTCATCCACTTATCCAGCTAGCCTTCAACAACAATCCCATCTTCACCAAGGCAACTCATTCAAAGAACTGGTTTCTTTTCTCTTTGCTTCAAACTTAAAAGCTTCCCACTTCATGCTAATGAAAGCAAAGTTGAAAACTGCAGGAATAAGCAAAAGAACAAATAATGCATGCTCCTCTTTCTTTTTTTAACAAACAATTCAGCACATTTTGTGTTGCAAAGTCCTAAGAGGGGAATGGGAGAACTGTATCTGGAAACTGCAAGACAATAAGGCAAATAGCCTACTTTCATCATAATACCAACCCCTTAGCACTAAAACCATTTACTATAATAAAACTTGGAACGGGGGTGCTATATTATTGCATATAGAACCCAGATCTGCCTGAACCATTCATTTCTCATGGCACTAAATAAAAGTCAGTCTATGAAAGTAATAACTGGGGCATTCAATGTCAAATCCATACTGGGAACAAGAGAGATTTTGATACTAAAAATGAGCAAAACAAAAAGCTTATGCTTTCAAAACAGGTAAGGTTTCAGATGCTCCACTCATTCTTACCCAATTATGCCTACAAAAATCAAAAGAACCATGCTTGCTTTTACATGCTTCACAAGTGAGTTATTGGAGCTGCCTACTGATGGGGTATCCCCATTTCCTTCAAGAGAATGTGGGGTGGAAGCTGTGGAGCTAAAGCTCCCTCAAACTTTTGAGGGGGAGAGAACACATTGTTT
Source organism: Comarum palustre (assembly GCA_951800085.1). Classification (NCBI taxonomy): domain Eukaryota; kingdom Viridiplantae; phylum Streptophyta; class Magnoliopsida; order Rosales; family Rosaceae; genus Comarum; species Comarum palustre. Next base: position 919,720 of record OX637587.1, read on the forward strand.
GAGCTAAAAATATGAAATGTCACATCTAGCAGGAAAAATAATGTACGGCTTGAAATTGCTTCCTATAATGTCATTAATGGGAATAGATCTTACAGCAACTTTTAGCATCTCCCTTCATTTCTCCTCCACCCACATAATAAAATACAACCTACTATCATTTTTTCAGTTCAGAAGAGGTCCAGCATTGCTTTATATCTTCTTTTCCAAGCCCTAATGGTCCTGTACATAAAAATAGGCAGTCCTTCCTAGACAAGAAGTTATTGCTGCTGCTGGTTTGAACACGTACACTTAGCACGAGCTTCTGAGAGTGTCTGGAAAATTTTCGGACAAGAAAGAAAACATCAATGATAGTTAAATACGGAGGTACACATTTTGGGCATTGGTTTACTCTTCTCAATGTACCTGGACATCAGTTTGAAGGTTTTTGATGTAGTCAACAGCCAAATCTAACATGTCTGCAGTGTTGGTTTGCTGCACAAAAAGAAAAGAGAGATGTTTGAGTTCATTGTCTTCAAAATGTAGCAAGTTCAGAACCATATATACACAAGTGAAAGATTTACCTTGTCCATGTTCGGTACAAGCTCTTGTAGTTTCCTCATTCGTTCACTTATTCGGGTTCTTCTGACCTGTTTCAGCAAATGAGCATATTAACATTTAAACTATCACAAGATGTACATTAGGGATACTGAAGGCAACAGATGAAATTAATGCTACTAAAACAGATAAGCATTACCCTCTCAGCAATGCTTCTAGGGTGTGTAGCACAACCCCGCTTTGCTCGAATCTTACAAGGCACAGAATCTTGGTACTGCAAGAAATTTTCAATGGCAGCCATTTCTGCTGAAGTTTTTGGCAAGCTCAAGTGATGAGCCAGAGGGTGACTTCTTGGTTCCATATTCTGAATGACAACAATTGATGTGAGAAACAATATTACAGGTAAACACAGCCAAGCACGCTAGGACAGAATACGCTACCTGAGTTTCTGAAGCACATAGACCAGTAATTGTTTTCACATCATCATCATCATCATCTCTAAAGCTTGTTGGCCCAATGATATTATCCGCCAAAAGAGAAGAGTCTTCCCAAGAACCCATGGGGAAACCGGAGACATAATCGTCACCACGACCTTCACTAAAGCCACCTCCGGTGTGGTCTTGATTATTTGATCTCATTCTTTTTTCCCCAACTTCGGATATTGGACTCATCATGCTGGACGTAGATGATGGTGGCCCTGATGAGAAGTTCTTCAATCTGCTTGCAGGAGAAAAAGATGCTTCTTCATTAGTGTTATTATTCGCTCCGACATTTCCCATCCCTCTCAATGTAGCATACCCTGCCACTGCCAAATGCTAAGAATCGTTAAGGATCATTCAACTATGGATAGCATCTCCTTTCTCGATCTAAATATGACTACAGTACATAATCAATACTATGGTTTGTTTATAAATGTGCAGACTGTGAATAGATTTTTTTCTGCCACTAGCTATTGAAAGTGAAGGGTAAATATTAGAAAGATCGCTTTGTACTAAGATCATCCTTAAGTCACTCTAGATCCAATTGACTCATCATACACATAAATTTTCCATACAAAAAAGAAACCTGCTTCATTCATACTTTAAAGTACCAAACTGAGAACAAGGCAATCTGAAACAGCATACTAAAAGAAACATACCATCAATATTGATATTGGCGAAAAGTCCAGCAGGCGAGCTACTATGCCGAATCAGATTTGAGTGAGCGACACCACCAGTTTTCATCAGAGGAAACTGAATTGACCCCATTGGACAAGTAGCAGCAGCAGAAGCTCCCTCATTAGATGAAGCCAGATTCTGATTCGGCAAAGGCGGTTTTGTAGCTGGAATTTGGTAAAAACCCTGAGAAGTATAGTTGTTCATATGACTCTGCTGCTGCTGGTGGTGTTGTTGTTGAATCATTGCTGCATCACTATCCAGCTTAGGCACTAAAAACTGTGGTTGCTGAGTTGTTTCTACTTTCTGATGTGGTACAATCTCTTCTGTTCCTCCAACATCACCACCCTGACTAGATACAAACCGAGCTAGAATTCGCTCAGTTTCGGGGCTAGGGTCTCGGTTGAAGAAGGGTTCATTGAATTCAGTGTCGAATATATTAGCAAAATAAGAACTCGGTGCTGATCGATACCGCAACAAGCTGGATGAGTTCACATGCTGCTGCGGTTTATGATGTTGCTGCTGAAGATCAGGCTCCATTGCTTCCTTCTTCCTAAAACTAAATTCTCATTCAAAGGCTCGAACTTTCAGAAAAAGATCCAAACTTTCATTAACTATATTCCTTGAAACTTGTTTTCACTGTTTCTAGCCAGATCAAAACCTGAAGACACTGTCTCTTTCTCCCTGCAAAATATTCCCAGAAAAAAATATGCACCCTTTAGTTAAAAACAATCAAACCAAGGATTCTTAGCTGCCCCAAAGCCAAATCCTATTAGCTTTTACTTGGAAGAATAGAATTTTAATACAAAAGTAGCTTCTTGAAACAGAGGAAACTAAGATGAACAGACACTCTGAGAACTGTTCACTCAATCTACTAACCACCCATTTTTCTATTGTTGAGTATCAATCACCCTAATAAATCCAAACCAAAGCCACTGAAATCTTGAAAAGAGGATAAAAACAAAGTATGAACAGAACCATGTAGACACAAACCTTTCTTTCTTCTTCTTCTTCTTCTTCTTCTCTTGACTCTTGGTTTGAACTTTGAACTTGAACCTTCTAGCGAATCTGTCTCTGGAGATTTGATGCTTCTCTCTTTCAAGTTTCAACAGGTTCTGTTACTTGTGCTGGACATAGAGTGGTGCTGTTCTCGTTGAAGCCAGTGAGTGAAGAGAGATGATAATAATAGTGAAGAAAACAATAAAAACCAGCCAAGAGAAATTCTTAGGTGCGACGGACGCACCACGTCACTCATGTGACCGACCATTGAGAAGACGACACGTGTCATTGTTGTTTACCTCGTCAGCTTCTTCCTTTCCTCATCCCTCATCTGCTGCGACTTCACCGTCATTCCTCTCCATCTTCGTCGCCGCCGTCAAAACACCAGCAGCAGCTCCAGTTCTTCAACGACTGCATCCAGTGTAAATCAACGATTTCTGGTCTAGGATTGAGTGAAGTTGTTGTTCAAATCGTGGTGTGGTGTCGACCAATGTCGTTGTTCAAATCTGAGAAGCTTTGTTGTTGATTTAAGAACCCTTCCTTGGTCGAGTATGGTTTCTTGAACTTGCTATCTGGTTCTTGAACGGCTGTGCCGCAGCAGATGAGGAAGGGAAGTTGCTAACGAGAAAAAACAATGGCACGTGTCGTCTTCTCAATGGCTGGTCGCAGGAGTGACGTGGTGCGTCCATGGCACCTAAGAATTCCTCCACAGCCAATCACAAGTCCCATAGACCAGAAATCTAGTCTCAGGATTTGGCAATGTTTGCAGTTTTTTTGTAACTAATATGCCCTTGAAGAGGGAGTATTATCAGAAGAGCCATGGGTTCAAGGAGAGAAATAGCTGCACATATAATTTGATGGCAGCAGAACCATGATTTCAAAGCAACAGAAATGGCTGGATTGTGTACACGTTAGCCAGGAGAAGGACTAGAAAGAACATAATCTAATCCCATTTTAGGAGTAAAGGTAGGTTTTTGGTGGGGAGGGTGACCACAACTCAGGGGTGGGATCATGCCCTTGTTTGGACCATTATTATTAAGGAGCATCTGGTGTGCATCCGGTGAATATGTATTTGGTTATTTATTGTTTTTTTAATAATGTTACAAGTTTTGAAAGAAGACAGAAAAGAGAAGCCGAGCTTAGATCGACGGTAACGAAACCAAACCAAATAAAAATAAATAAAATAAGATAAAAATCTAAATTCATTTTCTCTGTTGCATATGCACCAGGTGTACCCTAAAATTTTTGCTATTATTGTGTTTGTGGGTTTTGGTTTCGACCCAGACACCATTGTGCCCCTGATCAAAAGGCAATTTTTCTTTTGGGGAAGTTTTCTTATGTCTATTTCCATCATCCAAATCAAGGATGAGGCTCAAGGATGAAGAATTTTATACAATAATATTTTTTTGACAAAAGGAGAGGAATTTTATTAAACAATACTTTCGTTACCTACCAGATGGGACATAATACCTATACTCTGGTTAGGAAACGCATCATACAAATCCTCAAATAGTACATCTTGGATAAAGCCAGGTGTCTCATCAAAAGTGAGATCTACTACACGACCTCGACTAGCAAAGTGAGCTAGCTAATCTATCAGCCACACTATTTGCTTTGCGATTAACATGTCGAATCAGACAAGAATTAAACATTGGCAACATAGCAAAACAATCATCAAGGATTCGACTAACCTCTACTGTACCTTCACCAACCTTGTTTAGCGCTGCCATTATGATGGAAGAGTCACTCTCTATATCACATTCCTCCAGCCTTGTTGGGATGCTAGTTGAAGACCTGAGCGACATGCCACAGCCTCACTCTGCAGAGCTGAACCAAGATAAGGCAAAGCTTTCGACCAAGCTACAACAAACAACCCTCTATCATCTCTAACGACCACACCTAATCCACCACTTTCTATTTCCTGCCTATAAGCCCCATCACAATTGACTTTCAACCTCATAGACAAAGGCACCGTTCATTTAGGAGTAGCCTTATTCTGACATTGTTTTTCCTTCAGAAGGTGGCAATCTTGGTATTCCTGGAATAGCTTGATCAACCAAGTTATGGCAGAAATGGGATTAAAGACACTTCCACGCCACAAAATCTTGTTCCTCTCCTCCCATATCGTCCATAAACACATGAAGAACAAGTCAGTCTTCTCTTTCTTCAAGTTAAACACCATATCCTCCACCCAATCCCACACTTGGGCTACGAGCTCTCAGACCTAATGGACAAAGAAGCCAAAAACATGCCACCACATTACAATTTTTAAAAAGATGCAGGCTGATCTCATCTACACCTCGACAAAACAAACAACATTCATCCTCCAGTTTCACTCTCTTATTAACCAAAGCAGCTCTAGTAGGAAGAATATTCTTCATTAGTCTCCAAATAAAAGCCCTCACCTTCGGCATCACCCTAGCACTCCACACCTTCTTCCATAATCTATTCACTTCCATAGCTCCCGATGAGGAAGAGGCCTGTGTTATAAGGCTCTCGTGCATGCGAGCCACCCTATACCCATTGTTCACACTATACTCATCGTTTTTGTTGAAATGTCATATTAGTCTGTCCTCACTTTCACCCAGACTTAAAGGGGTACTTTTGATTAATGAAACCTTCTCAACAGTGAACACTTCTTCCAGCCAATCAAAGTCCCATTGTCTACTATGCTCATCTATGAGGTCCGAAACTCTCAACTCCTCCAGTCCCTCTATTACAGGTAAGTAGGGTTTGAAAGTATATGGGCGTGATAGCCAAGAATCATACCATATCGAAATACTTGCACCCGTACCTACTAAATATCGAACTCCTCTGTCCATTACCTCCTTACCTTTCATGATACTCCTCCAAGCATATGAAGCATTCGAACCAACTGTAGCCTTGAGGAAATCTGTGTCTGGGTAATATTTGGCTTTGAGGGAACGAGCTAGTAAAGAATCCAGATATCAAACAAGTCTCCAACCCTGCTTAGCCAGTAAGCCGTAATTGAATTGCCGCATGTTTCGAAAACCTAGACTGCCATCCTCCGTAGGAATACACATTCTGTCCCAAGCTATCAAGTGAATCTTCCTACCTTTCTCTAAATCAACCCACCAAAACTCAGCCATACACCGATGGATTTCCTCACACATATGCTTAGGAAGTTCAAAACATGACATAACATACGTTGGAATCGACTGCACAAAGACTTTGATCATCACTTCCTTCCCAGCCAAACTAAGAGTTTTGTCCTTCCAGCTTTTCATCTTTGTCTTCGTCTTCTCCATAATGAACTGGAAAGCTTCTGCCTTCGAGTAACTCACTTCAGTGGGGAGCCCTAGATACTTGTCGTGTTTGTTAACCCTTTCCACATTCAAAATCACCTCCAACTCTTCTTGTTTGTCTCTACGAACATTTTTTGAAAAACAGATTCTACTCTTCTGAAAGTTAACAATTTGTCCAGAGGCTTGTTCATAACGTTCAAGAATTCTATTCACCTCTTCACACTCTGCAGGTTCAACCCTCATAAAGACAAATGAGTCATCTGCAAAAAATAGATGATTAATGGAGGGGGTGGTAGTCACAATAGACACACCATGTAGTCTCCTCTGTAAATTTGCTTGAGATTGCATCCTCGACAGACCTTCAACACAAAGAAGAAACAGGTAAGGGGAAATAGAATCACCCTGCCTCAACCCCCTTGATGGGATTAACCTTCCTCTTGGTTCTCCATTAAGAATAAACGAGTAAGATACTGTCATTACACAGCTCATAATCCAACCTATCCACCTCTTATGGAAACCCATACTCATCATAACCGCTTCTAGAAAAGGCCATTCCACTATATCATAAGTTTTTGCTATGTCAAGTTTTAAAGCACCATAACCATGGCTACCCCCATAACATCTTTTCAAACAGTGAGATATTTCAAAAGCTAACAAAGAATTATCAGAAATCTGTCGTCCCGGGACAAAGGCACTTTGGTTTGGAGCTATCACATCTTATAATATACCTTTCAATCGATTAGCTAGCACCTTCGACCCTATCTTGGAGATAACATTACACATGCTGATAGGACGCAACTGCTGCATATGCTCCAGTTCCTTAACCTTCGGAATTGACGCTACATGCGTGTGATTCACTTGTCTTATATAATCATCCGAACTCATAAAACTCTGTACTGCTCTAGTGACATCCATACCAACCACACTCCAAAACTTCTGATAAAAGCACAGAGCAAAACCATCCGGCCCCGGAGACTTGTAAGGCTGCATTTGAAACAAAGCTTTATGGACCTCCTCTATCTCAAACTCCCTAGTCAGACGCTCATTCATCTTATTTGTCACTACCGAAGGAAACAAATCAGTAAAGAGCTCAATATTAGTAGAACCATTGGAGGAGAAAAGCTCTGCAAAGTAGTCCATAACTATGCTCTTTAAATCGTCATCTTCCACACACCACTCCCTGTAGCATTATAAAGGCCCTTGATAATGTTCTGTCTCCTCCGGTTGCTAGCTTTCTGATGAAAATACTTCGTATTCAAATCACCATCCTTTAACCACAAGATTTTTGAGCGCTGCTTCCAAAAGATGTGCTCCTGAAATAGTAACCCATTCAGTCTAGTTTCCAAACTCACCCGTTCCTCCTCTTGTGCCAGAGCAGCTCCTCGGTCAAAAAAAAAACGCCAACTTAGCTCTAGTTTTGGCAATCTCCTCCCTTAGGCTACCAAACTTTTGCTCCATTCCATCAGCTTGCTGCGGGTCCGTATAATTTTACTACACACATCCAGATAAGGGTCTGGCGACGCCGACCCCACCCAACTCTGCTGAACCACCTCCTTACATTCTTCATCTTGTAACCAGAAGCCCTCAATCCAGAATCTCTTCTTTTCCCTCTTCTGGCGTGATGGGTAGAACATACTTCCAACAAAATCGGTAAGTGATCCAATTTCGAGGGATGGAGATGGATCACCCTCGATGCCGGAAACAAATCTGACCAACTCTGCATCGCCACAAACCTATCCAGCCTTTCCTTGACTAAAAAACCTCCTCTATTACCTTTCCAAGTGAAGCACAAACCCGAAAACTGCAAATCTCGCAACTCACACTCATCCAAACACCAATTAAATGCTTCCATGAGTCGAGGGCATCTGGGGCTCCTCATTCCTTCTCACTTCGACGCATCAACTCATTACAGTCGCCACCAACCACCCATGGCAGATTATTATTTAACCCTTACCTCCGAATCAGGTCCCAAGTCTGACCCCTTTCCTCTGCTTTTGGCTTGCCATATAGCCCCGTGAAACGCCAACAATCTAAACTATTAGCGTCTCCCACAACAACATCAATATGGGACTCTGAGTAAGTCCTCAACTGCACCTTGATATCCTTTCTCCACAAAAGGCCCAGCCCACCAGCACGTGTGACCCGTCCCAAAGGGGTTTGAGAAATTTTACACGGGACTACAATCAGATTCTTTAAGCCAATTTGAAATTTCACTCGTTCCAACTCCTGTTCCAAACACTTCATCTCACAAAGAAAAATTAAATCGGGAATGTTGAGGGCACAAAGCCTTTTTAGCCCATTCACTGTCCAGGGGTTCCCGATCCCCTGACAGTTCCAGCATAATACATTCATGGCTCGTGATGGGCCAATTCTGAACCCATCACGGATGAACGTTTAGGAGCACGTGCCTGGCTCTTCTTCTGAAACTTTTTTAGAGACTTCATAATAACTGCATTCTTAGGAATTACACAACCCTTAGAAGCCTTTTTTTTGCTGAGAAGTTTTTTTACCAGTGTCGCATCCCGGGGACTATTCTCGGCCCCGGAACACGACGGTAACCGCCGTGATCCCGATCAGGCGAGTAATCAATACGTCTTTCGACGTATTGATGACCCTCCGGACCGAAACCACAAGGCTATGAATGAAATAAACACCACATGAATAATAATATGAATGTCAAATACGGAATGACAAATACACAGAGTAGCATACAAATGTTTTACAAGCGGAAGATAATGGAAAAATACCCGAGACAGAAATAGTACAAGAAAAAGTCTCGGAACAATGAGCCCGAAAAGTGTCTCAAAGTATCCAACAGAATAACAACAAAGATACAGAAATCAGATGACATGGAAACCACACCAGAATGGGTGTCCTCGAAACCGGAAGTGCACGACCTGAAAAGATGTAGAGGTGAGCAACTCGTCCTCGCTAACCCAAATGGGGCCAAAGCCAACCAAGTCGGGGTTTAAAACCCATGAGAAAACATTTCGTATATATATATATATATGTAGGTACTCGTAAGTACGAAAGAGCATGTGGAAATGTAATGCAAAGCCACGCACACAAAGCTCGGTAAAACATGGGACCACACATGAAATAACTTTCTGGATCTGAGCGGCCGAAATCCCGGGTTTGTCTTCACTGCAAACCGGGAGCAACTATCTAAGCGCCCGAGTGCGCAGAATAGCGAGAGCGTCCATTTCCAGCTAACGCCCAACAAATAGCAGGCCACACTTACGTCACGCTTTACTCTGTACGAGGCGACCGTAAGCGGGATAAATGAATAAAATAAACAGGGCATAGCCCCTCCGGAGGTTTACGGTCATCGACACCGCAGGAGTGCTAGAATACTAGGTCCCGTCGCTCTCAGGCCAAGCACCGGAAATCAGGACGACGGTACTACTTTTCGATCCAAAACTCACACACACACCAAGTGCTATAAGAAGCGTGTGGTCAAGCTTAAAACAATGCATCAGTATTTTATAAGTATAAAGTGAAAGAGCCGCCGACCCAAGAGGGTTTCGGCTCACCCATTGAGCGTGCTCCCCCTACTACCTGGTATGACGGTACAGCTGGCTGCTCTCCAACTCCTGGTCCTCCTGAAGCCTGTGTAGACGAGCTCCTGAGTCTGTGGGTGAGATAACAATGATAGTCAGGTATAAGTAATTCGAGGATCTACTTTCTACGACTAAGACTTGATAAGCATTCTTTGTTTATCTTTCTGACACTAGGGTTTGATTTGTTTGACACTCCGATTCTCGAACCGGTGAGAAGTCGAGATTATTTCTTATTCAGTACTTACGTCGTTTTGCCACGTTTATAAACTAAAAGTCTTTAAAACGTTTAACCGTAGTGTTCGAAAACGTAAAATAGGTGTTCTACGGTATAAGTTAAAAGTCAACTTTGAAATAGTAAAAGTCAACGGTCAACAGTAAAGTCAACGGTCAACGGTCAACTGTCAAAAAGTCAACCGTCAAAAGTCAATCGTCAAAAAGTCAATCGTCAAAAAGTCAACTGGTCAAAGTCAAATAGTCAACCGGTCAAAGTCAACCGGTCAAAGTCAAATAGTCAACCGGTCAAAGTCAACAGTAAAAAGTAAACTGTAAAAGTAAATCTGTAACAGTAAAACAGTAAATGTAAAACAGTAAAAGTAAACAGTAACTGTAATTATTTCAAACAGTCAGGGGTAAATTGGTAACTCTACCCCTGGGTAAATGGTAAAAGTAAAAATGACACGGTAAAAACCAGAGTTTTTACCGCGCCGGTTCCGATCGACTGGTTTCGCCGGATTTCAAGGTTTTTCCGGCCAAACCGAGTTCCTAGGCCTGCAAAACAACTTCTACACTAATCCAACAACACAACAGGCCAAGAATCGAGTGAAAAGGTGGAGATTCATACCCTTGAAGTCAAGCTCACTGTTCTCCGACGGTTCTCCTCAGGCGGAGCTCTGCTGGCTCTCTCCTTCCTCCTCCTTGCTCCTGGGCGGCTCCTGGTGGCGCCTGGGAGCTTCCTAGCTCTCCAAAAGGGCTGGTATGCTTCGATCTGTCGTGCACAGTGAATCCCGAGCTTCTCTCCTCGGCTGGGCGGCGCTGGCGTCGCTGGTGGTCCGGTTGAGGTCGCCGGGGCGAGGCGAAGCTGATGGGGGCGGCGGTGAGTGAAGACGCGCGCCTGGGCGGAGGTGCTGGGTGGCGCTGGATCGAAGAGAGGAGAGAGGGAGAACTTTCTGTTTCGGGCGAAGACCGAAATGGAAAGGGAGGAAAAGAGAAAGAGAGAAGAAAAGGAAAGGTGAGGGGAAAAGAGAGAAAGAGATAAGGTTTTAAAGAAAAACGAGTGGCCACGATTCGTCGATCGAATCAACGGTCACGATTTAATCTCACTTCCCAAAATAATTTCAAAACCAAATCCATTTTCGAAAATTCATTTAAAATAACCAAACGTCAAATTCAAACGTAAAAGTCGTACGAAAAATACGTGAAGTGCCGGAAAATATTCCGTAAATACTTTCACGCATGTGGCGACGTGTGTCTTAACGTAAAAACGTTAGACGAAATTGACGACGTACTGAAAAGTAATCGGAATTAAACCCTAAGTGTGTCGGAAAATTAAATTAAAATTTCGGAGTCACACAACCAGATCCCACCTTACCACATAACTTAGGCCCAACAAGTTCACTAGAACTTCCCTTCCCGGCCCAGAACATTTAATCAACTTACTCTGTTTTTCTTTGCTTTGGACTAAACTACTAGACCCAAGATCCTGGCCCATTTTCCCCATTTCAAGCCTACTCACATATTTCTTTTCCCTCCCTGCCTCGATTGAGACCGAAATTGAGTCCGTGATCACAGCTTCCATAACTCCACCACCCCCAAATCTGCCATTTTTTCGGGCAATAAATTAAGATCCAAAATCGAAGGGATTTTATTCACATCCGTCTTCTGAGAATCTGCAATCCGCAATAAAGGCTGAGGACTACCATTCCTTAAATTATGCATTTCCAAAATTGGGCCTGCCGGACCACCATCACTTCCTCTACCTCCGCCTTGCTCCGTCTGTGGGGCCACATTCAAACGGCGACGTTTGCCAACAGGTTCCGGCATGTCAAGGCCCTCTCGACTACCGGGTTCAATATCCATTCGTTCGTTGTCCTCTGCACTCTGAGAATCTTCTTCTCTTTTTTCTCTCGATCTAGAGAAACCAGCTACTGGCAAGTCGGGAGCCGACATCACCGAGCCTGTTATCTTCCGGGGATGAAATCTAGAGCGCCGCCCCCCCACTTCCTCCATCAGACTCCGGAAGCTTCCTACTCACCTGGGAGAGCAGCCATTCCTCCTTCCTTTCCACATTGAGCAAAGCATCATACGCTGGGTCAGTCAGTTCTCCAGCAATCCTGCTCGGGCATTCTCTTCCTGTATGATTCAATAGACCACAAAAGAAACAGAAGTGGGGGAGTCTTTCGTACTCCAAATCGAACCTCTTGCTTTCCGACCACCCAACCGGTTTGAACAAGACCCATTTCTTCAGCGACTCCTCCACATTGATTCCAACTTTGATACGAAGAAATTCACCCAGATCACCCACTCCAAGACCTCTCTCTGCCCTAATAAAAGACCCCATCGCCAGTCCTATACACTAGCCTGTCTTCTCTAGTCTTCCCTCTTCCATATACACCGGTGGCAGACCCCGCACTCTGATCCAGAAATACTGTGTGGAAAAATGCACCAACAAAGGATCCTCCCGTACAATAATTTTTTATCAACGGTTGGATGATTTGTGTGTTAAAGAAAAAATATGAGTAGTTTTAATTTATAATTTTGTAGTTCTAGACACTCCTTTGAAATGAATATGATGTTTGATAGTTACACTAGGAAATTTACAAGAATACTTCATCTTTCCTTATTGCAGTTATTGGTTTTTAAAAGATTTAATTTCAAGTATGTAAAGAAAGTTGAGACATTTTGAAAAATGACCTTATTTTAGTCACCAAATTGATTTCTAACCTCACTTTATAATTTAATTGAAAAATAACCGCTGAAGAGGGTGAAATAACTTTATTATCCTAAATGATCACCAACTTATCTTGTTTGAGAAATACATCGGTACTTCTTCTACGAAAACAACTTGATGGGTTTATGAGGAATTCTGGTCTACTTTCTCGATTTACAATGAACAACATAATCATAATTGATGTATTATAGATAACAACATTTTTGTTTATGCTTTTGGGCCAATGCTTGTCCACTCTATTTTGTTCTTGAAGATATTAGATATAGGATATGCAGGCTATGTACTTGTGTCAAGAGTTTTTAGATTATCCTATTTTAGATTAAGTTTTTAGATCTTTTTAATTATTTATATATTGTGAGATATATAGCTTTGATAATCAATATAAAAAAATTATTTTTCATTTGAATTGTTAGGAGAGGATCACATTTTCTTTAACAACACATAATTAAGATTCACTGAATAGGCTTAGAGGTGCAATATTTGCTTTTATTTCGCAGCAACGCTGAATTGAATCAAAGCATATACCTAGATATGAGCTGTTTTTGTGCTGTAATTACTCTCTTTCTTTTATTTTTATTTATTTCGTTTTGGTCCGGAACAACTATAATTCGTTATCTCTTCCACTTCATCATGGAACTATCTTTGAATCATTGCACATATATGTCTTCTAAATTATCATGTAATAGTCTTGAACTTATTCATAATTCTTCATCATTACAGAACTGTTTCACTTACCCTTAGTCCCTTACTTTGGTACATAAACACCCAACCATGAATTTTGATTATTTTGATGGAAATGTTAGTGGAGTAAACCTGCCAAGTTAATTATACCAGAGTAAAGATATTGAAGTTTCTATATTGTGAATAAGAAGGGCTTACAAGACGAGAAATTTTGAAAAATAACCTTCTTTAGCCATTCAAATTGATTTTTAACTATCATTTTCAAATATTATGAAAATGACCATATTCTAAAAGAAAAAGTCATCACAACCCGTATCATATTTTTAAGTCATTATCTCCGATTACAACGCTATTTTACCTCAAAAGCCCCTAAACCCAAATACAGGTTCAATATCGATCCTTCACTGTAATCAAAGCTCTATTATGATCAAAGAATGCATATGTATTCATGAGAAAGTAGATAGGAAGAGGATCAACTAGTTGTAATAATTTTTTATTATGTTGACGTGAGTCCTAATCCTAGTATGATTAGAAAGTATAATCAAATTAGGATTGTGTAAGTCTTTCTGTGTAATTAGTTTTCTTCTAGGATTACAACTATTCTTACATATAAATAGGACCCTAGAGGCATAGTTTTAGAAGTGTGGTGTGATGTAGATCGTTGAGAGTTCTGATCTTGGGAGTTGAAAGCTATGGTAGATCATAGTAGATCTGTCCTGACTATCTTGACAAACTGAATCTGTTTTGAATCTGAATCTGTTTTGAATATGAATCTGAATCTGAATCTGATTTCTTCGTCGTATTGAATTAACCCTGAATTGAAGTATTCTTTTCTACTTGGTATCAGAGCAGGTTCAATCCTTTGAACTTGCTTTGCATCCTTTGAATCCTGAATCTCGAAGAACAACCAAACTACCACCACAAACCGCTGCGTACCACCACTCCCACCACTACCACCATTGAAATCGAACCATCTTGAAACCCTGAATTCCACCACTACCACCATTGAAATCGAATTGAAACCCATAAATCCACCACTACCACCATTGAAATCGAACAATCTTGAAACCCTGAATTCCACCACTACCACCATTGAAATGGAACCATGATAAAGTGGATAAAGTGCAACCAGTTAGCACCCCCATGATAGTCTGGAGTTTGGATGTTAAGAAAGATCCATTCTGTCCTAAAGAGGATGGAAATGATGTACTTGGAGCCGAGGTACCATATCTTAGTGCAATCGGTGCGTTACTATATCTGGCTCAGTGCACTCGGCCAAACATTGTTTTCTCAATGAACTTGTTAGCTAGACATAGCTCTGCGCCAACGTAACGTCATTGGACCGGTGTCAAGAACATATTTCGATACCTTAAGGGGTCAATGGACATGGGCCTATTCTTTCCATATAAGGATTCAAGATGGACTGTAAAAGAGTGCAAAGTTCCTGAGAATCTAGGCGCTGGTCACTTAAGGAACCTAGCTGCCTGGTACGGTGCACCTTGCTGCCGTGTGCTGTGCACAGCTGTCGAGAGCTGTGTGCACGCTGCAAAGCACAGTGCTGCCCCTGCTAAGCACCAAACGCTGTCGGTTGTGCACTGGGTGCACACTACCGAGCGCTGCATGTTAAATGCCAAGTTGTGCATGCTGTCTGTTGGACACTACCGACAGCATACCGAGCGGTGCACGCTGCCGGCTCGGCACTGCCAGCTGCCTGCCGAGCGGTGCACGCTGGCCACCGAGCGCTGCAGCTGTCGGGCACTACGTGCACGCTGTTGAGCACTGTGCACATGACTGCCGAGCGATGTGCATGCATGCACACTTAGATGCCAAGAAACATTACTCTCCCAATGTTCTTGGCACCGCTTGCTGCCCTTATAACGAAACACCTAATGATATCTTAGTTGGTTTCGCGGATGCTGGATACTTATTAGATCCACATAAGGGGCGCTCCCAAACTGGTCATGTCTTCACCATTGGGAATACATCGATATCTTGGAGGTCCATAAAACAGACCTTAGTGGCGACATCCTCCAACCATGCAGAGATAATAGCGCTACATGAAGCTGTTCGCGAATGTGTTTGGCTCACATCAGTTATAGAACACATTAGAGGGACTAGTGGATTGAGTTCCACCACAGACAAGTCAACTTGTATTTATGAAGACAATGCCGCATGTATTGAACAAATGAAGCAATGCTACATCAAGGGTGATCATACGAAGCACATCTCACCAAAGTTCTTCTATAATCAGCAACAACAAGTCCTCAACATTCAAGTTAATCAAGTGAGTTCAGAGGCAAACGTAGCGGACTTGTTTACTAAGGCTCTGCCAAAGTATACTCTCGAGAAGCATGTGAAGAGCATTGGAACGCGACGACTATCCCCAAGTGAGCTACTTATCAGGGGGAGCCACGCTCTCAATCGAGAAGCATGGTGTGCTGTACTCTTTTTCTTTCGACTAAGGTTGTTTTTTTTCTCACAGGGTTTTTATTACTTGGCAAGGTTTTAACGAGACAACATTGTAAGCATCATCCGGCATTTCGACGTGCGGCACAAGGGGGAGTGTTATAGGACATATAACATGTGCGTGTGTGCACTTGGTCTTATGCCGTGTATATGGGTTTAGCCCAATGGGCCTTATGTGTGTGCCCTAGTTGTAATATGTTTAAATTATGGACTTAATCCAATCCATGTAGGATTGACCCATTGTATTTAGAGTGAGTCTCTATATAAAGAGTTCCTCCCTATTCATAATAAAAAGATTGATTCAATTTATTCTCTAACCACATATTCTATAAAATAAGATACGCATAAAAGTGTTATTTTTTAAAATTTCTGAAGAAAGTTAACGTACTTGTAATTTATATATTCAACATTAGAGTGACAGTTGCTTATCATGTTTAGATGTCAGTCAGAAATGGACAGATTGAAGTCATAATTCATTTGTTTTGACATTTTCACTGTTGAAAACTGTTTTCCTTTCAATCTTTAGAAGTCAGAAATGTCAACTTGTTACCCTATGTTTCGTCCAGTGTCAATTTGGTACACTAATTTTTATTTTAACCAGTTTGTCTTCAAATTTGCTATTGCAAGTAGGCTTTCCAGAATAATTAATGGTACTGGGTTTCCAACATAAAAACTGGCTAATTATAAGAACCTAGATTAACAAATTAGTTTTCGTTTTTGAAGCTGATAACCTTTGCAATTACATCATAAATGGAATAAATGTTGTAGAATTCAAAAGAAATAATAGACTCTAAACTGAGAGCCACCGAATTGGCTTGATGAAAAGTTACAGCAAAATGAGAACCTGTAATGTTTACACCTAAAATTACACTTTAGACAAAATTGTAAATGTCTTGTGTGAATACAGGCCGAGTCCGTGATCCATGTCACTCTTATCGGCGAGCCTGAATAATAAGGGGTTTTTCTCTTATCAGTGAGTCCAAATAATATTAGGTTTAGTGATGGTTGGTTTGCCATAAAGCCCTATGAGCTGGATACGACTCCCCTATGAGGAGGAAACTTCACATAAAAGGAACAAGCGAGGTGGAGTCCTAGGTTGACCAAACCTTTTCGTGAGCGACACTAGTTCTTTTACGGTCAAATCTAAGTTGGAAACTAATAAGCTTTTGATAAGATACAGGTTGGTACTAGTGACTTATGCTAAATCCACTTGTAGCTAGACCCACATCATCCAGTTGCTTCGTTGCCAAGTAAAATGAGACATTGTCCAACTAGAGTGGTAGAAACATCTAAAATTGGTGGAACTGCATCCTTATATATTATGTGAACCACTATAAAATAAAGGTTTGAGGATCAGTAGACACAAACAATCGACCTATAACAAACTTTTACAATAACAATACAACCTTCGACCTAGTCGAACCCGAGTCTAAAGCATCAAGCCTTAGCACATTTTCCTCGACTCCCTGGAGTCTTTATCTCTATCTCTCTTCTAGGTTCCCCAGAGTCTTTACCCCTTTTCTTCTCAAACAACCTGAAGCGTTACTCTCTATTTCCTTTCCTTTGGTTCCTCTACTCGCTACACAATGCGAATATCGATTTTGTAGCAATAAACTACCGTAGATCCTTCAAGGTGTTTGCTAATTAAAGAACATGGTGATTAAGTTGGTGCTCTCATGATCCTCAGTCGCTTGATTAGAAGCAAAAAGCTTAGCGCAATACCCCTACTACTACGGTTGCTCACCCACAAGTTGGCATTCCCTCACAGCTAAAAGAGGTTTTGGTGCAATTACCTCACACTCCCTAAAATGAGTTGTGACGCCAAAACAAGTAATATGTAATAGATCACTGAGAATGTAATTATACACACTACACTGACTAGTATGTGGAATGTCACTCTACTTAGGATGAGTGTTGAGTTCTAGAAAATAAAAATGAAAATAAATTGAAACTAAATTTTAAATACCACTAGTAGAGTAGTAGAAAAACGGTCTTAGGCGACTTAAATGTCCAATCACTTAAACCTGACTTTGCGTCACCTAAGCTTAGTTGTATTTTTTCTTAGTGATAGAAATACATCAATCCGTCACTTAAGCCATGTACCTATGCGACGGAGACAGGTCTTAGGCGACGCAATGTTTTCGTCGCTTAAGACTTAGATTCTTCTTCATAATCTTGCTTCTTCTTCTTCCGGCCTCTTCTTCTCCTCTCGGCCTCTTCTTTTCATCTCTTCTTCTACTTCTTCTCTTATGTAGCAAGAGCGGGAGAATAAAATTTGAAATTTGCTTAAGCAATGAAACCAATTCGGTCGCTTAAGTCAGTTTTAAATTTTGAAATTCATTGTTCATGTGCCAAACAGTATAAATTTGAAAATTGACTTAAGCGACGGAAGTTTCCGTCGCTTAAGGTAATCATTTCCGACGCATAAAAAAGTTTGAATCTTTTGACCCAGTTTTTGAGAGCCAAAACGAATAAATTTGAATTTTTACTTAAGCGACGGAAACTTCCGTAGCTTAAGTCATCCATTTCCATCGCTTTTATGTCGCTTAAGTCATCCATTTCCGTTGCTTAAGTAAATATTAATCGCTTAAGCAAAATTTTCCGTCGCTTAAAACGGAAAAACCTAAGTGACGGAAAATTCATTATTCCGTCGCTTAAATAATCTGATCATGATCATTTCTGTCGCTTAAGCATGTTTTTGTTGTAGTGTACACTCATCACTTATCCTTATAAAATTTAAATACACTCATCACTTTTTTCCTAACAAAATTATCCTTAAAAACAAATACACTCGTCACTTATAACTAAAATCCATGGATATGATGAGTTGAAGTGTTATTGACTTCATATTAGTTGTCGTTCGGCGCTCTTTGTTGGTGGGAGTGGTCTGTTGTAGTTTCTTGGGAAGATGATCGGTTATTTCAGTAGTTGTAAAGTGGTGAATCCATGATTTGTGCCGAAAATATTGCAATGGTCTATGGGGAACTCTCATTGGTTTCGATCTGGGTTTGCTTTATAGCTTATCTGTTTCAGAAGAAGCATCACAATCAACTCGTTAGAGTGATATACTTGCCGCCAATCCATTCCATATATCGTAGCCTTTTTCACTAGAAGGGTTACAGAATATGCAGGAATAGCAATACAACGCAATCCCCTCATTAATAAAAGAATAAAAATCTTCCATCATTTTGGGAGATCGAGAGACTGATAAACAAATAATCTTTAATTCATAAGAATTATCTAGACCGAATAATCATTTGCTTGAATATGTTAAGGAGGAAATGGTTATAACGAGGATCATTTTGGTAAGGATTGGTTGATGATTTTTAAATTAATCGTTTATAACACTTATTTTTTAATCAATTTTTTACATCTTAACCGTTGACATTTTAGGTCTATATAAGAAAATCACTTCTACAATTTTTTCAGCTAAAATGGTGATCATTATCGAACTAAATCAAACCAATAAACGATCTAAATCTGTCAAACAAGAATCATTCAAGTTTATAATCAATAAATCACTTTTATGAATGTCGTAACGATTTTCAATTTGAATTAAAATTTGTAAAGATAGTATACTTATATATATCTACAAATTTGACAGTTAAGATATAGATATATATATATATATATATAAGATTGAAAAATTAGATAAAATAAAAAATTGTCAATTTGTTCTCTAAGTTCAGAGTTCTAATTTGTTCTCTAACTTCAGAGTTCTAATTTGAACCACTCTCACTCTCACTCTCACTCTCATCATAATGACATGCCAATCAGTATTGCAGGGTTTTTTGGTCGTTAAGTATTGCAGGGTTTACAAAACAAAAGGGTTAATTTATGGTGCTTAAAAAAGAGTATCTCCCTAATTAGTGGGGAACCAATGCTGCTACGACTGCGAGGAGTTCTCCCATTCATACAGCGATGCTTTGCTCCATTATTTCTTTTGGGGTCCTTTGGTTTTTAGTAAGTAGGGCAACATTTTCTAATACAGACAAAACATCACGTTGAATCAACATCAATTATGTGTTCGTTGTTAATTAAGCTTGTGTTTCTTACTAGATAGAGGCCCATTAATCCATGATTTAATATGAACCTACCATTTTTCTTAGATGGGTTTCGCGATTTCATCAAGTTTCTGTTGTTATCAGATGGTTAACAACTAATATGACAATACATGCTAGTCGTATTTTCAGAGTTACAAACAAATAAGTCTAATATGGTAATGCATGCTAGTCGTATTTTCAGAGTTACGAACAAATAAGTCTAATATGACAATACATGCTAGTTGTATTTTCAAAGTTACGAACAAATAAGTCTTATTTGTTTACGTTTAATGTGAAAATTGTTTGCTTTAAGATATATCAGGTAATGTGAATTAACAATTTCGTTCACCTGATTATTTACTGACCAAAAAAGATCAAGTGAGCCACCATTAGCAAAAAGTTGATACAATCGACCTAATTCTCATCTTCATATTAAAAAGTTAGAAATGGTATAAATAAAGGAAGTCTTCTTTTTCTCCTGCTTTTCTGAAATAAACTACATGTCATGTTTACAAAATCTTTCTATAGGTAATTAGCATTTGTTAAGTAACTGATCAGCTTGAAAGGTACTCAATCGAATCACAAATCCACAATATTAGCTCTTACTTAACGTGCTAATGCATCAGATTATCATTTGCCAGTTTATTATCGATCGGTGATGATTCATTAGTTTAACTTAGCTGCATGTTATTGAAATCTATAAATGTGACTGGAGCCTAATTAATTACCTTTGCTTAATTTACTGGCCGGCGGGTTTAAGATCTAGCCTGTTTGATTGATCAGGAACAAAAACATATACAATATATAATAAAGGGGGTAGGGTTGAGTAGAGAGTCAGGTTAAGTGCATATTAGATTATTAGTAGTAAACAGATAATGTTGTATATGTATTTCTTGAATGAAAACCCAGAGGTATATTGTTGAGTGATGTAAACTTTCTACGTATGATTTGTATGTGTCGCGAGCATAGCATGGAAATGTAAGTCATTCTCACTTGTTTAAGGGTGTCATGGCATAGTTGTAAAATAGAAAGCGCCTAGCTAGCAATAAGCATGGCATCCACACATTTGTCGAAGGTAAGCAAGCAAGCAAACACGTATTTTCCTTCTTGTCTTTCGAATCAGATGAGTTTGACAATTGAAATATACAACATCGATCGGGCAGGAAATATTTTTCACACTAATTTAGAGGTTTTGACTTTATATTTGGGGATTAAAAAGTCCTCTATGAAGCTTAGATATATTGGTAACACGAGACAGTACTCGTGAAGGGTTATTCAATAAGATTATAAGCTCCATTATTCTGGGAAAGAGCTAATAGTATATAGATTTTTTTTTCCTTTTTTAAAAAAATGGTCAAAAGATTTCATTCCTATCATGATTTCGAGTTCTTTCTATTTCCTCTAGGGGAGAAACAAGTCTTGTTTGATTTTAATAGTTCCATTACTCTCCGGGCCACAGGGTGTTATAGACTTGAATCTTTTCTGATCAAACACCTAGCTATGAACTTGCGAGATAGATAAAATTGCATATGATAGCAGTTTGCTGCATCGTTTGTTAACAGGGATTGGGGGTTTCCAGTGATGCAGTGGTTCTTGTGGGAACTTGGCATACACAACACTACTAATCAACGGCAAAGAAACAAACATGGGCTGGATATAAGAAGAAAACATAACAAACATCTAAATAAAATAGATGGATATACAAAATAAATACTACTACCAAGGCATTTATCCTTATATGAGAATGGAGTACCTTTGATTCAAAAAATAAATACTTACTAATACTAAAAATAACGTTGATGACTACAGCCACAATCAACTAATTTTTACCCAATTGATCAACTCCGGTCTCCAAAATCATACTTAAACAGTTGTTATGTTGAGATGGGGAGTATAAAATTCATCCATGAAGCTTGACAATGGCTGTAGAAGAAAATTCCTATCCTTTCCCTGTGCAACGAAGCTGAGAGGATGATACTGACTGATTCCGCTCTGTATTACAAAGCTAGCTGCCTGATTGAATCCAACGTTTGATGATTCTGTATTGCAGCCAAGCTTCAATGTTGCATTAACTTCAAACTCCGTGCTATAGACAAAGCAACCCTTGTCACTTTCTGACTCTAAGGAGGTCGAGCCAGTCATTCCATCCAAACTCGGAACCAAGCGAAAAACCTTTTTGTCCTTGCTATATGAAGAATCTGCTATCACAAGGTTCTTCTCGTCCCCTTGATGACCAAGAACCTGTCCAGGAAGGTCAAACAGTTCTAGCATGACTGATTTTCCAATAGCATCTTGCGCTTTGGAAACTTTGGTTGACAAGTCATCTAAAATGAGTCTGAAAGTTGCTTGAATGGAAGCAGCAGTGCCTGCTTTCGGGAAGTTGTCTAATTTGATCGTCTGGTTTACATTGGCTAAGGCAAACGTT
Organism: Comarum palustre; assembly: GCA_951800085.1. Lineage (NCBI taxonomy): Eukaryota > Viridiplantae > Streptophyta > Magnoliopsida > Rosales > Rosaceae > Comarum > Comarum palustre. The sequence goes on from OX637587.1 coordinate 941,795, forward strand.
GAGTTTTCATACTCTTGGGAGAAAGATACCAAATAACTATTGTATGAGGAAGGAATTGGAGTTATCCAGTCTGAAAGAGAGTCTGTTGACTTAATTTGGAGGTCCCAGTCACCACTGGTATGAGCCGCAAGCAGAACTGGACCATAAAGAATTGCTTGGACTGAAGCATACTCTGCCCGATCATCTGAGTTTATACAAAGGATATAGTCAGTTCTACGTTAACTAATAGAGAATATTTTGTTGCTAAAAGAAAAATACTTCAAAAAGATAGATGTCAAAGTTTGTGTAGGAATGGACATTATTAAGGGTACCTTTTATAGTTTCTGTTCTCAGACTAATGGGTAGCTGAAGAGTTACTGCATCACCATGGCTCCATTTATTTGCTATTGGTAAGAAACTACCTGCATCCCAGAACGATTATGTTAAAATCAGCACCTTAAAGTTTGAATAGAACATTCAGCGATAATGAGCCCTGGTAGAGAGGATTAGAAATTAAAGAGGATATTCTGATAGTATCTCATACCTGGAGCTGATGGATGCAGACTTTGACCATTCAATTCCACTTTTGCCCCGTCTGAATCTGTCCAAATTGGCATTCGCAAGTTCAAGATAGATGATTTTCCTGTCCTCTGCATCATTTAAGCTTGTTAAAAAACGAAAAACAAAAAAAACAAAACAACAAAAAAACATGAAATTTTCTTTTTGGTATGGGATAGGCCACGAAGTTCAAGAGACCAAAACTGGATTGAATTCAAGTATTTAACAAATACAAAGTATACAAGAGATGTGCAAGTAATTGTGTGTCCAAAATGATCATTTTCAACAATTGAAGATATGAACCATATAAGAGTGTAAATGTTGAGGCCATAGGAAATGTGATCAGTACCTTTGTTGAAGAAAATGTTAACGTGATTCTAAGGTAAGGATCCCAGGGATTGATATCATCAACTGTCTGATTAAGTACAACATCCCCAGATTTCCAATCAAGCGTGCTTGATATATACTGGATAATGTAAAGACCAGGAATTTCACCCTCCTCTTCAAAATATATGGAATCTCCTAACTTAGAGAACGACTCAATACCTAAAAAGGCATCAAGAAGTAATACGGTAGTCAGTAGTTAATCAGGATGTACCTACCACAGCAGCAATTGAATAGCAGTCTAATTGCTTCAATCACAACAAGCTGGAGGAGAACGCTTATGAGGATGTAAAGATCATAAAAGTTGCAAAGCAAGTTGGTGGAATCTGAAATCCCTAGAAGAAAATATTAGAAGGGAAAAGAGACATCATACCAGTGCCATAGCAGCACCAGAAATGGTCAAATGGTGATCCCCAACCATGATAGCTTATGGCCTTGGACTGTCCACGGCCTAGTGGCAACATGTAGATCATGACTCCAGGCTCAGTTCCCCTTTGGATACCCAGTACCCCATTTGTTAGAGCTCGCTCATAAAAATCGGCATATGCCGTTTCTTTGGTCCATTTAAATAGGGTGCGAGAGACCTACAAGATGATTGCAGTGGTGAGTTTAGATAAATAACTTGAGAACTCTAAAGTGAATGGAGTGCACAAATCCCACAACTAATAAAAATAAATAAAAGCTATCACCAGCCGGGGTCTTTCTTTGATCGATAATTGGAAAAGACATACCTTCAGCATGTTATAAGTTACACATGATTCCTCATTCTCTGTCTGTAGAGTGGTCGCCAATCTTTTAGGGGCTGACCTGCACACATTGTGAGGTAAGCATATCAGAACTATTCAGGAATAAGAACCTAGTTTGAAAGAAAGAAGCATAACTCAATACAAGGATGCATCTAGGATGCCTGAATACTTGTCCTCAGGTTAGCATTGGAGATTCAAGCACAAGGAAGATCTTAAGATGAATAACTGACATTGAAATAAATATTAACTAGCTTGCTGAATTTTATTACCAAAACTCGCTGACTGATGACCCTCCTGTTGCATAAGTGTGAGAAGAGTTAACAATGTCCATAAAGAAAATCCCCATTTCCTGACAAGTTCAGATTATTGACAAGTGTTAGCATTCAGAGAAATAATACACTACTAGTGCCATATGTTGTCATTGAATAGACAAAGAGAGTTTTTTTTGTCCCCCTTTCTTGGTCAAGAGACAAGATGTGTTAGTGTGAAGGATCAAGTGCAACCATATGCAACAAAGAAGTAACATCCCTACAAACACACAAGGAATGCAAGGGAGCCAATTTGCAAACACAGATATAAACACTATACAGGTACTCAATTGTTTGCTGAGAACTGTAATTCATATACTCCACAATACAAATAAAGGATTTACCTTATAAAGAGGTTCACCAGTGATTTCATACCGCTTTTGAGCACCAATGACAATTGGAATATGTGTGTTAGTGTGATAACCAGCTATGTCATCAGCCTACAAGCATTAAACTTACTTGATAAGAGGCATTACAAGAGATAAGTTCAGAGAAACTTAAAATTTGATTATCCTAGATATTGCAGGAGACGAATAAAGACCAAGCCAGTGAATCATCTTCCCAACTTTTTCAAGTCATAATCATTCACCAAAAGTCCCAAAAGTATTTCCAAGCAAATATAGAAAATCTCACCAGTTTGAAATCTCCTCTTAGTTGAATTAGTTGTAAGAACTATACCAGTTTTATTCTTTGTATATATCTATCATATATCCCTGTCATGACTCAGGACTTAGGAGCCATATTAGTTTTCTTTGGTGCAAAAACTGAATTCCTAATGGTGTTTGTTCTCTGCTTACTAAGGGACGACAAAATATATAAACTGTATAAGGGAGCCTTATTAGGTTTTTCTTTGGCGCAAAAACTTAAATCCTTATGGTGTTTGTTCTCTGCTTACAAAAGGAAGACGAGCTATTTAAGGGCTACCTAGAGATAATGAATAGAAAACAACTATTACCTTCACTGCCAACAGTCCTAGAAAACAGGGTTTGTCAAAAAGATGAGCCAACAATAAATGCTTCGTATCTCCCTGAGAATCGCAACATGAAAGGTTGATGTCACAGCCCAACATTCACATATTACAAGTTCTTAACAAGCAATGAATAGTATACAAACAAAACAAACGATCTGGATTCGGGAAATGGTGACTTACTGTAACAGTATATAGCTTATAAAGAATGTCATTCATGCCACCAGCTTCTTCATTGAGTGACATATAATGTCTTGCTATACTGTACTTTGATATCACATTCTGAATACGCTTGTAAAAGTACTCAACCATCCATTTCATCATACTAAAAGCTTGATCACTACCAGCAAGTGTATACTGATCGAACAGGCCTGCCAAGATCTGTCAAAGTAGACAAGTTAAAAATCTAAACATATATGACTGAATCAAACTGATGTTTTTACTCTGGTGGAACAAAACAATTAGAATCTACCTTGTGAATGGTATAATAAGGAGCCCAGACATATGTAATATTTTCCAACTTATCAAATTCCAATGTTGGAAAAGCCGAAAGATATCCGGTGCCAATTTCATTCTGACAAAGAGCAAGACTTGACACAATCCCGGACATCTTCTCTTTGAGAGTATCATTATGAGTGCTAGCCCACATCATCGCCGACGCACTCAGATAATGCCCTTCAAGTTACAAAAGCAAGTTGTACAAGATGATTTTCAAAAACTAAAATTGGAAATATATTAAGCCAAAAGGCACACAGCCATTTTATCTACAAGTTGACAGTATGTTGCATATTATTCATTTTCTCCATAATAATCCAATTATATATAATATATGTATGTACAGAACACCAGCATTTCTCCATACTAAGGTGAACTCAGAAGTAGCTCCCTTTAACATATGGTATTAATGAAGCTTTTGAGTTTTGACAGAATGATAGAAGCTTCAATAAAATCACAATCAGTCAATCAGAGTATGAGAACGCACTCTGAAACTACTAACATGTGACAAAATGAAATCTACAAAAATGCTGTAATGACCAATGCAAACAACATTAACAGAAGAAAAAGAACAATGAGTTGGCAAGTATGACTAACCTACAAAATGACCGCGCAGTTCACCATCCGGTTTCTCCCACGAATCTTTAGCATCATATGGTTCCCCGGGGGTTGCTAAACCAGCTGTCTTTCGAAAGTTCCAAACTAAACTGTCTGAATCCAACATCAACAGGTACTCTAGATTAGTCTGCTGTGCCTTCCCATGTTGTGAGGTTGGATTCAACCTCACATCATGCAATGACACTTCCTTGAGAAAACTTCCAGGTGCCTCAGAACCACCATGGGCGTTCTTCATCTTCCGGTACATCACGGACCACTCATATTCATCTTCCTCCCTCAAAATCTTTCTTGGAAGCAAATTCAACCAAGCAGCATCATCACTTGGTGTCAAGTGGTAGTGTGAGTAAACCTCATTCTTCAAAGTTTCGTTATCGGAATTTAAAAACTCAAACCGAAATGTATGTGATTGCATCCAAGAATCAACATAGTTTGTACACTCCTTACCCACAGCAAAACCACATCCCCATACACAAAGCAGAAAAATCACTAACACAAATGACATATCAACAAACCCAAAACCCTTCATTTCCATCAAAACAATACCCCAAATTCCCAAATGTGATCAAAAACAAGCAAATTAACTCCAAAGACAAATTCTACAAAAACCCACAAAGCATGATCCTTGAAAACACCAAAAGACTTGAACTTTGAGCTCAGTTTGTATAACTGATCAAACCCATAATCAAAGTACAAGAATTGAACTGAGAAGAGTGAAAGAGAAAAACAAAAGACCCTGAATAATAAGTTAAAAGTAGGAGAACACGTGAGTGTAAGTGTGAGTGAGGCCCTATATATAGCAGCTAAACTAATCAACCAGATGATCCCGTGAAAGCCAAATGGTTTATCCACAAACTCAAAAATTCTTACTCAAAAGATTTGTATTTACCACAATATCTGTATGTACATGGAGAGAGAGAGAGAGTGAGAATTTTGAGGGAAGTTGACCATTTGAAGGAGGAAGACGATGAGAATGAAGTCAATGAATTGAGCTAACCGTGATGAAGTCAATGAACAGAGGCAGAGCAGTTGCCTCTATACAACTGTTTTCTTTTGTTTTGTCTCCCCCTTTGAAAGGAACTATGTTTTCTTGGGGTTAAAAACATGTGTAACGGATGGTGTTTCGAACCTTGAAGTGTTAAGTTGAAATGGATTTGTGAATCGAACTCGATAAACAACAGATAATGTTTCAGGCCTTGATTTGAATGCACAAGATTAGTCCGAAAATCAATTCAGGATATTTGGACCTAGGAGGATAAAGTATGGATAATACTAGATCAAATGATACAAAGAAAAAATAAAAGTTTAGAGTCAGGAAAAATAAAAAGTTAAATTAACCAAAACTAACCAAACTTAACGTGTGTGTGGGTTTTTTTATCTACACAGATGCAGGCTATATGTATCAAAGTACTAATCCCTTGCAGTATTGCCAGTATCGATCTTTCTATCTTTCATCTGTGTGCAGCTGTAATAACCTCAATATTGCTGGCATTCTCAAATCACAAGCTTAAGAAAGTGAACCAAGTCTATCTTTCATCAGCTAAACAACAAAAGTGATAATGTAAAATTGTTGCTCTTGCTCTCCTACCGACTAAACCTAATCCACATTATAAAACTTAATCGGGTGATGCATCACACTCATATCAGAACTCTTAGCATTATATCATTCCCACGTAGGCAGTCTATCGTTTTACGTACACTCATATATATCAGAACTCTAATACAGATAAACTTGCTTCTATTTCATTTTTGAATTGAATGTTTTGGTTTCTAAACCATGGAATCGGTTAATTAATCTTATCATATTAGATAAAAAAACATCGAAGATTTTTGAACAAGTCCTAACTGGCTAACTGCACCAAATAGAGCATCACAGTTTGTTGTGTACACTCTTTCAAAACGGGAAAATAATGACTCTGAATCCCAAATAGGCAAGCATGACAAATTGAGCACAACCATTATCTAGGTGTGCATATTATTTCCAGAATGAAAAGGAACAAGCAGTGCATGTTTGTATGTGGTTTTCAGAAAGTGTGAATTACAGGTGATGTGTACACCCGACCAAAACAAAAACAGAAGCAACAGTTTGCTTTTGTAATAGGACAGCAATAGTAGAAAAACCATAAATTGTTCTGAGGCAATGATATATTCTTATCTGCATTTGCATGGTGTGTCTATATATGCATCAGAAAAAACTCAGCAAAGAGATATAGTAATTCACATATGAAGAAAGTAGTGTGATTTTCTATTGTTTTCAAACTCATAAATTTGTTCCAAACCCAAAAGGGAATCCAGTATATAAATTTGTTCCAAATCCAAAAGGGAATCCAATCTGAAGCTGAAATGGAGGAGTGACTTGGAAGGTAATGAAGCATACGGTTCACTTTCAAGTCAAGCACCATGAGACTTGAAACAGATGATTCCTTCGTGAAATGAGAAAACAATGATAGGATGACAGTCGGAGTGCGCATCATATATATGTTCCATCACAAAGGGGAACAGAGAAAGGCAATGTTCTTAGAGTATCAAAATTGGAGGAAACGGCTTCCATAGTGTACTACAATACAGAAAAGAATATCAGTGATACAAGAACTAATACAAAATCTGCACAAACTTGATTGGCCGTACCCTGTCAGTTCTCAGTTTTGACAATAACCAAACTTCACACCATACCAAATCCAGGCAGTATGTTACAATTTGTGAAATTCAAGGAATATGGAGATAACTGTTTCAAATTTCTCACAAGCAGTAGAGAAACTAATTTCTCCTCCTATGTTTCTTCTTGCGAGTATCACGATCACTTTCACTTTCAGAGCTTGATGATTCTGTCTCGGAACTCGAGGACTCTGAGTCTGAGTCCAAACCCGATGAACCAGAACCGTCAGATTCTACATCTGACTCTGCTTTTTGTTGTTGCATGATAAGGCGTGGCATATGCTTCAAATACTCACGCAGGTTCTCAGTGATGCCACCAAGCCCAATGGATGTGAAAAAGTTGATAGCAAATCGGGTGTTCTTGGGGTTGTCCCTTGGGAAAATAGATTCATATGAGACTTGCATTGCAGGATCAGTCAGCCGCTCATTAAGCAGACGAATACCAAGATGCTCGGACAATTCCTGCACCAGAAACAATAGCATGTTATGTATTATTACCTAACAAGAAATCAACGGCCAAGGAAATCGAAAACAGAAATGTAGTACGATTCAGTTTTGTTTTCGTTACCTGGAAAAGGATCTTGATGAAAATACGAGAAGAAGAAGTGGTGTCCTCTTCAGTTAACCGTATATACGCTAAGCAGTGCCATGGAAGGGCATCTGTTCCGAGTAAATGAGCAAAAAACTTAGAAACATTTCGTAGCTTGTTTGTTTCAAGCCGGTGAATCATTGAATACTGTTGGACAAAACACTTCTCGAAATTTTCCTGGTGGATTCTGTTGATCATGCAGAACCGCTGTCCCAAGAGACCATAATAGCGGAGGTACGTTCTCTCCTGACTGCAACATTCCAAAAGCATGACACATAGCTCCATCTGCAAAGGCCGTATCAAGAAATCAGCTTCAAAATTAAATGCTGGTTAAACCATTATAGAAGCTAAAGGAAACATGCATGACGTTACCTATCAAGTTATCAGCTAACATCAACATACAAATCATAAAGTTGAAGCAAACTAAATAATTATAACCATCAACAAAATCTGTCTAACCAAAATCAAAGTGGGTCTTCATGGCAAAATCTACCTGTGCACAGGCACTCTTGTGATTGCTCAAACCAATTTACAAATAAAATTCTCCATGTGCTCAAACAATTTCAAAAGCTGTATTGTTAAAACTATGGCAGCATATTTAGGTGTAGGACTCGTGTAAAAAAATAAAAAAAAACCATAAAAACTCTAGATGTGGTAGACCATTCTACACTGAACAGGAATTGTTTTATAATTCTGTATCTAGACTAAAATTTTCCTAGTCAATACTTGGAGGTATAATGCCGCAATAGAGTCCGAGCCTCCCAGGACTGTTTCTACTTGTGCAATGTAATCTACCTTATATGAACATTAATATTGGGTTGCCCATGTATTAGAAAACTAAAAGCTGTCTAACATTGACACTAAAGTTTTTAGTCACCAAGAGTAGCACAATATGCAATAACTTTCCTACGCATTACGTGAGATGCAATAAAATAGCAAAACCAAGCATAAATAGTATCACACCTCTTGACCTGGCTCAAGCTTAATCTTAAGGAGCTTATGACCAGCTTCCTCAAAATCTACACTGGACATGATAGTCAGATATATTGTCCTTCGAAGATTCACGAGATTTGTTTCTGTCTCATCTCTAATTATCATCTGCTGCTCAATGTCTTCAGCATCTTCATCATCGTCATCCTCACCATCGGAAGCTGCATCAGAACCTTCCTCTTCAGAGTCTTCACCGAGAATTGTTTTCTTTACCTCTTCATAGCGCTTCTCATTCTCAATGAAATCAGGATCAGGCTTGAAAATATCTGAACAAACACAATGAAAATGTTCAATAACAAAATGATGTTTATATAGATAAGTAAAAAACCTACAAGCAAATTACAGTGTAAAACATACCAAGGGTAATTTCTGGATTTATCTCCTCTTGAAGAGAAATCTCATGAGTTAACTGGTCTTCTTGCTCCACAAGATCCAGCTCTGGACGAATAGCTGGGTGCCCCTGCAAATGCACATACAGAGATATTGTGAATTCTGGCTATTGATTGTTGCTAATTGCTATACTATTTACCATACAAGAGGAAATTGAACTCAACCTGAAACTTTGCTTTCCGTATAGCAAATAAGCCTTCAATCAAAAACTGAACTCGTTTGTCAATTTCTCCTTCATGCAGAATTCCACGAAAGCGCTCAAAGATGCCTGTGAAAATAAAAAATTACAAGAGCATTGTCAATAAACAAAAATGGCATACGCATAAATCACATCACATAAATAACCAAAAAACACAAAATTCTTATAAAAATGAAACTGTTTGCTCACCATGGAGCCCTTTAGGTGAAAGATCTTGCAGTATTGATCCACACTCTGTGACAAAGCCAACAGCAACTTCTACACTGTCATCGGTAGGGTTCTCAAGCAGCACAGTGAGCAATTCCAATGCTATAATCTCATGAGCCACTTGTTGGTTGACAAGATGAGCGATAAACTTAACAGCAGCTAGTAGTTGTGGCTGGTCAGAAAGTCAAACAAGTTAAGAGAACAGAATTACGTCTCTCCCAACACCAAGCGAAATATGGAAACACAGATTTTATTTATTAAAAAAGAAGTTAAATACAGAAATAAAAGAACGTGTGTGCAGGGTTTGGCACCCAGTAGTTGCACTGCAAATTTTAAAACAATGCAAAAGTACTAGACTTAATAACAAAGGGCAAGAAACACACCTTGTCGTTCCGCTTAAAAGCTCTCTTAAGCTGCAAGACAATTCTTCTCAACAGAAGTTCACCAACCTCAGGAAATTTGGTGTTAACAACAGCAACCAAGCCAGCAAAGACATCTGTAAAGCCTGGAGAAGCCATCTGAGATTTCATACAGGATCGACAAAAGAGACCCCTTCCACGAATGAGGTTCTCTGCAAAAATTTCGGGAATTATATTTTTAATGTTTGCAGCATTGACTTTGTTAACAAGCCCATTGATGCTCTTTCGGAGGGCATCCCATGTTAAGCGCTGATACTCAACACTACTTTTATCTTCCACCTCCTTCATCATTCGCGCCAACTTATAAGGCGGAATATAAACTCCTCCACTCTTTCCCATGTTTGCCATACTAGTATTCAGATTTCCCTCTTGCAAAGTTGATCGTCCTTGAGGTTTTGAAATTTCAAGCACCCTATCATCTCGCTCAGTGTCTTCTCGTCTTTCATTCACCTCCTTATATCTGTGATACTTCGCATCACCATCATCATCCCGGTTTCTATGCCTACTTTGCCTTCCATCATCTCTACTATCCCTCCTCCGTTCTGACATTCTACGGTCTTCCCTTTCATCCCTGCGGTCAGAGTAATGACGTGAATGTCTGTCCCTATTTCTTCGACCATCCTCATTTACCCGCCTCTTATGTCCACTCTCATGTCGGTATCTCTTCAGTCGCTCATCATCTTCTTCAGAACTTTTATGTTCTCTACCTGCATCACCATTCCCGTTTTCACGTTGTCTGTTCCCATTTTCAATGTTCTTTTCCCTTCCTTTCTCACCCCTGTCCTTCTCTGCCACCTCACCGCCTTCATCAGAAGTGTGTTGATCCCTGTCTTGACGATCACCACGCCACCTTCCACGTCCATCACTGGGATCCCTCTCTCTGGGCCTTTCCCTCTCCTCATCATCCAATCTCCCTCGTTTTTTTGTTCTATTATCTCTATCAGAAACTGACAAATCGATTTCACCCTGCTCAATATGATTTTTCATCCTGGGCTCGCTTTTACGGTATTTATCTCTTGCACCTCTCACATCATCATCACTCGATTCGCTACTGCGCCGTCTAGCCATCAGAGCCTATACACCACAACTCCTAGTCTTATTTCAAAAGCTATTTCCCCAAGGACTAAAAGCCCAGCACCTAAAAAAAAGTTCCAGTTCTGCTTACTCCAGATCTCTATACCTGCCATTATATATATACAAAACTCAACATTTCATGAGAAAAAGGAAAAAGCAATTAAAATCCTAAAAGAGAACAGGGCCAACATTATAAATTCGACTAATAAGGAACTAGTTCAACAACTTGATACCGGTTTTTTGCTTGTGCTTTGATTCACTTTCAGATTCCAATTCAAAAATCACCAATTTCATCTTTTCCAATTACCAATCCAGCAAACAGTACAATCTACTTGTCTCCAGGATTCAGCATATCTAAACTATGCGCATCAATTCTCAGTTTCCACAACAAAGACGAAATCACAGACTCAAATTTCAGATTACCCAAAACCAAAGCCCTAAATTTTGAAATCCAAACAGCACCAAAACCTAGCCCAAATCACTCGCAATTACTTAATCCAAATCACAAACGAGTCTCGAATCCATAAGATTTCATCAACTAACAAAATGCCGTGACCGCGTAGTTCAAATTTTCACACAAAAACCCTAACTCTAAATACAAAACCATAAATATGTACCCATAGATATACACATACATAGAGAGAGAGAGAGAGAGAGGCATACCTGGATAATAGGGCGGGCGCTTGAATTTGAAGAGAGCGAAGTAAAGCTGCAAGCTTTGGGAGGAAGAAGAAGACGCTCCGATTGAGAAAAGCCCCAACTTGGTTCACTGGATTATATATTACACGGAGATATGGACAAGATGAAACAGGCCCATATTTAAAAGAAACAGGCCCACCGACCTAAAACTATATTGGGCCCTGGTAAATAAAATTGAATCCTAGTCATGATAGGAAAATAGCATCCCCGCCCAGAGTAGGAATATGGTCTGTCTATATACAGTCAAGAGCGCTCACGAACAGCAATATCTTTCCTTGTTGATTAATTTCTTGAAATCATAATGGGAAAGTTGTATGTACAATCATTCCGGTATCCACTGATTGTATGAGAGATACCAGAGTCGTCGTACAATCAGTACTTCTTGATGAACATCAGCGTCGTGACTGATCGTGACTGTTGGGGGCATGCCTCCTTGCTACTTCTTCAGCTGAGAGACTTAGTTAGGGAGGAACCGATAGTGTCGAGGAGTGCTGTGGAAGAAGTGCTTTCTAGCATGTGTGTTCCGTCACGATATCATGGTTCCATTGTGGAAATAATACTGAGGGATGCAAAGGAGAGTGCCAATGTTGATGTATTGAATTTGTGGGTTAAAGTCTATATGGATGTAAACGATCGTCATTCAGACACGGAGGAGGACATGGATTCAGACACGGAGGAAGAGGATAAAGATTCGGAAATGCATTCGGACAAGGAGGAGCAAGAGTTCGTGTTTTGTTCCTTTTGTAATGAGGAGATTGTGGTTGGTACCGAAGAAGCTTGAATGAAGATAGAAATACGTCTTAACTTGGATGGGATGAAATAAGATGTAAAATTTTGTAGTTCATTAAACAATGGTATCAGTTCCTTTATTCGTTATACACAAGACGGTTCAGATTCTTATCTAATTTCAGCTTGGTACTCATTGCAAGAGTACTAAACTGAGTAGATGCATACCCCATAACTGATAGCATTAACCAAGACCCAAATAGCATTAGTCCTGATTCGAATTTGACATATCAAATGACAATAATACTTTTAGATTCCTAACTTCCCTCTTCACTCTTTTCCCTTCGTCTTTTTGTTTTTATTTTCCAGATTGCAATTTACTCTCATCTGTCTCCCCTCATCTTTTCCCTTCTCCGGACATCGCCGCCTGGGGAGCTCCACCATCAACAACAAGCTCCAATCTTCATCACCAACCATCGCAGCTTGGTAAGCATCGTTATCACGGCATCACCATAAGCTCCAACTGTTGGGCTTCACCAACCTCGATCTTACTCACTAAAATGATGTCGGGTGTGTCTTCACCATAAAAATCAATTCGTAATCCTCACATGTGATTCAAATTCGCCATCTCAGGTAATTTTGTTAGATCCATGAGGATTGGAAAAGATTTGTGAGCTTTGGGATAAGGGAGATATTATGTGAACAGTTTTCAAGGTTTATGAATTAACGATATGGAATTGAATGTTTTGGTAATTTTGGGAATTTGCTTATGTGATAGGTGGGGAGCAAAGTTGGGGAGAAAAGTTGTTTCCCCTTATCTCTCTCTCATCCAACCACTTCTCTTCATCTAAATATTATCTCTCATCTCTCTCGTATATCATTGACATGAAGGACATGGTAACGCCACTGTTTCTAATCGGCTCTGGTGTGCATGACATCCATGAAGGGTAGAGTATAAGGGAAATGTTGAATAGGAGTGGTGGGGATGTATGTTTGTCTCGGTAGAAAGGAGAAGGGATCCCAGTTCTGTTGTGTATGTATTTTAGTGAAGCAGATGTTGGAGAGTCAGAATCGATATCTGAGAAGCTCGCTCACCAATTCGTTTTCTTCTCTCCCCCATCGAATTAGGGTATTCTAACTTCTAAGTCCATAAATCTTAGAACCATGGGTATGACCCATACCCGATTTATAAACCCATGGGTAAAGTAAATACTCATTACCTGCTTATTGTTGTCATCTGTAATACTCATTACCTATAAATAATATCCAATACACATTTTATCCACAGATACATATGCCTATAGGTTTTAATGTCATCCTTACTTTGAGCCCTTCTTAAATGACACTCACTTCAATTAATTAGAATGTAATGATATCAATGGTAGCGAAACCTACGCATCAATTAAGGTGTACTAGCACCACCTATGTACAAGTGACAGACTCATGACAGTTGAAGTTGGCTTTCAATTTTGTTAATGGTGTATATATGCATGAAGTGCCACGTGAATGACAAGATCAAATACTATTAGTTTCTCGGTTCAATTGCATCTTATAGGTAGAAGAATTTTTGTGTAATGACACTCCAAAACTAGAGTTTTCATCTCAACATGAACTTGACCATAACATGGGATTTCTCATCTCAGCGTCCTATGTGCACCTTTATAATTTATGTAATGTTTTTCTTGTAGTTGTTGTCAAACAACCCTAACTCTACTCTATGTCCTAGCATACAAAGTAGGGCTGCTAACATGAGAACAAGGGCCTCCCAAATATATACTTTGCCTCTTCTCAAGTGCTCCATTTCGAGGCGACACGAGCACTTTCCCGGCGTTTCCTCCCCAAGGTTATTGAGAAGAACCGTACCACTATACCACTTGCAGAGTTGCAGGCTTAATCTTAGTTTGGAGAAAACATTACCAGGTAATAAAAATCCACTGGGACAAAAATAACCCTGGTAGAAGGAGAAAAAGAGTACAACGCGCATATGTCATAGGTAGCATACTTATAGATATTCCCTGAGAATCTCCCCCTCATCATTGCAAGCTTCATGCAATATAAGTAGCGGTTTAATTTGTCTATCACATTATCATTAAAGTGAGACAATACGGGCTTTGCATACAGAGGATTCTCATAAATTTTCGTACCTGCAAAGTTAAAACAATACCAACATAACTAGATGATATATAATAGGTCTTACCTCATATAGGTTGGTTAGAAACAACCTTATATGCTCAATTCATAGACTACGTAATTACTAAATATCATAAGCAAATTTACATTAAGACATTGAAATACCATCATGGAGTGCCTAGTCATACACTTCAATATCTTTGTGTATTGATATGCCTCATATAATCTATTCAAGAGCTCCAAGTCATTCACAACTTCAAAGAAAGTTAGAATATGTGGCAATGCAATGATCATAATTCAAATTCGATTTTGTAGTCTAATCATAGTACTCATTGAGACAATTTCGACCACGTCAATTATAACGGAATGAGTACAAATTAGCTAGCTTTAGACTATCTGATTCCATGAATTAGCTCCAGGCTCTCTCAAGTATTCATGGATCGATTTTCATTTGAATCATTCATATACATGAATTCCTTAAGAATTTGTTAAGCGATACACTTATGATGACACTTTACTTTTGAGAATCTGCTTTTTAACAGTGTGTCTTTAAGATCCTTATAATATACAATGACTACATGTCATAAGTCTTTCGTTCATATAACAGCTATATGCAACACTGTACTTATAGAAAAGTATCATATGTAAAAAGGGAAGACGATCATAATCTCAAGTCTCTTATAGACATTGTGTCACATTGGTTTACTTTCATTTTGAGAAATACCCTTTTGTATCATGTAGGGTTAAAGGTCAAAGTATATGTCTCATCACGTTCATATATTCAATTTCATTGGAATTGCCTTTCCAATTTGGCCAATAATATGCTTTGTCGACATGCATAATGAATAGTGGCATAACATCGATTAATACAGTCCTTAATGGTCTCTGGTAGCTACCATATGTTAATTTCATAGATGATCATCATTCATAGATCACACACATTCTTATAAGCATGCATTTGATTTTGGGTACCCATGCCACTTCTGGGGCATTGTCACTTCAAGAACAAATGTCTATCGAATGTACATCTTTTACTTGTAATATCATAGAGCATTATAGGACATGTATAATCTTTCATTTTTCAGGAGCTTAAAAACTTTAGACCTTATGGACACATTCCACACAAATTCACGTCGTTATTCAAATGACAGTAGTCTTTCTCTCCCCCTAACGGCGAGAAGACTATCTTATTATGACCATACACAAAATGCGTTTAAAGAGCTATCACTTTCTTTCAAATGAGATGTTCATTGGTTGGTGGTGAACCCAAACCAATTTTTAGGACATTAATTTCATGAGTATCAACCAAGATATCGTTCCCTAATAGCGTACCTACAAATTTTGTATGAGTAGCCATATTATGAGTTTTAGCATGTATAATGACATTCTCTTCAGGAAAACCATATATCTTGGATACAAATGCATCCCACAAGTCAAATAGGTTATAGATTATTTTTGTTGATATGCATGATCTCATAGACTTTAATCCAAGCTGACTTATGCACTTAGCATATACATTTGTTAAGATCGTTTATTAAATCACTAATCAAGACATTACTCAAATCAAAATGAGATGGTGGATAAGCATCTAACTCCAATATATATTGTTGTTCATGAACAATATTTCTCCCCCTCATGACATGAGTAGTATCTCATTACGGTGACAACTTGAAAATATGCGGTACATAGCAATATATTGTAAGTACGGCTAGTGGTCATCACTTGTAACTCATTCAAAACAACATTGTAGGTAATTTATGACATAGCTAGTCATGCCCAGTTTCAATGAACTTTTGGTTCATGATATTATTTGCCTCGAGATATTGTAAGAATTTAACATTGTATATGCTCTTCTGGAGTCATTAATGACACGTGTATCGAAGTTTTAAGTTCGAAACTATTATGTTGTAACTACAAGTTCTCATATGCTCGAAACTTCATGCTCGAGGTGACTAAAACAGGACTTTCAAATTCACCTTATAGTTTATACTTAAAGCTTCAGGTTTGAGTCTTTATTGTTAGAACTTCGAGATCTATGACTACGTATTTTGACCTTCTGGTTCAAAACTATGAGATTCGAAAACCATATATTAGAGATAATAGGGCCGCTGACCCAAATGAACAATAATAAAGTAATTTAAATGATAAATACAGGAATTAAATTGTAATAAACAAAAGTAAATAAGTAACAAAATAACCTTTACAGTGGGAACTCGTTCCATGAGAAAAAAAAACACAAAAACTTCTTGTTTGGTTATGCTAATCTTTTTCTTCTCCTCTGATTTCACAAGGATATGATTTAATCATGTCGTAATTTCAAGCTGAACACAGCTTCTAGCTTTGCCCTATCCAATTTGACAAGAGGACCCTTTGAGGCATAAAAGTAGGTCAGTCATATACTCAGTCGCATTGCTCCAAGCATCCAAGGATCTTCTGGGCCTAATTTTCATTCATAATAACTGAGGAACTTCTGGCCCTTATTTAATCGTATAAGCTTTGCTAAGTCTCATGTTATGATTTGAATTATAAGAAGACTTGGGGAACTTCTGGCCCTCATGAGTATTACTCTTAGGGAGGAATTTCAGGCCCTCTAATAGCTTGATCAAGACTTCAGGCTCGATCTGAATTCATATATCAATGAACTTGATAATATTATCGTTATTCTTCTATGATCCAGAAACCCATAATCAATCTATTTGCGTTTGTCCAATGCCAATTTACAAGTGAGAAGTGATTGATAAGAACCTGGCATTTATCCTAACCATCAAGTTAAGAAGCAACATACATTCAAAAACAATTTAACAATTGAAGACATAAAACTAGCAACAAAATGACAAATTCCAAAGCAAAGGAATTAGATAAGACTTCATATGAAGAAAATGAGGATCAGATTGATCTATCTCATAAGTGGTATAAGAAAATTGATAAACCAATGACACTAATTACTGATCATAAACCAATCACATAAAAACCCCATCTTGTAAGCATCGCGAAGCAAATGACCCTAATAGCCTGATGTTAGCTAGACATCACTTAATCAAGATATAAAAGGATAAACATTGGAATATATGTATATCGAATCAATATGTTTGCATCGCATAACCTACGATTGAAAACATTTATATGTTAAAGAATATCAACTGCTATAATTATGAAATTGAGACTCATAGATCAATATCATGGTCAAAACAAAACAAGTGTTGCACCAACGAATCCTTGATCATCATCGAGCTTTTTGGAGAAAAGAAATGAGTTTTGGTTTTCTGAAATTTGATCGTTATCAACTCATAAGGTAGAGTCGTGCTGATAATGTTTAATAAACTAAAGAGAATAGGAAGATGAGACGCATAGAGAATAATTAGGAGGAGGTAAAAAGTCTACTTATTCATTCTCATTAGTCTCTTTATATAGAGGTAGGGTTTACATCTGAGTACATAACTAATGAGAAATTACGTGAACAACCACATAGATAACAATATTTATAACAGAGAATGATTTTTTTCTTTTTAAATATTGTAGTAATTACAATTTTCATGTTAATTATTTAATAATTTATTTTTCCTATTAATATTACTACTTAAAATCTAACTCTGCTAATCAACATTTCTGGCTACACCATTGCTTGAAAGTTTGAAACTACTTTTTCAAGCACTTATTTGACACACATGCTTATACTCAAAGTCTAATGGTCATTAATCAACCTTTACCTAATTTTGATTAGAGAACGTTAGGCATCTCCAACAATTAGTCTAAAACCTAAACCTATATTCAAATTTTAGGTCATTCAATCCTATAATTATTCATATAGATTTTGCATCTTCAACCCATGGAGGCAAAACCCAAACCTATTTGATCATTTTATATTATTATTTAATCATAAATAGAGTGAAACTCAATTGTTTAATCATATTATATCATTATATTAATAAAATATGGCAATGACCTACACACACTCACTCTCATAAATTATAGGTTTTAGTCCTATTTGGTTGAGTCAAAATATAACACATTTTAGGTAAATCATATTTTAACTCAACTTTGCTAATGGGTTGGAGATAAGATTTTACAAATCCTAAATCTATTATAGGTTTTAGACCAAGGGTTAGAGATGCTTTTAGCGATTCAAATTAACTCAGAGAAATGCATCAAACTCTTCAATTCTAATGATAACTTTGTTAGCTCAGATATCATAGTTGAATCTATATAAGAGTCACATTATCGATCTTGAGACTTTCGATTCACATATAACAAGCTATAGATTGGAATGTGAAGTATACGTTTGTGGCTCTCCAGGTTATGACTAGACGTATGAAAGTTTAACCAGCTCTCTCCTTCTAGATCCCACAACAGTCTAACAATAAATAAGTTTGGATGAAAAGAAAGCTGAAAGCTTTAATTAATTTTCACAATAGGAGGTTACAGTATTTATACAACACCAACCCTAGCTGATTAGAGTAAACTATGATTACACAATCCCTAATGAATGGGTTTCCTAATATTCCTAGCTACAATAGGAAACAATTATAACTGCATCCATTGTATTCACACGGCTATTTCTTTCTTTCAAGACTCACTCTCAAGTTGGAATGAATGTTTATGACATTCAACTTGCCAAGAAGTGCTTGTAATCGTACTCAACTCAATGGCTTAGCAAAAAAATCAGCAGGTTGTTCCTTAGTGTCAACATGTGCTGTTTGAATAACTTTGTGCTGTAGCTTCTCACGCACCACATGGCAATCGATCTCGATATGTTTTGTGCGCTCATAATAAACAAGATTGGTAGCAATGTTAAGAGTTGCTTGATTGTCGCAGAACAACATGGTAGGCCGCAACTGACTTATGCTCAACTCCTTTATTAGATTTCGAAGCCAAGTGACTTCACAACAAGTACTTACCATAGAGCGGTACTCGGCTTCTGCACTAGACCGAGATACAATTGTTTGCTTCTTGGTCCACCATGAAACAGGCGCTCGACCAAGCATGATGCAGTAACCTATTATTGACCTCCTCGTATCTTTGCACCTTGCCCAGTCAGCATCATAGAAAATAGTTAACTCAAGTTAACTAGAAGAATGAAGCAGGATACCTTGACTAGGAGTTTGCTTGAGATAATGCAAAAGATGATGTGTTGCGTCTAGATGCAGGTTTAAGGGTTTATCTATGAACTGTGTTAGGATATGAACGACATAGACCAAGTCAGGTCTAGTGATCGTCAAGTAGATCATATGACAAACTAACCTTTCGTATTGGGATGGATCAGTAAGAAACTCTCCCTTTTGCTGTGTAAGTGAGATATTCGAATCGACAGAAAAATATGCAGGTTTAGCACCCAAGTAGCCTGTGTCCTCAAGGATCTCTAAAGCATATTTCCCCTGATATAATGCAATGTCATGCTTGGATCGTGCCACTTCTATGCCCAAGAAGTATTTAAGTTGTCCCAAATCTTTCAACTTGAAGTGACTTGAGAGAAACAACTTTGTTTTTATAATGTCCTCTAGATTATTGCCTGCTAAAACCATGTCATAAACAAATATTAATAATGTCGTGAACTTGCATGCTTGATTTCGGAAGAATAAGGAGTAATCACTCCAAGATTGTTGAAATCCGGCTGTCTTGAAAGCTTGTGACAACTTGAGAAACCACTGTCTGGAAGCTTGTTTTAAATGCATACAAGCTTTTGTGTAATTTGCACACTGTATGCTCCCCCTTGCGACCAAAACCGGGTGACAACTGCATGCAAACTTCCTCATAGAGATCGCCATTGAGAAATGCATTATTGACGTCAAGCTGGTGAAGATGCCAGCCTTAGAGAGATGCTATGCCAAGAAGGACTCGAACAGTTGTTAGCTTGGCAATAGGTGTAAAGATATCTCTGTGGTTAACTTCTTCGACTTGGCTACACCCATTTGCCACAAGACGAGCTTTGTAGCGCTCGACACTCTCATCAGGCTTATGCTTAATCATATACACCCGCTTGCATCTGATAGGGCGTTCATGTGGTGGTAAAGGAAAAATGCTCCAAGTCTTGTTATCTTGCAAGGCTTTGTGTTCTTGTTTCATTGCATCACACCACTCTTTCTGTTTGACAGCCTGTGAAAAGAAAGTTGGCTCTCTTTGATGAGAGAGCTAGCGGTGAAGGCACGGTGAGGAGTGGAGAGATGATCATAAGATAAAAAGTTGGAAAGAGAATGTTGTGTAACAATATTTGGAGAGGACGATGGAGCAGGCTGAGAAGGTAAAGCTGCCTCAATGTGGTAGTCGCGCAAGAAATCTGACTTCTTGGTGAAACGGGAGGAGTGTCGTAGTTCAGCTAGAGCGGAAGCAGAAGTGTTTGATTATAGGGCGGGAAGAACTTGGTCCTTGGTTTCAAAAGGTATGGTTTTTAGATCTGATGGAGCAACATCATTGGCTAGTTGGAAAGTGATTGGTGGATCGGTTAGGGTGTTTGTCGGGTTGGGAGGGGAAGGAGAAGGACTACTGGTAGGTGGAGGGACTTGTGTAACCCGAGGAGAGGGTAGGACCCTACAGTTCTCAAACCCATCATCCAAAACCCTAGTGGCAAAAGGAGACATAGTTTCTTCAGGAGCCCTATGATAGTGCAAACCCTTCTCTTTGTCAGAAATTGTAGAAGTGGGATAAGGGAAGACATCTTCGTCGAAGGTAACATCTCTAGACACCAAGATTTTTTCTGTTTCAAGATCAAGAAGTTTGTATCCCTTTTGGTTATGGGGATAGCCAAGAAAAACACTCCTGACAGCTCGGAGATCAAATTTTATGGGCTTGATAGGATGTGTAGAGGCAAAACAGAGATATCCGAAGACTTGAAGGTGAGAGTAGGTCGGAGTTCTGTGGAAGAGAACTTCGAAAGGACTTTTCTTTTAGAGTAATGGAGTGGGGGTACGGTTTATGAGATAGGCGGCAGTGAGGATTGTTTTTCTCTAATATTTCTTGGACAAGTTTGCTTCAAAATAAGTGCTTGTGTCATGTTGAGCAAGTGACGATGTTTGCGTTCAACAACACCATTTTGTTAAGGTGTGTTGACGCAACTTGTTTGATCAATGATACCATGTGATGTATAGAAAACTTTGGCTTTAAACTCAGGACCATTGTCACTACGAACTGTTTTGACTTAGGCATTGTATTAATTTTGGGCTAGAAGAATAAAATCTATTAAAATTTGTCTAGCTTCATATTTGTGTATCATCAAATAAACCCAAGTGCACATAGTGAAATAATCTACGATAGTAAGAAAATATTGTGCACCAAATGTAGAAGGTTCATGGCAACCACCGTAAATATCAACATGAATCAAATCGAATGAAGACTCATTGGAAATAATACTTAAGGGAAATGACTTTTGAGTTTTTTTTAGCCAAAAGACAAATAGAACAAGTACTCGTATCACAAGCTTTATTAGGAAGGAAAGAAAACAAAGGAGAAACTTTAGATGATGGATGACCTAGACGTTGGTGCCAAATTGATGACGACTGGCTACCAACAACATTGCATGTGCCTGGCCGACTTTGATTGAGGCAATACAAACCATCCTTCTCATTACCCATCCCAATCATCCTCTCCGAACGTGTCCTGTATGAAACACAACTGTTTGAGAAATATGGTGATGAAAAATGAATCACATGCTAGTTTACTGACGAAGACTAGATTGTGATAAAAGGATGGGATACATACGGCATTATGTAGAATGAACTGAGATGAAAAACAGACATAGCCAACTTGACTATCTGGTGTAGTCTGACCATTAGGAAGTCTAACAAACCGATTTGTGGTGGAATATGAGTGTGTGAGCAACCGAGGATTATAAACGTTGTGGTCGGTAGCACTATTATCTAAGATCCACACATTGTTATTATATGGATCTTGGAAGGCTTTACCTGTGATTTCATCATGGATATGGTTTTTACCAACATGATTAGTCGAGGCTATATTGTTTGCCTTTAACATCTCAGCGATATGTTTGCACTGGTCCTTGGAGAGGGGAAACTATTATCAAATCCTTGTTCAACAAGTGTCTGATTTGCACGGCTAGATGTACTGCTGCCTCTTCCAAATGCATTACTCTTGTTGCATTCATCATAGGTGTGTTCAGGTGTAATCGCAAAAGGTACACTTAAGGTGTGACCTGTAGTTCTTTGTCGTGTGTGCCTCTATGACATTTTGTACACCGAGGCTTGCGCTTTCTCACGTCTGTGTAGGCTGTGTTCTCTCGGCTATGGTCTCTGACCGAGAATGTTGCTCCTTCTGGTTGCAGCGGAGCCTTATTCCGGATAGAAGCTTCTGTTTGCTTCTCTTGACCCAGCGCCATGGAGTACACTGTGTTGAGGTTTTCTAGAGGCTCAATTGATACGACATAACTTCGAAGTGCATCATAACTCGAGTTGAACCCTATTAAGAAGTTCATCGTCTTTTGGTTCTTGAAGTAGTCACCAATCTTCGATCCTTCAACACAATCACATGGTGCTAGGTCGTAGATAAAGTCTCTCTCATCCCACAACCCTTTAAGTTTTGTGAAAAATGTTGTGACTGAGTCGGATTCTTGTGCACAGGTAAGAATATAGTTTTCAATATTGAACAATTGAACAGTATTAGTTTGACATAACCTTTCTTGAAGCTCAGTCCACACAACGCATGCCGACTTGCAATGTTTCACACTTCCTGAGATGTCTTTCAATATGGATGCAGTAAGCCAAGACTTGTCTAAGGTGTCGCACCTGTCCCGTTACAGCTGCTCAGCGCCTTCGATGGTAGGCTTTGGGCTTGAACCAGTGATGAATCATGCCTTGTTTTTTTTATCTTTAAAGCATTCTTCATAGATTGGCTCCATTTCGATAGTTGTTCTCCTCCAATAATTGAGGTACGAGAACCGTACCGGGTTGATCAGAATGATGGATGAAGAGTTCATGATTGGAGAACTCCCATAGATTTGGTTTTCAAGCCATTGCTGCCGAGGATAAGGCTTCTTGAAGGAGCTTTTCCTTCAAAAGCTCAATGGCTATCATGTGCTCTTCTTCGCTTACCATGATCGATCTAGGGTTTGCTAGGTCTTTTGTGGGGTGTTTAGGCCTAGAATCGGCGCTCTGGTACCATAAACGAGTTTGGATGAAAAGATGGATGAAAACTTTAATTAATTTTCACAATAAGAGGTTACAATATTTATATAACACCAACCCTAGCTAATTAGGGTAAACTATGATTACACAATCCCTAATGAATGGGGTTTCTTAATATTCCTAGTTACAATAGGAAACAACTATAACTACATCCACCGTATTCACACGGCTATTTCTTTCCTTCAAGAATTACAACGTGGATCCCAAACCTGATTTCAGCTGAGAACTTTAAAATGTGGTATTTCAAAATGAATTGAGAGCCGTAAAAAATAATAATTAGGATATAGATGCTTCGTGTTGTGTAACTAACCATTTAACAAAATTTGAAAAAGAAATCATCTCATTTATGGGAAAACCCTTTCGTTTCTAACTTCAACTACTTCCATTAGCTTTCTTCAGAGTGAAAAATAAATGACAATGAATATTGGCTGGAAAAACAATGGATTCAAATCTCAAATCCTACATCCTAGTCAAATCAAGGAGGGTAGTTTAGTACTTAAACAAAAGAAATGAGCTAGATTAAAGGGGGTAGTCATACTCTGTTGAGTGTGGTCAAAGTTCCGTTCTGTTGTTTTTTTGTTTTTCTTTGTGCAGAGCATGCAACGGAATAATTGGCTCTCCTAGTTAGCAGCCTGGCTCCAACTTTCATACTTGAAACCCTAAACAACACCCACAAACACAGATGCCGCGTGGCACGCTCGTTCCTTTCTATTTGGCCGCTCAACTTAAAACGCCGTGAGGAGACTGATCGAGTTTTCTCCACACCAGACACACTATCTCTCTCATCCTCTCCACATTTCTCAAGAAGATCAAATCAAACAGCTAGAGATCCAAAGACACAGAGAGGGAGGAAAATTCTGGAAGTTAGTCTGGTGCAGTAAGTTCTATGTTCTTCCTCAACCTTCCTGTGTTATGAACAACAGGCTGCTGGGGCTGATTAGAGTTGGGTTTTGCAGGTTTTGGTTATAGGGTTTTGTTATATTTTTGGGTCTTTTCATTTTGATAAGGTGAAAGAGAGATTGAAGAAAGCGATAGACGTGGGTGGTGCACTTCAGTCAAATAGCCTTATATTTTTATGTACAAGAATATGGTGGGAACTGTGTCATAAACAATGGCAGGTGATTCTCTTAGTTTTTGTTTTTTTGTAAACTAATTAACAATTTGGTAACCCTTTCTTTTTCTTTTGCTGCTATTTTTATTTTATATAAAATTTATGATCTAAGTGAAAGATTCTCACTTTTGGTATACTAGGAAATGAGTAGCTATAGTCTGAACTCTGAAAAATTCTCTGAACAGTTTGATCAGCTGGAAAGTGGAAACAGAAGACCAATTTTCTTCAGCAGATTTGAAACTTAACCACGGTATGCAGTTCATATTTTAATCTGAATAATCCAAAGTTTGGAAAAAGGTATAAATTCGCTCCTCTCTCTCTCGTTAAACAAATGCCTTCGGATGAGGTGCTAATTCACATCACGTATCCTTATATAGGATATATGTTTATATGCATGCATACTACCAAATTGCATATGAAATGATCATCAGGTGCTTCCCTTTTACTTCAGTCTGAAACATTAAAATATTAATTTGTATTAAGAATGAATACTGCTAAATTATAATGAAGTTGGAATTCAGAAGTAAAATCCTATACATAGTACTAATTTTACTACTAACTTTTAGCAGATCATTTCAATTGTAAATAACTAGAAATATCTGCTAATTAACTAGCCAGCTAGTTCTTATCGCTAGTGAAAAAAACACTTAACCGACAGAATAATAACATTTCCGTCTAAGTTATACTTAGCCGATGGAATAAACTTTCGTAGCTTAAGTTATCACCTAGGTGAGGAATGGTATTCCGTCGGCTAAGTATATCTCAGGCGACGGACTAATTTACCTAGTCGACGAAATTTATATATATAAATATAAATTATTATTTATAATAACTTAGCTGACGAAAGAGTATTCCGTCGCCTAGGTGATAACTTAGTCGACGAAAAAATTTACTTAGTCGACGAAACCATTTTTTAGAATATAAATAAAAAATTAATGCAATAACTTAGTCGACGAAACATATTTTCTGTCACCTAAGTGCCAGAATTTTAGCGGCAATGGTGGTGGATTTGACTAGGATGTAGTGTGGAGGTGGATTTTGGGGGTAGTGGTGGTGGATTTTAGGGGCGGTAATGGTGGTGGATTTGAGGGTGGTCACTAGTGGAAAAAGCCCTTATGAGACAGAACTAAACTGTCGCTTAAGAACGATTTTTCATGGCGTAAGAGTTTAAGCGACAAAAAGGTCTGTCGCCTAAGGCTGGTCGCATTTTTGTATGGTGACGGAAGTCTACAATTTGGCGCTTAAGGCATGTACCTATGCGACGCATTGTGTCTGTTTGACTTGTAAATGGACCAGATCTTATCCAGACCCGTTCTGGATCAGTGGTTTTTAAACGTGTTTGGATTGAAAATTTGACCCGTTGATCTGTTAAGGACTCGGATCCGTTAACTCGTTTACTAAACGGATCGGATAAGGATCTTGTTGATCCGATCCGTTAAGGATCCGGATCCGTTTAAAAATAATTAAATATTTTTTTTATAAATATAATATTATTAATAAATATTAAATAATATGATAATTATTTAGATAATCTAAACATTCATATCTAAATTTCCTCTAAAGTATGATTTGATGAAGCTGAAAGTTGTTAATGTCTATGTATCTATGCTAAAAATATTGGAGATCAAGTATTTTAATTTTATTAGTGTACCGTTAAAGAGTATTTTAGGCATGTAAATGAACTTTTGATAAAAATATTTATTTTCTTATAAAATTTCATCAATGTTTTTTTATAAAATTATTATTAAAATTTGAAATATTTATTATTATAAACGGATCAGATTAACGGGTCAGGTATCCGTTAACCCGCCAGATCCGGATTTGGATCTAGCTATTAAAGATCCGGCGAGCAACGGGTCAGATCCGAATTTAAAGTTTTTATTACGGATCCGGATCTAAGTCGATCTGGTCCAGATCTGATCCATTTACAGGTCTAGTGTCCGTAGCCTAAGTGTGTAGAATTGTTTTTTTGGTGAACCTTCTTCTTCATTTATACGACTACCCACTACGACTACCCAGACAAGCTTACGAGGACCATTCACAACTTGTCCTCCGACGACGAGCAAAAACCGAGCTCCGACGACGAAGAGGCTCGGCGACGTGGAAGAGCATAAGCAGAAGACCATGGCTTATTCTTGTTCTTCTTCCTTCTTCCTTCTTCTTCTTCTTGGCTCGTTGTAATGGCTAAAATAGTCTCACAATTTAACCCTGCAAAAGATTGTCAATTGTAGTATAATGAAGCAGAGATCGTTCGATGTCACTAATTGAGGGTATTTAATCTTGCACAAAGAAAACAATGTCACAAAAATGTTTATTGTTCCTATCGAACAACAGACGAAAACACACCTAACTACCTAAGCTACACGACTTAGAAAATTATGAAATTTAACAGAAGTATATTAGCCACAAAGAGGAATACGCACACAAAATTTGAGGGGA
The DNA here is from genome assembly GCA_951800085.1 of Comarum palustre. Taxonomy (NCBI): domain Eukaryota; kingdom Viridiplantae; phylum Streptophyta; class Magnoliopsida; order Rosales; family Rosaceae; genus Comarum; species Comarum palustre. Next base: position 968,603 of record OX637587.1, read on the forward strand.
TTTGGAGTTGATTTACTATATTAAATAAATCACGAAAAACATAGAACAGAATAAAAAAACTAGAATGATTCGAAATTGAAAAATATGATAAAGATGAGGTTAGGAATTTTGAAAATTCACCACCGAATATGCTACAAAACAATGTATCATAACCAAGATTTCAATTACCAAGTCATGAAAAGATTCAATCAAGAATAAACCGTGAACGTATTGCGTAAATTCTTATTATTTTCCTTAAATACTTAAAGCAAGATGACACACCGTTATCAAAGTCTTTAGAATAATATATCAAGGTATAGGACGCCTATCCTATCAACATATTATCCTAAGCATTAAGAAAATCCTTGGAAGTTTGATCGAACAAGTATGCAAAACTAGTGTGGAACGCCTACCTACCATGCAAGTCTCTCTATTTGGTTTCACCTATTGTCCTATAGGTTTTACTACTTTTGATGTAGAACGAAGAGGGGTCGCTTTCTGACGAAAAATAAAGATTGGAGAGCCGTTTGATAGTGGCAAATTATTTACGGATATCTAAGTTCGTTGGGCTTCCAGAAGACTATTTTAATTATTTTTGAGTTTTTGTAAAAATACTGGTATTTGTAACCGTCTATTGAGAGACAATGAGCTGGTCCCCACACATCAGTGTACCTTATGAAAGGATACAGATGATTTGGTTACAGATTCAGAAATGAAAGTCTATGCATGTTGCCTTCTAAACAGTGAGAATAGATGTGACTAGAGACAGACTCAGACACTTTTATTTGAGAACTTTCTAACATTTTGGACAAAACAGGTTGAGAAGGATGGCCTAGCGTTGATGCCATACTTGATAGGAAGAAGAACCGGTAAAAAAGGCTGTATGAAACGGCTGAGAAATGGTTGACCGTGGAGGAGATTTGTGATGCAGCGAAAAATAAAGGGATAGAAAATTGGAATCCACCAATCTGTTTTTGATCTCGAATCCACCAGGAATTGAGATAAACTCAAAGGTTTTTTTTATAAAATCAAGGTTATCAAATACAACTGATAGAGACTCCTTATATAGAAGCAAACAAACCCTAGGGCGACTAACAATGAAACCTATAAGCCCATAGATTAAAATAAAATAAATTCTAAAACAAAACAATAAAAATAAAACTCAAAAATAATCAAAACAGTCTTCTAGAAGCCCAACGAATTTAGATATCCGTAAATAATTTGCCACGATCAAACGGTTCTCCAATCTTTATTTTCCGTCGGAAAGCGATCCCCATTCGTTTTACTTCAACTTTGAACTAAGCCGTATTAACCGTTTAGGAGATTAAACAACCTAATTCTAGCCCCAATTACAAGTTCATAATATTCTATGTTGGCCAAATATAAACATAAACAAGCAAAAGTTCTCTATAAAACAAAACCAAATAAACGAATCATAGCTAAGCAATTATGAAATCAAGGTTGTGAAACAAGATTTATTGTATAATTCGGGGCTTCAAACCTTCACCTCTAACAAAGGAAAACTAGCCACACATAATTGTAGAAGTTATACAAAACAAATAAAAATAAAAAAAGATTACAAAGGAGAAATAAAGAACTCTGGATGGAGATAAAATTGTCGATGATCTTGGCGGCTTTCTCCTTGATGATCTCTTGTGTTGCAATGTCTCTTGGATGATAATATTTTTCGGCTTCTCTGGTTTTGAAGTTGTTATTAGGGTTATATAGACCCTCAAAACTCGTCCATGGGCTTCCCGTTGTGGTCTGGGCCTTGAAGTTGATGTTTCGGTCCAATATCAGATATTCGACAGACATGACCTTTCACTACTCAATTAGTCATAACTTCTTCTAGAAAATAGATATTGGTGATCCGTAAAAAGTTTTAGAAATTAGACTTTTGTAGCTTTCCGTTGATATATGACACATCTCTTGGATCATTGTGAGATTATCACAATCTTTTGTCGAAGTTGACTTATAATTTATGGCATATTTTATGATTTCTTTCCTTGCAAGACACGGATTCCTTTTTCTTCAAGATTTCTCATCTTTTGTCTCTTTTGTGCTCATGGACGTATTTAAGACTTGAAAACATAAAATAAGTTAAATTAAAATTATTAAAGGAATTACATAGATAAATAGGGTCGAAAATACATTATGAACATAGCACTTTTGTGCTCTTATCACTCGTTATCACCTTATTCCTATTCATCTTCCTCTTTTTGTTCTCTTCACCTTCTTCAAAAAAAGAAAATTGGGGTTTGAACTTGAGTGGGAGTTTGAAATTTCCTTAAGCGACATAATTTTCGTCGCTTAGATAAGTTTCAAATTTTTGATTGAAATTTTGAGTGACAAGTGGTGAAATTTTGCTTAAGCAAGTTTCCGTCACTTAGGCAAATAATTGGAGCGACAGAATTTTTTTCATCGCATAAGATGTTCTAAGGTGACGAACTCAGACTCTTAAGCGACAGTATGGAAGGTCCGTCGCTTAAGAGATGCTTAAGCGACATATTTTTTTGGCCTTAAGAGTTCCGTCGCTTAAGAGCTTCTTAAGCAACGAAATTTTTTCTGGTCTTCAAAACTTCCATCACTTAAGAGGTTTTTTTCTAGTAGTGGGTGGTGGTAGTCGATTTGTTGGGTTTCAGACAAAGAGGAAAAAAATCGAAAGGAAAAAAGAAAAAAAATGAAATTAAAGAATTTGAATTATTAAAAAATATATTAATTATTCTTAATATATATATATATAATTATTTTCTAAATTTTATTTTCAGTCGGCTAAGAACCTAGTCGACAGAATTATTTGTCGGCTAAGTTTTTAGTCGACAGAATAATTATGTAGGCTAAGTTACTTTTACCCAACATAAATTGTTATTGCGTTGACTTAAATCTTAGGAGACGGTGCTAAACTGACATAAATTTTGTCAACTATGATGTAAGTCGACGAATATTTATTCTTAACAGGTGATTTTATTTCGTTTGCTAAGTGCTAAAATCTAATAATGTATTACCAGGATACCCCGATCAATGTCGCCAGGCTAGGCTACCCATATAGTGTTTTACGTGAAGAGTCTGATAGATGATGATCATGTCTTAATTAAACTATGATAACAGATTAGCTAGAATGCTATTGGACTTGACATTTGCATTCAAGCTAGCTAGAATTATAGCAATCACAAAAGATACACTAGCTAGCTTTGATATATGTATCGCATACCAGAATGTTTTGGTCAGTTGTGATTGACAGACAGAACTACTGTGCTGTGCTGTGCTGTGCTGTGCAGTGTTACACTACGAAAGATCATAGTGGAAGCCAATTAATTAACAATTACGAGGTTAAATATTCAAATCAGAAATATCTTGAATAATTTTTATGCCTTGCTATTGGAGCTAGCCTACTGGGTGGCACAATGCAAGCTTCTAACTCTGAACACAGGCCAGACATTAACAGAAGATTATTTTATTAAAATTAAATTTGACGGGTACGCAAATCAATCTGGTGGTCAACAGAATTCTTTGGGGAACCCTAAACTAAATCCTTCAATCTTTCTTAATTTCTTTTTTGAATCCGCCAATTATTTTATTTTCAATTCATCTGGGAATGCACTGGCATAAAAACATAAGTGGGTGTTAAAAATATCAGTATTTTTGAACAGTCGAGTAATCCTCACTCTTTCTTGCAATCTCTCCAGTCCTTTAAATATCTAATACGTCGGATTTTTTCACTTGCATATTGCATGTCCGTACGCTCACATCTTTAACACAAGCACACTCGGGGATCCACAATTTTACTGAGGTTTTTTCTTTTTTCTTTTCTGCTGATTGTGATTATTGAGCAACCATTTTTGGGAGGGAGGGAGAGATCTTCACTGATCTAATGGGTTTGATCATCTGCTCTTCATCAATATCTGAATCAAATCTCAGTTCCTCGTTCATATACAGTAGTGTACTAGTGTTCATATGATCAATGACTATAAGTTTAATGGTCCTTAAATGTAAATTTAAAAATTAAAAATAAAACAACTTAATTTAAAAATAATTATTTTCATTGTTCCCTGAAACTTTTCATCGTAACTAATAAACATTACTATATATATATGAAAGAGAAGAGGGATGAGAGAGAGAGAGAGGACGGTTGGCATAGTATAGTTTTACGTGAAGTGTCGATTTTGAGAGTGGGAGATGAATTGCAGAGTGTGGGAATGCTGGGCTTTCGGGATTCATTTGCTGCACTCATCGAGGTGGAGAGAATTCCAATAAACCCTAGTGGGTAGAGAGAGACGTGTCTTTTTTTTGAACAGGTGAGAGAGAGAAATGTGTCTTGGAGAGATATATATATAGAGAGAGAGAGAGAGAGAGAGGGTTGGGTGCTTGGACTTTTCCCAGTTTGAATTATGGGTTTGTCTCAATCTAAGACTGAGAGGAGCAGCTCATCTTGTTGTTTAGTATGACACTCGTGTCCTTATAATTTTCTAATTGTTAATTTGTTGTGGTAATTCTTGATTCAGAAGTGTTGGAATGTGGTGAAAGAGGGTCAGAGTCAGACCATCCTAAAATGTTAAATGACCACTGCAAAAGGGGTGACATACAACAGCTAGTTCATTAGTTTATTTGTTTGCTGCCTTTGACACATATATATAGCTAGCTGCTTTTATACTAAATCCTATTACTAATTCAGATTTATATACAAGTAACCAGTATCAATTTCTCTTTCCAGCTGCCTCTCCTCCGGCCTTCCTCTCTTTTCTCTGATACATGTTCCCAAACTCAACATTCTCTTCTCAGCAGAAATGAAATTCTAGAAGAAAATAGACAGAAGAGATAGAGTTGAGTTGGCTCTCACCTTTTCAAACCCTAGCTTGTTGATACTCACCTGGGCTTTCTGGAGTCTATAACAGCTACTCCTCATCGATTCCCTTATTAGCTGTGCTTTTGTATTTCCTTTGAGTACTAATTTCCAGTTTCTGTATATGAGCAGGAGGCATTTGGTTCTTTGGAGAAGTGTATATCGTCAAAGAAAATTGGCTCCATGAATTCAAACTGGCTTTCATTTCCTCTTTCACCTACTAATTCTTCTTTGCCATCACAGCTTCACCCTTCTCATTCTCATCAATTCTCGCTAGGGTTAGTCAGTGATAGTATGGAGAATCCTTTCCAAAACCAAGGTAAGCAGTTATTCATTCTCTTTTCTTTTTTTCGATTATCACCTCTACTTCTTTATTTGATCTTGTATTTACAACGTACTGCTGCAAACACCTCTTCTCTCTTACCTTAAATTGATCATATACACATGACCATGTTATTGAAAGTATAATCACTTACATACAACAGTTGTATGCAAGAATTTTTCGTGTTTAGCTTGGCCGGTGACTAATGATCCGCATATACTGCTAATTTGCAGACTGGAATATGATGAATACCCAAGGGAGCAGCGATGTTCCGAAGGTAGCTGATTTTCTCGGTGTGGGCAAATCTGAGAACCAGCCAGGTCTTGTGGCTTACAATGACATTAATGCTAATGAATCCGTCACCGATTATATGTTCCCAAACATCAATAATGCTATAGTCCCATTGCAAAACGCGGTTGTTGGTACATCCAGCAACTATGATTTCCAGGAGAACTCCAATAGCCTGCAATCTTTGACACTTTCCATGGGCAGTGGTAAAGGTTCTTCGACATGTGAAACCAGTGCCGATAATACTAGTACAGCTACTGTTGAAGCTCCCCCAAGAAGAGCTCTGGACACATTTGGACAAAGGACCTCTATTTATCGTGGTGTGACAAGGTGAGCTAGTGTTCAAACGTACTAGCTAGCTAGTTTCATTTGCTTTGATCTTTTGATTGGTTAGTTTCATACTCAATTAATGTCCAACTTTATTTCATACGTTGAGGGTCCGTATCTTCTACTTGTGTATCTGACAATGGTTCAAATATTGCAGGCATAGATGGACTGGAAGATATGAAGCTCATCTATGGGATAATAGTTGTAGAAGGGAGGGCCAATCAAGGAAGGGCAGGCAAGGTATGCCTCTCTTACGAGCTAGGGTTTCTATTTTATACCTACTACCTTCTTCACACTATGATTTATACCATCTGAATTTCAATGACCATTTATTTCTTTCACCGTCTTTCGAATGCCTTCGTCTTCATTCCGTACCTGGTCTCTTGCAGTCTACTTGGGTGAGTCCCATTCTGATCTTGCTAGCGTACTTACATTTTCTTTTTCATACTATGAGTATTTTAGTACCTATCGTTTTATAGCAATTCTTCTTACCCTTTCTGGTATTTTCAATCTTTTGTTTTATAAAGGTGGGTATGACAAGGAAGAGAAAGCTGCTAGGGCTTATGACTTGGCTGCACTAAAGTACTGGGGAACATCCACCACTACGAATTTTCCAGTGAGTTCATATATGTTTCAAACTAATGAACAAAATCCAAATGTGAACAAATATATAACAAACAGACGGAAAATTATGGAGTTTGATCTAGTTTTTTACTTGTTGCAGATTAGTAACTATGAGAAGGAGGTGGAGGAGATGAAGAATTGTACAAGACAGGAATTTGTGGCCTCCATTAGAAGGTATAAATGCAAGAGATCAGATAGATCCATCAAGTAAACAGCATTGTCAGTTCGCACTGTTTTTAACTCTTCTCTTTACTTAATGTGTGTCAAATTTCCAGGAAAAGTAGTGGCTTTTCTAGAGGAGCATCCATGTATCGCGGAGTTACAAGGTAAGCATAAATTAGGCTAGTTCTGTCTGCTTGTCTGTGTCTATTTCGTATTTATTTCTGTCTCAATGTAAGATCAAAATCCTTGTTCTCCAGGCATCATCAGCACGGCCGTTGGCAGGCAAGGATAGGCAGAGTCGCCGGAAACAAAGACCTTTATTTGGGAACTTTCAGTAAGTAGTGATTAAACATTGATTAAACATCACCATATAATGCATTGCATGCACATCGATCTTAACACTCAATATAACACATTAAACTTGGTGCCACTAGTAGAAAAACACCCTTCAAGCCAAAAAATTTTTGTCGCTTAAGAAGCTCTTAAGCGACGTAAATATGAAGGTCATGAAAATTTTCGTCGCTTAAGCTCTTTCACTTAAGCGACGAAATTTTTTTGCTTAAACGACGGAAATTAGTTACTTAAGTGACGAAAAGTTTAGTCACTTAAGTAAAATTTCAAATTTTCAAATTTGGCGCTCAAAAATTTTGAAACTCTTTCCATCGCTTAAGTAAAATTTTAAATTTTAACCATTTAGCGCTCAAAAATTTTGAAACTTAAGCTACAGAATTCCGTCGCTTAAGCAAAAGATTCAAATTTTAAAATCCCGCTCAAGTGAGTAATAAAAGAAGAAGATGAAACAGGTGAAGTAAAGAAGAAGAAGAAGAAGAAAGAAGAAGATGCATAAGAAGAAGAAGAAGAAAAGAAGGTAGTGACGGAGGCGGTGGTGGTGGTGGTACCGTAGTGATGGCGAAAGAGGTGGTACAGTAGTTGTGGTGGCGGAGGAAGAACAAAAAGAAGAAGAAACATTTTGTAGAACAAAAAAATCCTAAAGGATTCAAAATTCAAATTTTAAAATCCCTCTCAAGTGAAGAACAGAAGAAGAAGATGAAGCAGGTGAAGTGAAGAAAAAGAATAATAATAAAGAAGAAGAAGAAGAAAAAAAGAAGAAGGTGGTGGCGGAGACGGTGGTGGTACCATAGTGGTGGCGGATGAAGAACAAGAAGAAGAAACATTTTGTAGAATAAAAAAAAATTTCGGCTGGAAATCTGTCGGAGAAATTGTTTTTTTTTTAAAAAAAATCTAAGCCTTAAGCAACGGAAACATTGTGTCGCTTAAGGCTTGTTTTCGTTGCATAGGTACATGGCTTAAGCAACAGAATAATGAATTTCTGTCGCTATGAAAAAATATAACCGAGCTTAGACGACTGAAAATCGGGCTTAAGCGACGGGACATTTCCGTCGCCTAAGGCCGTTTTTTCTACTAGTAAGTTTGTACAAGAAAAGTAAGATTTACCAAACTTGAATACAATTTTGACATTTTAGTAAATAACTTGGACGAATAGCGATAATAATTAATGTCTCGAAATTAATTAATGTAGGCATTTAGCATTATTCATGTTGGGGATTCATTTCATGTATTCTATGTATTTACTAGGTACTGAGGAAGAGGCAGCTGAGGCTTATGACATAGCAGCAATAAAGTTCCGAGGCCTGAACGCCGTCACCAACTTTGACATGAGTCGATACGACGTGAAGAGCATTCTAGAGAGCAATACTCTCCCCATCGGTGGCGGCGCTGCAAAGAGGCTGAAAGAGGCTCAAGCCTTGGAAACATCTAGAAAACGTGAAGAAATGTTAGCTCTAGGCTCTACATTCCAATATGCAGCCGGAGCTAGCTCATCAGCGAGCTCAGCTGCTCGCAACTTACAGGCCTACTCTTTGATGCAGCAGCTGCCACAATCGGCTTATGATCAGACTCTACTTTCTCCACAAAACCATGACATGTCTCAGTACTCCCACCATGACCCTTCATCGTACCAGAATTACATCCAAACCCAGCTTCAGTTGCAACAGCAATCTAGTAATTCTTATAACATTCACCAGCTTAGCCAAAGCCCTCATCCTTATTACAACACCTACTTGCAGAGTACTCACCCAGCTTTGCTTCAAGGTCTGATGGACATGGGGACTGCCTCCACCACTGTCACGGACAGTAGTGCTGGCTGGTACTTGGGGCATAATGGACTCGGGATGGCTTCGAATTCGACGACAACAAATGGGGTTGGGTCGGCAGAAGAACTAGCCCTTGTTAAGGTTGATTACGATATGCCGGTTGGAGGGTATGGCAGCTGGTCCGGTGGCTCAGTTCAGGGGTCAAATCCCGGTGTTTTCACAATGTGGAATGAACGGTGATGGAGGGATTAGTGATTTGGTGATGGGGGAGTCGTACGTGGATGCTCAAGTATGGTTGCAATTTCAATTTTTGTCATGCTTTCTAAGTAACATGAGCTAATCATTTTCAATGCTTACTCTGAGGAGCCGGAATCCCTTTAATTTTGCGACAATTATTATTTTGTTCTATTGTTTTTTAATATCGGCGAAGTTCTGACCATAATACAGTTGTGGGTGAAAGTGGCACCCCAAATTTTGTTTGCAGATGACTCAATTGCACAGCTGCTAATGTAATTCGACTTGTTTTACTGTATGAACCTATTATTTACTCTTCTAACTAGTAAATTGACAGTTCTAGTAGTCCCTAGTATAGAACTATAGTTTATATGTGTACCAACATTAGACAGACCCGTATCTGAATAGTCTTAAGAGTCGAAGGACTCAGGGTCACGAACCTTTAAGCGTCCAAAATTTTCTTTTCCTATTGTGCGATCACATTAGTTTAGTAAAAACAAGTATTATATTACAATCATTAGTTACTATTTTAGAAAAAATGAATAGTGTAAGTAAGTATAAAAAAAATTTCTAATGTTTTATGTTGTTAGATTTTGAGTTTGTAGCTTTAGTTCATGAATTTTTTGAAAATATAATAAATTTGAATGAATATTATAGTTTAAGGGCTCATTTTTAACAGTTTGACTCATGTCTGAAAATCTCAGGTCCGGGCCTAACATTAGATACTCCCATTGATGAAGTATATCTGAGACTAAGCATATATTTTAATTTCACTTATTTTCAGGAAATCAGGTCTTTAAATTTAACTTAAGCAATACAAGTTCACCATGTCAAATAGATTTCTTGATCGAAGACTACTCCCATCCATTCCACTACAAACAAAACTTTAAACATACAAGATCAAACAGTAGAGAAAGAGGAAAAAGAGGAAGACGAAGGTAGAGAACTGTTTTTGATCTTTTCTAGCTATTGGGTAAAGGCAGGTGGAAGTAGACATACTAGAAAATTTGTCCACGCTTTGCTGCGGGTTATGTCGTGTGTCTGTGTGACACTGATTTAGTTTAACTTAAAATCGAGCAGATTGAGGAAATTAGTCAAGAGTTCATGCAATTTTCAAACATAACGCATAACTATGCTGAGTATCATATTGTCTCAATAGTATGCGTATGAAGACATAAGTTTCATCTACAATTAGAAAATTGAGCTGATCCATGATCAACTTTATCAATAAGAGATCATTTCATTCAAGTAGGAGAATTGTAATTATAGCCAGAATCAAAAATATCACACAATTTCCTCAAAACATAAAATTTTCGAATCCAAGCCACTGTTTTCAATGTTTAATCTGTAATTCACTTAAACATCTGTAGAGTAAAAAAACACCTGAAAATTTTCATTAAAGCCAAGCTTGACAGCATAACCTCAACATTCATCAAATTGTACTGCAATTCAGAAAATAACAATAACTCAGAATTCATCATGCCAATAACTATTCAAACATGTATAAAGTAAAAAGCAACGAAGAAAAATGTATATACAATGTTCCTTGTTCAAAACCACTAAAAATTGTTAGTAGCGATTGGCCCCTAATAACACCAAAAATTTGATAAATATTTCAATAGAAAGAATAATATTTAGCTTATAATATATGATTTGTAGAGCATAGTACAATCAAAAGTAACAATTATTTCTCACCAAGGGCATTGATTTGAGAAATTTGCAATGTATAAATCACACAAAGCAATGGAAAATTTACTAAGCAGCCAATTAGAAGCAAATATGATTTGCATACCATTTGGCCAAAAACAATATGTTTTTTTAACAGTCCGTGAACTTCAATTATCTCCAACTGCACAATCACCTATAGATAATTCGGCATAAGAGAATATTAGTCCAATCGACCATGTTGATAAATCAACAAAACACCAAACTCAAACTTCCACATTCCATTCACAACTCAAAACTTGTAAGCCAATTGAGCCAAAAAATTGTAATGCATGAGTTGAGAATCACTTAGCACACTTCCCTAAACCTGGGTCACTGGTTTTTGTCATTGCCTACAAATCCAAAAATATATTAATCAATATTGAAGCCAAACAAATATACCAATTTTTCATAATACAATAATCCTCAAATTTATTATAAAAATAATTATAATCCCAATCCACGGATCCAATTTTTCTAATCAAACCAATAATTGCTAGTGCTAAGTGCAATTCCACAAATACCAAATAGCAAAACAATAACATCAATATGATTAAAAAACTCACTTCAAAACTCGAAACAAATCAAAAATAGCAATGAAGAAAGCTTTTTTTTACTTTTGTGGGTAAGAATTGAAAAGGCCGAACAAAACAACAATGGATCATAGATGAAGAAAGAAGAGGATTAACAAAGAATCTTAATTGGCGATTATTGAGAAAGAGATGTTCTTGATTTCTTTGGAAGCCCATTGAGGAGGATTACGCCATTTTCATTTTCTAAATTAAAAATTTAGAATCACCATCCATAAACATTCACAACTTTTTAAATGATTACAGATAAGCATATGACAAAATGCTACCGAAACCATAAATACTTTCTTACATCAGAGGATTGGTAACAACATTTGATTTCCCTGATAAACCTCCGTCCTAGTTTTTTCGTTTTCCACACTAGTAGAAAAACATCTTTAGGAGACGGAAATTTTCTAAGCCAAAAAAAATTTGTCGCTTAAGAAGCTCTTAAGCGACAGAAATATGAAGGTCATGAAAATTTCCGTCTCTTAAACTCTTTCACTTAAGCGACGGAAATTAGTTACTTAAGAGAAAATTTTAAATTTTCACCATTTTTTCCCTCAAAAAATGAATCAAAAATTTGAAACTTACTTAAGAGACGAAAATTATTTACTTAAGTGACGGAACTTTCCGTCGCTTAAGTAAAATTTCAAATTTTAACCATTTGGCGCTCAAAAATTTTGAAACTTACTTAAGCGACGGAAAGTAGTTCTGTCGCTTAAGCAAAGGATTCAAATTTTAAAATCTCGCTCAAGTGAAGAACAAAAGAAGAGGAAACAGGTGAAGAAGAAGAAAAAGAAGGTGGTAGCGGTGGCGATGGTGGTACCGTAGTGGTGGCGGAGGAGGTGGTACGGTGTTTGTGGTGGTGGAGGAAGAACAACAAGAAGAAACATTTTGTAGAACAAAAAAAAAATTTCGACCGGAAATCCGCTAGAATTTTTTTTTTTGAAAAAATCTAAGCCTTAAGCGACGAAAACATTGCGTCGCTTAAGACCTGTTTCTGTTACATAAGTACATGATTTAAGCGACGAAATGATGAATTTCTATAGCTACGACCGAGCTTAGGGAACCGAGCTAAGGTCCGTCGCCTAAGCCTTAGACGACAGAAAGTCGGGCTTAAGAGACGGGAAATTTCAGTTGTCTATGACCGTTTTTCTACTAGTGCCATGTTCTAGATTCTAGTTTCTCCATATAATATTAACATGAAAGAATAAATAATCCATTAATATGAAAACACATCAGGAAAACCCTTAGTTTATGTATTAACTGCTGCATTAATTCTAAAGAAAAAAACAAATCCATTTTGAAAAACAAAGGGTAGACCCCATCAAGCAAATACAGTGAATACTATCAATCATCAAATATATTTGTTCATCTATTATATATATTGTAAAGGAAGTATCTTAGGAAAGCCAGCAGTAGGCATACGTTACAATAAAACCATACCCATCAGAATTTGCGAAAAGGAATATAGAAGCATAGCATTCATATAAGTTTGAAGAAATAAAATTTAACTGATTAAATTAGTATATAAATACATGAAAAGATAACTGCTAGTCTAATAACTGTCGGGTTTAATTCAGTTACATTCTACATTCCCACACTGAAGGCATTTAAATTGCAGTATGAAATGGATACTTCCAAACATTTCTTTCCCACCATTTTGGCAAGCCCAACATCAACCATCTGCACCTGAAACAAAGCATATTGTAAACAAACATAAGCATAAAACCATAGAAGACTTAACAGTTGAGAAAAATTAACAATTTCATTTCCATGGGGATTTTTCATGCTTTAGATCATATCTCACGTCTATGGTTGCGATTTGTCTCTCGCCTTCCTCATCTTTGTTTTTGGTTTGGGTTTTCTGGGCAGTGTCTGCTTTGAGGTCTTCTATGGTGGTTTTGCAAATCGGGTAAGCACTCTGTTTGGTGTTTCGTTGTGGGTTTTTGTTTCTAGGTTTCGTGTTTACTGAGGTAGTCACTAAACTTGAAAATCATATATTTCTAATCTGTCAAGTTCTCTCTGAGAATCGAATTGCGGTTTTTAGGAAACATGTGTTGGTCAATTCTTAGTTTTCTATGTTCCTCTCCTGTGTAAAGTCATAGTTACTTCAGGCCTTGATCTGATGGCGAAGCTAATCTTGGGTTTGATTATTTGCTCTACTATGATAAGTTTTCTTTTTGGGTTTTCAATTCAATATTTTACATTTCTTTTTGCATTTATTTTTGATAGCACGTTTAAGATGTTTAGTGTTAATATATGATCGCAGTAGCTAGCATCGTTAAGAATTTGAATGATTTTCATGGTATGCTCGCTGAAAAACGTGACATGGAGATGTTAACTATTGCCTATTTAAATTACCATGGAGATGATTTTCATACTATGATCATTTAGTTTATTATAGTTATCATTTTAGGACATGGAAAACTTATGGCTACGATGATACTTTCTCATACTTACTCTATCGAATATATACTTTGGTTTATCTGTAGTTTGTTTGATGTGTTGTTTAACTTGGTCTTGATTCCTGAAAGCTGTGGAACATTACAATGAGTAGGATTTTTGTTCACCTCATTGCATTGTCTAATTTGTACTCAAAGGAATTTCATCCCACTAGCCATCAAAGCTTGCAGCCTTTATTCTGGGCATTTGGCCTTAATGCTGAATATTACTTCGTTGGCAATCAATATGTCATATCTGTCATATTTGTTTAGCATGTAACGGCTGATCTGACACAGTATTTTGTATATATATACACATATAGGAAACTGTCTAAATTTGTGAACTATGGATATAAGTTCTCAAATGGTAAGACCCAAAAACAGAAGTTGGATGGAGGACCGGTTGGAGAGCAGAAGAGTTTGTGTAATTTAGCTGATGTGGTTATTGCAAAAATTACCTCCTCACTTCCAATGAAAGCTGTAGTTTTAACAGGCTGTGTCATCTCATCTCCTCACTTCAGCTTTTTTGATGTTTCAATGAGATGAGAAAATTTGGTTGTTAAGTTTTCCAATATGGTGTTTGCGAAATAGATATTACCTGATCTGTTTCTAATGTGCATGGTATCAGTGTGATGTTAGTGTGGTTAATTTGTTTCATAAGGTGATGCACCAAATTTGTGGTCGTTTGGTGGTGATGTGGTTAGTTTGTGAAGCAATTGATTAAAATCCATTTCCTGTTGGTGATGTATGTGAGTACTGGATAAATTGCATTGATGTTGGCGAAAACAGATCTGTTATTTAAAGTTCAGTGATATCCATGCATATTTACTTGAATATCAGATATATGTGCATGTATAAGCGCCTACTCTACTATTTGATATCAGTTCAATTGGATTTAGTTTTTGTGTTATAAAAAGGAAGGTGGTTCACAGATTTGGCATAAAGATACACAGAGCTAGCATGAGTTGGGTGTGGGTCAAGCATGCATGATCAGTTTCATTGGATTTATATTTTGTGTTATTATATATTGTTAGGATAAAAGTATGTAAAGATTGAGTTTCAGTTTTGAAAAAAAAAATGTTGTGGATTGGATTGTGATATGTTTAGTTGTGGTGCAATGTTGTGCATCATATGAGTTTGATCATGTTGTCTTTTATAGGATTTTACGGATAAGCTGGGCAACAAAAATGTTTTTGTTTTTTACAGTGATTGGATATTGGTTATTTGTGACTAACGCTTGGTGTTTTGCAAGGAGCCGGTGTGATGTGTGTATCTGTTTAGACAAGATTAAGTATGTCATAACTTGATGTGATGTTGCTGTTGATCAATTATTGATTTAGGATTTGTATAAGCTATGAATGTGAAGCAGGTTGCACTTTTGATTGGATGATGGAGGTATTAGTTTACTTATAAATTGTAAATATTGAATTGAAATGCTTTTGTTTATAATGAATGTCAAGGAAACTATTATCAATGATATGTACCATTGGGTGTTGTAGTAGTGCGCTGGAGTTTATTTTTGGGCTTTCTATTGTACTTTGTAGGGGATCAAATATTTTTGGGTCATTTGTGAAATTGCTCAATAGTAATGATATATTCTGCTCATGGGTCAGAACAGGCTTTGCTTGATGAACTAAACACTTTGGATGAGAATCTTAATTAACAACCATGTATGTGTGTTCAAATCGAAAAATTGTTTATTTAGGAGGGAATGTTATTATTTTTTATTTTGTTTTGTTGCGGGGCTGCTTTTGATTTTTCACTGTCCCTTCCTACAGTTTTTTTTGCCAAATCAGTAGAATACACCTCACTAACACTTCGTGTGAACTATCTACTACCATATAAAATTTGAGCTATTAATGATATTGGTACATCACGTTTTAGTACTTATCATTGTTGGTGGCGTTGAATCTCTATGACTATTTCTGTTTCTTTAGAGATTTGTTATATCCATTGGAGAAAATACAGTAAAAATAATGATCAGATTAATTTATCAGTCAGTCATGGCTTCTAAGGGAATGAAAGTTGTTATTGGTTTTAGTCTGTTTATGGTCTACTTTTGGAGATTGGATACATTGTTTTGTTTTTGGGATGTGTTGGTGTGTTATGTGCTATCGTGGTTGTTGTACTGATGTTGCTGCACTGGTTCCTAACATGGTTTAATTGAAGTGTTTGTTGTGTGTTGTTGATATGATATAGGTTTTGTTTTTTGGCCAGAGTTATAGTGGAGCACTAAGGAAAGAATTTGGACTATGGTCAGGTGCACGAGTTATATACGCGTTATGCTAGATTAAAATTCAAAAATTTGAGTTGATTTGAACTGTTTTACATATGAAGCTTTGATTTTTCTTGGCATAGGGTGACAACTGACAAGAGATTGTTTTCCTCAGTGTTTGTGATTTATTTTTATCTGCTGCTTTGATGAACATTTTCTTCAGTTTTTCATGGTTACTGTCTTCTTGACTTGGGTTTGAGGAGTGTGGTTCACAGTGAGTCAGCAGAATTATTATTGGATGCCTTTAGCATAAAAATTTATAGAGATAACATTTGTCGGCTGTGGATTATCGATTATACAGGGAAGATGCAGGTGTATGAGTTTTGGTCATGTTTTGTTGTTGTTCTTTTTTTAAGATCTTTTCAAATGAGATGGGTAAATTATGAATCCATTGGTGTATGAGTAGATTTCTAATCTTCAATGAAAATAGCTATCGTTAATGCAACAGTGTGCTGCTACATAGTTGTATATAGATTGGTGCACGTTCTGTTGACAAAGTAGAAAATGAGAGCTTCTGTAATAGTTTTGTTCCAGCTGTGCGCATTTCTGTGTCTTTGATATATCAATCAGAGGAAAAATTTGGTTTGCTGAGGTTTTGAATATGCAGTTCTGAAAAATAAATATTAACTTATAATGTTTGGGTAATTGTTCATGTATTTATATTACGTACAAGTGTGGATTGATCAATGAGTATGGCCTGTGATTTTTTGGGAGTATTCAGTGTTACGTGGCATTACTTGATTTGTTTCTTTGCCGATGAGGTATTTTTCTGTGACGCTTTGATCATGATTTTCTGATGTTTTCCTTTATTATTTTCTTGAATTGGGTGTCTCAAGGCTGCTTGAAATCAGTACATGATAAAAAAATTAATGTTATCAGTATGAGGATGTTTGCGTAGATGTAAGTTTGGATTTTATTGCATTAATGTTTTGTGCCGATTATACTCAAAATATCCGATGTCGATGCTTTTGTTGATGCATATGATTATGTCAGCTGATATGCATTGTTTAGTTTCTTCTCAATTTGTTTTCCAAGTTTCTTTTACATGTGTTCAGCTAAATGTTTTAAATTGTTTTTATTGGGGCAGATGAATGTAAATAGTTCTGGTAACATCAAGTAAGGGATCATTTAATTTTTGATTCCAAAGTGATCCAAAGTAATTTTTATGGTTTATTCTGTATAATTTATTCCTCTTTTTTTCCTAATATGGTAGGTTTATCTGTAATGGATTTATATACGTTATAAATATAAATGCAATGAAAAGGCATTGTGAATGTGGTAAGCCTATTTTCTGAAGTCGGAGGTTAAAGAGAGCAGAGTAGTTTAATTTAAGAAGATAATTGCATAAGAGCTTTAAATAACCTATATAAGAAATCGGAGGGAGTATTATTTAAAAATTTTTGATATATTTTTTTTCCACTGATATGTTCTCTGTGATTAGGATGGTACCAAAGGTTGGGAGAAAGTCTACAGTTAACCGAACATCAGGCATGGATAATAGGCTTCTGATAATTTTGAAATATATGTGATAGCTCCCAACTTTCAACAACATTTAAACACTTTAAGACCATTACTAATTTTCATTATTGTTTTTGAGTTTCTGTTAATGTGTGTGGACCTATTGAAAATAATGGACCATATTGAGTTGCAATTTTTGCAGATTTTTTTACGGGAAATAAACTTAGGCTATATTGCATTTTAAATGTGATTTCATAGATATTGTGGCTGATGTGGTTTTCATTAGTTACATACTATTAAAAAATGTTGTAGTGCATGGTACACCAAGCACAGATGATGCTACCATGTTGTTTGAAGGGTTATAACTTGGAAGATCCATACATCTTATGGTTATTGAATTTCTCAGTTTAGGACATTTGTGAATACATTGTTATTGGATAAATATTTTATAAACTATGTTTCAAATTTTATTATTGTTATGCTCGACCAAGCAGCTATATGTTGATGTAGCGGAAAATAAAGGGATAGAAGATTGGAATCCACCAATCTGTTTTTGATCTCGAATCCACGAGAGGTTCTGTAATCCACTAGGAATTGAGATAAACTTAAAGGGGTTTTTTTTATAAAATCAAGGTTATCAAATACAACTGATAGAGGCTCTTTATATAGGAGCAAACAAACCATAGGGCAACTAACAATAAAACATAAAAACTCATGAAATAAAATAAAATAAAGTCCAAAAAAATTAATTAAAATAAAAAAAAACAAAATAATTAAAATAAAACTTGAAAAATAATTAAAACAGTCTTCTAGAAGCCTAACGAATTTAGATATCTGTAAATAATTTTCCACGATCAAACGGTTCTCCAATCTTTATTTTCCGTCGGAAAACGACCTCCCTTCGTTCTACATCAGTCTCCTCAACTTCAAAAGAACTCGACCACGAGTTCATCTTGAATAAAGAAGAATAATTTGTAGAAAACAAACTCAATAATAAATCTAATAATTGAACCACAGGTGTAGAAGCCGGAGACTTTACAAACTCTGAAGGCACAATCATGAATCCAACACCATAGATGAGTTTGTCAAATGCAACTTGAGAGAAGTCTTCATGATTCCCAAAATTGTCTTCTTGAATGGCCATTGGTTCTTGTTTTGAAAAAGTCATATGAGGCGAGGTTTCTTCAATACTGACAACTGAGTCAACATGAGCAAATTCTTCTTTAATCTGCAAAGTGATTTCTTCAACATTCTTTTCACACACTTCAGGCTTTGCAGGCTAGATTGTAAACTTGTTCGACTCCTTCTTGAGTAAATATGTTTCATCTTTGCAATAACAACCGTTGACGCTTTCATGCCATGGTTTTTCAAAAAACACATCACTATCATTCATATCAATCACATGGCAAGTAATCTCATCGTTATAAAACTCTCCTATAGAGATAGGAACTTTACAAACCTCTGTCACATATGCACAATCATCAATCCAAAATGGATTGCTCAACTTCATTGTCGGTAATTGAAGGGAATGAACAATCTTGTTTGCAACAAAATTCTCATGCAAATCATTATCAATTATTGTTGATCATACCTTATTTTTGATGAAACACGTTGTTCTGAAGTCGTCGTAATCCGGTAAGGTAAATATCTAACGTTTCATGCTAACTTTCCTTTTTTTCTCTCTTCCACTTCCTTTCTTCTTCTTCTTCTTCTTCTTCTTCTTCCTTTCTCCTTTCTTCTGTTTTTTTTGGTCACGCGGGTCGGGTCGGTTTGATGGTTACCGGTTTGGGTCGGGTCGATGGTTACCGGGTTGGGTCAATGGTTATCAGGTCGGGTCAATAGTTACCGGGTCAGGTATGTTTTTTTTTGGGTTACCGGGTCGGGTTGGGTCACCGGTCGGGTCGTGTTGAATACCGAGTCGGGCTGGATCACTTTCTGGGTCGGGTCGACTGCAGAAAACCCTAGTTTTTCTGGGTTTACGTCGGTGGGCACGGAGCTGTGGCGCCGGAGGTGGAGGGCGTAGGCTGGAGAGACGCAGAGGATTCGATTGGGGTGCGACACAGCGGAGGCGACGCCAGGCTAGGACGCGGAGTCTGTGTTCGCCGGATCGGAGCTGCCCGGTCTGTGGCGCGGCTGCGACGACGCTGGGTGGCGATGGCCAGGTTGTGACACGGCTTAGGAGCAGATTGGGTTGGAGAGACACCAGCTTGCAGTGGAGGTTGGATCGACGGGCAGTTTGGCAGCGCGTTCTGTTCTTCGAATTTTTTTTCTCTGTGCAAATCGAACTGCACATTTTTTTTTGCTTCTGAATCGATCGATAGATCACTCACCAAGAATCCACCAGGTTCTGATTACCAATTGATGCAGCGAAAAATAAAGGGATAGGAGATTGGAATCCACCAATCTATTTTTGATCTCGAATCCACGAGAGGTTCTGGAATCCACTAGGAATTGAGATAAACTTAAAGGGGTTTTTATAAAATCAAGGTTATCAAATACAACTGATAGAGGCTCTTTATATATGAGCAAACAAACCCTAGGGCAACTAACAATGAAACCTAAAAGACCATGGATTAAAATAAAATACAGTCCAAAACAAATTAATTAAAATAAAAAAAACAAAATAATAAAAATAAAACTCGAAAAATAATTAAAATAGTCTTCTAGAAGCCTAACGAATTTAGATATCAGTAAATAATTTGCCACGATCAAACGGTTCTCCACTCTTTATTTTCCTTCTGAAAGCGACCCCCTTCATTTTTTATCATATGTTCAAAATTATTATTTGTGCTAAAGATTCATACAAAAGCAATTTCGATAGTTAATGTCCGTCATTGTCTATCGCGGCAACGCACAGGCATTATCTAGTGTAAGTTATAGCTGAGTATAGAAAAGTTGAAGGCCGACAAACTGAATGCAACAATTATTTTTTTCTTTTAACTTTCATGAAGCATATAAATGAGTCCTATGAAATTTATAATTTGCAATCATAAATCAGTAGATCCCTAAAATTTTAAAATATAAGTAATAGCCTGAAACAGAAAGAAGTAACAATTTTCATAATAATAAAAAAATCTCTCATTCTCCTTGAGCGGTATGATTTTGTGTAGATCACATCCATAATAAAAGCTACAAAATCACCATGATCGTATTTTTGAGAGATTTTAAGAATGAGCTCTATAATGCACACTGATCAATATAATGAACACTGATCAAAATAAACTGAAAATATATTACTGATATCTTAATGATTTGCACTATGGCAACCATGATCTGTGTTTTAGTATACTATTACTAAAACACATCAGGAAAACCCTGAAGAGACAGACGCTAAAGCTTTGAGAGCTGCGGAAGAGAAAAACCAAAAAAAGATAGAGGAAGGTACGCATTTATATGTGGCCGAGACATATGAACAGTGAAACTACTGCAGCGAGTGAACCACCACCGAGTCGACAAAGAATAGTTATATGGTAAATTCCACTAAGAAAAATGCATTCCAATGATGATTTGTTTCTGTGGTGAATACTACGTAGTGGTGAATTAGGAAAAGCTAGGAAACACCTTGATTTGCATTTTTATGTGTCAATTTTTTTTCTTTGACTTTCTATAGGGCCTCTAATAATTTTTCTTCACCTGGGGCCTTCTAGCTCACAGGGCCGGCCCTGCCAAGTAAACAAGAGATTGTTGTAAAAAAATTGTCCAAAACTTCATGGCAAGGGATTGAAGAATTCAAAAATGAAGTTTATTGTGCTTATAAGATTCCAATAAAGGAACCTTGTGAGGAACTTTTATGGTGCTAGAATACATGCATAACAAAAGCTTGGACTCCTTTCTTTTTGGTATGTTTAGAGGAATAATCACTTGCATATGTATGCCATTGAAGAGGAACACTGGCATATAGTTATGAATGACTAAGATTGATTATTGTAAACCAATGTTTAAAATAGCAAAAGCGTGATGACTAAAAAAATCTTGAGACTAAAAAAACGAAGTCTTTCATGTATTTTAAATATCTATTTTTTATATATAAATAATTAAACTATAGAAAAAAATCATTAAAAATATTTGAAATTAAAATTTAAAGCTACATTACAAAGATAAGGTGTATGATTCTTAATTACAATAACATAAAATTCATTCACATGACCTGAAAGAAAAAATGAGAGAAGTTGCTCATGAATGAAATGAAAATAGTCAAACAACGTTATTTTTCTCTTTGGATTTTAACCAAAACAACATAGTTTAGGGTAAAGAAAAAAAATCACAAACACAAATAGTGATGACTTGAGACGCATTTGAGCGCCTCAAGGGGAAAAGGCAGGTCTTTAGCTCGTCTTTTAAGGTAAGTTTTGAGGTGAAATGAAGTCATGTCACGTCTTAAGCCTTAGAGGCTGGCTATATTTTAAACATTCTTGTAAACCACCACAAGTGGTGGTGCTAGTAAGAAC
This sequence comes from Comarum palustre, assembly GCA_951800085.1. Lineage (NCBI taxonomy): Eukaryota > Viridiplantae > Streptophyta > Magnoliopsida > Rosales > Rosaceae > Comarum > Comarum palustre. Next base: position 990,394 of record OX637587.1, read on the forward strand.
CTAAATATCGAACCCCAATGTCAAGTTTCGAAACGCGTCGATCTTAATTGGAGTTAAATCTCAATTTAAACTTGGTGGCTAGAAAGCATGAAACGTTCTAACATGATCCACGATATTAGCCTCTAGCCTATGAAAAACCGTGTAATCTTGACCAAAAAAAAGAAAAAAAATTACTCTGTACGGTTGCACCATCTGGCCCAAAGCAACACTTGGACAAGGCCTCCATTTTTTGGTCAACAAGGCTTCCACTTGACTAATGAGTTTTTCTTCCTCCATCAGATGTCACAATGCTAGGAATTTACCCAATTACGTACAATCACCTCTTCCCCAAGAAATATTTAAAAGCGGTCAATTTTAGAACCAAAAAAAGGAAAAAACATTGAAGCACAAGAAAAGCGTTCTGTTGCTCCCTAAACCGGTTGCTCTCTTTCTCTCCGTCTCTTAGATCTGTTGGCTTTCATTGATTCTCTCTTGAGGTCAGCTCTGATACTTTTCATTTCATGTTCTTAGGTCCTTTTTCCATCTGGGTTCTCTTTTCCTTTGCTTTGTTTTCTTCTGTGTTTTGATTGGATTGATTTTGATGAAAGAATAGAAAGATTGAAACTTTTTGTAGAAATTGGTGGTTTATTTTGTGTATTTATTTCTGGGTTTACAAGTGTATCTGTGATTGAATTATTGGTTGGGTTTAGATGTGGTGTCACTGGTGTGTGCTTATGAATTGTTACTTATATAAGGAAGAAACCTGTTGGGTTTCAAATGTGGTTGAGCTGAATGTTGTTTCGTCTGGGATTAGGATTTACTAGGACCCATTTTGGGGTTTGAAAGATTGCATATTTCACTGTTGAATTAGAGTTTGTTAGGAGAAATGGGTTGATGATATGGTTTGTGGGGTGAACAAGTGTTTCACTTATCGAAAAACCTGTTAAATGATTCGCCATATAGCAGCTCAAGATGTGCTTGATACACGGAGAAGGTTGACAGTTGTATCCGAAGCTCTAAATCTAAATCAGTAGGTTTAAGGTTGAGAGGAGTAGAGGAATGCAAAAAGGCCTGTTGCTGCTCTCATATTTTTGTCAGTTCTGCATTGGTCTGTATTTGCGCTTATATGCATAACATAACAGCCATAACTTTATTACCTTAAGACTTGAGCTAAAAGACAGGAGTTCCTATAGGAATCAAAGAGCCTCGTATCAGCTTGTGTCCCTCTAGAAGTCGAAGCTCCTCTTATTACATAATTGTTTTGTTTACTAATTTTAATAGTTTATCCGGCACTGAAACATTAAATAAAACATTTTGGTAATCTGAATAGGGGTGATGATCATTTGGATATTTAGAGAAGTTTCCTGAAGTCAGATTGTTGGTCTTCTGTTATCTAGAAATTGGTTAATGTTATTTTAACTGATGTCGCTCTTTAATGCATATTATTATGAACGGACCAATTTTTCTTCTATTCTGAATCCCATCCGTGGTCTAACATTTGGATATGTAGGGTTTAGTTTTTTGATGTCATATTATTGCCCTTTCACCATGAAGATTGCTTGTGAACTACCTATTGGTTACTGTAGTTATTTTAGTTGGTTACTACTTGCTACCATTTTATTGGTTACACCATACAAATATCAGAAACCGATTTGGTGATTAAGTGGAGAGCGAGACAGCCAGCTCCTTCCCCCCATATAAAATGGGGCAAACTTGATGACTACATGATTCTCTGTTTTGGTTGTGTTTAAAGTATCAATGTTGGGTATTAGTTCTCCTCTTAAGCTGTTCTGGATTGGTGCATTCAAACACTCAAACTCACTGCAGTCTGCTGTGATTTGATGAGCTGACATGTGGGTATGAGTTATGTTAACATGTGGGTATGAGTTATGTTAACAAAAGTATAGTAATATTTTACCTTTTGTTTCGGGTTTGTCGCGTTTCTTTCCTGACTGAAACTTTTTTACCGAGTGTGTTGTTCCTAAGATACCAATCTTTCTCTCTGAACTGATGTAAAATTCTCTTCTCTCATCAGCTACAGTAACAAACAATCATGGTGAAAGCATATACCCAAGAGTACACATACAAGCATCCATGGGAGCGGGTAACTTCAGCATCTTGGAAAAAATTTGCTGACCCTGAAAATAAACGCACATTGTCTCATATCCTTGAAGTCGACACTCTCAACCACAAGCTGGATCCTAGCTCTGGAAAGCTTTACACCACACGTGCTATCACTGTCAATACCCCAGGACCATGGTTTATTCGCAGAATTGTTCGCCAGGATGTATGCCATTGTGTTGAATCAACAGTTGTGGATGCAAAAGCACGATCAATGCAACTCAGCACCCAAAATATCAGTCTTGAAAAGTTCATTGAGGTGGAGGAGAAGATCCGATATGATCCTCACCCAGCAAATCCTGATGGGTGGACAATCTGCCGACAAGAGACTAGTATCCGGATCAAGCCATTGTCAGCATTGGCGTCAATGGCAGAAAAAGTCGAGCAAAAGTGTGCTGAAAAGTTTGTGCAGAACAGCGCCAAAGGTAGGGAGGTTATGGAGAGAATATGCAAGTATCTTGAAGCCGAATCAAGGGGGATGTCTGCCTGATCTGACTGGACTTTTGTAGCACTAGAAGATAGAACTTTTGAGCTGTTTCAAAGTAGAAACAATAAATGTAGTATGAACGCAAGTGTACAACCTTGGAGGATTGTTAACCTTGGATCACTTGGTTGAACTTTTAATACAACAAAATGTTGCCTTCTACAGCATTTGTGTGATTTTTCTTTCCATACAAGTAAAACCTACTTGGTATTGGATTGAGTGAGCTTGCAGAAAATAACTAGATTTTTGGTTTGATTCTCGCTCAAGTGATTAGTGTTTGGGTCAAAATAATATTTCTTGGCAAATACTGACTCCTCGAGCTCATTGGATCGATTCTTGCGGTCTAAGTAATTGTAAATATTTTTTTTTTCATTTGAGGTCAGGAATATAGAAGATTTGTTAGTCGGCTAGGAGGATTTTTTTCCTAGTGGATCAAGAGATTTGATTTATCTTGGTCTGCAAGAAAGAACAAATCTTAGTGTTCACTATATAAGGGGGTCATGGCGGATTATGAAGGAACATCTCCAATCAATTAAACACAACTTTTGCACACTGCAAAACAAGCATCCTTCGGAGCACCTCTACCAAAGAGATTCCTCGAATCTTTTTGTCCACCAAAGCCCTATCTGTAGGCATTCCCAGCTGCTATTCACCAAAGTCCGACCAGTCGGCAGTTCTCGCTTCTACTTCACCAAAGCATCATCCGTGAGCGAAAAGTCCACCACCGATTCATAAAGACCGACCCGTCGGCGAATACCTGCAAAACCATTGTTAGGGTGAATAACGTTAGCAAATATCCCAAGTTTGTCAGAGAATCATTTGACGAACGACCCGTAATTCTGATTTATAGCTTTGCTCAGCCACACCGGTCCGAGTAAGATACGTCCGTTTCGCGAGAGGAGGCAAATCCTAGTTGTTCTTCAACTAGGTCTATAGAACCTAAATGCAGGCTTGACCAACGCTATACAGTCATTTGAAGAGAAGTCAGAAGGCGAACAAGCATCAAATATCAAGGTTGTACCTGACCCATAGATACTGGCACGCCTCAAGCCTAGTTGTTCGAGTAAGATCAATTTTCACACCGAACAATTAGAAGAGCGGCACTACGAAAAGGCATTTGTACACTCAGAGTAGAAAGACATTTGCAACCCAATTTCTCTCAAACACTCGGAAGACAATAACTCTTTGGTGCATAGAGGAAGACAGTTCAGAGGCATTGGAGGGCTTTGCGAAGAAGCTGGGAAAATTCCCTCGTTATCTAGCAACACACCACTTCAAGGGAACAGTCTAGGGAATGCACACCAAGGGATAATCTAAAGCCCAACGAAGCATCAAGTTTCACTACAATATGCATGACAACAATGAGAATCAGGGACGCCAACTTGGGACTACCAGCCTTGCCAAATCATACATGAAAATTTCTGAATCCCGATCTTTCTAACTTCGAAGTGTCGAGAACAGCATAGCAACACATCCGAGGGAGGACAACACTGGAATCTTAGTAATGAAAAACCATGCCTTCAGTACCAAAAATGTCCCAAAGTTTAATCGACTATGGTAGCGCTGAAAGCTTCCAAGAATATAAACATGCATGAAAACAGATAATATACCAGCCATTGTTGTACAAATCTCGGAATTTCAACCCGAAAGTAATACGAGAGAAAGAAATGCCATATTAACATAACACACACATTACGACCCATTAACCATGACCACCAAACCAACAAAGTCTACACATGAAACACTGGAGCAACATATAAAGTTCTCCCAATCATAACAAATACAGAGTTCTTCAAAGTCCTAACCACCACGCCTCCCAATAGGTATAACATAATAAGATCACATGACAAGGTAAACACAGCAGACCTTGTAACCATCTCCTGGATGAAAACAAGCATATCAATTTTCAGAACAAAACATTTCCACTGGATCGATTTTAGATTTTGTCAAGCTTCTCAGCTTTGACAACAGGATTGGCTTTCGCAATGGCATCACGACCAGCAGTGCGATAATCATAGGGGCAGTCATGTTTGTCCGAATAACGATGTACTGCACAGAATAGGTCACCACAGCGACAATTGAATCCTGTTAAACCCACCCGCTTGTTGCAGGTAGTGCAGCGCTTCGGGCCCTCTGGCTTCGGCTCACTGTTTTGCCCTAACCCAAAAGTATATGATTTTGGGTCAGGCTTTGCCACAGCACTCTCTGAGGGCCCAAAAGAAAAGGGGGAAGGAGAGTCATATTCCGACCTAAACGTAATGGCCGAGCTCATAAAGATAGTTTTTGAGTCCACTGGATTCGCAGCAACAGGTTCCTTCCCGTAGCTGCTTGATGTTCCATTGACAATACTTCCAATGGATGAAGCAGCAAGCTTAGCCTGTTCTTGTTTCATCATCAAGTCCTTATGGCACTTGGAACACATATTCATAGTAGCTGCACTTCCAAAGAACCCACAACTGTTTACACACAATATAGGACCTTCAGGAGCAGCTTGACATCCAGTCTCTTCGTGGTCCATCTTGACTCACCTGTGGATAAAAAGGTAATAGTTGTTAATTCTCTTGCAAACCCTCTATAAACCAAAGATACAATAGTACCACATATCTTCCAACCAGATAAAGAGATAGCTAAGTTCTTATAGGCTAACATTCAAAGGGGTTCAAATATTCAACCACAGTTAGTTTCAGCAACAAGCACACACACATACACAAAGTTATCATAACATAATCCACCCCAACAATGTTCAAAGGTGTTCAAATCAAATATACATAGGACAATTACAGTTACCCGATAAGCTATACAAAAAAAACTATTTGCAAGTCATCATTGACAACATTCAAGTTGTTTAACTATTTAAAACATGGATTATTTTAGTAATCCATTACAGCATGTACAGGATAATGCTATTTGAGAACTAAGGGTGCCATGGAGGACTTTGCCAAGTCTTATAATTGAGCTACCTACACAACCACCAGCTAACAAACACCAATCAGATACTAGAACACCTTCTAAGCTTCATCCTAGCCCCTGAATTCGAATACAGAAACTGAAATTTATAGTCAATTAAAGACTACTATGATTTCACAGACTATTGTATACTGACATTGACTTTCAATTGTTAACGAAAACCCGAAAAAGAGAACCAGGTAATCCAATTTGAACCCCCAAAACTATGAATTTCAACACCCAGAACCTCCAACTAACAAAAAAGCAACCTTTAATCAGCTGTAAAATTTATCTAAAAAAACAGATGCACACAAAACCTTACACTGTAAATAAAGATTATTGAAATTAAACCTCGGAAACCGATCCCCCAGCTCAGAATCGCATCGGACAAGAGGGCCTCCCCTGTTCACCAACACCAACCAAAAAACACAAAATTAGCACAACAATCGAGCAATTAAGATCAAACCCAACAAAACCCAAAAACAAAAGACACGAAATTTGAACGAATCAGAAATGAACTGGGAAACAAAAATTCAAAAACCCTACTAACCCTAGCGCAGCAGATTTTAGATCGTCGAGAGGAGAGCCGAGAGAGACGTGTTTCTCTGTTTTTCATACTGCGCGACGCTCCTCTTTACAATTTAATAACGACCATTTCCTAATTTGGGGAGACGTGTCGGATGGGGATTGGCTGGTAGTACCCGCCAAATTTCCTATTTTGTCCCTCTTTTGAGGTGGTAATAACAGTTTTTTTTTTCAAGTTTTTGGGGCTTTGGTGGAGGTAGGTGTAGTGGTGGGCTAATCACAACGCTGATTTGTCTTGGGTCGACTATGCTTAACAGTATTCATCTCAATAACTCATGCTAAACCCTAAACCGCATATACGTCTACGGTGCAATCTTAGCTATTTATAACAAGTTATATGTTTGATCATCTATGTATTAATATTATATTATTTAATTTCATCCGTTCATATGTATCGTGTATATAAACGGCCGTGTATTGAAGATACTTCCAGACTAACCTCTTTTCATCTGAAATAAAAACGGTCAGAGTTACGCAAACGGTTAAATCAAATCCTACTTTTGTCTCCTTTAGTCCTTTACTTTTGTCTCAAGAATCAAATATTTTCTCTTTTAACTTTCAAATCCGTCGGTAAAGCTTTGAGCTTTTGAAGCAGTACTGCTGTTTTGATTTGTGTATACTAGGGCTGTCATTTGGTTTGGTAAATACCAAACCGATCAAAAACCGACCGAATATTTTTGATTTAATAAACTGAAACTTGGTAATCAAAATCGAAATAACCGAAACCGAAAAATATTGAAAAAGTTGGTTTGGTTTTTGGTAAATACCGAATTTACATAAATGTTAGTTATTTAAACACTTATATTTGCAAATAAGGTTAACCACTTTGATCTGAGCATACACGTTACCCAAAATATGTAATTTTTCTACCTTAGCCATATTTCACTATACTGATCATATCTTATTTTACATGAGTATCGAAAATTTTGCTTCCACCATACAATTGGTTTACAAAGATCTACACTTACAAATAACCTACTAAATAAGTTATACCATATTAGTAGGCGTGTTATGATTTCTAACACTGAAATTTATAAAATCAAAATTTGTCCGTTCGTTTTGGTCAGTATACTTAAATACGACTATGGAACAAATTTCACATATTTTCGACAATGTTTAGAACTTGATCAATGTGCTCAACCTTAATATGATATAACTTATTACACAAAAACACTATTATTTAGCCTTTTATGTCTTATTTTGATCGATACTTCTGCTCATAGCCTCTCGTATGAATGAGAAGTAATGATTCGGTGTAAAAATATTGAGAAATTTACATCCCAATGATATGGCTCCCCATGGGGAATCATAAGAATAAATAATGTTGACTGATTTGATCAAGACCCAAACGTTACAGGCAATATGTGATTTTTCTACCATAGTTATTTTTCACCATATTGATCATATCCTATTTAATAATATTTTCAGAAATTTTGCATACTCTATACGGTTGGTTCACAAAGATGTACACTTGTATATAATTAACCTACTAAACAAGTTACACCATATTAGTAGGCAAGTTATGGTGTCAATGACTATATTTTTAAAAAATTTGCTTCCTCTATTGTTTCAATATATTTAGAAAATATATTTGTTGTAAAGTTTGGTAATACCGAAAATCGAAATACCAAATTTGATAAGATTTATCTCATACCGAAAAAGTTGGTTGGTTTTTGGTAGTCAAATTTCATTACCGAAAGCTTTGATTTTAAAGTTGATAACACACATTACCAATTCGAACCGAGTGAATGGAAAACCTAGTATATACTGAAGAAATCAATGTATATTTTTGTGAACTTCAGGTCATCGTTTTTGAATGATACCCCTATAAGGAGTTTCTACATCTCTATTTTCCTTCCTGAAAAGTGAAGATGGTCATGGAGATGCATTCCTGAGGTGGATATTTAGAAGTTTCAAGTCTCTATATTTACTATATAGCGAGTATATGACCACTGCAGAAGATTGGATTAACTACAGCATACAGAGTTTTTGTATCGCCAGTAGGAAGCTCGTTCTGCTTGCAGCATATGTTCGATGGGTCCGTATTTTGCAGCCTATCTATAATCTCTTGAAACACCTTGCTATATATGGCCGAAGATGTGGTTTCTCACTACCAGAACAACCATTTTAGCCGACGAAATTTTTTCGTCGGCTAAACCTTAAATTTCGTCGGCTAAAGTCTTAGCCGACGACACGTCGTCGGCTAAGAAGTCGTCGGGTAAAATCCGTCGGCCAACACTATAGCTGACGAAATTACTGTTCATCGTCGGCTAAAGTCATTTATTTAGCCGACGAATAAATTTTTCGTCGCTTAATTTCTGGACTTTAGCCGACGAATTTTATTAAAATTCGTCTACTATAGCTATTTTTTTTATTTATTTATTTCACTTTAGCCGACGAATTTTATTAAAATTTGTCGGCTAAAGTTATAATTTTATAATTTTTTTTATGTAATTATTATTTTTTTTAAATTTTTTTAATTTTTTTTTTAACTTTAGCCGACGAATTTTATTAAAATTCGTCGGTTAAAGTTATAATTTTATAATTTTTTTTTATGTAATTATTATTTTTTTTAAATTTTTTTCTTTTTTTTTAAATTTTAGCCGACGAATTTTATTAAAATTCGTCGGCTAAAGTTATAATTTTATAATTTTTTTTTATGTAATTATTATTTTTTTAAAATTTATTTCTTTTTTTAATTTTAGCCGACGAATTTTATTAAAATTCGTCGGCTAAAGTTATAATTTTATAATTTTTTTTATGTAATTATTATTTTTTTTAAATTTTTTTCTTTTTTTTAATTTTAGCCGACGAATTTATGGTATTTTGTCGGCTATAGTTTTTTTTTTTTTTTTTTAATTTTTTCATATTTTTTTTAGAGAAGTAGGAGAGGAAGGAGGAGAAGAGGAGAGGAAGGAGGAGAAGAGGAGAGGAAGGAGGAGGAGAAGAATTTAGAGAAGTAGGAGGATGAGGGATTTGAAGGAGGAGGAGGAGGAGGAAGGAAGATGAAGAGGAGGAGAAGGTTAGGAGAGGGAGGATGAAGAGGAGGAGGAGGGAAGATGAAGAGGAGGAGGAGGAGGGAAGGAGGAGGAGGAGGGAAGATGAAGAGGAGGAGGAGAAAAATGAAAGATATAGAAAATTTTAAACTTTAGCCGACGAAATTTCGTCGGCTAAAGTTTAAAATTTTAGTCGAAAAATTTTAAAATTTTAAAAATCCCCGCCAAAAAATTTGAATTTTTAATTAACTTTAGCCGACGAAATACCCTAATTTCGTCGGCTATAGTTATTTATTTTATTTATTTATTAATTAATTTAACAATAGCCGACGAAATACCCTAATTTCGTCGGCTATAGTTATTTATTTTTTTTATTTATTAATTTAACCTTAGCCGACGAAATACCCTAATTTCGTCGGCTATAGTTATTTATTTTATTTATTTATTAATTAATTTAACCTTAGCCGACGAAATACCCTAATTTCGTCGGCTAAAACCCTAAACCCTAAACCCTATACGTAGAAGCTTCAAACGAAAAAAAGTCGTGAAATAAGATATGACCGGAATGGTGAAATACGTCTATACTTGAAAAATCACGTAATTCCGGTAAAGTCTCGGTACCGATAATTGCGGTTAACTCAATTTTCCATTCTTTCTCCCTAGAGGTAGCCCTATCTCCGGTAGTTATTTTTCATAAAATTTTTATACCACTGGTTGCGTCTCATCGATTTGAAACTATTTTCAGTTGAAGGCAAAATACGTAATTTAGACGGTCAAATGACCGTTTCCGTGCATTAAGGGGTTTGACTTACGTGATTGACCGTAAGGATCGAGCCTTAACGTTGTCAGATTAAGTTAAATTTTTTCCTATATACATATTTCAACATAATGATCATATCTGACGGTCGGAATTTTGTTTCTCAACTTTGATCATCGGAATCACAACATGCGTACTAATGTTGTATAACTTGTTTACTAAGCTTTAAGTAAATGTTTCATTTCTAAAACAAACTGTACGTAGAAACTTCAAACGCAAAAAAGTCGTGAAATAAGATATGACCGGAATGGTGAAATACGCCTACGGTTGAAAAATCACGTAATTCCGGTAAAGTCTCGGTGCCGATAATTGCAGTCAATACAATATAGAGGTTTGACTTACGAGATTGACCGTCTAGATGAAGTTCTTAAATTTATCAGATAAAGTTGAATTTTTTACCAGAGATATATTTCAACATATTGATGATATCTGACGGTCGTATTTTTGTTTGTGAATATTGATGACCGGAATCACAACATGCCTACTATTTACCATTATTTATCTATACGGGAAGGCCTATCATAGAGGGGTAAATGTCTCAAAATTTTTAGATGGACAGTTGCGTCTCATTATGGTGAGTGTTTGTTGTGTTGAAGGTTCGGCCAAAATACCTTATATAGGTGTAGATATGGACATTTTCGTGTATTAAGCGTTTAGAAAAACATCATTTTGAAGCCTTAAACAAACTTGGATGCCCAAAAAAGCCTGTATGTCATGGCAAAGCCATGAGTTTTACTCCTGGGCCCGTTCTGCTTCCAGATTGGTATCACAATAGTCAATTGGACACCGAAATATCCGTAGTGCAATTTTATAACTAAAAGTTACTTTAGCCGACGAAATACCCTAATTTCGTCGCCTAAACTTAGTAGAATTTCGTCGGCTAAAGTTCACATACTATAGCCGACGAAAAAAGCACTTTAGCCGACGAAAAAACCACTTTAGCCGACGAATTTTTTTTTCGTCGGCTAAAATCCCACTTTAGCCGACGAAATTTTAACTTAGCCGACGAAAAAAAAAATTGTCGGCTAAAGTGACGAAAAAAAATTTTGTTGGCCTGTTAATTTTTTTTTCGTCGGCTATGATACTTATTCTGGTAGTGTCTGTAACAAAAAAATGGGTTAGATATTACATATATATTCACATAAATTTAATTTATAATTAAATAATAATTATAAATAATAAAATAATAAACATAAAACTAATTATTATGAATAACATTGGTTATCACACTTGATAACTTGAATCAAGGATAAATGTAATTGTCTGTCTTGAAACACTTAGAACGAAGAATACAAGGAAAGTGATGAAGTCGACTCGTATGTTTCACACACTTTCCTTAAGACAAATTATGTCTCCTCTACCGGTGCAAAAAAGCTTGATGACACTTGTCTCCCAGAATACAACGACTATTAGTGTTTTGGAGCTACACTGTTGCCAAGAGCACCCGATGAACTTGTAGTACCTTCAATCTATTACCGGAATACTATAAACTAGAGAGAGTAACTCTTTGAGAGGAGGATATGATTATCGAAAAAGTGTTTTGAATGATGATGTTTTCAATTGTGTTTAGAACAAAGAAAAATTCACCTATTTATGGGAGAAATCATCCACTACTTGAATTGTCATGAATTCTGATTGATATGTTACAGCCCTTAGCATTATTTCCAACCTTTGACATTCTATAGTTACAACCTTTCACATAAATGTGTGGTTACAATTTTTCACATAAATGTGTGGTTACAACCTTTCATATTAGTGAGATTATATCCTTACACATTATGTGAGGTTATAGCTCATAGAATTCAATCAGTCAATAGACTATATAAAGTCTATAATGCATGGTTTCAAGCAATTAATCATCTTTGGGTAACTATTTTTTATTCACCCTATAACCCATTTAAATTCTCTCATTTAAATTGGTTAAATAAAATGGTTATTTTCACAATTTTTCTAACAATTCCTCACATGAATGAAATAGGCGACCAAAGACTCGATAGACTTGGTGATAGATTTCTACGGTCGAAACCTGCATAGGATAGATAAGTTTACCTTTGAACCTTCTCTTGTGAAAGTATGCCGACTCTACTAACTAGACAGTAGACCCGATGTCTTTAAACTATTCGTCGTTTGTGTAAATGATAATATACCACATACATGAGTTTTCCTGGTACATACAGTTCTTCCTTTTGTGCCCATTTTGGCCCTGGGCATGGCCTGGTTCTGCGCGAGTTTGACAAGAGTTATGCCCTCAACAACTCCCTTAGAAGCAGCCCCACTTCTCTCTCACATAGGTGATTTATTAATTAAGAGTAACCCGCATTACTCCGCTCGGTTTTACAGATGCATAAGAATCATTAAAAGCTTTCGCTTAACCTCATTCCTTACGGGCATCATTGTTTTCATCATATGAATGGACATGAGGAAAATCCCCACAGTGATCCGACATGGTCTCTACAGTTTGGTTGTCCTTTTTAAACATAGATCTTGAGATCTCGAGTCAGCTAGGTTGGATGTCCATTGTAAATATTTTTTATTCATGGGCTTCAGTCATATTCCCTTTAATGATTATCAACTAACTCTCTATTTAACCCTTTGGTTAGCGGATTCACAATATTATCCTTTGACCTCACATAGTCAATATAGATAATTTGAGTCAAGAGTAGTTGTATAATGGTATTATGTATTCGACTAATCTGTCTTAACTTACCATTATAACATCTTGTTACGTGCCGTGCCAATTGCAGATTTACTATCACAATGTATGCATATTACAGGCACATATTTTGTTCATCCGGAATACCCTCTATGAATTGGCATAGCATATTTTGTTCATCCGGAATATCCTCTATGAATTGACATAGTCATTCTCCCTCTTCCCCACATTTGTCCAGTGCAACAAACTCAGACTCCATCATGGATCTGGTTGTGATTTTATGTTTAGAGGATTTCCAGGATACTGTTGCACCTCCCAATGTAAACACATATAACCATTAGTGGATTTTGATCCTTTCATGTCAAATCCAATTTACATCACTGTATCCTTTTAGGACAGTTAGAGAATTGGTATAGTGCAGCTCATAACTCCGAGAGTACCTTAAGTTCTTGAGTACTCTTACAATTGCTTGCCAATGTATAGCTTACTCATGTATTTCATAACTTGCTCTCAACATAGGAAGTTATGTCGAGTCTTGTAAAACACGTTGAGTACATCAAACTTCCAATGACTCTGGACAGTTGAAATATTACTACTCAATCTTTTCGGTAATTCCAATCAAACACGACCAGGTAAGATGGTGAAATTTTAGTGGAGCATGGCTCGCTTAAGCACATTACTTTGATGGTTCTTGCCTAGACATTATGTCCAACTGAGTGTGCCTAGTTGAAATGATTCATAACATTCATTTCCATAGTTCATATGGAGTTTCTTTTTTCCCTTTTGGATACCAAGCCATAAAATTTGCGACTCCCCACATTTTGGGTATCATAACTCTTTAAGTTTAATTTTCAACCACATTAAAATAGAGAATCACTTTCTCTATTCTCCCATCATTGCATTCCAGCAAATACCCACAAAAATATTGTGTATTGTTATCACAAAGATGATAAAATATTTATTATCACTTCTTGTTTGTGTTGATCTCAAATCACATATATCATTTTGGATTATATTAAATAGTTTTCAACGTATTTTCTGAAAGATAAACTTATTAGTTTTGTCTCAAACCGAGTTTTTACACTTATGTAAGATAAGTGATCCATGTTAATTAGTCTTTGCAAAGAAGCGTAATTAACATATCCTAGTCTTTCATGTCATAAAATGGAAAACTTAAGCATATAGGTGGAAAAACTAGCTTTATTTATTTTTATGACAATTGTCATATAAATAATCCACCACCTATTGCACTATTTTATTTTGGGCAAAACTAAATTGTCATCATTAAGTCTAAACTTATAAGACCTTAGGAACAACTTTATTTAAAGTCTAGTTTCTTTTCAGATATCATCGCATGAATCTCATTTTTTAAACTTGGCTTTGTCAAACCACAACCTAAAGTTTATTATTCCATAGTAATGACTTATTTGTCCGTCATACATTTTCACATCTAGTGAAGGTTACTAACAACTTACAATAGTCTCATTCTCGTACTCTATTGCTTGTTTATAAACATGGATACTCAATTCCATCATCATCATCATTGTCATGTCCTTTTGGGAAACCATGAGACTCAATGTGTTTTCTAACACATGTGGTGTTCAACACCTCTTATCACTATTTAGTGACATCTTGAATGACATATTTATTCTTCAAATGAAGCTCATTGAATATCTCAAATTTTCCTCCATATGAGGCTGAGACCAGTACAATAGCATTCACATGCATGGTCGGTATTGAGGTCGACTCTTTGGTTCAGATTTTCTATAACTACTTTAGGTTCTCATTTCTGAAACACATCCATAAGGGTTAATTGCATAACCACTTATTTCTCAAGAAAACACATCGTTAACTACAAATTTTATAAGTCAACATAATCCGTGTAGGCAACAATACCGTTTAGGCAACCATCAATATATGTGTTCGCCAATATATGCAATACCTATAATTTGTCTTAAGATTGTAACAAAAAAGGGTTAGATATTGCATATATATATTCACATAAATCTAATTTATAATTAAATAATAATTATAAATAATGAAATGATGAACATAAAACTAATTAATATGAATAACATTGGTTACCACACTTGATTCAAGGAGAAATGAAATTTGTGTAAGCGAATTGTCTGTCTTGGAACACTTAGAACGAAGAATACGAGGAAAGTGATGAAGTCGAGTCGTGTGTTTCACACACTTTCCTTAAGACAAATTATGTCTCCTCTACCGTGCAAAAAGGATTGATGACACTTGTTTCTCAGGATACAACGACTACTAGTGCTTTGGAGCTGCACTGTTGCCAAGAGCACCCGAAGAACTTGTAGTACCTTCAATCTATCACTGGAATGCTATAAACTAGAGAGAGTAACTCTTTGAGAGGAGGAGATGATTATCGAAAAAGTGTTTCGAATGATGATTTTTCATTTGTGTTTAGAACAAATAAAGTGTCACCCGGAATGCTATAAACTAGAGAGAGCAACTCTTTGAGAGGAGGATATGATTATCGAAAAAGTGTTTCGAATGATGATGTTTTCAATTGTGTTTAGAACAAAGAAAGTGTCACATATTTATACATGAGAAAAACCATCCACTATTTGAATTGCCATGAATTCTGGTTGATATGTTACAATCCTTAGCATTACTTCCAACCTTTGACATTCTATAGTTACAACCCTTCACATAAATGTGTGGTTACAATATTTCACATAAATGTGTGGTTACAACCTTTCACATAAATGTGTGGTTACAATATTTCATATAAATGTGTGGTTACAACCTTTCACATTAGTGAGATTACATCTTTACACATTATGTGAGGTTATAACTCATATAATTCAATCAGTCAATAGACTATATAAAGTCTATAATGCATGATTTCAAGCAATTAATAATCTTTAGGTAACTATTTCTTATTCACCCTATAACCAATTTAAATTATCTCATTTAAATTGGTTAAATAAAATGGTTATTTTCACCATTTTTCAAAACAGTTTCAGCTAAATGGGTACTTACAGTTCAACAGATGTATGACTAATGATCTGAAACAGGTGGATTACAATCTCTGAGGTAGCCAACATTGTGCTGTGATGTGTGTATATTATTGTAAGTTTGTAGCTAATATATATTTAGAATAGTTTCAATTTTGCAGGATGATTGAACCATATAAAGGCATGGGGAGCCCTTCTAGTGAGGACCTCTAAGTTGAGGACTAGTTGAGGACTTTTCGGCTTATCCCGCTTTTCGATCTTGTATCCACATCTTAACCGTCCATTTTATAAATATTTATGAGTAGATCATTTCTGTAAATTTTCAACTAAATTGAAAATCGTTAAGGCATTTATAAGTGTGATTTAACAATTATGAACTTGAACGGTTCATGTTTAACAGATTTGGTTCGTCCATTGATTTGATATAAAACTAGCACTTAACGATCACCAGTTTGACTGAAATTTTGTATGATTGATCTACTCATATAAATCTATAACTTCAACGGTTAAGATGTCAAATTTTGATCAAAAAGTTGGTCTAATAAGTAATTGATTCAAAAGTCCTCAACTAGTCCTCAATTTAGAGATCCTTATTAGAAGGGGGTCCTAAAGTTATGTATGACAAATCCATAGGATAATTATGCATTGGATCTATAATCAAAAAGACTTGTATACATGAACAGATGAACTGCATGTATGCCAAAGCCTCCGGTAGTCACATCTCATCGATCGATTAGTGCTCTAAATTTGCTGTATCCTTAAGACAGAAGCATCCAGTAGTTGGATCCTAAAAGCCAGCAGTACACTAGTACGATCTAGACACGTTTTAGTCTACTGTTTGAGTTCAATTTTGTGCTAGATCTTGGTTGCCGCAAGTTTTTGGTGAACTAACTACCTTGGAAACTAAGTCCCTGATCTAAGATGTTATAGCTCTTGCCGATTCGTTTGTCAGCATCACCTTCTCTCATACATAGGGAGGCAAACTTTTTTGCTGATGCTCTTGCTTCGGTTGGTCTCTCTCACCTCACCGATGTGTTGGATTGATGGGATTCGTCCCCAAGCTCAAATGGTTTTTCTTATGAATTGTCCTTGCTATTGGTCGCCTAAGAGACTCTCTGTTCTCAAAAATAAAAACAAAAAAGGTTTTTAGTGAACTAATACTCAAATTAATGTTTCATCCAAAAAAGAAACATTTGTTATACAACACCTGTTTAATTTACAGAAAAATCAAGAAATAAGTTTTCTGAATGCAGTTGTTGCTACATTACAAGACTAGTTAGATATTAAGTTTTCCAAAATTAAACCAGCAGCTACAAACAAACATATTGATCATGTATTTCCCCCATCCGTCAAAATTCCCATTTCTCTTGACAAGTCGACATGTTCCACCTTAGATCGATCACTAAAATAGAACATTTCCACGCCAATAATCGTTGTAAGCACGAGAAGAATGACACACAATTTCACTCATTTGGCGTGCACATTAGCTTCATAATATTTTTCTGGCCTTCGAAAATGTAAATCGAATTCTAAAGGCTGTCAATAGCAGGAAACAAAACTCACAACATAGAAGCTCAGGCTCACATCAGGACATCGATCGATCAAGACGTAATGCCAAACAATTTTTGTACCTTTCTTATGGGATTAAGATATAAATTCGCTAATTTTGTGCTGATGGTTTCATTTTATGTGTGATTATTTCGAGAATCATAAAAGACTGATGAAAATAAATCCATGAACAAATCCATATTCGCACGCGATAAACTATTTTGATTCATTTATTGTGTTACATATCACACGCATACACACACTGAATTAATATGAGATGCATACAAATGGAGGACTATTACTATATACACATGTGTTTAACCCCCAAATATATTGGTAGCCTTCGTCTCCTTCTCCTTCCTCTAGTATTGATTTTAGTCACTTACTTGATGTAAAGGGCCAAGAAGGACAAGAATGCAGCTCCGGCCAAGGAGCCAACTATGGTGTTGGCGGAGTTATGAGGTGCAGGTGCAGATGCATGTGGAGCCTCGGAGGGAACAGCAGAGGCTGCTTCAGGCACCGCCATAACTGCGGACATGCAGACGGCGGCGACAAGGACGACAAAGGCAATCTTCTTCATGTCCATGATGATGGATTTGTGTATGTGATCGGTCGTCGGGAAATTTCTTAACAGGGACTGATTCAGCCGATCACACGGGTTGAGGAGTGTTGGATTGTTTTTGCCTTGTGGATTATATATTCTGCAAATGCGTCCTGAGGAAAATGGGTTGGGGATGGAAGGTATATATAGCTATAGTTATGGAGGGTTTTGGCTATTAGTGGAATGATTCTGTTGGCTTTGGTTTCGGGATTTATGTGGTTTTGGTTTGTTCGAGTTTGTACGTAGTGATGAAATGAGGAAATTAAGGTTGTCCGTGCGTATGAATTTGCATGAACAACGCATTGCCAACGCCGGCCTTAAACTAAAATATGATCGGAATTTAAGATATTTGATTAATTATAGTACGTGTAAACGTTTTCTAGAAATATGAAGAATGACAAACAAAACCAACGATGCTTAGCTTAGAAAAGTAGAAAATGTAACTAATATAATTAATGTAGACTAGAAAAACAAGTTATCAAGCTATCGTCTAAGCGACATATAGTTTTTTTAGATAGAAAATGATGGTCGGGTGAGTTATCATTCCAGGACCGAAAACAATTTTAAGCGACATATTATTTTTTTGAAGGAACGTCAATTGTATTCTTAATATTAGTAAATGCTGCTCAATAGTACACAAAGCGTGTAGTTATATATTTGAATTGACATCAGGACCCGCTTAAAACAGTTGCAACCTGTATTTTCAGTAGTTATATATAGAGGCAAAATAACATTTTTATCTTAAAAGGCCAGGTAGCTCAGTTGGCTAGGGCTTTATCTTGTATTTAGTACCTGAGTTTAAATCTCGGGTACGTTATTTATTTTTCAATCTTTTCTAGGGGCCTTTTTTTCCTTCCTCTATTTTTCTAGGGGCCTCATTTTCTTCATTTATTTTTCAATCTTTTCTAGGGCCCTTTTTCCTTTCTCTATTTTCCAGTGGCCTCCTTTTCTTCCTTTATTTCTCTATTTTTTAATAGTATTTATCTACTCAGGGCCTCTTTATCCATTTAATGTAATTATCTTTAATTATTTCTCTTCTTTTCCTTTCTCCTTAAATTTTGATAGACACTACATTCCTCCTTGATCCCTTTGTTTTTTTCTCTAGCAATATTCATGTGTAATTTTGCTTCTTTTGAAGCAAATATTTTATATTTGTATACCTTTATTTCCTAATGTGTTTATGCATGGTAAGAGGTCGATGTACATACCCTAGCTTCTATAGCATATATAATTAATTGACAAGTATTTGACTTTGTATTTATATAAGTTCATACAATATGCGATAAATTTTCTTATGATTTTTTTTAGCTAAAAGATGAGTGAATAAATTTTTAATGATAAGAGTCACTTATATTTTAAAAAAAAATCATGTATATTCGTGAAAATTGGGGCCGCATTTTTTATCTCGCACACGAACCCAAAATTTGTTGAGACGGCTCTGGTTGACACAAAAGAATAAGGTTCTTATTAAACCCTAGAATCCTCTTAATTAATTAATGTTGTGGATCACAAGGAGGCCAGAACCCTCGCTCGATGATTGTCTCATCGACTTATTCTATCGATGATAGTTCAATAGACAGATACTCTTGTTCATTAATTGATGATGTGGTTGAGACTTGAGAGAAGATAGAGTTGACACCAAACCACTTTTACCACCATAAGGTGGTCTTCTTCACGTAATATTGTGACGGATCCGGTAATTGAATTAGGTGAGAATTGACTTTTAACAATAAAATAATCTTAACAGTTTAAGTGTAATATGATAGATTAAAAAACTATACATTTAGACAAGCGATCATAGTGAGTCTTACATCTCAAATGCAAAAACAAATATCTGGTCATAACATAAAAGAAGCTAGATAAATAGAATATATATATATATATGACTCTTCCATTAAGGAATGTTTTTTTGACATATATGAGGGATTAAATATTAGATCAACTTTTCGATCACATATCAACATCTCTACCGTTCAATACTTATATTCATATATTTAGATTATTTATGCAAAATTTCATCTAATTTGGTTATCGTTAAGGCTTTGAACTAACTGAAATCAATTGACACATAAAATCTGTCAAACATGAACCGTTCATGCTTATAATTTTAATTCACAGTTTTGAGCACATTATTCAATCACCAAATTAGATAAAATTTTGCAGAGATAATCTACATATATAAATCTATATATTGGACTGTGGAGATGTGATTTGGTGATCAAAAAGTTGGTGTAATCTTTGATCTCTCATATATGTCAAAAAGTGATCCCTCATTGGAAGGAGGCTTCTTAACTAACTAAATCTAACCCTATGAGTACATGAAACTTCTAATTTGTTTATCACAAATTATTACTAATAAAATCAGCATACTCCTTCTCAATGTGGAGAACCATATACAATCACCTAGAAAATTCTCTTTCCATCTTATTTCTAAGATTGTTTTTGATGATGTTCATGGTTGAAACTATTGCTCTTTCAGTTGTTGATATTGATACCGGAAGAGTCAAAACTAGACAAATCAATCTATAAATCATGGAGAAAAATGTTGACTTCCTTGTTTGAACCAAGAATGGACACAACTCACAAATAGATGTCAAATTCTGAAATTTAGCATCATCAAGCAAGTCTTTTTCATAGTATGCACACACTAACTCAAGAGAAAACATCTCACAATCATCAAAATCTTCGGGATAAAACTTTCTTGCAAGATCAAGAGCATATTTAGTTTTTAATTTACTGAAGTTAGAGTGAGGATCCAAGGTTGAAGAAAGGGTAAGAAGTTATGAAGCTTGCTCTGAGAATCTGCCATCTAACTCACTTATTAGCTGAAATTCAATCACAACATTGAATATGTCAACATGGTAATAATACTCGTTAGTGATAGAAGACCGACGAGATGTACTAGCATGCATATCAGACATTAATCTCATGTTTCTCACAAAATGATTCGATCAACATCCTTAAGAAATTGGCTCATCCATCTTTCCTTAAGTCTCCAAGAAATGTTTTTGTATATATGCCACACATAATGCATAGCTTAAACAAAATCAACAGTCTTTTGTTGCAATATTTGAGAAATACTGTCAGTAAGTTTCAATACCTTGTTTATCAAAAGCAAACAAAACACAAAATCAAACTTTCGCATAGCTTTGAGAACATCTGCAACTTCTTCTTGAAAATCTGTTGGCCCCTGCTCACTCATAAATAAGAGTTCTTTTAGCTGCACTATACAACTCAATTAAGCCCTTGATTGAATGATAATGTGAGCCCCAATGAGTAGCACTAGCTCGTTACATAGAAAAATCTGATTGGACGTTGTACCAGTTTTAAGCTCACCACATACTACCAAGTCAGCAATTTATGCTTTTCAAGCAGTTTTCAATGTCGAATAACGCTTGCCGGACAAGTTTAAAAAGTTCACAATCAAACTTAAGGTGGAAAAGAATTTCTAAATTTCATGTACCCCTTAGCAGTAGCATTTAGTGTTAGTTCTAGACGATGAGCAAAACAATGCACATAATATGCATAAAGACGCTCTTCAAGAAATAATGAAATTAGGTTGTTCATTCAATATATTGTTGTCACTAAAAATTTAGGAATTATAGTTTTAGGAAATAAGAATTCATGTAATTTAGCACAATAAAAATATCAACAACTTCCAAAAAAACTTGTTTAAGCACAACAACAAGAATCCAAACAACCACTTTTAATTCCCTTGATACTTCGAGATGAACGACTTATTCAACAGAAGAACAATAATTATCAATTATAAACCTTAACCTTTACCACAAATTCCCAATTTTAATTTAATTAATACATAAGATTGAATACTGACGAGATGAAGATAAAGAATAAATGAATAATTTATTGATGAAGTGGTGAAAGATGGGTTGATCGGGTAACAAAGAAATAAAAAAACTCGCCATCAATTCGCTTTGTTAGTTGTTGCGCGACAGAAGTTAAGAAGACGACAGAAGAAAAACAAAAAGAATTATGAGAGTGACAACTTAGGTTAAAAAACAATAAAAAAAAGTAGGTCACTTGGGCTTTTAAGACATCACCATCACGTCTATTAAGTTAGTTCAAAACTAATATAATTGAAAGTTGAAGGCTGACACATCAGCCTTTAGTGTATAATTATATAGCCGGGATCGAGAAAGAACGCCCGCAAAACAGGAAAAAAAATGCTGATGGCCACGCGTCATTCACTCACAAGTTCTTTCATTTGCATGTGGGTCCCCCACTCACTCTTCCTCCTCACTCATGTTGAAGCTGTTTCTGAAATCTATACTTTCTCTTGTTCTCTCACCCAAGTTCCTCTGTCTCTTAGAGCATTTGCACCGATGAGCCAATTTGATGACTGATTGGTTGATTTCCTCTTTTTTTTAATGCATCGGGCACTAATTGCCTGACCAATTACTAGGCCCCATGTGAATAGTGATTGCTTAGGCAATCTAGTTGCCAATTTTTCCCCATCGTTTTGCCTGACCAATTTGGTGGGCTCTACTTTCTTCTCCCATTTATTTTGCAACAGCATAATTATGGCTGTTGGATTGGGATCTGATGGTCAGTATTAAATAACAAAGGTAAATTAGTTATGTTGTTAAAAAAATCAATTTTATTTTCTTTTAATTTACCTCACTCCCTATAATTTCTCGCACCTAAATTTTACAATTTGTTTATTGAAAATTTACTTAATTTACCTCATCCATCAATTTACATCAATCCATTCTACATTTGATTAATTTTATCAAAGATAATTAATGTTTGTGATAATCTCGTTCATCAAATTATAAATTTAACATTTTCAGTCTAAATTACTCAAGATTAAAATGTGAATAGTGAATTAGCAAGCAAATTGCCTTCAATTGGTGCATTGACAAAGGGATTGTCAATTGCCAATTTAAGATGAATAGTGAATTAGCATTGCCAATTCAATTAGCAAATCAGCAATTGCCCTTGCCCAACGGGTGCAATTGCTCTTATTGTTAATTAACAACAACAATACTTATCCCCAAATCATCCCCCTAATTAGACATTTTTGGCTAAGGACATCGTTACCAAGAGTTTGATACATATTTTCTTAACATGATCCATTTTTTGATTAAATTTTCTCATCTTAACTATTCATAATCTAGATATATATATATATATATATATATCATCTCAACAAAATTTCAGCTAATTTGATAATATTTAAAGTATCGAAAACGTATAAATACAATGAGCGAACTGAATTTGTTTAACCAGAAACGTTCGTGTTCTTCTCTGTAAATCACAGTTTTGAATGTTTTAACGATAACCAAATTACCTGAAATTTTGAAGAAATGATCTACTCATATATATCTAGAAACTGAAAGGTTAAAAATGAGAAAATATGATCTTAAGGTTGATCAATTCAAGAAATTCTTACTAAAGCTTAGGTAAGGACGTCCTTAGCTATATATGGATTCTTAGCTAAGGACGTCCTTACCAAGAGTTTGGTGCGATTTTTTTAATATGACTCACTTTTCGATCAAATTTTCTCATCTTAACCGTTCAGTTTCTAGATATACATGAGTAGATCATCTCAGCAAATTTTCAGCTTATTTGGTGATCGTTAAGACATTCAAAACTGTGATTTCCATCGAAGAACACAAACAGTTTCGGTTGAATATATTTGGTCCGTTCATTATATTTATAAGTTTTCAAGACCTTAACGATTACCAAATCAATTAAAATTTTACAGAGATGATCAATACATGTATATCTAGATTCTGAATGGTTAAGTTGAGAAAATTTGATAAAAAAATGAGTCAAATTAAGAAAATTCTCACCAAACTCTTGGTAAGGACATCCTTAGCCAAGAAGTTCTTTAGGCTACTCGATCTCAAGGAACAAAAATGGTAATTAATAGATGTTAATGAAAGAATTAGCACCCGTTAAATTGATTAAGGTCATTCAAGCCTTTAAACACATTGTCTTGATCCAATCCTCATTCTATTTTTTTTCATCCAACTTACAAGGTTTCCTCAAATTTCTAGATCCAGAGTTTAATTTGTGTTGGGAAATCATGTTAGAATGCTTCATCTTTCCTAACTATCACTATCAGAATAAGCATTATAGTCGACGAAAAAAAAAACAGTGCCGACGAAATAAAAAATCGTCAGCTAAGTTAATTTTTCGTCGGCTAAAATAATTTTTTCGTCGGCTATAGTCTGTAAACTATAACCGACGAAATTTTAAAAGTTTAGCCGATGAAATTATATATTTTGTCGGCTAAAAGTTCTTATATTTCCAGATCTAGACATCAGCTCATTTGAAAAAAGGAAAAAAAGTTTGGGTGTTGGCGAAATTGTTGGGTGTCGTCGAAATCTGTCCAAAATTAGTTTGTGTCGCTATATATAGGTACGTATATGTGTATATATCTTGTTTTTGGGTTGATTTAAGAGTTTTATTTGAGTTATATATATATATTGATTTTGAGTTTTAATTTGAGTTGAATTATTGGATTTTAAGTGTGATTGAGTTGATCGATTTTAATTTGATAATATACATGAAGTTGTTGTTATTAATAAGTAGTAGTAGATATAGATATATATATATATATATATATATATATTAATTTAATGCATATATATATATATATTAATTTAATTATAATATTGTGTTGATGCATATATATATAGTATGAATTAAGTAATATTTATGATAATGATTGATGTTAGTTGATATATATAATACTGTTATATAATTAGTAATTAGTATATATATATATATGCATGTATATATATATATGTGTGTGTGTGTGTTAATTATTAATTAATTGTACGTTAACTGTAGATTTATTGATTTAATACTAAATGATTTGAAAACTTAATTAATTAATTAATTAATTAGAGTTTATACATATATATTATGTTATCTTTTCAGTGTATGGATAAGAGTTGAGTTTCACTTTCAAAATGGGACAAAAGATATGGTAAATGAGTTATTAGTTTTATTGAATATGTGATGGATAATGCTAACGAAAATGCAATTTTCTATTGCCCGTGCACTAAATGTCAGTGTCATAGCGATATTCATCGATTTGCAATTGACAAGGTTTGGCAGCACTTGAAGAGTAATGGGTTTTGAGAGAAGTACACATGTTGGATATATCATGGTGAACATCATCAAGGGGTCCGCATGATCATAGACAATTTTCTGAGACGGGCAGTACATCCAACGATCCAACAACGACCTTCATCAACGATATGTTTCCTTATGAGAGCGGTGTATGCTCTCAAGGACAGTATATGCCTGGGCCAGTGCAGCCCTTCCCTAGAGTTGTCAACATTGCTGATATTGACAAGTACAACAAACAACTTGCTTTCCAACAGACCCATGTGTACCCCGGTTGTCAGAAGACGGTTCTTGAAAGTGTGATGAACGTTATGAAGATTAAAGTTGAGACAAAATCGACCGTGAAGGCTGTTGATGATTATCTACAGTACACTGCTTCGATGCTGCCCCACGATCATTGTCTTCCTACCACTCATCATAATGTCCAATGTATCTTGAAAGATCTTGGGCTTTCCTACATGAAGATCCATGCATGCAGATATGATTGTGTTCTCTTCTGGGGTAAAGATCCAGAAGGGAATGACCTTGGTTGTCTTGACGCATGTCCGGTATGTCAGAGTGACAAGTATAAGCTGACTCATGCAGGCAATAGGAAACCTGTGAAGGTACTTTAATATTTCCCATTAAGGGATAGGCTGGAGTGGTTGTACATGTCATCACACACGGCCAAAGCTATGAGATGACATGCTGATAGGGAATTGCATAACGAAGATACCCTTATACACCCTGCTGACGGGGAGGCTTGGAAGCATATAGACCGTGAGTTTCCTCATTTTGCGTCAGATGTCCGAAATTTGAGGCTCGGGCTCTCATCCGACGGGTTCAATCCTTTTGGCAACATGAGTCTTCAATACAGTGTATGGCCGATGATTTTGGTACCATACAACCTTCCTCTATGGATGTGTATGAAAAAGGAATATAATATGTTGAGTTTGTTGATTCCGGGGCCCGGTTATTCAGAGAAGTGTCTCGATGTGTATTTGAGACCCTTGATTGAAGAGCTTAAGTTTTTTTGGGACGTTGGTCATCCCATTTATGACAAGTACATGCACGAGATGTTCCAGATGCATGTCATGGTTGTTGGTACCATCAGTGATTTTCCTGCCCGTGGGATGTTGTCGGGTAACGTTGTTAGGGGATACAAGGCTTGTCCAAAGTGTCTTAGCGATGAGGGCATCAGTAGTCATTGCAACAAGATATGTAGATTAGGTCACCGTACTCTCCTTCCGTATGATCACGAATGACGGTTTGATGACAAGGCATTTGATGGGACTGTAGTAAACAGTGTGCCTCCCAGAAGATGGATGGAGGAAGATATTTTAGCAGTACTTAATGAGTATGATTTTAGGCAGCTCAGCAATCATCCTAATATTATGGCGACAATACCTGATAGACTCGACAAGTATAAATTTTGGACACATAAGAGCATATTCTGGGAACTCCCACACTGGAGTAAGTTGTTGATCAGACACTACCTAGACGTGATGCACATAGAAAAGAATGTGTGTCACAGTGTGGTGGGAACAAGCTGAACTTGGAGGGGAAGACGAAAGACGGTCCGAAGGCATGCATTGATCTTAAAAAACGGAGATACGAAGACATTTGTGGTTGAAAGAAGGGAAGAAAAAAATGCCTCAAGCTCCTTACACCGTGAAGCTTGACCAGAAAAACGTAATTTTCAGGTGGATGAGTTCTGTGAAGTATCCTTCATGCTATGTAGGAAATATAGCCCGGTGTGTAAACATTAGTGACAATAAAATGTACGGGTTGAAGAGTCATGACTGTCATATACTGCTACAACGTCTCTTCTCTATTTTCATTCGACCGTTCCTTCCCCGTCAGGTGATGGAGCCGTTAGTAGCGTTGTCAAGATTCTTTCAGATGTTATGCACATGAGAAGTGACAAAATCTGACCTCTTAGAAATACAAGAGGACATTATTTATATCATGTGTAAATTTGAGAGGATATTTTCTCCAAATGTTTTTGACATCTTGCCGCACCTGATGATCTATCTTCTCGAACAATTATTCTTTACCAGTCCAGTACACTATACTTAGATGTATCCCATGGAAATGTATGTTTTTTACACCTAAATTTTTTAATGTACATGTTCAATATATAATCATAACACTTTATTTATAGGCAACTTGGAGACTACTAAGCTTATGTGGCTAATAAATCTGCACCTAAAGGATGTATAGTTGAAGCATATATTGCGCATGAGTGTGCCACCTACATGAAGTTGTATTTAGGAGCGTTGAAGGAAACTCCACAAACCATACCGGTAGATGTACCGAAGTTCAACCTTTCCATAGTCTCTACTGATGTTGAAGTTTATGGAATTTTGCCAAACTCCTACAAGTTGCAACCATATGAGCTAGTCATAGCCCATTGGTGGGAATTGATTAACTGTCCAGAAGATGAATACTGGAAAGACATCCATTTATACTTTCTAGACATTCATGGTGATCTCGACTACCACAACAAGAAGTTCGTGAACTATTTTGGCGGCTGGGTATGTAATTCTTTATTTTTGTTCATGACTCTTTCATTGTATAATTATTCATATTTACAATACATTGAATATTTGGTTGCAGATGAACCATATTCAATTCGATGGTCATCCAAATTGGTCGCACGAACTAAGACTTCTAGCGATGAAGCCAATAATGTCAAGAGTTTATCCGATGTGCAAGGTGAATGACGTGCAATTTATATGTGAACAGAGAGACAACAGACGGAGAACACAAAATTCTGGGGTGATGGCGCATGGTGGGCGGAATGAAGTTGACTATTACGGTGTTCTCGATTCAGTGGTGGAACTCGTTTATGGGCAAGGCATGACAGTTCACTCTTCAAGTATAGATGGTTTGATACTAGCAGCCCGTAGAGCATGAAGATCGATCAGTACGGGATTTTATCGGTGAACACTGCTACAAGATGTTATGAAGATGACCCGTTCGTTTTTGTCATATCGGTAAAAAAAGTGTTTTATCTTGATGACCTTGTTAAGGGTGATGCGTGGAAAGTAGTCAACCTTGTGCACCCTCAAAACATTTACCGGGCGGCTGAATTTACCAGCCGACGAGTTTCATGATTATAGCTGACGAGTTTCATGATTATAGCCAACGAATTTTCATGATTATAGCCGACGAGTTTCATGATTACAGCCGACGAGTTTCATGATTATTGCCGACGTATTTTCATGATTATAGCCGACGAGTTTCATGATTATAGCCGACGAGTTTCTTATGTCGTCGGCTAAAGTCAAGTCTATTTATCCTAGCCCAGTCTCGACCGAAACAGTTGAAACCTTATATTGAAAAAAGAACTCTCCTCCTCGCCTCCACAGCCTCCTACTCACTTCAAAACCCCTCCTCCTTGCCTCCACAGCCTCCTCCTCGGCTCTTCCTTGCCTCCACAACCTCCTCTTAGCCTCCACAGCCTCCTCCTCGCCTCCACACCCTCCTCCTCCTCCTCAAGTACATGTTTTGATCTCTCTCTAATATATATTGAATTATTATTAATTATTTTGAATATTGAAATGCGTATATGTTGAATTATTAATATTATAGATTATTAATATTGAAATTGATAATGTTGTTGTAGATTTAATATTAATTGTTATTAATTGGTTTATTTAATAAATTTGGTATATTAAAATATTAATTGGTATACTTAATATATTTGTGATAATTTTGTTAATTTTTGATAATTTGGTATATTTGTGTATTAAAATATTAATTGTTATTAATTGAGCAAATTATAGGAATTAAAATTAAAAGATTGTTAATATATTTAAAATGTCAATTACAATTAAATTTTTTAATAATTTAATAAACAGGATGAAATGCTTGTTTAGTAAAACTAAGGGTTCAAAGGGTCAAAGGTCTGAATCATCTGAGGGAACGTCTAGCAACCCTCAAGCGTCGTTTCAAGGCCCCATGACAGCCCGACGTGCGTCCCTTCTGGAGCCGACGCAGAGGCAGCTAGGCGCCACTTATTCCTCCTGACAGCCGGGGGCCACACATTCTAGGGGTGGCCATACGAAACCGAAAACCGAAAAAAACCGAACCGAAACCGAACCGAAAACCGAAAAAAACCGAACCGAAGACAAACCGAACCGAAAAACAAAAACCGGACCGAACCGGGTATGTATGGTCCGGTTTGCGGTTTGGGGTCCTTAGAAACCGGACCGGACCGAAAAACCGGAAAAAAAATAAATAAATAAATAAGTATATAAATAAACTCAAAATTAAAAGGACTTTAATTATGTAGTAGGAAGGAAAAAGACTTTAATTATGGAAGAAAATTTATCAAAAATCTCGTAATATAAGATGTGTTAGGAATGGTGAAATAGGACTATGGTTAAAAAATCACGTAATTCGGATAACGTCTCGGTGTCGATAGTAGCGGTCAACCCTATTTACCGTTTTTATTCCCTATGGGGAGCCATATCGTCGGAAGGTAAATGTCCCAAAATTTTTATATGGACGGTTGCGTCTCATCTACGCGAGTGTTTTTCGTGTAGAAGGTTTGACAAAAATATGTAATATAGAGGTAGATATGAGCGTTTCCGTGTGATAACTAACGACGTATTAGGGTTGACTGTTTCGATCGATCCCTTAACTTTGTCGGATCTAGTTGAATTTTTTACCACATAGATATTTCTTCATAATGATCATATCTGACGGTCGAATTTTAATTTTTTACTTTTAGTCATCGGAATCACAATATGCATACTAATGTTGTATAACTTGTTTATTAGGTTTTAAGCAAATACACAACTTTATGAACCAACTCTACATAGAAGAAAAATTATCAAAAAACTCGTGAAATAAAATGTGTTCAGAATGATGAAATACAGCTCTGGTTAAAAAATCACGTAATTCGGGTAACGTCTCGGTGCCGATTATAGCGGTCAACCCTATTTACCTTTATTATTCCCTAGGGGAGCCCTATCGTCGGAAGGTAAATGTCCCAAAATTTTTATATGGGCGGTTGCGTCTTATCTACATGAGTGTTTTTCGTGTACAAGGTTTGACAAAATTACGTAATATAGAGGTAGATATGAGTGTTTCCGTGTGATAAGTGACGATGGATCAGGGTTGACCGTTTCGATCGAGCCCTTAACTTTGTCGGATCCAGTTGAATTTTTTCCCACATACATATTTCTTCATAATGATCATATCTGACGGTCGAATTTTAATTTTTTACTTTTAGTCATCGGAATCACAATATGCATACTAACGTTGTATAACTTGTTTATTAGGTTTTAAGCAAATGCACAACTTTATGAACCAACTCTACATAGAAGCAAAATTATCAAAAAAACTCGTGAAATAAGATGTGTTCGGAATGATGAAATACAGCTCTGGTTAAAAAATCACGTAATTCGGGTAACGTCTCGGTGCCGATTGTAGCGGTCAACCCTATTTACCTTTATTATTCCCTAGGGGGAGCCCTATCGTCGGAAGGTAAATGTCTCAAAAATTTTATATGGGCGGTTGCGTCTCATCTACGTGAGTGTTTTTCGTGTAGAAGTTTTGACAAAAATACGTAATATAGAGGTAGATATGAGTGTTTCCGTGTGATAAGTGACGATGGATCAGGGTTGACCGTTTCGATCGAGCCCTTAACTTTGTCGGATCCAGTTGAATTTTTTCCCACATACATATTTCTTCATAATGATCATATCTGACGGTCGAATTTTAATTTTTTACTTTTAGTCATCGGAATCACAATATGCATACTAATGTTGTATAACTTGTTTATTAGGTTTTAAGCAAATGCACAACTTTATGAACCAACTCTACATAGAAGCAAAATTATCAAAAAACTCGTGAAATAAGATGTGTTCGGAATGATGAAATACAGCTCTGGTTAAAAAATCACGTAATTCGGGTAACGTCTCGGTGCCGATTGTAGCGGTCAACCCTATTTACCTTTATTATTCCCTAGGGGGAGCCCTATCGTCGGAAGGTAAATCTCTCAAAATTTTTATATGGGCGGTTGCGTCTCATCTACCTGAGTGTTTTTCGTGTAGAAGTTTTGACAAAAATACGTAATATAGAGGTAGATATGAGTGTTTCCGTGTGATAAGTGACGATGGATCAGGGTTGACCGTTTCGATCGAGCCCTTAACTTTGTCGGATCCAGTTGAATTTTTTCCCACATACATATTTCTTCATAATGATCATATCTGACGGTCGAATTTTAATTTTTTACTTTTAGTCATCGGAATCACAATATGCATACTAATGTTGTATAACTTGTTTATTAGGTTTTAAGCAAATGCACAACTTTATGAACCAACTCTACATAGAAGCAAAATTATCAAAAAACTCGTGAAATAAGATGTGTTCGGAATGATGAAATACAGCTCTGGTTAAAAAATCACGTAATTCGGATAACGTCTCGGTGCCAATTGTAGCGGTCAACCCTATTTACCTTTATTATTCCCTAGGGGGAGCCCTATCGTCGGAAGGTAAATCTCTCAAAATTTTTATATGGGCGGTTGCGTCTCATCTACCTGAGTGTTTTTCGTGTAGAAGTTTTGACAAAAATACGTAATATAGAGGTAGATATGAGTGTTTCCGTGTGATAAGTGATGATGGATCAGGGTTGACCGTTTCGATCGAGCCCTTAACTTTGTCGGATCCAGTTGAATTTTTTCCCACATACATATTTCTTCATAATGATCATATCTGACGGTCGAATTTTAATTTTTTACTTTTAGTCATCGGAATCACAATATGCATACTAATGTTGTATAACTTGTTTATTAGGTTTTAAGCAAATGCACAACTTTATGAACCAACTCTACATAGAAGCAAAATTATCAAAAAACTCGTGAAATAAGATGTGTTCGGAATGATGAAATACAGCTCTGGTTAAAAAATCACGTAATTCGGGTAACGTCTCGGTGCCGATTGTAGCGGTCAACCCTATTTACCTTTATTATTCCCTAGGGGGAGCCCTATCGTCGGAAGGTAAATCTCTCAAAATTTTTATATGGGCGGTTGCGTCTCATCTACCTGAGTGTTTTTCGTGTAGAAGTTTTGACAAAAATACGTAATATAGAGGTAGATATGAGTGTTTCCGTGTGATAAGTGACGATGGATCAGGGTTGACCGTTTCGATCGAGCCCTTAACTTTGTCGGATCCAGTTGAATTTTTTCCCACATACATATTTCTTCATAATGATCATATCTGACGGTCGAATTTTAATTTTTTACTTTTAGTCATCGGAATCACAATATGCATACTAATGTTGTATAACTTGTTTATTAGGTTTTAAGCAAATGCACAACTTTATGAACCAACTCTACATAGAAGCAAAATTATCAAAAAACTCGTGAAATAAGATGTGTTCGGAATGATGAAATACAGCTCTGGTTAAAAAATCACGTAATTCGGATAACGTCTCGGTGCCAATTGTAGCGGTCAACCCTATTTACCTTTATTATTCCCTAGGGGGAGCCCTATCGTCGGAAGGTAAATCTCTCAAAATTTTTATATGGGCGGTTGCGTCTCATCTACCTGAGTGTTTTTCGTGTAGAAGTTTTGACAAAAATACGTAATATAGAGGTAGATATGAGTGTTTCCGTGTGATAAGTGATGATGGATCAGGGTTGACCGTTTCGATCGAGCCCTTAACTTTGTCGGATCCAGTTGAATTTTTTCCCACATACATATTTCTTCATAATGATCATATCTGACGGTCGAATTTTAATTTTTTACTTTTAGTCATCGGAATCACAATATGCATACTAATGTTGTATAACTTGTTTATTAGGTTTTAAGCAAATGCACAACTTTATGAACCAACTCTACATAGAAGCAAAATTATCAAAAAACTCGTGAAATAAGATGTGTTCAGAATGATGAAATACAGCTCTGGTTAAAAAATCACGTAATTCGGGTAACGTCTCGGTGCCGATTGTAGCGGTCAACCCTATTTACCTTTATTATTCCCTAGGGGGAGCCCTATCGTCGGAAGGTAAATCTCTCAAAATTTTTATATGGGCGGTTGCGTCTCATCTACCTGAGTGTTTTTCGTGTAGAAGTTTTGACAAAAATACGTAATATAGAGGTAGATATGAGTGTTTCCGTGTGATAAGTGACGATGGATCAAGGTTGACCGTTTCGATCGAGCCCTTAACTTTGTCGGATCCAGTTGAATTTTTTCCCACATACATATTTCTTCATAATGATCATATCTGACGGTCGAATTTTAATTTTTTACTTTTAGTCATCGGAATCACAATATGCATACTAATGTTGTATAACTTGTTTATTAGGTTGTAAATAAATGTGCAACTTTGTGAACTATAACCATTTTTCACTATAATGATAATAAGATGAAAAATTATGAATTTGGAAAAAAAAACCGAAAAACCGAACCGAACCGCACCGAACCGTAGGTGTGGTTTGGTTTGCGGTTTGGCCTCTTGAATAGTAAAAAACCGAACCGAACCGAACCGAAGTATAACATTGGTTTGGTTCGCGGTTTGGGGTATAAACCGAACCGAAGTGGACCGGAGCCAGCCCTAACACATTCCACTAGACAGCCGGGGGACACACATTCCTCGAGGCAGCCGGACGCCCCTCGCTCCTCGAGGCAGCCGAGCGTCCCTCACTCCTCGAGGCAGTTGTGGCCTCCGACTCAGGCGGGGGTGTCTGCATCACGTATGCCTGTGATACACAGGGCACCGACTCCGGGCCCTACTGTTTCGGAGGGTGGGTCTTCTGGGGTACAGATGCCGCCGCTTCAGGGGCATTACCGGCAGTCGATGACTCAGGGGCGCTGATTTATCCACTGCCCTGGCAGGTGACCCCATCAGCGGCGTACCTGTTTGTGCCTTTTGGCACGGATCTAATTTTTGTGAGTGTATCATCATCGGCGACAGATTCGGAATCCGTCGCGTCCGCCCTAACGCTCTCAGGTAATGAAATATAAATAATTTGTTTTCTTATAATGTCATAATAAGAATAATCTATTAATAATCAATTTGTGATAGACACCGTCGGAACCAAGCCGAGAAGGAAGAAGAGAGGCGCCGTCATAGGGAAGGCTCTCGAGAAGACCGTGAGTACCTCGGGAAGGATCGTCATCGATACTGATGGGGATGGGAGCGTAGTATCGGGCGGGAAGACGAGGATGTACTCCGGCCGCGTGGGAGCGCTCATTAGGGATAGAGTCCCTATGTTGTGGTGAGACTGGGGCGAGGTCCCACAGGAGGTTAAGGACATGGTCCACAACGTAATGTCGGTAAGTATAAAAAATTCACAATTAATATTATGTATTACATTGTTGATTTATGAAAAACTAAACTAATAAACGTTTTAATGCAGGTGTGGTTTGACGTTCCCCAGCACCTGAGGAACACCTGGGCGGACGTTGTGCATGAGGGAATGTACGTTGGAAAGTTAATGAAAAAACAAAATTATATGTGTAATTAATAATATTTATAAGTTTTTTGTGGTATATGGTACAAGGAATAGAAGAACGAGTTACGGACCCACTAGACTACGCATGAGAACGAACGTTCTGGTACCCCCTTGAGTTCCAGTTCAGGGAGTACGAGTGGCGTTGGCTTCTGATACCAGAATTCAACAACCCTCATAAACAGGTAATTAAAAATAATAATTTCTTATATTGTTATTAATTAGTAAGTTTTAAAATATTTTACTAATTTTTTTTCCTTTGTAGGCCGTTTCCCGGGCGAACGCTCAGAACTGGCAACGTAACACAAGGAACCATCATGCCGGTTCTAGACCGTTCGCATCGTTGATGGATAAGGTGACCAGGGAACATCCAGATGTCAACCGGTACGTTTATACATACGAGAAGACATATTCTGACGCCCAGGAGGATATTGTAAGTCGTTTTACGTTTTCAAGTTTTTTAAATTATATTTATATATATTTCAAAATGTTAATTAATTATTTTTTCCTATCAAATTAGGCAAGGGTGAGGCAGGCTAGTGACGAGGTGATGACTGCTATAGTGAGGAAGACATGGCTAGACACGCAAGAGGAAGACATATCCGAAGCCATGTCTCGGATCGACACTTCAGATCTTAGTGTTGGGGCGAGGATCATGGGCATAACATTCCCACCGCGAGGAAATAACTTCTACTGCCAGGGTTTAGGAAAAAAGGGCGAGGGGGTACTATAGACCACTCCCGGATTTCAAAAAATGCAGTCTCGACCAGCAGCAGAACGACTCAGCTAGAGGCGAAAGTTCAGATGCAATGGGAACACCAAGCCGCTTTACAAGAGTATAATGCGCCAGTATATGTCACCTTGCAGTCACAACAGCAATAGATGTTTCAGTACTTGCAAGAGTTTTCAGCTGCCCAGCTTCAGGGACTACAGGCTCCGCCCATGCCTACGCCTATTCTCCTACCTCAGCCGCCGCAACCTCCTCCTGCCACGGATATAGATTTAGATGATATAGATTTTATATAGTTTTATGGGTTTATGAACAATTTATAAATTAATAATTTAATGCAAAACGTTTAGACTACTTTTAATGGTGTACATTGTTGGTTATATGAAATTGTTTGTGTAATTTGCAGCTTGCTTGGATGGTAATTTAGAAATTTTTTGGTTTTTTTAGTATAAAAAGTTCTATATCTGACGAAATTTACCATAATTCGTCGGCTATAATATTTTATTTTATTTTTTTCAACGTTTAGCCGACGAAATATGGCTTAATTCGTCGGCTATAGTAGTATTTTAGCCGACGAAATGTATTATATTTCGTCGGCTATATTATTTTAATTTTTAATTTTTTTTAATATTTAGCCGACGATTTATAGTAAATTTCATCGGCTATAGTTTTTTAAATTGGCCGACGAAATATTTATAGTTCGTCGGCCAAAGTCTTAGGTTGAGGCAGATGACAATTTATTTCGTCGGCTTTAGTCTTACTTTAGCCGACGAAAAATATAAATATAATTCTTCGGCTAAGTGTTAAACTATAGCCGACGACCACTTTTATTTTGTCGGCTAAAGTCAGAGCCGACGACATCTTAGCCGAGGAATTTGACTAATAGGCTGACGAAAATTTTTCGTCGGTCAAACTACTGATTCCGGTAGTGTATTAAAAATTGTTTGAGATTCAACGACGACGATATTCAAACATGAGTACGAGTTTTCACACAAAATCTTACAAACTCGACCACATGTACATTCAGAAAAATTATTAGGTGTTCCACACACATATCATTGTGGTGTTCCCCTTTTATTTTATTAGTCTACGTTTTTGTTTTTTTGTTTTTAATTCTGATTGGTGTAATAATTTTAATTTACTTTTGTGGTGTTCATAATAATCTTATTGGTCCATAATAATCAGTACCACTATCACGTGCTGTTCCCAGACCACCTAATAATTACTAGTACATATAAATTACTAGTATATATGATGGTTACTCATTCAATGGTAGCTGATTTTTCCTTTCCGTGGCTTCCATATATCCTCCTTCCTCAAGTATTGATCGGGTACTCATTTACATGTAAAGGGCCAAGAAAGACACGAGTGAAGCTCCTGCCACGGACCCGACTACGGTGTTAGCGGAGGAATGAGGTGCGGGTGCATGTGCTTCTGTAGCCGTATGGCTGGGAGGAGCATCTCCAGGAAGATGGGTGACAGGACTAGACTCGTCGGCGGTAGTGGTAGAGGTGCTAGGACCCTCGGTGACTTCACTGACAGGGGAGGGACTAGGAGAGGCTTCACCGGAAGCTTTAGCTGCCTTAGGAGACGGGGCAGAGGCACCGGTCTTGGGGGGAACATCTACACCTTCAATAGGTTGTGGTGGCTTACTGGCGGCCATGACCGAGGTCATGCAGACAGCGGCGACAAAGACGACAATGGCAACCTTCTTCATGTCCATGGTGATTTTTGTATGTGATCGATTGACGGGAAGACTCTTAAGAGAGGACGTGCCGGCCAACCGATCACACGCTTCGATTGTTTGTGCCTAGCGTGTTAATTTGCAACTGTGTCCTGAGGAAAATGGGGTGGGAGAGGGATATATAGCTGTAGTTATGGAGGATTTGACTATTATTGGAATGACTCTGTTAGGGGTTTAGTTTAGGGGTTTCAAGATTTCTGTGGTTTTGTTTTGTTCGAGTTGTAGGGAAATGAGGAAGGGTTGTCCACGAACCTGTGTGACTTTACATGAACAACACACCCTTGCCAGGCTAGGAGGTTGCAACAAATTGCTAAGAATGCATACTCGGCCACCAAATTAGAAAACTAGAACCATTAAACTGTATAACTCTTCCACTTTACAGAAAGACAGGGAGGCTTTAGCTGCCCTAACTGACCGACCAAGAGAGCCGTTGGTGGGTCTACGGAAAAGAACAAACGGCTGGCATATCGTCTTCTTTTAAGAGGGCCCCACCAGACGTAAACGGCAGAGAAACGTTACCCAACCTATGTTCCTCATCTTGAACTTGAATTTCAATTAAGAAAATTACAAGGCAAAGCCTAGGCCTATAAATACTAAACGAGTCTCTGCTGCAATCTCACAGCATCTTCTTCTTCTACTTCATTCTACTCAAACCTCTCTTTTACAGCTCATTCTCCTTTCATCTTCCTAGAAATGGCTCGTGTTAGCTTCTGCAAGGCTCTGTTTTTGATGGTGTTGGCCGTGGTGCTAGTCTCAGTCACAGCAGAGGACGCACTTGCTCCGGCACCTTCCCCGGACGCTGGAGCTGGAGTTCCGGTGACATTTTCAGGAGCGTTTGTGCGCTCGTCACTGTTCCTCTCTCTGCTTGCACTGCTTTGGCAATAGAGAAATTCGACTTTGAGGCTACTATTTATATGAATATAATTACTATGAATTATCTTTTGCATTCTTTCTGGAGGTGAGCTGGGTTTGATGATATCCTCTGCTGCTACATCATGTATTTGAAACTGTATTTGCTATTCTTCAATATGCCTTGATCATTTGTTATGTTGCCTTGTTACATTATAAATATACTAGTCTGATCATATGAGTCTGCCTTTTCTGGATTTCATATCTTTGGCACACAGTTTGATTGCCACAAAGGAAAACACAAGCCTCAAGAATAATCCAAGTTGATCAAAAGTTTAAAACAACATCCTGCAAAGTAAATTGAAATTTCAAGGCTGAGCTTGTGTGAGATTGTTCACTATAATCACATTTCAATGACATAAAGAAGCAGGTGTAAATCTGATAAACAGTTTATACAGAAAGCATTCGCCATCAAAGGGAACGAAGTGATTGAGCAGCAATGTAGTCACAACTCACAACCGAAGGACAATCACTTAAAAAGCATTCAACATACAAACAAGGCATATCAATGAATCATCCCAACTGCATTCTCGGATTCTCCATATGTACGTCCTCACTTTCATGTGGAATACTAGCACACTGGGTTTCTATACGGCTGAACCTCACTAATAAGTTCTCAAACATGGAAATTTCACAAGAGAGATCAAACATGACAAGATGTCTAGCAGAAAATTCCAATAGAGTTTATGATACTTATGTATAAAATCTAACAAATCATCTTCAGAGTATTGAAAGCTAGCCTTGTAGGTTAAGAATAGGTCATGAAAGTCTTAAAAAAGAAATGTCATGAAATTTGACATAATAAAGGAAGAATCTGGCTTCAAAAGATGGACATTCAACTTCAGGAACATGATTCACACTAAACACAAAAGTCTCAGTAAACAGCCTGTTAAAATCATAACACCAAGTACCCTCCAATGTATATATTGAAGCAGCATCAAATAAAATACCTGCCAGGAATTTCAATTGTTACAGCATTCCCATTGGCTTTTCTTAATGGCATCATCTGTCACTAAATGGAACCCTCAATGCCAGAAACTTTGTCCGTCTCCCTCAATACCGATGCATATTTACTAACCAAACATTGAACACCAGATTCAACTACCCAAGTATAACCACTACTCCAAATCAAACAATGTATCTATCTTCAAGTTCTATGTCCACAATGGGTCTCTTATGACAGGCAGTGCATAGTACCTCCAACTTTCTGGTAGATTGCTGGGTTTTTGACATAGAAGAGGTAGGAAGCAGGGTGCACAAAAACCAAACTCATAACCTTCATGTAGCTATCTTAGTCTAATTACTCTGATCCAAGATGGTGTGAAGTGTGAACAATTCATCGTAACACAAATGCTTCTTCACCCATGTCACAAATTATTTCAACTCATAACAGAAGAAGGATGCATGTTATTGAAAATCGCACCACAGAATTAAAAGTGAACACAATTCCCTGATGCAAATCTCAAGGTTGAAGGCAGCATCAGATACAAAATGTACCAAGAAGTTCAATTGACTTTGCCATTCCAAATCGATGGCATTATTTGTTACTAAATTGAACGGAGCACAGTAGAATTCACCAATAATAACATACTACAACAAAATTGGAACTTAGAAAATCTTATCTCTCTTTCCTCAACCTAAAAGTAATCATTAACTCAATTTTCCAACTATCCGAGTATAACCCTTTCCTGCCAATCACCTACACATGCTACACAAAAATGGAATATCACTTCAAAAAATCGACAAATTTGAACTCATACCCCAATCTAAGAGCTCTTAACAACTGCTCCATCAGCTCCACCATCGGCATTGCACTCCGATTCCGCTCCACCATCGGCATTGCACTCCGATTCCGCTCCACCATCACCACCGGCCTTTGCCTCCTCCGCAAGCTTCTTCTTATTCTTCTCGAGAGCCGCCGCAACTTCCCCGGGCATATACTTCTCATCGTGCTTCGCCAAAACCTCAGTGGCCGAAAAATAACAGTCCCCAGTCCTGGCCTTCCCGGAGACGCTTTTCGTCGACACCTCCTTGCGGATTTCGTCGGTAAAAGGCTTCACAAACCCCTCCACCACGACGGAGTGCCCCTCCCGGAACAAATCCGGCAAGGAGCCTTTGTACCGGACCAGAATATCGGTCATAAGATCGGTGATGACGAACTCCATCTCCGGCGACGACGCCGGTTGGACGACGCTGCCTTCGAGGACGAGGCCGCCGAGCCGGAACTTGCTCTTGCTAGGGTTTGTGGCGTACTTCTCGAGAGCATCGGTGGGCGTGACGTAGAATACGAGCTGGTCCTGGAAGCTGTTGAGGACGATGACGATGAAGCCAGCGATGCAGCTGAAGGTGAGGGCGTAGGTCCAGAGGCGTCGGGCCTGGAGCTGGCGGGCCCGGGCTCCGATGTCGACGGACTTGGGCCGGGTCTGGCCGCGGCGGGAGGCGGTGGAGAGGAAGCGGAGATTTAAGAACCGGAGGCTCGGCGGGAAAGGCTGAGGCTGTGAGAGTGAGGAGAAGATCGACGGCGGGGATTTGGTGTAGGGGCGGCGGTGGATGAGGGAAGAGGGGACGGCTGTAGTGCGGCGGAGGAGGTGGGATTTGAGCCGGAGAGTGTGGCGCGTGGCCATTTGGGGTTTTGAGGGGGGGAGAGATGGTTTATTTAGATTTGTAAACGAAACTTCTCGATTGGGGAAAAAAGTTTCGCTCTTGAGGGATATGAAGGTAATTTAAGAGAACGTAAATGGGGCAAGCTGGTTAGGGCCCGGCCCAACTTGACCTGACTAGAAAGATTGACCGCGCGCTGCTGTGCTGCGGTGGTTGAAACAACTGTGATTCTCTCTTGGCTAAAAAAATTAAGTAGGGCTGCAGTTTTTAGCCCGAAACCTAAAAATTACGACTGGTGCGGTCCAAACCTGGACATATCGGGTCAGTTTCTGAAATAGATTTTACCAGGTCAAGTAAAAATTGGACCGAATCAAATGTATTCGGGTTGGGCTATGTAAAATAGGTAAAAACCTGATTTGTAACGAAAACCCAAACCTCCACAAAAACCTTCATCTTCCTCTTCCAAAAACGCTCTTTCTTCTCCACAAAAGCTTCTTCCTTCTTCAGAAAACCCTAAGCTTCACAAAGAGAATAGACATCAGGACACGACATTGAGGATTTAAGGAAGAAGAGAGAAGACTGAAATCGAGAGGCCGGATGGAGATAGGTTTATCTTTGAGAAGCACGAACTCGTCGGGGAAGGAAGAATCGAACAGAGGAGTCGATTTAGGGTTCGAAGCTTGAATTTCGATATTAGGAGAATGTGAATGCATGTTGGATTTGTTGACATGGATAGAGAGAAGAGAGAGGCGATTCTAATGGAGGCCTCTGATCGGCCATCGGTGGCCGGACGACGGCGTCACAGTGGGTGGAAGATAGACGATAGTTAATGTCTTCCTGTCAATCGACCACTCTTTATTTCTCGATAAAATGAGGGGTATCGATGTTTTGTGGCCCAAACTGACCCGAACGCAGCCTTAAAATTCAATGACCTTCGATGAGATGATATAGAATAATTAGATTTCACATGCTAGTAATTTGTGTATATATCGACAAATAATGGAACGAAGGTTGGAATGAAAACCCAGAAATATAATTCACAAGGAGCTAGGTACTGCTAACAGCATCAATCACTTGAAAACAGTGCAATGGATCGCTAAGATCTAATACTCTCTAACATAAACAAAACCATGATCTCAAAAATTAGATTTCCAATCTATTTGGGCCAAAATTATATTTTCTGGCGAATGCTTTGCATGAGAGCCCATTGGACCGATTCTTGTGGTCTACGTTATTATTAATGTTTTTTCTTTCCTGCTTAAGGTCATGCTTGGCAAGGATTTGTGGTTACTTAAGAAATCTCCCAATGATCGGAATAAGATTTGATACGCCTTGGTCTGCAAGGAAAAATAAACCCTAGTATCTACTATTTAAAGGAGTCAAGGTACAAGAAGACGGACACATCTCAATCAATCAATACAACTTTTTCACACTGCAAAACAAGCCTCCCCGCAGCACCTCTACCAGAAAGATTCTTTGAGTCTTTATGTCTCACCAAAGCCCTATCCGTAGGCATTCTCCGCTGCTATTCACCAAAGCTTCATCTGTGAGCATTACCCGTTTCTACTCACCAAGCCTCATCCGTGAGCGATCTGTCCACCACCACTTCATAAAGACCAATCCGTTGGCGAATATCCATTAAACCATTGTTAAGGTGAATAACCTTAGCAAATATCCCCAGTTTGTCAGAAAATCCTTTGGCGAACGCACCGTGATTCTTAATTATAGCTCTGCTCAACCACTCCGATCTGAGTAAGAAACGTCCACTTCACAAGAGGAGGAGAAAAATCCTAGTCGCTCTTCAGCTAGGTCTAAGAAGAACCTAAGTGCATGCTTGACCAACGCCTGTACGACAGTCATTTGAAGAGAAATCAGAAGGCGAACAAGCGTCAAAGATCAAGGTTGTACCTGACCCATAGGTATTGGCACGCCTCAAGCTTGATTATTCGAGAAAAGCTATTTTCACCCCGAACATTTGGCACGCCCAG
The DNA here is from genome assembly GCA_951800085.1 of Comarum palustre. NCBI lineage: Eukaryota > Viridiplantae > Streptophyta > Magnoliopsida > Rosales > Rosaceae > Comarum > Comarum palustre. Next base: position 1,032,638 of record OX637587.1, read on the forward strand.
GGGAAAAACGTGCTAAGAATCATGGGTGTCAATGAGTACTCGAAGTTGTACCCATCTTGCAATAAACGACAACATTCGCGGGTTAACCTGCATAACTCAGCGAACTGTAGAGGTTTATCAGTTGAAGAAACGATCTTGTGTTTCAGGTTATTATTAGGGAAACCAACAGAGTCCATCAGTTGTGAGAAGATTATCATGGATGACGAATCAAAGCGCCTACTAGCAGATCTGGCCACTAAGATAGTAGTGCTTTCCGAGAAGATGGAGCGAGTTAAAACAACCATACAACGGTTTGAACGGACTCAGACGCAGTATGACCAAGAAATGAAGGCAACAAGCCAAAGTGTCGAGAAGCTACAAAATTCTACCACCCAAGACAGTGTTGAGACTGATGACAAGATCGACACACAATTCGAATGTCTTCGAGAGGTGGAGAAAGTCTTGGGGATCGAAAGAAGCTGAGAGGCTCAGCGAACTGCTAGGGCAAAAGGAAAGCTTGAAGAAGAGCTGGAGTCGCAGAGTTTTGAAGAGATGACAAACCCATCGTCATCTGCCAAGACTTTGACTATTAAGACTACTGGGTCATTTACATTGGTTCGAATAGACGCAAGAGAGACGTCTGTCAAACATGAGTTAAATATGAGGCGTCAAAAGAATAAGGATCTACCCAGAGTTCTTGAAACAAGGATGGAAATCCCTAATTGGGTAGCGAATGGTCTAGTATGCACACCAGATCAGGTGATGCAGATGATTCAAGAAGCCATAAGGACAATGCAGGGACAACCACCTGTTAATTTGAATTATTCTAATCCATACCCAGACGAAGTAACATACATGCCATGGCCTGAGCATTATAGGCAGCTTTGATTTACCACTTTTTCTGGAGAAGGATCAGAAGATGCCGCCACCCATATTTCTCGCTTCCAGAACGAATGTGGTCCTTATAGGACCAATGATATTTTTAAACTAAGAGTTTTTGGGTCTTCTCTTACTGGGTCCGCATTGACTTAGTATACTAGGTTGTCTCCTAGATCAGTTCCTAATTGGTCAACCATGGAAGCTATGTTCAAAACAACTTTTGGCACGGTGGAGCCCGAGGTTGACTTATCTTCGTTGACTTCCATGTATCAACAGCTACTGAAATCTCTTGTGGAGTATTTAAAGAGGTTTAAAATTTAGCAAATCAAGTGTAAAACTCAAATCTCAGAGCAGGATGCCATTCGCGTAGCTATAAAAAGCTTAGAATGTCGTCAGAGGGCTAAATATCATGACGTTCAATTTACAAGCATGGCAGATCTGATGAGCAAGGTAGCCAGCTACCAAAACTTCTTAGATGAGCTGGATGGAGGTCCTGGGGCATCACAAGGCTCACTAGCATCTTATATTCCAGGAACCTTGAAACCCAGATATGGTCCCAACATGAGCAGAATGGTGTCAACAGTCTACTTACACTTGGATCCTTTTTATAGTCCACAACATCATTATGTAGAGTCAGAGGGATATGTTGAACAAGATGATGAAGAGGATGTGGCAGCAGTGGAGTTAGCTAGAAGACAAGTAGTCAAGTCCAGGGCTCTGCGCATGGATAAGAACCCAGTCAAGGTAACAACTGGAGCATTTGCCAAGCCAGAATATGAGTCCTACACCTATAATTCCCACAAGGCTCCAGAGATCCTGGACGAGCTGTTCAATCAAGGAAATGTGCGACATGACTTCGAAGTATGTCCAAAGCCAAAACAAATCAGGGGAAAGAAGTACTGCAAATACCACAATTTGTGGAATCATAATTCCTCTGAATGTATCAAGTTGAAAGATCAGCTCCAGACATGGATCAACATTGGCAAACTGGATATTGATGGTGAAAAGACAGCAGCTTAGGTCGATGTTGATCCATTCCCTACAGTCACCATGGTTGACATCAAACCTGTGACAACTCCTTCATGGAAGATTGTCAGACCTCGATTCTCAGATTACACATACGGTGCTAATCTGGCCCATATCATTCTGGATACATTAATTTCAAAAGGAATAATAGAGATTCCTTGTGGGCCAGTTCCAGCTGAAGAGTTTACTGCAGGTAAAACATACTGTAAATTCCATAATGTTTGGACTCATGGCACTACAACTTATATACATCTTAAGGACCATATCTAGCAATGGCTAAATGAAGGGAACCTAAAGTTTGGAGACAAGCCAGAAGCAGAGGTGTTTATGGTGGATGTTGCGTTCAACCAAAAAGGAGCACGAAAGTTGACATTGGATCTGTATGAACAAGAGTGTTCAGACCAACCAGTGGTAATCAAGAAAGTGGAACAAGGTATGGAGGGTTCGACAGTGGTACTGTGCTCTAGATGCAAGGTGGAATGTGGACTAAAGATGAGTTACGAGGAGTTTGCAAAGACTATTAAGTCATCGGAGGCCGTTACCTTGCATTCGTCACCAGACCATTATTCACTTTCTAGCCCACGAAGCATGAAGACATCAGGGCAGGTGAACCAGATCCTTCGGGGGTCTAAGGCAGTTCAGCAGTTCCAAGCCTCTACTAGCACCAGTCGTGGAGTTGGGACTCGGCAGAAAGCTCAACCAGATGTTCTAACAAAGCCATATATACCCCTTGTTTCAAAAGCAGTCATCAAAGAGAATAAGTGGTACGTACGAGAAATAGAGAGAGTGTTAGAGGCGACACCAACTCAGACCAGGAATGCTCAGAAGAAATATGGTTAGGCAAAGCGAGCGCTAGAGGTCTTGGAGAAGGTGAAATTCAGCCCGACCAGATACGGCGAACGCCAGAGCAACTGCGAAGGGTGGTTGAAACTTGAAGGCTAGGCCTTATGTGCATGTTCGCCATGAAACCAGGCAAAGCGAGCCGGTGAATGTTGGTTTTTAGCAGAGAAAGAGTGTATTTAATAGGTTGTCACAACGACCAATGAATGACAAGCACGAGCAAAGGGTTTCAGTCCTTGATAGGCTGTCATTCGCCAAAGAAACTACATCTGAGGGAAACACCTCTGAATAGGGTGGAGCGCTGCCAGAGGTGCGAATGGAAACCAAAAGTGGTTTCTCAAGAAAATAAAGAAGTGACTTGTTTGCAAGTTACTCATAAGCCTACACCTGAGGCTATTTTAAAAAGAGAATATGTTCTTGAGGTCCCTATCATCGATAACAGAATTACGCAGGTTGCGTCTAGCCTTGAGCAACATGTAGAAGACGAAGCAGTCTTGGACCTCAGTGAGGATGACAACATGGAAGGGCTAGAAGCACAGAAGTCTGGAGAAAGTAGGAGTGTGACATGCTACATCTGACATGGGGGCAAACCTGAAATCACCAGTGTCCACAGAACTAGAATGTAACATGGCATATACTCTCTCTAAGAAGTATGCTTTGTCAAGACCCATATCATCTTATGTCTTCTTGAATTTAGATAACGTTGAAGAAAAGGAACTTCCCATCACAGAAAAGATAGAACAGTTATCTTCAGATTTCCAAAAAGTTCAGGTTAAGAAGCATGAGGTCACAAATAAGGAATCTGAGTGCCAGAAGTTGTTTATGACGTTTACTAAGCCAACCATAACTATGGCCCAATATCTTAAACCCTTATACATGACAGCTAAGATCGAAGGTATGAAGGTAAACAAGATCTTAATTAATAATTACGCAGTTGTTAGCATCATTACAGTACAAACATTGTAAGCACTGAAGATCCCCAAAGAGAAGATCCTCAATAGCAACTTGAAAGTTAAAAGCTTTACAGGCAATGTGACCAAAACATCGAGGGTTTTGCTGCTCAAGATAAAGTTAGGACCGTCTGACTTCTTCCAATCATTTTTTCTGACAAATTGCACTGCTCACTATAGTATTATACTTGGTAGAGATTGGATTCATCAGGCATATTGTGTTCCATCCTCTATGCACCAGGAGCTACTCATGTGGAATCCAGTGACAGATCAACCAGAACTAGTTAGAGCTGACGAGCGTCCATATTCAGTGGCTGCGTGCATGCTAGACTCTGAATATTATTATGGAGATATGCGCCCTCTTGGGGTTATTGGGGTAGATGGCAAAGGTAATCCGTACGGGGTTACCTCTTCAGAACTTTCACGATGAGGTCTAGTCCAAGCTCGCGCTGATACTAGCAGGCCTAGCTTCATCGTACCACATTCTAACAATCATAAATGATAACAAGCTTAAGCAAAGATGAAATAGAGGTTTATGCGTTCCTACATCATAGATTGTTTGTCTTTAAGCAGGAACAGGAAGCCTGGAATAGTATAGCTTTGGTGGAGTGTATTGAAGACGAGTTAATCGATGGCGAATGTGAGGAGGAAGAGATTACCCAGCCAGCTCATGTAGCCTTGGATGATACTCTACCTAAAGTAAAAGATCCAGTTGAGAAAGTTAACCTGGGTTTCTTTGAGGAACCAATGGAGGTTGACATTAGTCAGTATTTAGAACCACAGCAGCGACAGCAATTGATTGAGTTGTTACAGGAATTTAAAGACTGTTTTGCTGAGAAATATGAAGACATGCCTGGTCTAGCACCTGAGCGTGTTTGTTACAGGTTACCTATAATGGTTGGTTATAAGCTAGTTCAGCAGGAACAACGGCGAATGAATGCGAAAACGGCGGAGGCTGTCAAAAGAAGGTGCAAAACATGGTCAAGGTAGGGATAATTAGGCCAGCAAAGTCTACACAGTGGTTATCCAACATTGTTTCGATCTAGAAAAAGAAGGGGAAGATACGCGTTTGTGTCGACTACCGGAACTTAAATACAGTAACACCTAAGGATGTGTATCCTATGCCCATGGCGGATATGTTGGTAGATGCTGTAGCAGGACATGAAATTCTATCTTTTATGGATGGAACAGCTGGCTACCATTAGATACATGTACATGAAGAATACAGACATAAAACAGCTTTTCGGTGTCTAGGGTTTACAGGTGTTTTTGAATATATAGGTATGTCTTTTGGTCTTAAAAATGCAGGGGCCACTTACCAGCGAGCCATGAACATTATTTTCCATGACATCCTCAGCACCAAGATAGAAGTTTACATCGATGACGTGGTAGTCAAGTCAAAACAGAAAGAAAATCATATTGAAGACTTGAGAATGGTGTTCGACCAGATGAGAAGGCACAGACTTGTATGAATACAGCCAAGTGTATTTTTGGGGTTCGCGTAGATTTTTTGGATTTTGTAGTGCATCAGCGTGGTATAGAGGTTCCAAGAGATAAGGCTAAAGTAGTAATAGAAGCTCCAGCTCCAAGGAACAAGGAGTTGCAGAGTCTGATAGGCAGGATTAATGTCTTGCGAAGATTCATCTCTAATTCTGCAGGGAAGATTGCTCCTTTATCTCCCATTCTTAAGTTGCATGCTGAAGAAAAGTTTATTTAGGAATCAGTACATCAGGAAGCCTTTGAGAGCATCAAGGAGTATTTGGCGAGTCCTCCTGTGTTACGACCACCACGGCCAGACATTCTTTTCAAGTTATACATATCAGCATCTTCTTATTCTATTACAGGATTATTAGCTCAGGATGAGACCAGGGAATATGGTAAGATCATCGCATACGCGGTGTATTACCTTAGAAGGATATTGCTGGATGCAGAAACCAGATATTCGTCAATTGAGAAGCTCTGTTTGGCTTTATAATTTGCTAGATACAAATTACGACATTACATGTTGTCATTCAGTACATTGGTCATAGCACATACTGATTTAGTGAAGTATATGCTAACTAGGTATTTCTTAAGAGGTATGGTTGGCAAATGGATGCTAGCTTTGTCTGAATTTTCGCTCCAGTATGCCCCACTTAAAGCACAAACTGGACAAGCAGTTTCAGATTTCCTTTTGCATCATCTTATTCAGAACCAGCTGGAATGTCAGGACAAAGCAGTTGACCTGGTTTATACACAGTCATGGGTATTGTACTTTGATGGTAGTTGTACAGACTCTTTATCAGGAGCCAGTATTTCGTTGGTTAACCCAGCAGAGGACATGTTCTCTTATTCCTTTCAGATGAAGTGGAAATGTACTAATAACCAGGCAGAGTATGAAGATGTAATAATTGGCTTGGAGATGCTGTTGGAGATGGGGTAAGAGAAGTCGAAGTGTTGGGAGATTCATTTTTAGTAATTAACCAACTTAAAGGTGTGTACAAGTGTATTGTGTTTGGTCTAATCCCTTTCTAGGAAAGAGCAATAGAGTTGTTGGATGCATTTGTAGATGTTATGCTTGATTACACCTAGAGAGAAGAATTTTGCGGCAAATGAGTTAGCACAGATTGCTACTGGTGTCAGCTTGGCTGATGGCTTTCGCGAACATATTCTTAAGGTGGAGAAACGTACTTTACCTTCTTTTATGGCTTGCAGAGAGATTAACGATGAATGGTTGGTGACAACACTAGATTCTATTGATCTTGATTGGCGGCAGCCTATCATACAGTATCTGACAAATCCGTCTGCTCCAGTGGATAAAAATGTTAGGTATTTTGCATTAAATTACATCCTCAAGGGAGGCAAGCTCTTGCACCGAGGAGAATAAGGTGTTGACCTACGATGTATCTATGGAAAAGAAGCTAAAAGATTGCTGAGAGAGGTACATTTAGGAGTCTGTGGATCTCATCAGGCTGGACCCAAGATGAGATACCTCATTCGTCGATATGGTTTCTTCTGGCCATCTATTCTTAAAGATTGCATCAGTTTTGCTAAGGGTTGTTTCGAGTGTTAGGCTCATGGACCAGTCCAGCATGTTCCAGATATTCTCATGCAACCTATTATTAAGCCTTGGCCTGGCAGAGGCTGGGCATTAGATTTTGTGGGAGTCATTCATCCATATTCCTCTGAATAGCATAAGTTCTTGTTGGTGGGGATAGATTTCTTTCCTAAGTGGGTGGAGGCAGTCCCAGTGAAAGATGCTTCTGCTACAACAGTTTTTCAGTTTGTGTTTCAATATATTATCTGCAGGTATGGCATACCAGAATGTTTGGTAGCGGACCGGGGGCAGCTTTTATGGCCAAAGAGACCCAAGAGTTTCTTGAAGGATATGGAATTAAGTTTCTACACTCTACACCTTATTATGCTCAGTCTAATGGACAGGCAGAAACTAGTAACAAAATTACTCTAAATATTTTACGGAAGATATTGGCAGATAACCCTGGGAATTGGCATAATGAGTTGGATCACACTTTGTGGGCTTATCGAACGTCCAAAAGAACTCATACCAGAACCACTCCATATACTTTGATGTTTGGTCATGATGTAGTTCTTTCCATGGAAATCAATGTTCATTCTCTACGCGTTCGCGAACAACATCAATTATTTGGTGAAGATTATGTCCAAGCCATGTATCAAGAACATGAAGATTTAGATTCCAAGCAAATGGAAGTTTTGGATAATCTCATCATGGAGAAGAAAAGAGTTGCTCGAGCTTATGATAAACGCACTAGAGGATGTAGTTTTGGAGTTGGAGACTTAGTTTAGAAAGCTATTTTGCCCATAGACGAACACGTTCGCGGTCGTGGAAAGTGGTCCCCAACTTGGGATATGCCTTTTATTATTGATCGTCTTGTTGGTAAATGTGCTTATTATCTCAGAGAGTTAGAGGGTGAGATTCATACTAATCCTATTAATGGTCGTCATTTGAAGAAATATCTTTCTAGTATCCGAGAGTATGAGGATCCTCCATCGGGTGTTCAACCTCCAGACAAGACTTTGTTCTTTCTCTAAACATTTCTGACTTGAGGGGCATGGTACAATTAATGAGTTTGTTTGGTTTAGCTTCCTTTAGAACCTGTTCACGTCAACCAAATCAAACTGAGAGCAACACTATACCATCTAGATTTGATCTGGATTTGATACCCTACTTTTTCGAGATTTTACATTCCCGTACTCTTTGCAAATCGACTTCATTCATTTTCATTTTCTCCAATATCTAAATATGTTGAAGGCTTTCAGATTATCAATATCACCAGCTACATATAGTGCTATGCCATTGATTGTTAATCTCCACAAACAAAAAACGAAGTCTTTCTTATGTACGATTTAGCGCTAGACATAATACTGGAAAATCACATTCTTCTCATGCTTATTCATGCCTTATATATATTCTTGAAGAACACATTAATTCTTGGCTTCTTGCGATCAGAGACGAATGACAGTTGACAAATGTGTTAGATTCATATTGAGTGCACATATATGATTTGATCCCTAAGCGGGGTAGGAGTAAAATTCTTTGATTCTTTTTTTAGAAAGGAAACCTTTTGTATAATAACAAACCATTATAACCATGAGAGTTATCGGTGGTGGACAACCGTCCCCACACATCTCCCTACCCACATACCTACGATTACAGTAAACATGAACCGAAAAGGGTCCAAATATAACATACTCCTAACCCTATCTAGAAGCCTCGACAACTCCTTATAGTCAATCTCAAGAAGAAACAACCCCATCCAACACTATATACCAAAACCGTCAGCATATATGCGGGGGAAACCTCCCCATTACATTGACAACAAGAAAACACGGATGTTAAATCTGATATTCCCTAGACATGACACCAAACATGGCCCTACTAATCCACCAACAACAGCCAAACTAACCCTAAAGCCGTCGTTGAGAGGAGGGACAACTAACTAAAAAAATAAAAACAAAAACCCAGGGACCTAGGCCCATAAAGAACCTATGCCCAACCATACATAGTGGATCTCCAAGGCAGGTCCATGATGACCCGACCCGAAAACAGTTGCAGACCAGATACGAAACCGATGCGCCGCCACGCTGTCAACACCTCATCGTCGCTTGAAAGACGCCATCACTCACAACCCTCCATGAAGCAATCCACCATCCTAGCCAGAACAAGCCGCTATGGCATGAGCCCAAATCGCAAAACAACCTGGACAATCGTACATGCTCCGTTCACCCCTTCTCATCACTCCACCTCACCAGAAGAAGACCTCGAGTCGCCGCTCATTAAACAACGAAAGGACCTCACCGTCGAGGTAGCGCAACACCATAAACCAGATCTGACCCATGTCTCGTTCCGCCGCCATGAACGCACACCTTATTGATCCACCTCCACCACAAACCGGGCTAGACCACCACTCTGCCACCATCCAAGCCCGTCCGGCAGCGAACCCACAACACCGACAAGGCTGGGCGCCAACGCCGACGTGGGAGCGCCGCCGGACAAGCCACACACTCGAAAAAAACCCTAATCTTTGCACTCTTGTTTTTGCGGAGCTCCCTCACGTTTCTATTTTGAATCATGTAGAAAATAACATTAAAAATTTCCTTTGATTGTCTTTCTAAAAAAAAGAAGAAAAAAAAGATTCTATCCCTAAGCCAAAATTCTTGTTGAAAATCGGTTAACTTTCCTTAAATTGGTGGGCAGAGCATTACATGAACTAATACGCTAGATCGTCATCTCGTAATTATCTAGCTTTTGTTAATTAACACCTAATCCATTCATCATTATAAACCACCACACAGTCATATATTTATCTTTCGAATCTTAAACTAATCGAAAGTATAGGAACGATTAGCTAGCTAATCCACTATAAACCACTACAGTTTTATATAGTAATAGTGCTTGATGATCTAATCCACTATATATGAACTCGATCGTCTTAGCTAGATAAACTCCCACCAACAATTGCAAAGTGTCGATCTCTATAGATAATGTTAGAAAAATGATAAAAATAATCATTTTATTTAATTAATTTAAGTAAAAGAATTTATATGGATTATAAGATCAATAAGAAATAGTCACCCTTTCATTGATAATTACTTGAAATGATTTTAGAATTTGTATTGTCCACTGATTGTTTAAATTTTGTGAGTTGTAACCTCACATAATGTAAAATGATCTAATCTCATAGAATGTGAAATGATAAAACCACACAAAATGTGACAGGTTATAATCTCATTAATGTGAAAGGTTATAACCACACAAAAATGTGAAAAGTTGTAGCTACAGAATGTTAAAGGTTGGAATGCTAAGGGTTGTAATATATATATATATATATATATATATATATATATATATATATATATCAACCATAATTCATAGCAATTCAATTAGTGAATAGTTTTCCTCATGTATAAGGAGTGACCACTTCTGTTGTTCTAAACACCATTACATGTCAACACATTCACAGCATTTGAAACACATTATGAAGAGTTTTGAAACACCAACTCAAATCATCTCCTTCTATCTTGAATTCTTTCTCTCCCTTTCTAGTGTTAGTTTTCTGGTGATAGAAAGAAAATACTACAAGTTCGTCGGAATGTTCTTGGCAGCAGTGCAACTCTAAAGCACGAGTAGCCGTTGTATCTTAGGATACAAGTGTCATCAAGTCTTTTGCACTGGTAGAGGATGCATAAATTGTCTTAAAGAAAGTGTATGAAACACACGATTCGACTTCATCACTTTCCTATTCCCCTATATACGAGTTGGTAATATTGATGTTCTTCATGTTCTTCTTATGTTTTTTATTTTATAATTATTTATTTTAATTATAAAATTAAATTTATGAATACATATATTTGCAATATCTAACCCATTTTTGTTACATTCTTAAGACAATTTATAGGTATTGCATATATTGGTTGAACAATTATATTGATGGTTGCCTTAACGGAATATGTTGACTTACAAAATCTGTAGTTGACGATATGTTGCATTCGAAAATAAGTGGTTATAGTAATTAACACTTATGGGTATGTTTTCAAAATGATGATAAAAGAAGTGGTCCTGGATAATCTGTTGATACAACCAAGGAATCAACCCAAGAGTCTACAATGCATGTGACTGCAAGTGTACTTGTCTCAGTCTCACATGGAGAAAATTTTGAGAAGTACAATGAAGTTCTCTTGAAGAATGAAGATGTCACTAAAATAGTGATAAGAGGTGTTGAGACACCACATGTGTTTGAAAGAAAGCACATCGAGTTTCTTGGTTGCCAAGAAGGACATGATTTTGAATGTTGATGAAGCACCTACGTACTTTGTTGAGGTGTTGTGGGGTCATTCATTTGAGCTACACACTTTGATATGAGAAACTCTCAATGATTACGAGTATGTTTCGTCAAAATGAAATTGGATTATTTAGCCAGTTTCGTCCAGATGACAATTGTCAAAAAAATGATTAAAGCTACATTTCCACATATATGTTTGAGTTTTCCTTTTTATGGCATGAAAGACTAAGATATATTAATTATGTTGTTTTGTAAAGACTAATTAACATAGATCACTTATCAAACATAAGTGTGAAAACTCGGTTTGGGACAAAACTAATAAGTTCATTTTTTAGAGAAAGACATTGAAAACTATTTAATATAATCCGTAGTGACATATGTGATTTGTAATCAACGCAAACAAGAAGTGATAATAAATACTTTATCATCTTTGTTGATAAGAAAAAATATTGTTGTGAGTATTTGCTGGAAACAAAGGTGAGGGAATAGAGAAATTGGTTCTTCATAATAACAAGGTTGAAAATTAACTCAACAAATGTTGTATCCAAAATGTGAAGAGACGTCAATTTTATGGCTAGTGATCTTTTTGAATAAGGTACCCAAAAGGGGGAAAAAGAAGGTCCATATGAACTATGGAAATGAATGTTATGAATCTTTCCAACTAGGCTTAGTCAATTGGACACGATGTCTAGGCAAGAACCATCGATGCAATGTGCTTAAACTAGCTACGCTCAACTAAAATCTCACCATCTTACCTGGTCGTGTTTGATTGGAATTAATGAAAGGATTGATTAGTAATCTTTGAATTGTCCAAGGTCATTCGAAGTTTGATGTACTCAACGAGTTATACAAGTCCCGACATAATTTACTATGCTGAGAGCAAGTTATGTAGTACATGAGTAATTTGAAGTTATACATTAATTGGTAAGCAATTGCAAGAGTACTCAAGAACTTAAGGTACACTCGAGATTATGGGCTGCACTATACCAATTATCCAACTGTCCTAGAAGAATACATTGATGCAAATTAAAATTCTGACTTGAAAGACTCAAAGTCCACTAGTAGTTATGTGTTCACACTAGGAGGTGCAGCAGTGTCCTAGCAATCATCTAAATAGAAAATCATAACCAGATTCATGATGAAGTCTGAGTTTGTCGAACTGAAAAAATATGGGGAAGAGGGAGAATGACTATTCCAATTCATAGAGGATATTCTGGATGGACAAAATATGTGTCTGTAATATGCATACATTGTGATAGTAAATCTGTAATTGACACTTCATATAACAAGATGTTATAATGGTAAGTTAAGACAGATTAGTCGAATACATAATACCATTATACAACTACTATCGACTTGAGTTATCTATATTGACTATGTGAGGTCAAAGAATAATATTGTGGATCAACACATTCATAGCATTCGAAACACATTTGAAGAGTTTTGAATCACCAACTCAAATCATCTCCTTCTATCTTGAGTTATTTCTCTCCCTTTATAGTGTTAGTTTTCTGGTGATAGAAAGAATGTATTACAAGTTCGTTAGAGTGTTCTTGGCAGCAGTGCAGCTCCAAAACACAAGTAGTTGTTGTATCCTAGGAGACAAGTGCAATCAAGTCTTTCGCACCGGTAAAGGAGACATAAATTATTTTAAGGAAAGTGTGTGAAACACACGACTCGACTTCATCACTTTCCTATTCTCCTATATACTAGTTGGTAACATTGGTGTTCTTCATGTTCTTCTTGTGTTTTTCATTTTATAATTATTTATTTTAATTATAAAATTAAATTTATGAATACACATATTTGTAATATCTAACCCATTTTTATCCATATTAATTATCCATATTTTATTTGTTTTAATTATTATATTTATTAATTAAATGTGAAAAAATAAATCGCCTAATCCACACCTAGGTTGTCAAGGCGCTAAGCTACAGGTCGCCACCCGCCTACCGTCTAGCGTCTTTTACACCATTGATTTACATACTCCAAATTTTATTTCGTTAGCATTTTGATATCCTGACAACTAACACCGTTAAAATTTTATAATACTCGAGAGCATTTACGTCAATTTTCAATATTTTTGTAATTCATGAAATAAAAAATTATGCATTGAATTTTTTATTAAAATTAAATATTTTTCATTACTATTGTTCAAACTCGAGAACACCATTTCTTCACCAAAATCAATAGATTATTGTGATTACGGACTAAAATATCCACGATATATCCTTGATATTTTCTCGAACTTTCGGTTTTTACAAACATCCATGCTAATTTTCATATCTTTTTGATATTTTATATTAATTCTATTTGTGGCTAAATATACAAATTTTATATAAAAGATGATAAAATTTTCATGGATATTAGATTTTTCTCAATATATTCGTCGAGATTTTTTTAAACCACTTGTATTTCCATAATCGTTGATATTTTAGTATTTGATTGTGATATTCTTATTGACTTGTAATCATAATAAATTCAGTTGTAATGTTTTAATTTATTTTATTTTTCTTAATATGTAAGTCCAAATATATATATATATATGTATATGTATATATATATATATATTTCTACTAATTTCATTATATTGTTGCAAAAACAAATATTTAATTTTACAGTTTTTTAATATTTTTTCTAAAGTAATTTGTTCTGTTTGTACTTGATAACCTTACAAAATAAATTATTTTGTTAAAAGTAATTATAAAAATGATACATTTAATGAAATGACTAAAATATTCTTGAAATTTAATGGTGTTAGTTGTTAATATATTAAAATGTTAACGGAATGAAGCTTCATATATAAAAATGTAAGTTTTTCATAATTAAATGAAAAAATAATAATAACATTGAATTGATGTTTTGTAATTAATCATAAAATTATACACACACTAACGCACTCACGATGAGGATCATGAATTGTGAATACTAAGTTAGGTATACGACTGTAAACAAGGAAACTTGGTTGCACCATCTTACAACCTTGCTTGGAGTCTTGGACCACCCTTTCAAACATCTCTTTCTTTCACTATAAAACAGACCCAGATTCCCTCTCCCATTGTCTCTCCTATATATACTTACCTCGGAGTAGTAGTTTCCCATTTTTTATTTCTTAGTCTTTGCCCAAGTGTTTCCTCAGTCACTCTTTTCTTTTCAACCCCCACCAAGCCCTCCATGGATTCTCAGGTCTTGGTGGCTCTCGCACTCTCACTTGTGGGTGGATTGAGTACTTCTCTAGGTGAGTTTATTCAATCTTATGCTTGTTCTTCACGTACCCAATTGAGCATTTTGGATTTCCAGCATGTCCCATTTTGTTGTTCTTGTGTTTGATTCTCCAAATTCGGTTATGGGTATTCTTGTTTATGTTAGTTTTGCCTAAAGTTGCTATCTTGGTTTGTCTTGTTGAGTTTGATCTTTTAGAATTTGGAATTTTCGGGTAAAGTTGCGAAACTTTGGGTTTAAGTGGTGTAATTTGTAATGAAGTTGATGTTAGGATTGTGTTTCAAGTGTTTTCTAGACTTATGATTTGTGATTGTTTTGGCATTGTTCACCTAAACTACGTTGATCAGCTTCTGTTTCACCTAAAGTTGTGAACTTTGGGTTTAAGTGGTATAATTTGTAATAAAGGTTATGTTGGAGTTGTGTTTCCCGTGTTTTGTAGGACTTTTGATTTGTGGTTCTTTAGGCATTGAGTAGCTTTCTGATGTTCACCTAAACTATGTTGATCAGTTTCTGTTCCGGAGACTAATTATTAATCTTGGAGCGTGGAACAGGTGCTCTTTTCGTAATTCTCAATGAGGCTCCCAATTTGAAGATGCTTGGGCTTTTACAGGTACTAAATGTTTTAGCATTTGCTGAAATACATTGATGCAGAAAATCTCGCTTTTAAATAATGAACTCATCTGGTTGTTTACGACTTACTCTACTCTTCCGCAAATGTTTACATGTCACCAACATGTTTAGTCTGCCAGAAATCTCACGTTATCCATCAGTCAATTGAAGAAATATTTGTGATAGTATGTTGTTCCTTTGGACTTAATGTATAGTCAGGATGTGCATAAGCGCAGCAAGATCTCATCTAAATCTCTATATACGTTCTGTACAGGGTTTTGCTGCAGGTCTGATGCTAAGCATATCATTCCTAGATTTGGCTCACAATGCTATAAACTCAATTGGCTTTTTAAAAGCCAACTTATGGGTAAGCCATGTACTTCAAATATTGATCTGATTTATATTTCAGTACATGAATTGTTCAAATTTTCTATAAGATTTGAAATATTTGAAATACTTGGTGGTGCAGTTTTTCGGTGGTGTCGTATTCTTTGCCATAATCTCCAATTTTATACCCGAACCATCTCTTGCTCCTGATGTGAAAACTAACAAGGTATTCATGGTCTTTTCTACTTCTCATGTAAAATTTTCCAAGTAATTTTTCATATGATTGGGGATTATACTTGTACCAGACTGAAGGCATGTTTGACTGACTGTGACAATATGCACTATATGCTTAACAACAGAAAGGTGGGGATGAAGGGGGAAAAGACACTCTGAAGAAGCATCGCCGTCAAGTTTTATTCAGTGGTATTGTTACAGCAATAGGTAGGACTGTTTTGAGATGGTAATTCTACCTTGCAGACTAGTGTTTGAATTGAAAAACAATAAAGTTACCTGTGGAATGAGAAGGTAGTTAACTGTTGCATGTCAATGGTATAGATTTGCGGTCATAATAATTTTTTTGGACTTTTAATGGGGGGAAACGGCTTCTTTTTTGTGCTTTGCGCCTTTTTCCTTTTGGTTCTTTCACTATAGATGAAAAACAGAACCTATACATGCCCCTTCCATCCCACCCCAAGGCTCAAGGGAGTTTTACATCATCTTTGTGTTTTACGAGGTTTCGATAGTTTTGTGACATACTTTCTAATTTTTTTGGAGTTAATTTTAATCCCTTTGGTTATGGTGTCTGAGAAAACGCTTGAGCAATATGAATATTTTCTGCAGTTCATCCCCTCTAATGTGAATATTATGATGTTTCAGGCATAAGTTTGCACAACTTTCCTGAAGGAATGGCAGTGTTCCTTGGATCAATGAAGGTACCCCTGCAGTTATATCATTTTTGGTGTTTACTTAATTCTGATTTTACTTAAATAGGCGAATGTGTGCTTATGTTAATTGAATTTGATGTATTGTGCTTGTTTTGACATTTAATTAAAGTAGATGATATCTGAAGAAAGTCTGTTTGATGATCACACTTTCTTTATTCTTGGTGTCCAATATTAATGCAATTTTTTTTTCTGTTTTGTTGAACATAAATGAGGTTTACCTGACCATCTGCTTAACTTGTAATCACTACTCATACAAACCCTGTAATAGTCTTCGTGGAATCATATAATTGGTGGTAGTCATAGGCTCCCTGTAGCTTTTTAAGCAACTCACCTTAGTCTATCTTCTGATGCTGCAGTGTAACCTGTGAACTCTGATGAATACTATCATACATTTCTTGCTAAATTTTTTTAGGGATGTGAAACCACACACCCCAAATTGTAATCCACACACCCACTTTCTACTTTTAGTAAACACTCATATGAAGACAAAATTTAAGCTGCTAAGGATAAAATTTAAGTTACGTGGATTTCAATTCCTTTTTTAACTGGTTTAGATGCTTTAAATCCTGGTTTATATGCTCTACTCTTTTGTTGATTTTTTTTGAACGTGTGCTACTGAAAACATGAAATTGCATATTAATGGTCGATCTGCTCATTAGTATAGCATGCTATCTTAGGCCATATCCTGAAAAAAGTATGCAAAAGAGATCTATTTGAGAACTAAATCGATCTGGTGCTAATTGTTCATATGCAACTTCTGCTTGTTCTATACTTCTTGCAGGGCCTCCGTGTTGGTGTCAATTTGGCTTTGGCCATTGCCCTACACAATATCCCAGAGGTATATTCTATAAATAGTTTTTATATTTCTGGCTTACACCGTTGTAGATTTGTTATCTAGTGACAAGTTCCTCTTTTTTAGGGAGTTGCTGTTGCACTTCCTGTCTACTTTGCAACACAGAGGTGAGAAATTATGCAGCCATCATCTACTTCAATAAAAATGAGCATAAAGTTTGTTTGAAAAAGGTAGTGGTAGGGGTGAAATTGATAGTTGAGGGTAACTATTAATCTATTATGGTGTTTGTTAAAAGTGGAGTTGGTTAGTGATGGGAGGGAGGAGGTGGGAGAGGAGTGGTGGTGGTGATGATGTAGAAGGCAGTGGTGGATTTGGGAGGTGGCAATGGCCAGTATTTCTGTCATTGTTCTATATCGGCAGAGGTTCTGTGGTTAAGGCAACTGTGGTGTCCATTTGTGGACATGACTTCTAAGCTTATTCACTTTCCAAATCGATAACAATCTCACAAGTCTAATGTCAGGCTATATACTATATGAATCTCTATCAATGAACATAAAAATCATTTATACCTAAATTGTTAAATGGTGGGTTTTCTACATGTTTCA
Source organism: Comarum palustre (assembly GCA_951800085.1). Classification (NCBI taxonomy): domain Eukaryota; kingdom Viridiplantae; phylum Streptophyta; class Magnoliopsida; order Rosales; family Rosaceae; genus Comarum; species Comarum palustre. Next base: position 1,050,116 of record OX637587.1, read on the forward strand.
GCAAATGGCAGGCATTCAAATTGGCGACACTTTCTGGTTTCGCTGAGCCTTTGGGTGTGATAATAGTAGGTATGTCATCTGATAAAAGAAACCTTCAGATTTCTTTCTTTTACAATTGTTATTGCAAATGTGGGTTTACACCATTGAAATTTTCAAATTTATCGGGATACTGCTATGTCAGAAGTTGAGTTATTTACTTAATTAGGCCCCAGCTGAATTTGAAAAAAGATTTAAGGTGCACCTATAATATGCAAATACTGTGCCAGTTACTCTCCCCCAAAAGTTTTGAATCTGTTTATCTATATAAAGCAGAAAACCTGGAGGTTTGCAATATATTTTACTACTATCAATGTACTTTACTGTTGGAAAGTTGTAATCACTCTTGTTGTTGGAAAGATTGTAACAACTCTATCTCAATGATTAGTATAATTTATATGTATAGAATCAATAATCTATTAGGGTCTCTCTAATAAATGGAACATTTTGATTTGGGTTAATGATGTGTGCTAATGATTCAGCATATCTATTCCCTAGCAGCTTGAATCCAGAAATTCTTGAAGGCCTTCTGGGAGCAGGTTTGAAATGTTAATGGTTGTTGAATATCTCAATTAGTAAACGATACTTTATGTGACAATTTCAGTTTATCTGTATTTTTGCTGTGGTGCAGTTGGTGGAGTGATGGCTTTTCTAACTCTGCATGAGATGCTGCCCTTGGCATTTGATTATGCAGGGCAGAAGCAAGCTATCAAGGCTGTGTTTTTGGGAATGGCTTTCATGTCTGCAAGGTAATACCAAATCTCGATATACTATCTTATAATTTGACTGTGTAAAACATCTGTTTCTGGTTTTCTTTGATTTAGTGGAACTGGAAACAGCCCCATTGGAAACATATCTGTCTTTGCCAGATAGTAACTATAGTAACTATAGCTATTAGAAAGATATACAACTAAAATTGGCAATTCAATTTGGATTCTAAACTTCTTGTGGACACAAACACGAAACAGGTACTAAACGTTTAGAAATTTCAGGGTTTAGCTTGTGTTACTCAAGGGTTTTGCTTATGTTACTCTCGTTTTCCCGTTTTGCAGCTTATACTTCCTCGAAATCAGCTTACCTGCAGAAATGAGCTTGTAGCTGTATTCCATTTGCTATTTTACAGTGTTGTACATTTATGTACTACCATGCATGATAGTCCTCAACTGGTGCCCGCTTATTGTAATCGGCACTGAATAGCTGTAATTTGTTCGATTTGGTTTCGGCCTAAAGGAGATTTACTGTTGCCGAAAGATAGAAGTTTGATCATATGTAAGATCCTAGAAACATTGCAAATGTAGAGTGACTAGTGTATGAGACTCCACTTGTTCAATCAACTTCAGTCTCCTCTTTGTGCTTACTTGCATTTGATGGAGCTGATAAACCAGCGTAACAAGATTTAAGGCAACCGTTTTGAATACACTTGCCAATAGATTCATATAACATATAAATTGTTTCCCAGGTATAAAACTATAAAGTGGTATGCTGTTATACTAATATCTTTCAACTCTGCAACACAAGGTTCAGATTGGTTCTTCTGAATATGTTGGTGTTTTGGGTCTTGATAGAAGGGAGATCTCTGTGGATAAGAGGCTGAGGCGGCGCCCCGATTTTGAGAATGAGTCGGTTGCTATCAAGTGTGACGATGATGATGCTCTGCTTCGAGGAGAAGACGGGTGGTGGTCTAAGTTGGCCTCAAGTCGAGCCAAATCTAGTTCGTTGCTGGTCACTCAAATCGAGGTGGGGCAGGGACACTGATCGGGATTGGGTCACTGACAATGGCGATCTGGTTGTTATCTAGGTTGGTCGGGCTGCTAGCATCGGTGACTGAGTCAGAGGTGGCCGGAACCGGGCTTCGGATGAAGTGGTGGTTAGAATTGGTTGGAACTGATTTGCCGTTGGTGGTAGAGGAGGAGATGGTGAAGGCTAGTGTGATTGGGTTGGCGATGGGTGGGCTGGGTTCACCTAGGCCTGCTCACCCTAAGCTGGCTCTAGACCCTGGTGAGTCTGGACTCGTGCTTAATGGGTTGTTATTGGGCTTTGGAGCGAGATGCTTGCTGAAGGGGTATGATCTTAGCTCACAGGGTTTGGGAGTCTTTTGAGATTTAAGAGTCTAAACGATTGGTAACTGGTTATTTCAGTTTGATTCTAGAGTTGTATCTTGACGTACACTAATTGGGTACTTTAGGCAACTGATATTTCTCTTTAAGGAATTAGATATAAGTAGATAGATGTTGTCGTAAGTTATTATCTTAATGCAGCTGCATCAATGAGAGTTATCTGTTATGTGTAAGGGCTTGAGCCGGTTTGGTTTCAAGACAACATTTGATGTAAGTGTCTTCTGATTAAATATATTTTAATAAAATTCTATGATTTATCTCTAAAAAAACTAATCTGACTCCCTCAATGTACTTTAGTCTCTAATACAGTTCGACAGCAGGCATGTCTTTAACTAATCTGCTAATTAACATTTTCATTGTAATTACTAAATTCAATTTTGCAAACAAAAGAAAATGAAAAAAAAATAAATCTAAAGCCACACTTCACAAGTTACACGTACAATCAAAAGCATAAATTAACTATGACTTCTATATGCTAGATGATGTAGTGGTGAAAATGAAGGAGAATCTATACATACGAGATTGATTCGATGCAGAGAGACTCATCATGGTTTTGAACTGAAATGAATTGTCAATAGAAATGTCCAGAGTTCACTGTGCAGTCTCATGGATCATCATCTCTTTTCATGGAGGAAATCATTGTGATTATTTCTTGGAAATATGCATGTCTAACTTCGCAACAAATAAAAGTAAATTCATCTGCACAATCTAGTCCAATCTGCACTTGAACATAGGATAAA